>CM060387.1:131581474-132808390 GCA_030545235.1 Helianthus tuberosus | reverse complement strand
CCTGTGTTTTATATAAAGTAGCTTTGGGAGAAATCCATTAGGTTATACTCGACTTAATCGAAATTGTGTTTGAGTCCTACGGTGATTTCTATTGCAGACAATGTCGTCATTTGGATCATTTCACTCCTGCTCCACTCGTCGTAACCATGAAGACAAGCGTATCGCTGCTCTCGTCGCTAAGCAGATGGAAAAAGTCATACCGCAAATTGTTAGCGAGCTGAATGAAAACGCTAGCAATTCTTCTGAAGAGTCCAAGACTGATTTGCCAAAAGCTACTTTTAGCTTCAAGCAGTTCAAAGCCCGCGGCATGAAAGAATTTACCGGCGAAGATGGGACTACGGCCATGTTTCAATGGTTTGATTCAATCGAAGTCACCCTGCGCCAGAGTGGCTGTCCGGAAAACCTTCGCACTGTTAACGCCACCAGCGTCTTCCAATCCCGAGCTCTTGATTGGTGGACGGCCGAGAGAAACAAACGAGGGAACGATGCAGCATTTGGGCTGACGTGGGATGAGTTGAAGGACATCATGATGCAAGAGTTCTGCCATCCCCACGAACTTCAAAAGCTAGAGGACGAATTCTGGCATATCAAGCAGGATGGTGGAGATAACGTTGGTCTAACTGCTCACTTCAAGCAGTTGAGTATCATCTGCCCTGGTCAAGTTACTACCCCCGAGATTACGATCAAGATATACATCCGTGCTCTGCCGGACTGTGTTGCAGACTTCGTTCAAGCTGCAAAGACGACAACTATTGAGGAAACCTACCTGCTCCCTGCTGAGATAAACGACAAGCGAGTCAGGGCTGGTTACTTTGATAAAGCCGCCAAGAATCTTCACCAAGTTACCGCTGCTCCCACCGCTGAAACCGCCACCGCACCGCAAGCTTCAAAGTCCTCCTGCCGCAAGAGAAAGAACAGCAACTCCAGCAACAAGAACTGTGCAGTAACCGTCACTCCGCTCCAAACAGTACCTGCTCAACCGCAACCCCAGAACCGCCAAGTAGCGGCCCCAGCGACCACTGCACCGCCGGCCAAGCGTGCATATATTGCTCCTTATCCGCTCTGCCCTACTTGTACCTATCATCACCCCATGGGGATTGCTTGCAAATTTTATGTTCACTGCAACATGTACGGCCACTTCACTGCTAACTGCCCTACCGGTCCACGCCAAGCTCCAGCTCCAGCTCAAGGTCAAGCTCCTGCACCACAAGCTCTCCTTCCTGCTCCACAGGGCCAACAAGCAGCTCCGGCACCCGCAGCTCATGCAAGAGTTTGCTTTGCATGTGGTGATCCCAACCACTTTGCAAACATGTGCCCTAACAGAGTGGTGAAGCAAGAGCCACAGTAGCAGCCGCAACAACATTAGCAGCAGCAGCCAGCAGCCCGCGGACGTGCCTTCAACATCAACGCCCGCCAGGCTCAAGCAGACAACAACGTGGTTAATGGTACGCTCCTTGTGAATGGTATATATGCTTCGTGTTTATTTGATACTGGAGCCGATAACTATTTTGTATCGTTTGAATTCGAAAAGCTCCTTAATCGTAAACGTGCCTATCTCCCCTCGACGTTTGATGTTGAAGTTGCCACTGGAAGTACCGTCGCTGTCAATTCTGTTCTACGTGATTGTACGTTTGAACTCAACAATCACGTCTTCCCTATCGACCTTATCCCGATGCAGCTCGGTAGTTTTGACATCATAGTAGGCATGGATTTTCTTCGTGAAAATCGTGCTGAAGTTATTTGCTTTGATAAGATGATTCACTTCTTGCTCGCTAATGGTGATCAATTGTGTGTTTACGCTGAAGTCGCATCGAAGAAACTCCAACTCATGTCATGTGTCCAAGCAAGCAAGTATCTCCGCAAGGAATACAGAGCTTTCTTGGCAAACATCGTAGTAGTAGAGAAGGAAAAGAAAGGAACCACAGGTGTGCATGATATTCCCGTTGTTCGTGATTTTCCTCTTGTTTTTCCTGACGATCTACCCGGTTTACCTCCAAGTCGTGATATTTACTTCCGCATTGATCTCATTCCTGGAGCAAATCCTGTTGCTAGAGCTCCTTATCGACTCGCCCCGTCCGAAATGCGCGAACTCTCGAGTCAACTCCAGGAATTGCTTGACAAAGGCTTCATTCACCCGAGCACCTCTCCATGGGGCGCACCAGTCCTTTTCGTCAAAAAGAAGGATGGTTCGTTCCGGATGTGCATCAACTATAGGGAGTTGAATAAGCTGACGATCAAGAATCGCTATCCTTTGCCGCGAATCGATGATTTGTTTGATCAGTTACAAGGTGCTAAGTGTTTCTCGAAAATCGATCTACGCTCAGGCTATCACCAGTTACGCATTCAAGAGGAGGATATACCCAAAACCGCCTTTCGCACTCGTTACAGCCACTATGAATTCGTTGTTATGCCCTTTGGTTTAACCAACGCACCTGCGGTTTTCATGGATCTGATGAATCACGTGTGTAAACCTTTCCCCGACCGCTTCGTCATCGTGTTCATCGATGATATCCTGATCTATTCCAAGTCGAAAGCCGAACACGCGGAACATCTACGTTTGGTTCTCGAACTGCCCCAAGGGAATCGACTCTATGCCAAGTTCTCCAAGTGTGAATTTTGGCTGGAGAAGGTTCAATTCCTCGGTCACATTGTCAATAGTTAAGATATTCACATCGACCCCACAAAGATCAAAGCTGTTAAGAGTTAGGTTACACCAAAAACCCGTCTGAAGTCCGTTCTTTTCTTGGACTAGCGGGCTATTATCGCCAATTTATCAAAGGATTCTCAAAAATCGTTGTGCCACTTACTTCACTCACGCACAAAGACAAGCCTTTTGTTTGGAAAAACGAACAAGAGACTGCCTTTTGAACTCTCAAGCATATGCTCTGCAATGCTCCTGTTCTAGCTTTACCCGATGGAAACGACGATTTTGTTGTCTACTGCGATGCCTCGAACCTTGGTCTTGGTTGTGTTCTCATGCAACGGGACAAGGTTATCGCCTACGCATCTCGTCAGCTCAAGATCCATGAGAAGAATTATACAACCCACGATCTCGAGCTAGGTGCAGTTGTTTTTGCGTTGAAAATTTGGCGACACTACCTATACAGTACCAAGTGTACGGTCTTCACAGACCATAAGAGCCTACAACACATCCTCAGCCAAAAATAACTGAATATGCGCCAACGCCAATGGGTTGAACTTCTTAATGATTACGACTGTGAGATTCATTATCATCCTAGTAAAGCAAATTTCGTTGCCGACGCTCTAAGCAGACGAAGCTATTTACATAGCATTCGTAATATCCAAGCCCAGCATAATCTCGAAGCTCTTATCCGTGACGCCCAACATGCTTGTTTTACCAAATGCACTTTGAAGAAGGAAAGGATTCTCAATGATGGCACCCAGCTAGTGAATAAATCGAATGGGATATTCCACTATCTAGACCGAATTTGGATTCCCAAGCACACCGACCTACGACAGATTCTTCTGGACGAAGCCCACAAGTCTCGATATTCTATTCATCCCGGTGCCGACAAAATGTACTAGGACCTTCGCTACAAGTACTGGTGGCTGGGCATGAAGAAAGATATCACTCTCTATGTTTCAAAGTGCCTGACTTGCTCGAAAGTCAAGGCCGAGCATCAAACCCCCTCTGGCTTACTCGTCCAACCCGAGATCCCTATGTGAAAATGGGAGAGTATAACTATGGACTTCATAACGAAACTCCCGTGCACGCCATCAGGTCACGGCAGCATCTGGGTTGTCGTTGACCGTTTGACTAAATCTGCTCATTTTCTGCCAATACGAGAAGACTTTAAGGTAGAAAAATTAGCCCGAATCTACACCGATGAGATCATTTGTCGACATGGGACGCCTCGTGATATCATCTCTGACCGCAATGGTCGGTTTACCTCGTGTCTTTGGGAAACGTTTCAATCCGCTCTCGGTACTACTCTTAATCTAAGTACCGCCTTCCATCCTCAAACCAACGGTCAGACTGAAAGAACGATTCGTACCCATGAAGACATGCTTCGCTCGTGTGTCATAGATTTCGGTGGTAATTGGGACGCGCACTTACCTTTGGTTGAATTCTTGTACAATAACTGTTATCATTCTAGCATTCAAATGGCACCGTTTGAGGCATTATATGGAAGAAGATGTCGATCGCCTATTGTATGGCACGAGATCGGAGACTCGCAAATAACATGTCCTGAGTTGTTGCAAGAAACGACTGACAAAATCCTCCAAATTCGAGACAATCTGCTGAAAGCTCGGAGTCGTCAGAAAAGTTACGCCGATAAACACCGCAAGCCCCTTGAATTTGACGTTGGCGATCACGTACTCCTAAAGGTATCACTTTGGAAGGGTGTGATCAGATTCGGAAAGAAAGGAAAGCTCGCACCTCGATATGTTGGACCCTTTAAGATTCTGGAAAGGATTGGCAAAGTGGCGTACAGACTCTAACTACCGGAGGAACTTAGCAACGTCCACCCGACTTTCCACGTTTCGAACCTCAGAAAGTTTCTGGCCGAGCAGGATTTACAAGTACCACTTGAGGATCTACAAGTGGACGAAACATTACGCTTCGTGGAGAAGCCTGTCGAGATTATGGACCGAGAAACCAAGAAGCTCAGGAGCTCAAGCATTCCCATTATGAAGGTTCGCTGGGAAGGCAAACACGGCGCAGAGTTCACCTTGGAACTCGAAAGCGACATGAAGGCAAAGTATCCACAACTCTTTGTTATGCCTAAAGCATAATTTCGGGATGAACTTCCCTAAAGTAGGGGAGGCTATAACAACCTGTGTTTTCGGAAGTCAAAGTACAAGTCAAAGTCAAAGTCAAAGGAAGAAAAGATTGCTAATTGTGATCTGTCACTCCTTGCTTAACTATGGATTGTACACCTTGACTTGTAATCGTCGTTTATTTTCTTGACTTTAGTTGTATTATGTGGAGTATCTATTAATAATCGAGGTTTTATAGCATGTTTAGTCGCTAATCGCATCGCTATCGCATCGCAACTCGAATTATGCGTTCTGGATATTGTTTTACGTGTGTGCTATTTTATGTGTTACTTGTGTATGTTTACGTTATGTTTGTGGTGATTAATCGAAACGCAATCGCAACTCTATAGCAACGCAAATCGCAAACGCTAAACGCAAGTGGTATTCACTAATTTATACATAGTTTAGTCCCCCATTTTATCCCCATTTTATGCGTTTTCGGCCGTAAAACCGTCATTCGGATACTTAATCAAGTATACTTTTGTTTACAGGCCTAAAACAGCATACCAAACAAGATGATAGTGAAAACGAGGATTTTCCGGGTGAAACGGCTGAACTGCGAATATTCTGTGGAAAATTCTGACCTGGGCAAGTTGCACCCCCGTGCGACTGGTGGCACCCCCGTGTGGATACGACAACAAGGCTCAGCTGGGCGTTGCACACCCAGTGCGATCAGGAGTGCAACGAAATCCCAGGAACGCACCCCCGTGCGACTGGTGGCACCCCCGTGCGACTGGTGGCACCCCCGTGCGGATGCGACAACAAAGCTCAGCTCGGCGTTGCACACCCAGTGCGATCAGGAGTGCAACGAAATCTCGGGAACGCACCCCCGTGCGACTGAACGCACCCCCGTGCAGATGCGATGACCAGCCACAGCTCGATGATGCACGCCCGTGCACCCCATGGCACGCCTGTGCACCCCATGGCACGCCCGTGCGAGATCGAATCTGGTCAAGATCTGATGACGTCATGCGGTATGGTGCACAATAACTTCAATAATGCAAAAAGTGAACGGTCGTGCCATAAAGTGCACGACCGTGCGAGACCGAAATTATATAAAAACTTGCAGAAACATTATGCTCGTAACTCTGGACATTTTGGAAGCGATTCTGGCGATTTTCAGGCTCCGGAGGCTTCTGCTTTCACCCGGATTCAAGCCACATTGTGCCGATTAGCTTCGTTATCTTCCAGATTCTTAATCTTATGCTTGTTTATGGTTTGGTTTTCTAATCTTCCTAGGATTTTGTTAATCTTTCAAGCATTTAGATTAATGTTTATGTATTATTGTAGCCTTTGGGCAAAAACACAACAATCCCTTGCTTGATTATAGCCATTAGTATGTTAATCTTTGTTTGTAATGACATTTGGAAATATTTTCTATGTTAATCTTTGATGATTAGTTTGCAACCTTGTTATTGATATTGATTTCTTGATTATAAGTAATTGTGTTGGATGATTAATGTATGGTTAGTTGAGATAATTGAAAGATGAAGCTTAATTAATCATGTATTAGTAGACTTTAAACTTGGTTAACTAGTTTAGCTTGGTTAAAATGTGTGCACCATGATACTAGAAATGGTTAGTGATTTAATAAAATGTAATTATTGTTAATCAACAAAGCTTGCCGTCACGTAAGGACCTTAACGGGTTAAATGGTGTCGTTATAAATTCTTGCCATGAGTTGTTAGCTTAGTTAGTAGTTTAGGCCAAAATTGCTATCTGTTAGGATCGGAGGCTCTCATGATTGTGTTTGTTTATATGTTTGGAACGATTTGTAAATATGAAAACATGTTAGGTGCAGTGGAAATGAAAACAAACTTTGTAAACACAATCAAAGGAGAAAATAGTTTGATAAACAATTGCTTCACATAGAGTCAAAAGATTACAAATCAAAGCAAAAGATTACAGTCATGCTTACAAACTATACTCCCCCTCAGCCTGATGCCCCAAGGTTGGTTGCACACAAGATGAAAGGATTAGACATGAGGAGAAGAACTCACTCAGTCAATCAAATGTAACAGTACAGGGTACTGTTACATTTATAGGCAAACCAAACCACTGAGGTATCTCAGCTGACGTCACCATGAAAGCGACGTCTAACAGCCTAACAACCTGTATCTACTGTCTTTACACAAACACTGCTAACCTAACCACTGACTATACATAAAACAGATAATTCACTAAACAACTGCTTTCTCTTTATGTCAGTGCTTTCCTCAAGGTTGATCAGTCCTTGACTGGGCAGTGCTTTATCATCAGTAGATAGGACCAGCAGTGTTGGATACATCAGGGTTTTCATCAGCAGTTGAAAGGGCAGCAGCAGTTGAGTATGAACAGCGGATAGAGACCATCAGTTGTTATAAATCACTTTTAAGGGGAGAGCAAAGTGTAAACTGCTGCTTATTGTGAATCCTCTGTTGTGACCTGGTTTTGGCTTTACATTATCTGTTCCTCTGGTAGGGTTCAATCCCAACAATCTCCCCCTGGAACAGATAATGCCAAAACCTTTCATTATTCAGGACCTTTATTACTCATCAAGAGTGCCTTAGCTTGTTCTTTGAATTCAGCTTCAAATTCCTTTGCACTCTGGTCATCCTCATCCCTACACAGTGAAAGTTCAAGGAGATCCTGCAAATCTTGAACACTAAGGCCTAGTGCTTCTTTCTTTGATATGTACTTCACATCGCCATTGGCTCTGACCAGGGTCAATACGTGAGTCTTTTGATCAGACATCCACTTTAGTATTTTTAAGCCAAGTGGGTTTCTTGGGAGAGACTTATTTGCCGATGAGTTGAGGGATAATGGCCTTGAAAACATCTGCAGACTTTCAGACATTCTTTTGAAAGCTTCTTCAATGACTTTGTCTGCTGCAGCTATGTCTTCTGCAGTTTCTTGCTCAATAAGCTCTTGTCTTTCAACTTCTGTCTTGTCTTTTGCAGTGTTTGGAGACGCAGGTTTGTTTAATACCTTCTTAAAAAGGTTTTGAAGCTTTGATGAGCTGTCTTCATTCAGACCCATTTTTAAGATGGCTCCCTTGAGATACTCTGCTTCTTTTTCTATTACCTCTTCTTCAGTCAGTTGTTTGCCTTCAACTTGGTTTGACACAAGAGTAGAACTGTCTGCTGATTTTAACATTGTTATGAGGTTTTCAATTTTCTGTTCAAGCTTCATCATATGTTCTCGCTTCTTTGAGGTGCTTGAAACAGTTATCTTTCTTTTCTTTAGCCTTTCATAGGCTTCACCGGTCTGCTGTTTTGACCATTTTGATATGGCTTCAGCAGTATCCATTCTTGCATCCACCAGCTCCTTTTTCTTTCTTTTATACTCAGCAGTGAAGTCAGCAATGAGCTTTCTGAATTTGTTCCAGTTTGGAGCATTTTTCTTCTTTGTAGGATCATTCTTAATTCTGTCAATCCTCTCTGCCTCATGCTTTAGAGTGATTATTGGCCATTCTTCAAACTATTTTTCTTCAGCAGGATATAATTTTTCTTTCATAATGTAGGCAAGATATTGTTTTCTTAGCTCTTTGCGTTGTTCAGCCTTTTCTTTGATTAGTTCCTGTG
This sequence comes from Helianthus tuberosus, assembly GCA_030545235.1. Taxonomy (NCBI): domain Eukaryota; kingdom Viridiplantae; phylum Streptophyta; class Magnoliopsida; order Asterales; family Asteraceae; genus Helianthus; species Helianthus tuberosus. The sequence goes on along the minus strand of CM060387.1, from coordinate 132,800,045 downwards.
CGAACTCTTCCATCTGCTTTACCTTTTCAAGGAAGAAATCCAGTCTTTTAGCAATGCCTTCTTCACTTAGACGTTCACGTTCACTTTCAAATTTAGCTCTTGCTTTAGCCTGCCTTGCCTTGAGTTTGAGGTAATCATCCATATCCTCTGGTGGCATGTAGCCTATGAGTGAGGAGAATCTCCTTTTTGAAGGATCTTCTTCTGTAGAGAATTGCCTCATCTCATTTTTGATAGCTTCAAGTTCCAGTGGATGTTGTGCAGCATTAGGATCATGTGTACTCTCATCGGCAAGTATTGGCTTTCTTTTTCTGTTGAAGAGCTTTGGCTGTGAAGTAGGAGAGGTGAGAGCAGTGGTGGATGACTGACTAACAGCTGTTGAGACAACTGGTGTCTCAACATCTGTTGTCATTACAACTGCTGATATGTCAGCAGTTGTCTTCTGCTTTTGAGCAGGGGATGGAAGTGGTGAGGTAGTTTTTGATGGTGGTGATGGTGGTGGTGAATCATCATCTGATATGAGATTTCTTCTTCTTTTTAATGAAGAAGGAGCAGATGATGTTTTGGGTGGATCAGTGGTGGTAGATTGGATAGCAGTGGTTTGTGACAGTGATTGACTGACAGTGGTTGAAACAACTGGTGTTTCAATCACTGTAGTCATTACAGCAGATGTTGTAACATCTGCTGTCTTCTGCTTTATGGCAGGAGGCAGTGATGATGGTGTGATTGTAGATGATGGTGGTAGAGCAGTAGTTGTGGTGGTGTGTGTTGAAAGTGTGTGTGTTGATGACATGGCAGCTGTTTGGCTACTGACAGCAGTTTTTGTAACTGCTGCTGTATCAGCTGTTTGGCTAACAGTTTTTGAGACCTGTTTTACTTTTTCTTTTTCTGGCACAATATGAAGGCCATGTTCTATTCCCTTCTTCTTCATTTGCTTCATTATCTCCCCCTTTTTGGCATTATCTACAAGGGGGTCATCAAAGAATAGTAAAGTTGAAGGAGCCTTGCCAGTGGCAATTTGGATACTGGCCTTAATAGCCTTGATATCTGCTTGAGTATCCTTGAATCTTGATTCCATCATGTTGGACAGCATTTGTACTTGAATAGCATGCTTTTGATCAGCCATTTGTTGTTGTTTTTCAAGCATGGGTTGGAAAATATTCCAAAGCTCATTTGCAGCAGGTGCTTGTTGTGGAGCAGGTGCTTGAGCAGGAACAGCATTGGATTGTGCTTTCTGAGCTTTTAAAATCTCTTGCACCATCTCCTTTATTTCAGAAACTGATTCTTCTAGTTTTTCAACTCTGCCCGTCAATTCCTGATATCTTGAATCATCACCCATTTTACTGGGATCATCTGAATCCCCACCAGCAGTGGTTATATCAATGTGTGACTTAGGAACAGAGTCCCAAAAATCACCCATTGATGCCCCTTGTTCTTGGTACTGGGGACTTCTTTCTTCAACACTCGATAAACCTTTGATGGTACCAGTGGTTAGATCTAACTCACTGGTGGTCACCGAAGTTGCTATGGAAGAAATTGCCTTCAAGGGAGTCTTACTTATGAAACAACTGTCCAACTGAGAATCTGTTGATCCACCAGTTGTAGTTGCTGCTCCACTTGAACTACTGACAAAAGTTACTTGTAACTCCTGCAGTGTAACCTCCTCAACTGTTGCTGGGATAGCAGAGGTATAAGCATCAGACCCAGTCACTTGTGGAGGTATACTCTCAGTGATAGGTGATAGAGAGGAACTGGTTTATGTCTGTGCAATAGCAGCTGCATGCAACAGAGGTAGCATGGATTGTGGCATTATTATTGGTGAGGGGATGGGAGTTGAAAGAGACATGTCCTTGGGATCAGGACTGTGGAAGATAGAGCCAAGTGGATCTAGAGCTTCATAATTTGGTGTCCCTGTGATTACAACCTGATCCTTTTGTGAGGATGCAGGAGGAGTTTCAGGCATGGGTTGAGATCTTTCTTCCAACTGCTGTGAGGAAGTAGCAGCTGTGGTTTGTGGTGACTTTTGTGTTGTCACAGGCAGTTGCTCTGGGATCTCATCTTCCAGAGTTGCCTTTGTTTTGGGTTTGGTGGGTTTTCTGGATGTTTTCTTTTTGGTCTTTTTAGTGGTGGCAGGTGTGGGTTTCAAAGCAGTGGGAGTGCTGCTTTGATCACCTGGAGCAGTGGGCTTAACAGCAGATACCTGAGGAGCAGTTGTAACCGCTAAAATCTGCTCAGGTACCCCTGCTTTTGTTTTTATTGGTGCCATCATTCTGGAAAATGTTTCTTTTGTTAAGCCTTTTATTTGACAATGAACACCTTGTTTGAGCAAATTTACATTTTCCTTTTCAAATTTTTGTTCAAAATAGTAACTCAAAAATCTTGGAAAAAGTAAAAATACTTTACTTTCAACGTTTTTCACCATGTCATTGAAAATCTCCTGGGAGTAGTTGTAGTTCTTATTATTCAAAATAGCGTAACCCAGGCATTGAATTTTCAATGGTATTTCGTTAAAAGATGTTGTTTTATTCGAAACACACATCAAAAGTGTGTGAAATAAAAACCTAGGTGAAGAAGGGAAATAACCTTTTTGTAAGGTATCTACCTTTGATTCTTCTGCATATCCCCTTTTTACGAAATCAGTTTTCATCTCGGCTTTATCAAAAGTGATTTTACCTTCCTGATCGTCAAGATTAAAGACTTCGGAGATTGTTTGTGGTGTGATTCGAATCACTTTACCCTGGAACGAGGAGTTAATGGCTATGACTTTATCGTCTTGTTTTTCAAGCGTCGCCTTTTTCCAAAACTCTCTCTGGGTTTGAAGATAGATGGGAGCATTTGCTGTTAACAAAGTTTTGTACTTTGATGTAGATAATGTATCGATGATGGTGTCAAAAGTGTGATTATCAGTAGGTTTTGTGAGTAAACCCAGATAGTTGTGAGATTGTTTGTATGGTATTTCGATGGGTTCTTCGGCCGTTTGAGCGACCTCTTTTGAAGATGGTGGTGATTTTGGTTTTGGTTGTGATTTTGATTTTGACTTTGATTTTGTCATTTTTGCAGAGAAGAACGAAGAATGATTTTGAAGTTTTTGGAGAAGAAGGGTTGGAAACTGCTATGAGAAGAGAATTTTGGAATTCAATTCGACAGTGTAAAACCCTGTTTGGGGTTTAGGGCACGGTTTTATTTAGGAACAAAAAAAATGATCGCTGATGTGGCAGCGGTTATTACGATCTGAGGGCTAAAAACTAACCACGTGTCAAACACTGATGAAATAGATGAAGGATGGAAAACAGTTGTTTTAAGGGCCACTGACGTATCAAGCATCAGTGGTTACAACGGTAAAGATTTTGGGCAGTGGAAGATTTTTACTATCAGTAGATAGCATATCAGTGGATAGGACACTGATTTTGAACATCAGTGCTTATCAAGAAAATGAGGGATCAGTGGTTAACTTTCAGCAGTGGACAATGTTTAGAAATCAGATTTTGGAACAAAACAGTGGTTAGGGTAAATGGTACAGATCTGAAGGACAAGTATTCCAGCAACAGTTTTGAGAATCTTCAATCAAGGTTTTGTCACATGTCAATTTTGAAAGACAGTGGTTTAGTACCCCAGATGATTAAAAACTTTTTTCCTAAGGCAACTCATTTTTGTTTAATATTCAATTAAAACATGAGTATCCTAGTAATTCAGGCACATTTAGCAATCAACCTTTGATGAAAAAATTTAGGAGCAAACCTGAGTATGACATGATCTTGACATATGTACCAATTCCTTTTGACCCATATAAGAGAATAATAATACCAACAAAAATAAGATATTATATCCTGACAGGAACTGAAACCATTGCCAACAAAAACAAGCAACAGTTTCAAATATATTATTCCAAAAAAAATGAACAATATATCCTGATTATTCGAGAAAATCCTTTTAAGAAAAAATGGTTAAGGATTTTCTGAGAACAGCATCAAAAAGGATTTGGTATATTTTCAAAAGAAAACATAATCATATCATTCTCAAGTTATTGAAAATGGTCAGTGGTTTGAGATATTGAATACATTTTGACCACTGTTAAGGACCATTTGATTTGTCAGTTGATTGCAAACATGGTTCTCTTTGAGGTTCATTCACTGGAATCAAAACCTTTTCCTGAATCAGATGAATGCACACAGTTGCTTAATGACCATTTTACCCTAAACTTTGACTCTTAAGTGTTTTATGTTTATACTCTTTTCTTTTGACTTCAAAAGTTTTGAGATAGACACACTTCTGAGTTTTTGTGAATTTTCTTAATGTATTTTAACATAGTTGATTTTGTCCTTTTGAGGAACTCAACCTGTTTTCAACACATAAGATTTGAATGGCTAAAGTTTTAATTCCCCTCTTTTTAGGTTAACAAAAACACTAATGTTTTTATAAACATAGGTTTTGTTAATCTGAGGTTCATACTTTAGTATTTAAGAAAACATCACAAATTACACATCAACATTTGAAATCAATATTGAAAATATGAAATGATCCCACAGTTTAACAGATAAGTTTTTAGATCTGAAAACTATGAGTTGCTTATGCATGATATCACTTGTTGTGTGAGATTTGTGTGTCATATGACATCTTGGTTGATTTACAGAGATTCTGAGTAACCATTTTGAACATGATTTACTCGATACTCTGTTTTTCAACAAAATACAACCAACCTTAGTATCAATGAATTTTGAGCTGAACTGTTATGTCAAATTGATTGTTAGATCAAATTTGACTGTCCAAGCTCTGATACCAATTGTTAGGATCGGAGGCTCTCATGATTGTGTTTGTTTATATGTTTGGAACGATTTGTAAATATGAAAACATGTTAGGTGCAGCGGAAATGAAAACAAACTTTGTAAACACAATCAAAGGAGAAAATAGTTTGATAAACAATTGCTTCACATAGAGTCAAAAGATTACAAATCAAAGCAAAAGATTACAGTCATGCTTACAAACTATACTCCCCCTCAGCCTGATGCCCCAAGGTTGGTTGCACACAAGATGAAAGGATTAGACATGAGGAGAAGAACTCGCTCAGTCAATCAAATGTAACAGTACAGGGTACTGTTACATTTATAGGCAAACCAAACCACTGAGGTATCTCAGCTGACGTCACCATGAAAGCGACGTCTAACAGCCTAACAACCTGTATCTACTGTCTTTACACAAACACTGCTAACCTAACCACTGACTATACATAAAACAGATAATTCACTAAACAACTGCTTTCTCTTTATGTCAGTGCTTTCCTCAAGGTTGATCAGTCCTTGACTGGGCAATGCTTTATCATCAGTAGATAGGACCAGCAGTGTTGGATACATCAGGGTTTTCATCAGCAGTTGAAAGGGCAGCAGCAGTTGAGTATGAACAGCGGATAGAGACCATCAGTTGTTATAAATCACTTTTAAGGGGAGAGCAAAGTGTAAACTGCTGCTTATTGTGAATCCTCTGTTGTGACCTGGTTTTGGCTTTACATTATCTGTTCCTCTGGTAGGGTTCAATCCCAACAATCTCCCCCTGGAACAGATAATGCCAAAACCTTTCATTATTCAGGACCTTTATTACTCATCAAGAGTGCCTTAGCTTGTTCTTTGAATTCAGCTTCAAATTCCTTTGCACTCTGGTCATCCTCATCCCTACACAGTGAAAGTTCAAGGAGATCCTGCAAATCTTGAACACTAAGGCCTAGTGCTTCTTTCTTTGATATGTACTTCACATCGCCATTGGCTCTGACCAGGGTCAATACGTGAGTCTTTTGATCAGACATCCACTTTAGTATTTTTAAGCCAAGTGGGTTTCTTGGGAGAGACTTATTCGCTCGATTGAATAATAAGGCTTCGTTCAACAAAAACAAATTCTAACTTAAAGTGCGAATACAAAAGCAACACAAAATAAAGTGCGAATACAACCAACCAGGCCCAACTAGCAAGAAGCTAGAAAGGACCTGGGACAAACAACAGCTAATCACCAACTATGTTTACATCAAAATTTTGCCAACTGTCGAATGTCATCGATCTCCATCTTGCTCTATGCTACTATAACAAACATACCAAACAGAAACATAACATACCAAACAGCAGATTAAAAAAACAGCAGATTAAAAGAAAAACAGCAGATTGAAGAACTGTTGAAGACCGTCCGAAGATTGAAGACTAGAGACAGCGGCGATATGTGTGTCGGAGATTAGAGGGTCGGAGACGGAGACTATGAGTCTGTGACTGTGGAGACCGGAGAGTGAGACCGAGATTAGAGCGGCAATTTGAATACGACTGATTAGGGAAGAATAGATTTAGGGTTAGATACTTAGATTTATATATTAAATATTAAGTTGGGTTGAATGTTATTTGGGCTTTTAGTTTTTTTTGGGCTATTATATTTTTTTGGGTTTTTATCTATAAAATCTATAATATAAATATATATATTAATTATTAATAAAAATAATTCGAGCAAAACCGAGCGATCGACGAGCGAGCGGAGCTATGCTCATGCTCGGATTGAATTTGAATCGAACCGATCCGATCGGCTCATTTACAAACTGAGCGGGAATCGAACGAGCATTTTTCGAGCATTTTTCGAGCGATCTTCGATCGTCGAGCAGTTTGGACAGCCCTACATGGCGAGCTTTAGGAACGACCCGAGTCATTGTGTTATCGGTGTATATACTTGTTAATATTTGTGTATACTTTCTTGATTATTTATTTGTTTATATTTCTTGCTTTTAATTCGATTTATTCGTTTTCATGATTCTTTTGTACACTTGTAAATTTTTGTTCCATTTATTTATTTTAATCCGGATTTATTATTTATTTATTCCTTGAGTTTTCGACTCCTAAAAATCATTTTTACATTAGCCGATTCGATTATTTTTATTGTTGTAATTTTTATAAAATTCCGGGCCCATTTTCGAATTTTTATAAAATTTTCAGCCCATTTAAAATAATATTCTGTTTCTTTTCAGCAAAAAAAAAAAAGCATCCGAAGGGGCGTGGTAATGACCCGCACATGTAACAAGTGCGGGGACATGAGTCTTGCTATCGACTCGCCGACAAAAATTTAGCATGAGTCTTGCTATCGACTCGCCGACAAAAATTTAGCATGAGTCTACGCTACTGACTCGGTGATTAAAAATGTAGCAAGAGCGTCTTTGGAGCTATAAGGGTAAAATCGTCGATTTTTTTTTGTTTTTGTAGTTTTAGCATAATTTAGGTGTGTTTGGTAGTTTACGTTAGTTTGTACAATTTTTATACGTACCGAGCGAATGTTCTATGTTGCGATACGGTTAAAACAGTTTGCGTGTGAAAAAATGGCGAAAAACGGCCAAAATAGTTGCTGGAAATGGCTTCTGCAGAAAAAACTGATCTGCAGCTGTTGCACGACCGTGCCATGCGTCGCACTACCGTGCGTTTGCGGGCTGGCCTGCACTAGGAGTCGCACCCCCGGTGCATCTCCGAGAACAGCGTGCAGGGTTTGAACAATGTCGGTCATGCACGACCGTGCGAGCTGTCGCACGACCGTGCGAGAGGCAGGGCCAGTTTTGTCATTTATACATTATAAAAACCCCCATCTGTTGCCATTTCCCTCATTCACGAAACCTAACTGCAGACAGTCGTTCCAGAGCGATTTTGCCTCAAATCGCTCGGTTTCTTCGCACGGTTTCACACATCTCTTTGCACGGTACGTTCTTTCTTGTCTTTTTTCTGTTTTTTCCGTTCTAGGCCTAGGCATTTTAGATTTTTTTCGAGGATTTTAGGGTTCTCTTCATAAATACAAACGAAACCCTAATCCTTGCAAGAATGATGCTAATTATCTAGATCATAGTTTATGTTACGACTAGATTCTCCCTTGTGTTTTGTTTTGCTTTGCTTTGCTTTGTGACATCATTACAGATTTTAGAAGCAAATCTTGGACCGGAGCACACCACAGAAGCAGCTTTGGAGACTCGTTTCATCTAAATCATCTTCAGGGGAGTGTTATTCTCCTTTTTCTCTATATTTTGGGTTTCGCATTGGGGACAATGCGAAGTTAAGTGTGGGGAGGGGTTTAACTTGTTAACTTTTTTTGTCCTATAAAAAAAATCAGAAAAATCATTCAAAAATATCTATATTTTGTTTATATTTTTAGCAAATAAACCGGTTGGTTGTGTTTTAGAAAGCTTCGGACATGATAAAAACTCGACAAGCAAAAATAAAATTTGAAAAAGAAAACCGGAAAGCGTGACAAACAAAGAAAGACTTGCATGATAGTTTTCACACTTTTACCCATTCCTTCAGTTACGTGAGCATATTTGAGCCTTGAAATTATTATATATTTGTTCATTTCGGAGTAGGAGTGAGCCGGATGTCATGTGTAATTTAGAACTTGTCACTAGCAAGCTTGTTAAGACCATGAACTTGCAAAAATGTGTAGAAGTGATAGAGGCACTTAGAAAACCCTTTGTGTTACCCTTGTTCTTTGTGTTGTGTTTCCCGTAAACCTTACATTACCTTTAGGATTAACCATGTCGAGCCTTCCCGTTTACCTTTGTTTACCCAACATAATCGCCCACTTAGCCAAATTTAGCCTTTTATGTTTTAAACCTTTTAGTGTTAAAACTCGGTCAAAATAATCGTTTAACTAGCGCTTGTTAAGTCAATTGAAAGTGAGTCACGGCTTTTTGGTTATCGCTATATATTTGCATATGCTTGTTTGGTTTGATTCATTTGATGTTGTCTTTCGAAAAACCGGCTAACCGTTTATAGTTGTTTCAATAAATAGTGTGTAAATTTTCGTTCTTGTTTGATTCTATCTTTTATTGCATTTTAGTTTAGCTTGCTTGAGGACAAGCAAGGTTCAAGTGTGTGGAGATTTGATATTCACTAATTTATACATATTTTAGTCCCCCATTTTATCCCCATTTTATGCGTTTTCGGCCGTAAAACCGTCATTCGGATACTTAATCAAGTATACTTTTGCTTACAGGCCTAAAACAGTATACCAGACAAGATGATAGTGAAAACGAGGATTTTCCGGGCGAAACGGCTGAATTGCGAACATTCAGTGGAAAATTCTGACTTGGGCAAGTTGCACCCCCGTGCGACTGGTGGCACCCCCGTGCGGATACGACAACAAGGCTCAGTTCGGCGTTGCACACCCAGTGCGATCAGGAGTGCAACGAAATCCCGAGAACGCACCCCCGTGCGACTGGTGACACCCCCGTGCAGATGCGACAACAAAGCTCAGCTCGGCGTTACACACCCAGTGCGATCAGGAGTGAAACGAAATCTCGGGAACGCACCCCCGTGCGACTGAACGCACCCCCGTGTGGATGCGATGACCAGCCCCAGCTCGGTGATACACGCCCGTGCACCCCATGGCACGCCCGTGCGAGATCGAATCTGGTCAAGATCTGATGACGTCATGCGGTATGGTGCACAATAACTTCAATAATGCAAAAAGTGAACGGTCGTGCCATAAAGTGCACGACCGTGCGAGACCGAAATTATATAAAAACTTGCAGAAACATTCTGCTCGTAACTCTGGACATTTTGGAAGCGATTCTGGCGATTTTCAGGCTCCGGAGGCTTCTGCTTTCACCCGGATTCAAGCAACATTGTGCCGATTAGCTTCGTTATCTTCCAGATTCTTAATCTTATGCTTGTTTATGGTTTGGTTTTCTAATCTTTCCATGATTTTGTTAATCTTTCAAGCATTTAGATTAATGTTTATGTATTATTGTAGCCTTTGGGCAAAAACACAACAATCCCTTGCTTGATTATAATCATTAGTATGTTAATCTTTGTTTGTAATGACATTTGGAAGTATTTTCTATGTTAATCTTTGATGATTAGTTTGCAACCTTGTGATTGATATTGATTTCTTGATTATAAGTAATTGTGTTGGATGATTGGTATTTGGTTAGTTAAGATAGTTGAAAAATGAAGCTTAATGTGACAACTGGCACAAACCGGTAATTTCCGTACACTTTAATCATTATTTAATGATTGTAATTATGTGCTTAATTGTCAGCAATGTCTGAACACATGATTAAACAAGTGAATTCATGCACGTTGTATACTACAAAATATTGCTTTATGCATAAACAAGAGCGTTGCGTCAAAAATAATAGTAAACTCACCGGTAAGACACACTGTGTCAACAGAACTGCAGAAAGCAGTCGGACATTATAATTGAGGCCTAGGTGTAGGTCTGACGACAAAAGTACATTAAAACCCAAGAGTACATACAAGGGTTAATATATATGCAATACGAAAGCAAAAATAAGCACTAAAAAGCACCCGAAACGCACTTTAAGTGCAGAATTTATATAATTCAGCAATAAATCAGCATTTAGACATATAAATATTATGCAGAAATGTCGTTTTATTATCCAGAATATTTCCCTAAGTGTTGGGAATTGAAAGAGTACAAGAAAGGTACTTAAGCGACACTAAAAAGTGTAATTTAGCACTTTAACGAATCGGTATGTAACCGAACAACCGGATATTACCCGGAACACCAAAATAATGCTAGAAGCATTGTTTTTATTTTTCTAAGCTAGTTAGGGTCCCCGAACACCCTGACACCCACTAAATTACCTAATAACTAATACTTGTAACCTTACACTTAGATTGGAATGATGAACTAACTATGTGGTTAATACTTACATTTAGACCCCCTCCCCATATCCTAAACAAATCGGCCACATGACCTATTTCAAGATCTCATTTGATCTTGCAAGATATCACTAGATATTAATTGATATCTCTTGGATTTAATTTGATTTTTTTTAGATATTGCAAGATATGATATGATCTTATTAGATCTTGCCATGTACCATAAGATATCACAAGATTTCATCTTCTCATTCAACACCATAACCACCTCCTTCACCCCCATACCTCACGGCTCCAAACACCCCTCCAAACCCCTCCATTTTTAATCCATTTCCATACATTCTAAGCTTATACAAAGGTGATTCAAGCATAATTAGGAAGCTTGGAAGCAACGGAGCTTGAAGGACCTTGTTCATTTGCTTTTATCCACTACATTTACCCTCTTGAACTTCCCTAGCCTTGAGCTAGTAGTAAGTGCTCTAAAATACTTCCTTGTTCATGATTAAAGTGGTTAAAACGATATATGACAGTTAAAATTTATGAACATGCAAGTTGAAGCATAAAAGTTTACTTAAAACACTAAAAATGGTGGTTAAAAGCTTGAATATTGTGTAAACCTTGTAGTATTTGATTTATGTGGTTATTTAGGCCCGATCTATGTTGTGGTAGCTCAGATCATCGTTTAACCCGGATTGGTCATGATCTTGGATTATGACATAAAGCTTGTTTAAGTGTAACGAGGGTTAGGTGATGAAACTCTACCACACATCAAACATGAACTTGTGTAAAAGTAATTTTTCTCGTAAAATAAGACTCTAAACATGTAGATCTAAAGATCTACAAGTGGTTTTTCGGAGGAACCAAGCAAAAATATTAGTTTTGTTAAAACCCGGATCTTATCCGAACTAAAAGCATTTTAGTACATAAACAAGTGTGTAGACACTTGTGTCACAAGAAAAATTTAACAAAGAAATATTTTTGCGAATCTCGACTAGAAGTTGTGAAACTTCATATTCTTTAAAAATAAAGTTTTTAAGAAACTAAAATTATTTTTAAAGATGATAAGACTTACTAAATGTGCTAGTAAGTTACTACACATTTTTGTAAATATTCAAGTTCATGAAATGAAGAAACTAGTGATTATTGTTGATGAGTATTGTTGATAATTGTTGTTGATGATTGATGATGATTTAAAAGAAAATAAACACACGTTTTGAAAACGTGGGAAACCTCCATTTTTAGGGGAAACTCTGTCAAAATTTTTATAAATTTTGACACTTAGAAAAAATATAAGTTTTTGAGAAACTTATTCCCTAAAAATGTGTTTAAAAGTATTACCAAGGTTTCCCTAATTTTTGGTGATAAGAAATGAGGACTTCTTCAAAAAAATAAAAATAGATATAAGTATGTATATTTTGAGAGAAAAATATATATTATTTTATCACCAACTTTTGTGCTAAGTGTATATAGTATGTGTTATACGTGCTAGTGTATTAAGACTTAAAAATACACTAAATACTCATGAGGAGTATAAACATAAAAATACACATACAACATACAAGATACATAATTCGGGTGCAAAGTGCAAAACACAAAAGACTTATATTTATTTTTGGAGAAAATAATATAAGTAAGATACGTAGTTAAAAATATAAGAATATTTTTAACACAAGAAAATATACACAAAAGAGAGTGACTGTACTTGTGCGACGCAAGTCTAGTGACTAACGTTAAGAAAACGCGTATAGGTTACGACGTTAATTAAGCAAATCCGGTGGAGTTTACGACGCTAGGAACGCAAAGTTGTGAGTTCATGCTCCCCCTTTTCTCTTTAACTGTTTTCAGTTTTTATAACTTCGGGGGTGAAATACATGTACAAATGTACAAAAATTTATAATTGGTACGATATAAATACAAGAAGTACACTTGGTGAGAACGAGAACCAAGTGTGACGAAATATAGGAATATGAGAAGCGCACTTGGTGAGAACGAGAACCAAGTATGAGGCGCTATGAGAAATGATAACAAGAAACGCGCTTGGTGAGAACGAGAACCAAGTAGGATGCGTTATGAGAAATAGTGTCACGAATAGGGTACAGAAGCACCATTAATCGTGTACATACTTAGACCGCAGAACAAAAGGTTAGATCTAACGGGTGCCTGGCAGCCACACACTCGGTGAGGGCGAGAATCGAGTAGTGCTTTTGTGTCTCAGAATATACCAATTAAATGCCTTAGGTTTGGTGACTTCCTATGTCGTGCCACATGTTAATGGCTTTGCAACCCATTAACAATCTGATAATTACAGAAATACTGTATTTACATAAAATTCATACCATACTAAAATTGATATATAACTTGAAGTACGTGGGGTACTCAAGAGGATTGATATATAACTTGAAGTACGTGGGGTACTCAAGAGGATTGATATATAACTTGAAGTACGTGGGGTACTCAAGAAAAGATTGAATTATACATGGGTACGTGGTGTACACATGAAACTTGATTTATATATGAAAACTTGATTTACTCACAAACTATGTTTTCATACAAAGTATACAATCATGAAATACAAAACTGCATGAATTCACACCAACATTATGTTGACGTTTTTCCAAAACTCACATGTATTTCAGGTAACTAGGATGGATGTGCGCGTGGTCTTACTCATGCTCGTGGATGTCGCTTTGTTTATCTTTAAATAAAGTCGTGACTTTTAAGACAATATGTTATCTAGTGTTGTAAACACTTGACATATGTTTTTGGTAATGTAATATTTGAAGTTATTTTTGAGCATGTAGTATGTTTACTCTTCGTATGCAATGAGAACCTTTCATGATCACACCTCGTGCTTCCGCCGTAGAAAGGGGTGTGACAGATTGGTATCAGAGCTGCGATTGTAGTGAACCAGGATTCCTTCTCGAGTCTAGTCTACAATCTCTAGGATCCTTTCACGAAAACAATTTTCAAAGAGTTTTCATTGCATAAAACGTCCCGCGACATCCACTACCTGAAACCGTCTACATGAGTCTAGAAAAGACACTACGAGACTTAGAGTGCACTTGAGTAGCACTTGTTGTTGACTAGAAATTACTTGCAATTATGTATGATAATTAGCATGTACTAGAAGTAGAATGTCACGAGTATACGTGATTTTACCTAAAAGCGATGGCCTATCTGAAGGAAGAAATACGAGGATGAAACGAACTGTGCGGACCGTGCAAGGAGTTACGTAATTATGGATGCATACATAATTATGGGATTCAGTGCGCAGAAACCACAGCAAGTCTTGTCACGTATAGATTCCCTCAGTGCAAGCCTACTAAGTACTCTGCTAGAGTAACAATTGTTTGATGTCACTTATGTGGTATATATACCTGTGAATATATATGATACTACTGTTTAGTGTGATGATATCAAACAAATGCCTAACCCTGCTGTGTTATGTTCTGTCAGAACATGGCACCCAGGAAAGCTGTGAATGCTCGCAATGATGATCAACCTCCTCCTCCCCCACTGCCAAGAACTGCTGAAGAGCTGAACGCTTTGCTAGAGGAAAGGATCTCCGCTGCTATCGCCCAGTACGAGGCGAACCGAACTCAAGACAGTGGAGGACCAAGCAACGCTAGGCGTAATGGGAATGGAGATTCGTCTGGAGGCAATGCAGCTCATGGTAACCTTGAGACACTGTACTAAGCATGAGGAAATTTATGAACGGTCTTTGTTTCATTATTTCTTCGACTGCTCGCATGTGAATTGGTTGAATCAATTCCAGGCTGCACTTTCAAGCAGTTCCTCGACTGCAAGCCGATGAACTATGACGGCACAGGAGGTGTAGTAGCATTCGTACGCTGGACGGAGAAGACTGAAGCTACTTTCCGCATGAGCAAGTGTACCGCGGATCAACAAGTCGCCTTTGCTACTGGGTTGTTTGTCGATGAAGCTCTGACTTGGTGGAACCTGCAAGCCCAAACTTTGGGTGATGATGCCGCTTATGGCTTAACTTGGGAGGAACTGAAGGAAAGAATGAGAGAGAAGTACTGCTCTCGTGCGGAACTCCAAAGGCTAGAAACAGAGTTCTGGCACTTGACCATGGAAGGTGCTGACATTAATGGTTACACTCGAAGGTTCCACGATCTGTCCAGAGTGCTTCCCTACATGGTGACTCCCGAATTCAAGCGTGTTGAACGTTACATTTGGGGACTGGCCTCAGAGTTTCGTGGCATGGTGACGTCGGCCAAACCACAAACAATCACCGAGGCTGTAACTCTGGCTGTCAGCCTTACTGAAGATTGTGTTCGTATGAAGAAGCTATCATTGAACCCCACTGAGAAGACCGAGACGCATGCTGAGTCATCCGGTGACAAAAAGAGAAAGCATACAAGTTTGAACCAAGCAACTCGTAACAACAAGGGTTGCAGCAAGAAGCGTGACACTAACCCGTCTCAGGAGGCAAAGACCCTTGCAACCAAAGCATACCAAGGCTCCATGCCTAGATGCCAAAAATGTAAGTATCATCATGATGGAGCTTGTCGCATTCCAAGGTGCGACAAATGTGGTAAATTGGGTCATCAAACAGAAGACTGTTGGGGAAAAGGAAAGAACCGAAATGGAAACGGTGCTGGTAACAAGAATGGTAATGGGAAAGGGCAGAACCAAGGATGCTTCAAGTGTGGAAGCAATGATCATTTCATGAAGAACTGCCCAGAGAGAAACAACGCTCTGGCTCGAGCATTTGTGATTGGAGCAAGAGACGCACACGAGGACCCTAACGTGGTCACCGGTACGTTTCTCGTTAACAATCACTTTGCATCCATATTATTTGACACTGGCGCCGATTATAGCTTCATGTCTGTGGAATTTAAACACATACTCGGAATAGAATCTAGTATATTAGAAATTCCTTATTCCATAGAACTAGCCAATGGTAAACTTGTTGAATCGGGCGAAGTTGTTAGAGGCTGCACATTAGAACTTGGCGAACGAAATTTTAGCATCGACCTCTTACCTATTCAATTGGGTAGCTTCGATGTAGTAGTCGGAATGGACTGGTTGTCGAAGAACAAAGCTGAAGTCATTTGTCATAAGAAAATCATTCGCATCCCCCTGACAAATGATGAAACTCTCATCGTACATGGAGAAAGACGAAACGCGCCTCTACGAATCATCAGTTGTATGAAGGCACAGAAGTGCTTAAGGAAAGGATGTGTTGCTTTCCTAGCACACGTTGTAGATAAGAAGGCTGTGGAGCCAAAACTCGAAGACATTCCTGTGGTGAAGGAATTTCCTGATGTATTCCCTGAAGATCTGCCAGGACTACCTCCGCAACGACAAGTCGAATTCCACATAGACTTGGTTCCAGGAGCCGCTCCTGTAGCCAAGGCTCCATATCGACTTGCGCCATCCGAAATGCAAGAATTATGTACACAACTCCAGGAGTTGTTGGATAAGGGATTCATAAGGCCAAGCTTCTCACCCTGGGGAGCTCCGGTATTATTCGTGAAGAAGAAGGATGGAACACTGCGGATGTGTATCGATTACAGGGAACTGAACAAGCTCACTATCAAGAATCGGTATCCACTACCGAGGATTGATGACTTATTTGATCAACTGCAAGGATCAAGCTATTATTCCAAGATCGACCTTCGATCTGGATACCATCAGCTGAGAATCCAAGATGAAAGCGTGCCAAGGACTGCATTCAGAACGCGATATGGGCACTACGAATTTCTTGTAATGCCATTTGGATTGACGAACGTGCCAGCGGTCTTTATGGACCTAATGAACCGCGTATGCAAACCATATCTCGATAAATTCGTGATTGTATTTATCGATGATATCCTGATTTACTTGCGAACGAAAGAAGAGCATGAGCAACATCTCAGAACCATCTTGGAACTACTGAAGAAAGAGAAACTTTATGCAAAGTTCTCAAAATGTGAATTCTGGATTCGCGAAGTACAATTTCTTGGTCACGTTGTGAATGAGAAGGGCATTCATGTAGACCCGTCCAAGATAGAAGCAATAAAGAATTGGGAAGCTCCCAAGACCCCAACTGAAGTTCGACAATTTTTGGGCTTAGCGGGCTATTATCGGCGATTCATCGAGAATTTCTCAAAAATAGCTCAACCGCTAACGACCCTTACACAGAAGGACAAGAAGTACGACTGGGGTCACAAACAAGAAGAAGCCTTTCAGCTACTTAAGAACAAGCTCTGCGATGCACCGATACTATCATTACCCGAAGGCACTGAAGACTTCGTGGTATACTGCGACGCCTCACGACAAGGCTTGGGCTGCGTGCTTATGCAACGCCAAAAAGTCATCGCTTACGCTTCAAGACAGCTGAAGGTTCACGAGAGAAATTATACCACTCACGACCTGGAGCTGGGTGCAGTGGTATTCGCCTTGAAGATTTGGCGACATTATTTATATGGTACTCGATGTACAATCTTCACAGATCACAAAAGCTTACAACACATATTTGATCAGAAGGAATTGAATATGCGCCAGCGACGTTGGGTTGAGCTGCTGAATGATTATGACTGTGAGATTAAGTACCATCCTGGAAAGGAAAACGTTGTAGCAGACGCGTTGAGCCGAAAAGAAAGGGTTAAGACCCTAAGGGTTCGAGCATTAGAAATGACCATTCGAACGAACCTCACTGCACGCATTCGGGATGCACAACAAGAAGCTCTTAAAGAAGAGAACCGTAAAGCTGAATACCTACGGGGTATGCTGAAATACATGGTGCCAAATGAAGAGGGAGCCTTATACTTCAAGAAGCGTATCTGGGTTCCACTCTGTGGTGGCATACGTGAGGTCATCCTTAATGAAGCCCACAAATCGAGATATTCGATCCATCCAGGATCAGATAAAATGTATCAAGATTTGAAAGAATACTATTGGTGGCCGAGACTCAAAAGCGACGTTGCTGTCTATGTTGGAAAATGCCTAACCTGTGCTAAGGTTAAGGCAGAATATCAGAAACCGTCCGGCCTACTACAACAACCAGAGATTCCCGTGTGGAAGTGGGAACAAATCTCGATGGACTTCATAACGAAATTACCCAGGACCCCGAGAGGGCATGATATGATATGGGTAATAGTTGACCGATTGACGAAGTCTGCGCATTTCCTACCAATCCGAGAGAAGGATAGCACTGGAAAGCTTGCAGAGATATACTTAAGGGAAATTGTGGCACGTCATGGAGTGCCTATCTCAATCATTTCAGACAGAGATGGACGCTTTGTCTCGAGAATCTGGCAATCATTTCAGGAAGCCTTTGGATCTCAATTAGATCTAAGCACGGCATTCCATCCACAAACAGACGGCCAGAGCGAACGGACTATACAAATGTTAGAAGATATGCTTTGCGCATGTGTCATGGATCTAGGAGGCAGCTAGGATACTCATCTACCTTTAGTTGAGTTTTCCTACAATAACAGCTATCATACGAGCATAAAAGCTGCGCCGTTCGAAGCTCTGTATGGCCGCAAATGCCGATCGCCCTTATGTTGGGCAGATGCCGGAGATAAACGTATGGTTGGTCCTGAACTTGTACAAGAGACCACCGACAAGATTGCGCAGATCCGAGAGCGCATTAAGGCGGCTCGAGAGCGACAAAAGAGCTACGCTGATCCAAATAGAAAATCGGTAGATTTCAAGGTGGGAGACAAAGTGTTGTTAAAAGTCTCACCATGGAAGGGCGTAGTCAGGTTTGGAAAGCGTGGAAAGCTGAATCCACGATACATCGGACCATTCAGAATATTGAAAAGAATTGGTACCGTGGCATACAAGTTGGAGTTACCGGAAGAACTTAATGGAGTACATGATACGTTTCATGTATCCAACCTGAAGAAGAGTCCAACACAAGAAAACGTGATCATCCCGATGGATGAAGTGCATATTGATGAAGCCCTCCGATTTACAGAGCAACCCGTTGAGGTTACCGACTGGAAAGTCAACAAGACCAGGAGGAGCAGTGTGAAGCTTGTCAAAGTACGTTGGAGCTCTAAGCACGGACCCGAGTACACATGGGAACGTGAAGACCAGTTCAAGAAAAAGTATCCCCAACTATTCAATAAGACTCCAGCGAAAGTGAGTTCAGCCTGAATTTCGGGACGAAATTCTTTTAACGGGGGGAGACTGTGACAACTGGCACAAACCGGTAATTTTCGTACACTTTAATCATTATTTAATGATTGCAATTATGTGCTTAATTGTCAGCAATGTCTGAACACATGATTAAACAAGTGAATTCATGCACGTTGTATACTACAAAATATTGCTTTATGCATAAACAAGAGCGTTGCGTCAAAAATAATAGTAAACTCACCGGTAAGACACACTGTGTCAACAGAACTGCAGAAAGCAGTCGGACATTATAATTGAGGCCTAGGTGTAGGTCTGACGACAAAAGTACATTAAAACCCAAGAGTACATACAAGGGTTAATATATATGCAATACGAAAGCAAAAATAAGCACTAAAAAGCACCCGAAACGCACTTTAAGTGCAGAATTTATATAATTCAGCAATAAATCAGCATTTAGACATATAAATATTATGCAGAAATGTCGTTTTATTATCCAGAATATTTCCCTAAGTGTTGGGAATTGAAAGAGTACAAGAAAGGTACTTAAGCGACACTAAAAAGTGTAATTTAGCACTTTAACGAATCGGTATGTAACCGAACAACCGGATATTACCCGGAACACCAAAATAATGCTAGAAGCATTGTTTTTATTTTTCTAAGCTAGTTAGGGTCCCCGAACACCCTGACACCCACTAAATTACCTAATAACTAATACTTGTAACCTTACACTTAGATTGGAATGATGAACTAACTATGTGGTTAATACTTACATTTAGACCCCCTCCCCATATCCTAAACAAATCGGCCACATGACCTATTTCAAGATCTCATTTGATCTTGCAAGATATCACTAGATATTAATTGATATCTCTTGGATTTAATTTGATTTTTTTTAGATATTGCAAGATATGATATGATCTTATTAGATCTTGCCATGTACTATAAGATATCACAAGATTTCATTTTCTCATTCAACACCATAACCACCTCCTTCACCCCCATACCTCACGGCTCCAAACACCCCTCCAAACCCCTCCATTTTTAATCCATTTCCATACATTCTAAGCTTATACAAAGGTGATTCAAGCATAATTAGGAAGCTTGGAAGCAACGGAGCTTGAAGGACCATGTTCATTTGCTTTTATCCACTACATTTACCCTCTTGAACTTCCCTAGCCTTGAGCTAGTAGTAAGTGCTCTAAAATACTTCCTTGTTCATGATTAAAGTGGTTAAAACGATATATGACGGTTAAAATTTATGAACATGCAAGTTGAAGCATAAAAGTTTACTTAAAACACTAAAAATGGTGGTTAAAAGCTTGAATATTGTGTAAACCTTGTAGTATTTGATTTATGTGGTTATTTAGGCCCGATCTATGTTGTGGTAGCTCGGATCATCGTTTAACCCGGATTGGTCATGATCATGGATTATGACATAAAGCTTGTTTAAGTGTAACGAGGGTTAGGTGATGAAACTCTACCACACATCAAACATGAACTTGTGTAAAAGTAATTTTTCTCATAAAATAAGACTCTAAACATGTAGATCTAAAGATCTACAAGTGGTTTTTCGGAGGAACCAAGCAAAAATATTAGTTTTGTTAAAACCCGGATCTTATCCGAACTAAAAGCATTTTAGTACATAAACAAGTGTGTAGACACTTGTGTCACAAGAAAAATTTAACAAAGAAATATTTTTTCGAATCTCGACTAGAAGTTGTGAAACTTCATATTCTTTAAAAATAAAGTTTTTAAGAAACTAAAATTATTTTTAAAGATGATAAGACTTACTAAATGTGCTAGTAAGTTACTACACATTTTTGTAAATATTCAAGTTCATGAAATGAAGAAACTAGTGATTATTGTTGATGAGTATTGTTGATAATTGTTGTTGATGATTGATGATGATTTAAAAGAAAATAAACACACGTTTTGAAAACGTGGGAAACCTCCATTTTTAGGGGAAACTCTGTCAAAATTTTTATAAATTTTGACACTTAGAAAAAATATAAGTTTTTGAGAAACTTATTCCCTAAAAATGTGTTTAAAAGTATTACCAAGGTTTCCCTAATTTTTGGTGATAAGAAATGAGGACTTCTTCAAAAAAATAAAAATAGATATAAGTATGTATATTTTGAGAGAAAAATATATATTATTTTATCACCAACTTTTGTGCTAAGTGTATATAGTATGTGTTATACGTGCTAGTGTATTAAGACTTAAAAATACACTAAATACTCATGAGGAGTATAAACATAAAAATACACATACAACATACAAGATACATAATTCGGGTGCAAAGTGCAAAACACAAAAGACTTATATTTATTTTTGGAGAAAATAATATAAGTAAGATACGTAGTTAAAAATATAAGAATATTTTTAACACAAGAAAATATACACAAAAGAGAGTGACTGTACTTGTGCGACGCAAGTCTAGTGACTAACGTTAAGAAAACGCGTATAGGTTACGACGTTAATTAAGCAAATCCGGTGGAGTTTACGACGCTAGGAACGCAAAGTTGTGAGTTCATGCTCCCCCTTTTCTCTTTAACTGTTTTCAGTTTTTATAACTTCGGGGGTGAAATACATGTACAAATGTACAAAAATTTATAATTGGTATGATATAAATACAAGAAGTACACTTGGTGAGAACGAGAACCAAGTGTGACGAAATATAGGAATATGAGAAGCGCACTTGGTGAGAACGAGAACCAAGTATGAGGCGCTATGAGAAATGATAACAAGAAACGCGCTTGGTGAGAACGAGAACCAAGTAGGATGCGTTATGAGAAATAGTGTCACGAATAGGGTACAGAAGCACCATTAATCGTGTACATACTTAGACCGCAGAACAAAAGGTTAGATCTAACGGGTGCCTGGCAGCCACACACTCGGTGAGGGCGAGAATCGAGTAGTGCTTTTGTGTCTCAGAATATACCAATTAAATGCCTTAGGTTTGGTGACTTCCTATGTCGTGCCACATGTTAATGGCTTTGCAACCCATTAACAATCTGATAATTACAGAAATACTGTATTTACATAAAATTCATACCATACTAAAATTGATATATAACTTGAAGTACATGGGGTACTCAAGAGGATTGATATATAACTTGAAGTACGTGGGGTACTCAAGAGGATTGATATATAACTTGAAGTACGTGGGGTACTCAAGAAAAGATTGAATTATACATGGGTACGTGGTGTACACATGAAACTTGATTTATATATGAAAACTTGATTTACTCACAAACTATGTTTTCATACAAAGTATACAATCATGAAATACAAAACTGCATGAATTCACACCAACATTATGTTGACATTTTTCCAAAACTCACATGTATTTCAGGTAACTAGGATGGATGTGCGCGTGGTCTTACTCATGCTCGTGGATGTCGCTTTGTTTATCTTTAAATAAAGTCGTGACTTTTAAGACAATATGTTATCTAGTGTTGTAAACACTTGACATATGTTTTTGGTAATGTAATATTTGAAGTTATTTTTGAGCATGTAGTATGTTTACTCTTCGTATGCAATGAGAACCTTTCATGATCACACCTCGTGCTTCCGCCGTAGAAAGGGGTGTGACACTTAATTAATCTTGTATTAGTAAACTTTAAACTTGGTTAACTAGTTTAGCTTGGTTAAAATGTGTGCACCATGATACTAGAAATGGTTAGTGGTTTAATAAAATGTAATTATTGTTAATCAAGAAAGCTTGTCGTCACGTAAGGACCTTAACGGGTTAAATGGTGTCGTTATAAATTCTTGCCATGATTTGTTAGCTTAGTTAGTAGTTTAGGCCAAAATTGCTATCTTGGTGAATTTATGTGCAAGATTTGTAAAATGAACTCGGTTGTGATTTAATCTAGTTTATGCTTGTCTCGGTGGTTGCATTGTGTTTATCGGTGTTGCTTTCCTTGATTAAGTGCGGTTAGAAAACTCCTAACGGATGACTAACTTATTTTTAAGAGATTTTCATAGACATTTATCAATTGCACGTTAAAGAACAATTTTAAGTGGTTAAAGTGTGTTTATCGTTTTAACTTTCCGAATGATTGTCATGTTAGGATTCCCGAAAGGGATACTAATTGTCTCAAAATTGGAGAATTGATCAAATGCTTCTAGTACCAAAACCGACTTAGTTGACATGCTTTGGTTGTGTATTAAGCAAGGCTATTTATCTATTTTCTACTATGTTTTATAAGTATTTGTTTATGCTTACTTTAGTTTGTTAAAAATCAAACAACTTATGTTTTTACCGGTAGTTTAGTGACAAAGGTCTAGTATTATTTCTCCACCCATTTCCTTGGATCGATACTTGGTCTTACCGATACTTTACTACATATATGACGGGGTACACTTGCTTCTTTCGTGTGTGTTTTTGATGTTAAAGTAATAATCACTTTTATAAATTTCGTGTGTGGATCGATACATATATGGATAGTCATTCGATCGGATGACTTGGGCCTGATGGAGTTCCCATTGTTTAACATGTAATCATACCGTCTCGATCAAACCGCAAAACCTTCAAAACTTAACAAATTTTCAAGTTTACAAACGATCAGATTGTGGGACGGTTTGCCGTCCGATCGGATGGCCATCCGATCGGATTGCCATCCGATCGGATTGCCATCCGATCGAACCGCAATCCGATCGGATTACACTTGGACCTCAACAGTTAGAGTTTCATAATTTTCAAAGATCATTGGTTTCTAACGGATTGCCATTCGATCGGTAGACCATCCGATCGAATGACAATCCTGCTGTGAACTTATTCTCTGAGAAATACCTCACCGGACGGATCGTCATCCGATCGCCCTACCGTTCGATCGAACGACCTGAAAGGTAGAGATACCTCTCTGATTTCAAAATGCTAAAACGAAAACTTCAGAGCCATCATACACAAGCACATCCATCCCAAATAAACATCAATCCGACCGAATGGCCATCCGAACGAATTGACATCCGATCGAATGACCATCCATTCGGATTGCCATCCGACCGGATTACCATTCGTCACTTAGTCACGTGCACCGTTTTACGCACGGCCGTTCGCTTATGCTATCGTTAACTGTTCAGGATAATCTCTTAGCGCTCCCTTCAATCCAAGAGAGTGTTTATTTAGTAAACACGATCTGTGAGTATACTCGATCCCTTTTTGCTTTACGCACTTTTGGGTGTTACATACGTTACTTATTCTAAATCACATCGATCACACAACGCAACACTTTTATACGCTGACCTCTATTGCATGTTATACGTGTTACTCGATGAATGCTTGTATGTTATGTTTACACAGTGATTGTTGCCTGACGCCTTAGCAACGATAGTACTATAGTTTGGACTCAGCACCTGTCGTGGACAGGGATTGTTAAGGTTATTTCTTCACGTGTCACAGTGGTGATATGTGTTGCGCATTCTACAACTCGTAGTCATATCTGTGCATATTTCATAGTCGATAACCTACTAGCTTCACTTTGCTACATGTTACATGCTGGTTACGCGTAAATGCTTTTGAATCTATTATACTATCAAACTTGTATGCTCACCTTTACACTATGTGTATTGACTTTTATTTTAACGTATGTGACAGTTGTTTAGGATGCTTTTGCTTGTTAGCTGCTATGGAATCGAGCTAGGAGAGTCTAGAAACAAACTAAATAAAATCTGAGTTGTCGGAATGGATATTTGTCTTTGAGAACATTGTCTGTAATAACTGTTTTTATTTTATATTTTTGTGGTATGGGACATTAACCTTTAATATATTATAACAAATAGTTGTTATGGATTCTCCTGGACACTCTGTTTCGCTCAGTGCCGCGCCCCGATGTTTCCGTCATCGGTTGGGGTGTGACACTCGTGGGGCCTGCTTCAGGCCATACAAGGCCTTCCGCAGGAGACAAACATGATCGGGTCGAGCAGGATTAAGAAAGCCAGGTGGCTGAGACATAAAAACAGTCTCGGTCAAGTCTCCGTGTAAAAAGGCATTGTTGACATCAACCTGCCGAATAGTCCATCCTCGAGAAAAAGAAACAGAAAGAACAAGACGAATAGTTGCTGGTTTGACAATTGGACTAAAAGTCTTAGTATAGTCAACACTAGTTGTCTGATGAAAGCCCTTGGCAACAAGCCAGGCTTTATAACGACTCACAGTCCCATCAGGATGACGTTTGATCTTGTATACCCACTTGCAACCAACAATGTTGGAAGCAGCAGGAAACAGAACAAGATCCCATGTCTGATTGGCGTGCAAAGCACCAATCTCAGTACGCATAGCATCCCACCAAACCGAAAAACGCTTAGCCTGATGAAAAGAAGAAGGCTCAGTGATAGGAAGATCAGAAATAGTAGTAGAAGCATGAAAAACAACATGATCAAGAAACTGACAGGGCTGTCGAGTGTGATCACGTGATCGAGTAACCATAGGATGAGGAGGGGGAGGCGGAGGAGAGGAAGAAGAAGGAAAAGGAGTAGGAGGAGGAGAAGGAAAAGCCGAAGAAGGAGGAGAAATAGAGGAAGACACAGGAGGATAAGACGGAGGAGGAACAAAGAATAGAGGAAAAGAATCTGAAACAGGCGGATCAGTAGTAGAAGAACTGACAGGGATATCAAAAACAGTCTCATGAAAAACAACATGACGAGATGTGTAAGTACGACTCGTGCAAGGATCATAACAAAGATATCCACTATGACTAGGCGCGTAGCCAAGAAAGATACAAGGAATAGATTTGGGTGAAAGGTTATCCGGGCGAATATCACCAAGATAAGGATAACACAAACACCCAAACGTATGAAGAATGGTATAATCGGGTCTAGAACCAAACAACACCTCATAAGGAGACGAAGAGTGAAGAACCGGTATAGGCAACCGGTTAATGAGAAATGAGGCAGTAGCATATGCATCATACCAAAAACTCTTTGGTAAGTGTGCATGAAATAACAAGGCACGAGCCACCTTGGAAAGATGTCAATTCTTGCGCTCAGCCACCCCATTTTGTTGGGGTGTATAAAGGCAAGAAATACGATAGGCAATACCAACCTCAGTAAGATAACGAGCCATAGCACCCTGAGTCAGCTCAGGTGCACCATCACACTGAAGTGATCTAATAGTGCACGACAATAACTTTTCGACAGAGGGTCGAAAAATGTCGAAAAGCATCAACAGCCTGAGAACGGCATGTCAAGGGATATATCCAAGTAAAACGACTATAGTCATCAATAAAAGTAATGAAATAACGATACCCAGCCCTATACATAACCGGTGCGGGTCCCCAAATGTCACAGTGTATAACATGTAATGGATCAATAGAATGAGAAACAACAGTGTGAAAAGGCAATCGACTAGATTTAGAAATATTACAGGAATTACAAACAGTATTTCCAGTTTTATTTCTAGAAGTAAACAATGATAGTCTAGTCATAACAGAATCAGACGGATGTCCCAGTCTGAAATGCCACGTCTCTCGCGAAGCAGAGAATGTCACAAAGAGAGAATAAAGCTGATGCGGCCTAGCACACATGTGGTGGAGGCTCTGACCCGCAAGAGTCTGAAAAGATAAGCCAAAGTGAGAAAACACAATGGCAATAGGATAATCAATGACAAGCTGATTAATCGATAGTAAGTTCTTGGCAAGGCCAGGAACTACCAAAACATAACGAAGCAATATTGTACAACTAGATAAATGGAGATAAGAAAAACCAATATGAGAGATAGGAAGTGGTGTACCATCGCCGACAATAACACGCTTAGTCCCGGTATAAGGAGTAGCACCAAAAACCATAGAAGGACTAGATGTCATATGAGCAGAAGCACAAGAGTCCGGAATCCACGACTCAACCAGCTGACACGCACTTGATGTGACAACCCTCACAATTACAGGTACTGTACAAATTAATTAATTTCGATTATGTGCTTAATGACTGTGCTTGATTACAACTGACACCTTAAACTGCTTACTGATTTATGTTACATAGATACATGTGCATCACTTTACATACGGTCGCTCCATTTATTTCATACAGACTCTTAGTGACAAACCTGAAGCACAAAGCACAGTTTGCATAGTGAGCGGATAACTCAGACACGTGCTGAGAATGCCAGCACATAGATAGACACTATATTGAGGCCAGTATGAGCCAGGGACAAAGTACTACACTAGTATGGGTGTAGGGAAGTGAGGACCATAAGACTGTGTCACTAGGTGATAGTTTGAATGCCGGAAAGTGCCTAAAACTCATTTTAAGTATGGAATTCTGCAATTTCAGCAACGATTCAGCTTTTAACATACTCGTATTATTCAGAAAATTGACTAAATGGTCCTGAACACTTTCCTAAGTGTTGGAATTAATTTCATTACAAAAAGATGCATAAAAGACACTATACGGTACAATTTAACACTTTAACGAAACGGTACTTAACTGAACAACCGGACATTACCCGGGGCACCAAATTTTTGTCAGAAACATTACTTTATTATTTTTAACTAATTATGGTCTCAAAAATCCCCACACACTATAAAAATATGTCATACACTTACTACTTTAGAAAATACCCTAAACCTTCTAAATAATCACCTACTTATAATAAAAACTTACACTTAACCCCCCCCCCTCACCAATTTTTGGCCCACATATGGGACCCACCCTTAATCATTACAAGATCCTCCATAAAATATTCCTTCTATTGTGATTGGACCTCCTTTATTTGCTACAATTGCCAAGAAATTTGAAATCATTACAAGTAGAAGAATCTCATCATTTCATCTTCACTAGTTAACTTCACCATCTTCACCACTTCTCTCCCTCTCCCTCTCGGCTGCCCACATCCGCCACCACCACCATCACACCAACACTCACACATCTGATCCACTATCAAGTCCAAAACAAGTGCTAGAAGGAGTCTTGTGAAGCTTGGAGATTGGAGTCTTGAAGAAACATCACACCTTGCACTCTCACGCCATCTTCATCATCATTCTTGTTCACAAGTTCATCCCTAGCCCTTGTGCTAGTTGTAAGTCTTCGATTTAACTCTTGAATCACTTCTATGTTGATTGTTCGAAAGATTGAAGTTAACGATTAACACAAGAACATAAAAGAGAGTGAACTAGACAATGGACATAAACTCACATAAAATCTGGTTGGATTATGTTGGTACAAGTATGCATGTTGTTTGATCATTGATTTCTCGATAAACCCGTTGTTAGAACAATTGTTGACGCGTTTTAGTAACATATACACTCTAAAAAGCATGCTGATTGGTATTTTCAGCCAACTTCAACAGGCTGTAACTGGATCTTTATAAATCGAAAAACGGATTTTCTGAAGCCTAAATTATGTATTTTTGAAAAACCGAACAAATGGCACTGGAATCGTAATTTTTCGAGGTCGTTTACTATTTTTAAAGGACTATTTTTGGACAGCAGCTCAAGCTGTGTTTTTACTGCAGAAAAAGTGTGTTGTATTCGGAGTCATAACATAAAAACTGAGTAGAATTAGCTCATGGAATTATTACTGTAGATGGTCAATATTGTCGCCGTGATTCTCCCACTGGAATTTCATCAATCGGACTTACGATTTATATTTAGTGAATTATTCTGTAGACTGCAGTCAGAAAGTGACAAATCTGATTGCAGTCCGGTAAATGAATTTCTATAAAATATTGGTAAGGAACTGGACCCCGAAATTTTTACACAATAAAATTTGGATCGTATATGACATTCTGTGAAAAATTGGGAATTTTTTGAGAAGGTTAACTATTTTATTAATATGCTTGAAAACAGTCCAGTTTTGATTAATAAAGCTGAAATGACATAAGTAGTATATTGCATGTCTAATTGTTGGATTGGTTATGTGAGAACAATCTACGGGATATATGTAAAAGAAAATGATATGCTATTAAGCATGGACGCCTCCATTTACAAAGGAGACTATGGCGAAATTTTCCGAAAATCCTAACACTTAGTAAATATTTTCTGGACAAGTGTTTACTAGTATATTCTAGACTATGTTTTTCTCGCATAAAACTCGCCATAATTTTTATAACGAAATACAGAGTATCGGAGGTTGGTTTTATACAGGAATATGGTTAAATATGTATTCTCTAAAATGGGACTTAAAAATATAATTCCAATACGAATAGACATATGTAAAATATCCCATCCTTGGGAAGGAAATACGAATACACAAGTATGAGAAGTATTATTACTAAAATATTGAAGACACTTTAAAACGTAACTCAAAGGCACTAATCAATACTAAGACAAGGCACGACCCGTTCGTCTAATAGACGTTAGACTATTGTAGGTAGTCGTGTTTGCTAAGGAGATTTGGGTTACGAGTACCGAAGACGCAATACAGTGAGTTCATGTCCCCCTTTTCTCTTAACTGTTTTCAGTTTTATACTTCGGGGGTGAAATACATGTTACAATTATCACAGACAATTATTTATATGGTATGGTTAGCTTAAGGAGGGTTTTTACTACGCGATCATGTGAGTGGTGGGCATGACACTTAAGGCCATTAATCCTCGTTGTAGGACCGAGGGACATTAGTGATAGATCTATTTGGGTGTAGCGAGCCCCACTCCTGAGTCCGCTGAGTGGACCATGAGATGACTAAGTGCCCGACGCACAAATCCGCTAGGTTTGAGTCTTCCTGCATCATTTCACACATATCATTGGCTTTGCAACCCAATGGTGATCTCGTTTTCCTTATTGCTACATACCAGGGACTTTTCATATACAGACATACTTTAAAGGTTTATACATACTCACATACACATGAACTCGCTCAACTTTATGTTGATTTTTCAAACTACATGTATTTCAAGGAATTAGTAAATGGATCTGGCGGGCGTTGGAGTTTTAAGCTGCGTTGTGAATAAAGATGTTATCCATGGTCTTTAAGTTTGGTCAATGTGTCTCTTTCCTGGACAAGACACGCCTTCCAAACCTTGGTGCTATTTAATATCTTTGATGAGTCCTTAGTGAACTCATAAACATTTTGTATAATTGTAAAACTCGAATCTGAAGTCTACGTTTTGAAACAATGTTGTTACTTTTAAACTTAAATTAATGGATGTAAATCTACTGGTTTTATCATATAGTGTTGTTATGATCGTATGCAATGGTATTAAGAAGTCACACCAATAATCACGCTTCCGCAAAAGTCAGGGTGTGACAGCTTGGTATCAGAGCCTCGATCATAGCGAACTAGGATTCCTTCTCAAGTCTAAACTATGATCATCAGGGCTCTCACGAAAACGTTTTCAAACATTTTTACATTGCATACACAAAACGTCCAGATCCAGGAAACAAACATTTTTACAAACAAAAGGCACAAATACACATTTTAAATTTATATTTATAGTTCAGTCTTAGAGACTGAGGGAGGTTCAGTCTTAGACACTGAGGAAGGTTCAGTCTTAGAGGCTGAGGGAGGATCAGCCTTAGAGGCTGGGGATAACTAGTCTTAGAGACTGGGAGGATTGGTCTTAGAGGCCAGGGAGTTGGTCTTAGAGACCAGGGGTTTGGTCTTAGAGGCCAGGGAGTTGGTCTTAGAGACCAGGGATTTAGTCTGAGAGTCTAGGAAAGTTGGTCTTAGAGACCAGGGAGTTGGTCTTAGAGACCAGGGAGTTAGGCTGAGAGACCAGGGAGTTTAGTCTGAGAGACTGGGTGGGATAGTCTGGGAAGACAAGGACGAATATGTGGATACATGATTACATTATGAATTGTCTTTATTTGCAATAGACAAAGTGTTAAAGATTACTGTAAATATGCATGCTATGACTATTATGAACCGGCACACATGTCACACTATTTAGAAGGCGAGTTATCAGACATCGATAACACTACGGCCGCCGTCACAGATGATGAGACTGCATCTGCGCTAGAGACATTTACGTCAGACACTGAGAGTGATCCTGATATACTGACCAAGGACGAGGACAACTTCCAACCGTCCGCGCTACCAGATTTCGGGCGATACTTTACCCTTGCTGATGGTTTCGCTGACAAGGATCCTTCTGTCACTCTTGCTTCAGCCCATGACCACCTCATCACTGGGCACCCCGATAGTGAGCACACCATGACCCCGATCCTCGACGATGCGTCTCCTATGGACTTTCCTGCCGAAGGTTGGCTACGCGACGAGCAATTAATGATGACGTGGACATATTTATTGACGGTCCTTCTGCTGATGCCTATGGTGATAGAAAGTTAGACGAGAACGTTGTTACTAATTTCACTTCTTAAGGCCCCTGTTAACAGGCCACCCTCTGATTCTAGCGTATATTTGATTTCAGACTCCCTTGAGTCTGTGACATTTACAGCCTTATAGACGGCCTGGTCACATCTTTCTACTAGTGACACAGACGACGACGCCATTATGACTGCTGCACTAACACCTGCTCGAGGCACCACACCGTTACACGACCCATGGCCTGCTCCTGAGTTAGCTTCTGCACCTTTTGGGACAGCTTGATGTTGCACCTACTGATCCTGCACCCTTACTTGATCATGACCCTATTTCTTTTGACTTACCAGACAATGCATCCCTTATACCCGACCCAGTACCTGCACCTAATGACCTTCTTATCAGTTGAGACGTTTGCACCTGCACCTTCACCCGCTAATGTTGCTCTTGTGAAGACCGACGTCCATTGCGCCAAGATGCCTAACGCTTTCCTTCAAGATATACCCGCACCCCGAGAAGGTACTCCAGATCAGCACCCGTGTAACGATCCCATCGGCTACAACAACATTTTCTACGACCTCACAGACCGCACCATTTGCTACTTTCACCCCTACGGCACTGGATGAGCCATTTTGATGGTTCTTATCATACACTACGCTAATGTTAGATCCTCACATAATGGAGGCCACACACAAGATGAGTTGCTCCTGTAACATGAGCTACAGTTTGAGGATATGAGTCACAGATTGTTGGAGCTTGAGCTAACACCCCATTCAGTAACTTCAAATGCCAAACATTACATAACTGAAAACATGATGTAAGTATTTACATCACAAGACAGCATATTGTCTGAAAAATTTATGTAAGACACCAAGTCCTCCACCCTGTTTATTGCCAGCATACTTTGATCCTCCACATTTATCAAGGTCCCTTTTTGCGCTCTCAACCGTTACTATTACACCGTTCCCAGGATTCTGATGCTCATTTCTTTACTATCGAGCGGCAGAGCAGATAACTACTTCGACGTGTACGCAAGCCCACGGAGGAAGTCCACGCATGTTAAAAAGTTTACTTTTCTTTCCTCCTCCACCTCAGACACTGGTATAGTGATTTCTGGATTATGCGGATTACATTGCATTCAAGTAAAGACACTAATGATAAGCCGGGTTTGTGGAGACTTTTAAAGACCACTTCAGACTATGTGATTTTGATACACTAATACATTTAATGGACAAGGGTAGGGTGACCCTGTGTCCCTATTGATGTGATACATTTTGGAAGGCAATACAATTGTGGTCAGGGAATAATTAGGGTCCAATCATTATAAAACATGCGACAATACTTTATGGCCAATGTCCAACGAAACTCCGTCGCTATGTCTCCGTTAAGCACGTTATTAATCTATATGTGTGTACAATAATTATAATGCTACGTGCTTGCTTACTATGCTCTCATTAAACATAATTACCAAATTTCTTGGTTATACTATGATTATACTATTGCTTGATTGGTTGGTATGATAACCTAATATGTGTGTGTACATATGATCTCTAAACAACTATATGCACCCCCCGAACGAATGAGACCTGACCTAACCAACCTTCTTCTCAGAAGATGTCGATACAAGGGAACGTCGATACCAACAACCCTCTGCCGACAACAGCAGAGTCAGAACTGCAAGGGCGCATCTCGCAAGCCATCACACAATTCGAGGCCCTTCGCTCCGAACACGGTGGAGGTACCTTAGGAAATAACCCACCCAGCGACTGCACCTACGAGCAGTTCTTGAACCACAAACCTCGAGAATTCGACGGCATTGGGGGTGCCTTAGCATTTGTGCGTTGGGTGGAGAAGACGAATTCTGTCTTACGATTGAGCAAATGCGCCCCAGAACATCAGGTTACGTACATAGCGGGGCTATTTGTAGATGGGTCTCTGTCATGGTGGAACCTTCAAATTCAGGCAATGGGCGAGGCCGCTGCGTATGCTATGACGTGGGACGAACTGAAGGAACTAATGCGCAAAAGATATTGCTCTAGGGCGAAAGTCCAGAAGTTGGAAACTGAATTGTGGAACTTGAGAATGGAAGGTCCAAAGATAGCTGAATATGTGCAGAGATTTGGCGAGTTATCACAAGTTGCATCGCGTTTGGTGGAACCAGAATCTAGGAAGATCAAACTTTTCATCGGGGGACTAGCACCGCAGATTCTAAGCCTGGTAACAACATCTAAGCCTTCAACAATTATCGAAGCAATCGACATGAGCGTGGCGCTCACTGAAGAAGCGATTAGACAAGGAAAATTTTCCACTCCGGAAGAGAAAAACGAGGCTCCTGTAGAGTCATCTGGGGATAACAAGAGAAAACTCATGAATTTCAAGAAGGTTACTCGGGTAAGTAACGAGAAGAAGGCCAAAAATGGAAAGGATTACAAGGGTATCCTACCTAAGTGCGACAATTGTTTACGTTATCATGTCGGGCGATGTAAATACGGAAAATGTGATAACTGTGGCAAGAGGGGGCATCCCAAGGAAACTTGTAGGCAAGGTACTGAAAGTAGAAATGGGGGCCAAGTTGGTAGTGAGAATCACGGAGAAAACAACGACAACGACAACTATCAAGGAAGGATGAGTGACAAACAAAAACGTGCTCAAGGTTGCCTTAACTGTGGAAGCAAAAAGCATTTCTGAAGATACTGCCCTAAGAGGAATCAGGCACGAGGATAAAAGCTCAGTAGCAGAGCTAGGGGAGCACACCAGGAATCCATGCGTGGATATCGGTACGTCCCATAATAGTCAACATGATGCATCTGTGCTACTTGTTATTATTACAAATTTTAGCTTTAGAGTTTGAAAGTGTACCTGGTTTGGTAGCAAGTAAGTTAGGTAACACGTACTCGATAGAACTAGCTAGTGGAAGTCAACAAAGTAATGGGAACCGGCAAGATAAAACCCGAAGAGCGTAGATTTACGCTTGATCTACTGCCAGTTTAGTTGGAAGGCTTCTACAAGGTAACCTGGATGGATTGGTGGCCGAGCGATCGAGTGGAGAGTGATATCCGCATCCCGATGGCGAACAAAGAAACAATCGCGACTCTTGAAGCAGGATACACCTCTACAAATTACTAATTGCTTGAAGGCACGAAGGTTGTTGTGAATAGGATGTGCGGTTTTCTTGGCTCATGTCGGGGACAAGGGAACCGAAGAACCAAAACTCGAAGATATTCCTGTGATAGGGAATATCCTGAAGTCTTTCCCGAAGACTTGCCAGAATTATATCCTCAAAGACAAGTCGATTCTCGCATCGATTTGATTCCAGGCGCCGCACCTGCAGTCAATACACCTTAGCGACTTACACCTTCAGAGATGCAAGAATTGTTAGTGTAACCTCAGAAGTTGATAGAGAAGGAAGATAACAGACCAAGATTCCCTTTTGGGTAACCACAATTCTGCTCGTCAATAAGAAGGAGGATAACTTTCATACGAACATCAAACAACCAGGAGCCGAACGAGCTAACCCACGAGAGTCGGTGACTCTTGCTAAGGATTAATGACATACTTAGGTAACTAACTGTGAGGATCCAACTACTATTTCACGACTGATCGATGATCGAGTATCTTTAGCTGGGAATTCAGGAAGAAAGTATACCGTGGAAATTGTGGGACAATAACTTGTTTTAAACATACACAAAAATGGTGTTTCCTACACAATGCACAAAATAGAGTTACACAGAATGCGAAACCTTGAGGATCTAGAAAACATATGCTTAAGACCTTTGGGAACCCAGGTCCAAACTTGTGAAGGTTGTTACTTAGAAACCGTATCTGTTAATTCAATCGAACACCATTAACCTGACATGTATGCCATTTCAGTTAACAAAACATAAAGTACTTAAATTTCTTTCATTGAAATATTCACTTTGCTCCTAACGAGTAGATGTTTGCATCTCTACCCCCCTTAAAGTAGTTGCATCACGTTGATTTTCTTCGCTCAGAGCAAACACACATTTTCTTCGTATACTTGGTCGTTTCTCCATGTTAGCAAACACTCATTATTTCAAAACTCACATGTTACGCATGCACCATCTGCTACGCATGCGATTTCATTTCAAACGCTCCATTGAAGTTCAAATATTTTGTTGCTAAATCTAAATTACTGGTTTGTGATTCGGATGACATACATTATTGTAATTGTTGGCTCTTTTACTATCAAGTCAACACACTCTCTTGAAACTTCTTTTGTTTCAAATTACATTCATGGTTTATTTTTGTCACCATGCCGAGATTTCCTTTGATTGATACATACGTTTATTGTCGGATTACACTGAAACTAAGTTCAATTGCTTGAACCTATCCATTTCACATACTCAATTTAAGACGCCGTATGATGTGTTGAGAGCATCATATTCAAACATTTTGCAAGGGTTCTTTTGTTTCGAGTCGTAGTGGACTTGGTTGGTCTACGACCCCACCAAATCATTTGTTGAATTCGATACCTTACGATGATACTTTCACGGGATTGAAGCTTGCGCTAATTTGGTTACTTACTTCTTACACGGATTTAATTGAATATTTCATAACTTGCCCTAAATCCGTCTGGTTTATCGCGATTAAAATCAGCCTCAACACAGTTGTGTGTTAAGGCAAAGGTACATAGACTCATTTCATATCACAATGTACCTCCTAACGATTCTTTCATTGTCGATTGAATACCTTGCGGTACTTAACACTTTTCACCTTCGATCAAAAACAGTGGCTCTTTGACATTCCGTATTCAACTGGAAACTTTACGACATTGCGTAAATCAAAACTTCAGATTGTCTCAGTACACTTTCATTTTACTTCAGGCACGGTGAACTTGTTCAGTCACCACTATTATTGAATCTCGTCATTACGACACCTTGTGGTTTCATTAGCTTGTGCTAATCAAGGTCAACTGTTTCACACAAAACTACTTATACTTTTGTTTGACTTGTCATTTAAACATTTCTGATGCAACTACGAATCAAGATAATGGCACACCAGATTCGGTTGTATTTCATTCAGCGTACTTTTGAAATTTAAGAATGTCAACATACTAAACCTTACCAATCATTATTCAGGAGATGACAGATCAGTTTACTATTACATTGATTTGTGGATTTTGAATTCATATAGCGGACGCTATGGGTTGTGAAAACTCGTCTGCATATTGCAACCAATCGTTTAAAAATCTTATTAGTCAAATCTCCTCCTTTTGTGGAACACTGCTAGCTGGATTACACTAGACTATACGTCAAATACGTACTGTACCTTTGACATCAGATGCTATAAGCACATACCTTTTAACCATTGGATTCGTGTTGCTATATATTCTTGGACTCACCTGATGTGAGTAAGGTTTGATTCGGTTTGGTGATTATCTACCTCGGTACCAATCATATACATACATGCATAACGAAACCCTAAGGAATTAAGGTAGTACAAATTTCGAGGATGAAATTTTCTTAACGGGGGGAGAATGTGACAACCCTCACAATTACAGGTACTGTACAAATTAATTAATTTCGATTATGTGCTTAATGACTGTGCTTGATTACAACTGACACCTTAAACTGCTTACTGATTTATGTTATATACACACATGTGCATCACTTTACATACAGTCGCTCCATTGATTTCATACAGACTCTTAGTGACAAACCTGATGCACAAAGCACAGTTAGCACAGTGAGCGGATAACTCAGACACGTGCTGACAATGCCAGCACATAGACAGACACTATATTGAGGCCAGTATGAGCCAGGGACAAAGTACTACACTAGTATGGGTGTAGGGAAGTGAGGACCATAAGACTGTGTCACTAGGTGATAGTTTGAATGCCGGAAAGTGCCTAAAACTCTTTTTAAGTACGGAATTCTGCAATTTCAGCAACGATTCAGCTTTTAACATACTCGTATTATTCAGAAAATTGACTAAATTGTCCTGAACGCTTTCCTAAGTGTTGGAATTAATTTCGTTACAAAAAGATGCATAAAAGACACTATACGGTACAATTTAACACTTTAACGAAACGGTACTTAACCGAACAACCGGACATTACCCGGGGCACCAAATTTTGTCAGAAACATTACTTTATTATTTTTAACTAATTATGGTCTCAAAAATCCCCACACACTATAAAAATATGTCATACACTTACTACTTTAGAAAATACCCTAAACCTTCTAAATAATAACCTACTTATAATAAAAACTTACACTTAACCCCCCCCCCCCTTACCAATTTTCGGCCCACATATGGGACCCACCCTTAATCATTACAAGATCCTCCATAAAATATTCCTTCTATTGTGATTGGACCTCCTTTATTTGCTACAATTGCCAAGAAATTTGAAATCATTACAAGTAGAAGAATCTCATCATTTCATCTTCACTAGTTAACTTCACCATCTTCACCACTTCTCTCCCTCTCCCTCTCGGCTGCCCACATCCGCCACCACCACCATCACACCAACACTCACACATCTGATACACTATCAAGTCCAAAACAAGTGCTAGAAGGAGTCTTGTGAAGCTTGGAGCTTGGAGTCTTGAAGAAACATCACACCTTGCACTCTCACGCCATCTTCATCATCATTCTTGTTCACAAGTTCATCCCTAGCCCTTGTGCTAGTTGTAAGTCTTCGATTTAACTCTTGAATCACTTCTATGTTGATTGTTCGAAAGATTGAAGTTAACGATTAACACAAGAACATAAAAGAGAGTGAACTAGACAATGGACATAAACTCACATAAAATCTGGTTGGATTATGTTGGTATAAGCATGCATGTTGTTTGATCATTGATTTCTCGATAAACCCGTTGTTAGAACAATTGTTTACGCGTTTTAGTAACATATACACTCTAAAAAGCATGCTGATTGGTATTTTCAGCCAACTTTAACAGGCTGTAACTGGATCTTTATAAATCGAAAAACGGATTTTCTGAAGCCTAAATTATGTATTTTTGAAAAACCGAACAAATGGCACTGGAATCGTAATTTTTCGAGGTCGTTTACCATTTTTAAAGGACTATTTTTGGACAGCAGCTCAAGCTGTGTTTTTACTGCAGAAAAAGTGTGTTGTATTCGGAGTCATAACATAAAACTGAGTAGAATTAGCTCATGGAATTGTTAATGTAGATGGTCACTATTGACGTCGTGATTCTCCCACGGGAATTTCATCAATCGGACTTACAATTAATTTTTAGTGAATTATTCTGTAGACTGCAGTCAGAAAGTGACAAATCTGATTGCAGTCCGGTAAATGAATTTCTGTAAAATATTGGTAAAGAACTGGACCCCGAAATTTTTACACAATAAAATTTGGATCGTATATGACATTCTGTGAAAATTTGGGAATTTTTGGAGAAGGTTAACTATTTTATTAAAATGCTCGAAAACAGTCCAGTTTTGATTAATAAAGCTGAAATGACATAAGTTGTATATTGCATGTCTAATTGTCGGATTGGTTATGTGAGAACAATCTACGGGATATATGTAAAAGAAAATGATATGCTATTAAGCATGGACGCCTCCATTTACAAAGGAGACTATGGCGAAATTTTCCGAAAATCCTAACACTTAGTAAATATTTTCTGGACAAGTGTTTACTAGTATATTCTAGACTATGTTTTTCACGCATAAAACTTGCCATAATTTTTATAACGAAATACAGAGTATCGGAGGTTGGTTTTATACAGAAATATGGTTAAATATGTATTCTCTAAAATGGGACTTAAAAATATAATTCCAATACGAACAGACATATGTAAAATATCCCATCCTTGGGAAGGAAATACGAATACACAAGTATGAGAAGTATTATTACTAAAATATTGAAGACACTTTAAAACGTAACTCAAAGGCACTAATCAATACTAAGACAAGGCACGACCCGTTCGTCTAATAGACGTTAGACTATTGTAGGTAGTCGTGTTTGCTGAGGAGATTTGGGTTACGAGTACCGAAGACGCAATACAGTGAGTTCATGTCCCCCCTTTTCTCTTAACTGTTTTCAGTTTTATACTTCGGGGGTGAAATACATGTTACAATTATTACAGACAATTATTTATATGGTATGGTTAGCTTAAGGAGGGTTTTTACTACGCGATCATGTGAGTGGTGGGCATGACACTTAAGGCCATTAATCCTCGTTGTAGGACCGAGGGACATTAGTGATAGATCTATTTGGGTGTAGCAAGCCCCACTCCTGAGTCCGCTGAGTGGACCATGAGATGACTAAGTGCCCGACGCACAAATCCGCTAGGTTTGAGTCTTCCTGCATCATTTCACACATATCATTGGCTTTGCAACCCAATGGTGATCTCTTTTTCCTTATTGCTACATACCAGGGACTTTTCATATACAGATATACTTTAAAGGTTTATACATACTCACATACACATGAACTCGCTCAACTTTATGTTGATTTTTCAAACTACATGTATTTCAGGGAATTAGTAAATGGATCTGGCGGGCGTTGGAGTTTTAAGCTGCGTTGTGAATAAAGATGTCATCCATGGTCTTTAAGTTTGGTCAATGTGTCTCTTTCCTGGACAAGACACGCCTTCCAAACCTTGGTGCTATTTAATATCTTTGATGAGTCCTTAGTGAACTCATAAACATTTTGTATAATTGTAAAACTCGAATCTGAAGTCTACGTTTTGAAACAATGTTGTTACTTTTAAACTTAAATTAATGGATGTACATCTACTGGTTTTATCATATAGTGTTGTTATGATCGTATGCAATGGTATTAAGAAGTCACACCAATAATCACGCTTCCGCAAAAGTCAGGGTGTGGCACTTGACAACTCTGAATGTAGCCCATAATGAGACCAAGAAAAACTAGTCTACGGTCCAGCCCAACTAGCAAAGTGATCTGGTCCAAAACCCAATGGTGTAGTCCCTAAGTTTTGTCCAGCAGGCCGACGACTAAAAGGTTGACCTGTCGGCCCAGACTATGAACTAGCTACTGGTCCAAAACCATTAACAAAGGATCCAGAATAACCAGGACTTGGGCCCAAATGCCTGCTCCATGACTATGGCGAACAATAAGAACCAGCCCATAGTTGTTACTAGACCCAACAGGAGAAAACAAGTTACCTGATCCATTAACATCATGACCAGAATTAGCATCATGACTATGGTTAACCCTACCAAAATTAGGGTTTCCTGAGTAACAATCAACAAAGTTAGTAGAGAAACCATGACCGCCACCAAAACCCCAGGTTCCACGACCACCACCACCGCGAAAACCAGGAGACCGACCTGAAAACCTTCCACGATTACCACCGCCTCTCCCTTTTCTACGACCTCCAGTTTGTGTTTGACCTTGATTGGAAGGTGAGTACCGAAAATAACAATGAGAGGCTCTATGACCAATTTTTGAGCAGATCTAACATGGAATTGATGTCGAATTTAGTTGAGAATTGCCAAGATGAGGTGGATTTGAAGTTTGAGCGGTCATGGTAGCAATAGGTATGGTCTGAGATGATTGTCTCTGTTTTAGACGAGCTTCAAAGGTAAGAAGCTTAGATCGGAGCTGAGCATAGCTGAATTTCATATCAAAATTTTCAACAGAAGTCACAAAATGCTCAAAATCATGTGACAATCCTTGAATTACTTGAAGAACAAGAGTCTGATCAGAAATTGGATCTCCAATAGCATTAAGAACATCAACGATTTCCTTTGCAGTGTTCAGATATTCAATAATTGACTTGTTCTCTTGTTTTAGATTGTGAAATTGTGTACGATAGAACGATTGTTTTCGCAAAAACCTGCTGAAAGAAAGTCTCCTCAATAGTTCTCCACAGATCTGAAGCAGATCTAGCATTTCTCGCAAGGTGCATCAAAGACGGTGATAAGGTAGCTGTTATGAGAGCCATAACATAACTGTCTGCTTTCTCCCATGCTTCTCGTGTATCCGATGCAGGTTCAGGTATCGTCTGACGTGAACTAAAAAAACTGCAGTAATCCAAGTGTCTTCAGAACAACTGTAATTTGATGTTTCCAATTCATAAAGTTGTTATCATCTAGTTTCAGAGAGAGAAAGTTTTTGATATTAGGAAGTTGATTCAAAGGAATAGAGATTGTAACACCCCGAAAACGGGTTTGGTAATCAAACCTCGTTAATAGTAAAAACGGGTAAAATACCGTTAGTGGTAAAAGTAAATTGGTAAATATTAGGAATTTATTTAAATAATCCTAATATTTACTTAAAGTGAATAAGAACTTTCAAGAAAATAAAATAGAAAGATAAAAGGTCGATTTAACGGGACTTAAAGTAAAACGGGTTACGACCTCCCGAACCTACCAAGTTAACTAGGAATAAATCTAACCTAGTTAAATAGTGACTTATGAGTGGGTTAAAAGACTTAATTTAAGAATTAAGGAAAAGTTGAGGGACTTAAGTTGTAAGAAATGAAACTTGAGTTTAATTAAGACAAATAAAAACAAACCAAACACCCCTAAATGGGATGTCTGGTCGATTAGAACAAGCAGGGCGACACCCCACTTTCAATCTCTCAAAATTCTGCTTGAACTCTCAAATTGGAGGTGCAAATCTGGTCCAAACGAAAATCCGAGCATAGAATCGTGATCCTCATCACAAGAGGATTACAAGGTATGTAAAAATTAAGGAAAACTCTCAACTTGAAATTTTCATGAATTGGGAAAAATCTGAAAATTTGGGTTGCATGTGTATGTTATGATGATTAAGGAGCAACTATAGTGTTTAGGGACAAACCCTAGACCAATAGAAGTCGAAATCATAAGAAATTTTGGTGAAACCTATGAACACCATTGTAGGTGATTAGTGGTTATGTGTAATTTGATGAACACTAGGATGTAGAATGCTAATCTAGTGTAAATTAATGTATAGAAACTGATTTCTGAAAATATGATGCGTAGTTCATGAACACTAGACATGGAGGTTTGAATTGTGGTGTAAATCTTGGTAAAAATAACTAGTTATGAACTAGTTAGTAAATATGTAAAATTATGCCCGCTAGGTGTTTGTTAAAATGCCTAAACAAAGCTAAAATGTTGAAATTCCATGTGAAGTGTGCATTTTAGTATGTTGATAGATCAATTGACTTCTAGGAAGTCAAACTAACCAATGATTTAGTCAAGTGATAAAGTCGACATAAGACCCGTTAGATGGAGTAGTCATAATTGATAATGACTAATCTAACCGTCTCATGAATTATGATCATAGTTTGACGTGTAACAAGCTAGGTGGAAGCTTGATGAGGGAGCGGGTCAAACGAATCAAGAAGGAAAGGAAAAGCGTAGTTCGAATGCAAGGTAAGTAGAACTTACGCCTACTTGTAGTATATGTATTTATTTGACAAGCGAGGAATACAATAAAGGATTAGGTTCGAATCATGGGTTCCGACACGAAACGAAATGAGTCGGAACCAATAAAAATGTTTTAAAACCATGATTAATGGTGAAAGAGGCATAATGGTAAATTGGTCATGTAATGACTAATAACTAATGAGATTCGTTAAGGTCACTTTGGAATGTAACTAATAACGAGAAAATAAGTAGAGATGGAAATTTAGTCAAATACCGACTAAAGTAAATTATATTTAAAAGGGGTCTAGTGGCAAAAATCCGAAATGGGTCGGATGGGCAAATTGGTAATTAATAACCATGTTTCGCCACTTATGAAGATGCTTGGTCATATAGGCCAAACGGGTCAAATGGTGTGATAGCACCATTTGACAATATCGACTGATGTGGCTATCAAGTCTTGTGTTAACAGGAGCGATTAGCGATTCGGATACTCCCGTCGCCATAGAAACTGTGATAATAAATACGAAGTATAAATCGGGTCTATCTGTTGACCCGAGCCAGGTACGTATAAATATAATTGTGGACAATATACCTTATGACCATTTTAGTAGTGAGAGCCCTTCGTAGTAAACGAGGGGCTAATGTTGACTAAAATACCCTTGATGGGTAAATTGGGTAAACAACCCATAAAGGTTGCTTAGGAACTTATATTACGATCTTGTAACCTTTAGACGCGTATGAAAATAGTAGGCATAAACTATCAAGGGTTGAATGTCTTAAAATGCGTATTGTCGCAAAATAGCATATTTGAGGGGTAAACTCGGAATAGAATAGTCTATTATATTAAACCCACCACATTCATGGTTGTGGTGGGAAAATTAATCTAAATGAACGAGTGGGATTATGAGGCATAGTAGATGTGAGCGAAATTAGGCTTAAAAGGACATAAATGTCCTTAACGGGTCAAAATAAGCACTTAAGCATAAGCGGGTTTAGAATGTATAATAACCGGTGACTTGAGCCTTGAACAATAGGAAATAATCATAATAATAGGTTTACAAAAGAAACTACGACCGTAAACAAGTTTGCTAGTGTTGATGCATTTATTGTCTATCGCCTTCGTCAATCCGAGTCGTAGTGAAAAGCCGGAAGGAATCAAGCGCATAATGTCATATTTAGTTAGAAATGGCAAGGTGGCAAACTTGTAATTAGTGTGAACTTTTATTAAATAGCCTTGACCATATAAATAGGGGATTATGTCACTAGTTTAGTGAGTTCTGGAAAGAGTTTAGGAGGAGACTTGGAGGAGAAGACTTTCTAGAGAGAGTAAGTAGAGAGAGAAAGTTGTATATTTGTGATTCTTGTACCGTACACGTCAAATTTAGCAATGGAATCACGTTAGTAGTACGTTATCGTGTGTTCGGTCACGTTCGTTTACGGATTCCGCACGTCAAACGTACGTTACGCAATCGAACGGTCTCAAAACCGATCCTACAAGTGGTATCAGAGCTAGGAGCTCGATTGCAAGATCAAACACATCAAATCGTACTAGATTTCAGAGATTTCAGAGCCGATTCAGATCCGATTTCATTGATTTCTTCATTTTCTACCTATTTCTTACAGTTTTTACTGTTTTTCATCGAATTGAACAGGTTTTCATGGTCCGTTTTAGCTGATTTTTGGATATGTTGTGCGCATAGACCTGATCTAAAACCCTACCAAGTTTCAGATCGAAATTCCTAGTCGTTTAGGAGTAATCGAAGATTTTCTGTTCGTTTTTGCTGTCAAGATTCTGGTCCGCTTATCCGGACATTGATCTGGTCCGCTCGAACGGACAAAATCTGGTTCGCTCGAACGAATATTAGCTGGTCCGCTTGAACAACACATCTTTCTGGTCCGCTCCAAAATAACTGTTCTGGTCCGCTCATTCGACAATATCTGGTCCGCTCATGTGACAATACCTGGTCCGCTCATCTGTACATTTGAGGTTCGCTTATGTTGGATTAAGTCCGAATTTTTATTATGTCGTATGTTGGATTTAACTCCATTAGATGGAGAATTAAATTACAGACGCGTAGGAAAAAGAATCACGTAAAACGGAGCTATAACGAAGAAGTTATGGTCGTTTCCGTGAAATCGGGTTGAGCTGTGTATGTACAGCAACTGATTAAGCAAGAGTCTGTGGAAAAGAGGGCCTCGCGTCACGCGACGCCCCTTGGCGTCACGCGACGCCCTCTAATCTGGAAATAAATTGTTTTGTTGTTTGTTTGACTATGGTACTTGTTTAAACTTATTAGTTGACTATCAAAACTAACTTTTAAGTTGGTTTTGATCTTAGGTGACATTGGGCATGCTACGGATGACGATCAAGAAGCTTCGAAGAACCGAACACACGTGATTAAAGCTTCCGCATGTCGTTTCGTTGTTTCTTTTAAGTGACGAACTTAATTACATTATGTTCTAAACTTTTAAATTGTAAACTGTTTTAGTAAACCCGTTTTTCCGATGTATATGTAATCTTAATTACATGAGTGTTTTCGTAAATAATACGCTAAACCTTGATTTATAAGAACGGGTGTTACAAGTTGGTATCAGAGCCTTGGTTTAAGAGATTCAAGTATGGTGGGGAAAACTATGCTTGGACTTAAACCTTATGCTCTTAATAAAGATTGGTGTTCGGTTCGAGGCTTGATCGCAAATCTGGTAAGTACA
This sequence comes from Helianthus tuberosus, assembly GCA_030545235.1. Classification (NCBI taxonomy): domain Eukaryota; kingdom Viridiplantae; phylum Streptophyta; class Magnoliopsida; order Asterales; family Asteraceae; genus Helianthus; species Helianthus tuberosus. The sequence continues at coordinate 132,755,100 of CM060387.1, read as the reverse complement.
TGTATGTTAATAAGTTTAAGCACGCTAAAGTGTTGTAAACAATACATAAGGTTATTGTATGACACACGATACCTAAATTAAATGATGAATATAGTTGACGAAATCGCGCGCGTTGACGTGTATAATAGAAAAGCCTAGTATTACGATACGGACATTTAGTAAAGTTGACATTACTAACTTTTGTGAATGTCTTGATTGAAGGACACTTGCATTCAAGGATGACAAGAGTTGAACAAATTAAGGACATGATAGAGGAGCGGTCCGAAGTATGACAAGTGGAGCATACTCATCAAGGACCTAAATTATGTGACAATCGCGAACAAGGTTAACGACATAAAAGGCCCGTTAGGGCAAGCACTTACAGGTGCGCATTTTAAGTTATTACGTGAAACGTAATATGCAACAAATACGTAGAGGTTGAAAGTTGCTTATGTAGATTATAAACTTGGAAAAGCCCGAATAGAAAATCTATCCGGGATATTGTTTCCAAGAGAAACCAAATAGAGGCGTTACTTACATAGGGCGTGGTGTGAAAACTATAAAAAGGTCGTGTATGTCATGTGTTAACCGCTTACTCTGGCCAAGTAAGTAGTGACATATGATACCACGAGTTTCTTATAGCGGACACATTTACATCCGATGTAGTAAGGACGGGGTGAACGGGACTAATTAAAAAGTACCCAAATGAATCAGATAAGCAAAATATTTGATAATAATGTAAACGCACAACCGAGTGACGGAAGCGTATTACATTGGGATAATGAGCCCGAGTAAAGGGACAAAGAAGCATGTAAAATGATTCAGCAAGTAATGGGAGGGAGTGTACTTACACTCGAACCCAGAAAACACAAGCATGTAAAATGATTCAGACAAGTAATGGGAGGGAGTGTACTTACACTCGAACCCAGAAAACACAAGCATGTAAAATGATTTAGACAAGTATTGGGAGGGAGTGTACTTACACTCGAACCCAGAAAACGCAAGCATGTAAAATGATTTAGACAAGTAGTGGGAGGGAGTGTACTTACACTCGAACCCGGAAAATGCAAATATGTCATTTAACGAGTCATTTTTGTAAAACGTCAAACTTAAGGACAAAGTCGTAATATTAAAAAAAATGAAAAAAAAATGAAGTGAGGTCTTAATGCATACCGGGAGAGTTGCAATAATAACGACTTCGGTAAAACACCCAGTTGATGGGTAAGAATTAAACACATGCGTAAACCAAGAGACGTGAACGCGGGTTGAAAAATCAAAGGACTTGGATTACGAGTTATGACTATAAAATCTCGTATATAGAAATTATGAGTAAATATGTTCAACTATTCGAAGTCGAATGGGTTGAATAAAGAATAAAGTTGATTGTTTATAAGTGATGGATTTCACATTAATAGGTCAAACAGGTTGAATACAATATAATGCCGAATAGCACAAATGAGCGCTAGCCAGATAAAGGTAGTGTCAAATGCAAGAGAATAATGAGCCCGGTAATGGGATATAACCAAATAAGAATATATGCAAATCAAATAACAGTAAGCATAAGAAGAACTGACGCATAAATGACGTGAGAAGTCATAAAATCGGAAAATTGCCCGAAAGAAAACAATTATAGCCATGAAACTACAATTAAGGTTAATGAGACCTAAGCTTGAAATCAAACGATTCTTCGAAAAAAAAAAAAACAAAACAGGGTGCCTTGACACCAAACATGTATTTTAAGAATGACATGAGTAAGGAGTGATCTACGGGATCAACATAACCTTTAGGGTTATAAACAAATGAATGATCTACGGGACTAAAACGACCCACGGGTCATGATTAGAAAGAAGTTATGAGGACTTCGCCCTAAAGAGGTGAAAGTCTAATCAAAATAGCCCATAAGGCTAAGTGATAAAACCTACGGGTTAATTAGATAAAGCGAGGGAATCGGTTGAGAATCCCCGCATAAAACTAAGACTGTAAAAGAATAAATTATGGGCTGTCAATATCCTGGTATGGATAATTGACAAAAGTTAAAGAGAAGATCCCAAAACTAAAACTTCGGTTTTAGTAAGAAATAACGTCTTTACAAATATAAATTCTGATAGGAATTTGAATAGTAAGCCTGAAAGGTTCAAGTCTTGACACTGATAGGTGCAAGACGATATATTCGAAAAAGTGATATTATCGAAAATGAAAGGTTGGTACAAACTAAACACGATGTGACACGATCACGGTTAGGAAATGTAATGTGAAGTAAAATCACATTATAACCAAGCGAGCGGTGAAAAGTAACGGTACTAATAAGTCTAGTTAGTAAGACCGGATAAGGCCAGTAATTCAAATCAATAAAAAATGGTTTGTTTGTAAGCGGTGGATTCGGCATAACTGAACCAAATAAATAAATCTGAAAACAAAAGAAATTATTGCTGAAAGTGAAATATTTCACTAAAGACCTTTAAACGGGTTAAAGTAACGGATTCATAAAGAATTCGATATTATATGAAAGCAATGGATATCGCTAAGTTAACTAAACTAGTGGAAATAACGAGATTACGTTATTTCAAGTTGCACTATGTCGTATGAGTTAGGTAGACAATTAGTAACCAAAAAGATGTTATCATACTTCCTGGTAATACTAACTATTGGATAAAAGTATAAGTAATGTTTAAAAGAATTCTCGGCTCAAATACATTGAGTTAAAACCCAATGAATTATGTAAGAAAAGGTTTCGAGGACGAAACCTCTTTAAGGGGGGTAGACTTGTAACACCCCGAAAACGGGTTTGGTAATCAAACCTCGTGTATAATAAAAACGGGTAAAATACCGTTAGTGGTAAAAGTAAATTGGTAAATATTAGGAATTTATTTAAATAATCCTAATATTTACTTAAAGTGAATAAGAACTTTCAAGAAAATAAAATAGAAAGATAAAAGGTCGATTTAACGGGACTTAAAGTAAAACGGGTTACGACCTCCCGAACCTACCAAGTTAACTAGGAATAAATCTAACCTAGTTAAATAGTGACTTATGAGTGGGTTAAAAGACTTAATTTAAGAATTAAGGAAAAGTTGAGGGACTTAAGTTGTAAGAAATGAAACTTGAGTTTAATTAAGACAAATAAAAACAAACCAAACACCCCTAAATGGGATGTCTGGTCGATTAGAACAAGCAGGGCGACACCCCACTTTCAATCTCTCAAAATTCTGCTTGAATTCTCAAATTGGAGGTGCAAATCTGGTCCAAACGAAAATCCGAGCATAGAATCGTGATCCTCATCACAAGAGGATTACAAGTTATGTAAAAATTAAGGAAAACTCTCAACTTGAAATTTTCATGAATTGGGAAAAATCTGAAAATTAGGGTTGCATGTGTATGTTATGATGATTAAGGAGCAACTATAGTGTTTAGGGACAAACCCTAAACCAATAGAAGTCGAAATCATAAGAAATTTTGGTGAAACCTATGAACACCATTGTAGGTGATTAGTGGGTTATGTGTAATTTGATGAACACTAGGATGTAGAATGCTAATCTAGTGTAAATTAATGTATAGAAACTGATTTCTGAAAATATGATGCGTAGTTCATGAACACTAGACATGGAGGTTTGAATTGTGGTGTAAATCTTGGTAAAAATAACTAGTTATGAACTAGTTAGTAAATATGTAAAATTATGCCCGCTAGGTGTTTGTTAAAATGCCTAAACAAAGCTAAAATGTTGAAATTCCATGTGAAGTGTGCATTTTAGTATGTTGATAGATCAATTGACTTCTAGGAAGTCAAACTAACCAATGATTTAGTCAAGTGATAAAGTCGACATAAGACCCGTTAGATGGAGTAGTCATAATTGATAATGACTAATCTAACCGTCTCATGAATTATGATCATAGTTTGACGCGTAACAAGCTAGGTGGAAGCTTGATGAGGGAGCGGGTCAAACGAATCAAGAAGGAAAGGAAAAGCGTAGTTCGAATGCAAGGTAAGTAGAACTTACGCCTACTTGTAGTATATGTATTTATTTGATAAGCGAGGAATACAATAAAGGATTAGGTTCGAATCATGGGTTCCGACACGAAACGAAATGAGTCGGAACCAATAAAAATCTTTTAAAACCATGATTAATGGTGAAAGAGGCATAATGGTAAATTGGTCATGTAATGACTAATAACTAATGAGATTCGTTAAGGTCACTTTAGAATGTAACTAATAACGAGAAAATAAGTAGAGATGGAAATTTAGTCAAATACCGACTAAAGTAAATTGTATTTAAAAAGGGGTCTAGTGGCAAAAATCTGAAATGGGTCGGATGGGCAAATTGGTAATTAATAACCATGTTTCGCCACTTATGAAGATGCTTGGTCATATAGGCCAAACGGGTCAAATGGTGTGATAGCACCATTTGACAATATCGACTGATGTGGCTATCAAGTCTTGTGTTAACAGGAGCGATTAGCGATTCGGATACTCCCGTCGCCATAGAAACTGTGATAATAAATACGAAGTATAAATCGGGTCTATCTGTTGACCCGAGCCAGGTACGTATAAATATAATTGTGGACAATATACCTTATGACCATTTTAGTAGCGAGAGCCCTTCGTAGTAAACGAGGGGCTAATGTTGACTAAAATGCCCTTGATGGGTAAATTGGGTAAACAACCCATAAAGGTTGCTTAGGAACTTATATTACGATCTTGTAACCTTTAGACGCGTATGAAAATAGTAGGCATAAACTATCAAGGGTTGAATGTCTTAAAATGCGTATTGTCGCAAAATAGCATATTTGAGGGGTAAACTCAGAATAGAATAGTCTATTATATTAAACCCACCACATTCATGGTTGTGGTGGGAAAATTAATCTAAATGAACGAGCGGGATTATGAGGCATAGTAGATGTGAGCGAAATTAGGCTTAAAAGGAGATAAATGTCCTTAACGGGTCAAAATAAGCACTTAAGCATAAGCGGGTTTAGAATGTATAATAACCAGTGACTTGAGCCTTGAACAATAGGAAATAATCATAATAATAGGTTTACAAAAGAAACTAGGACCGTAAACAAGTTTGCTAGATGAAATCATGAACGGGTCAAAAGTTGGTAAAAAGGGCATTAAGCCGAAGAGCTAAAAGTCCGAATTTTTATTATGTCGTATGTTGGATTTAACTCCATTAGATGGAGAATTAAATTACAGACGCGTAGGAAAAAGAATCACGTAAAACGGAGCTATAACGAAGAAGTTATGGCCGTTTCCGTGAAATCGGGTTGAGCTGTGTATGTACAGCAACTGATTAAGCAAGAGTCTGTGGAAAAGAGGGCCTCGCGTCACGCGACGCCCTCTAATCCGGAATTAAATTGTTTTGTTGTTTGTTTGACTATGGTACTTGTTTAAACTTATTAGTTGACTATCAAAACTAACTTTTAAGTTGGTTTTGATCTTAGGTGACATTGGGCATGATACGGATGATGATCAAGCAGCTTCAAAGAACCGAACACACGTGATTAAAGCTTCCGCATGTCGTTTCGTTGTTTCCTTTAAGTGACGAACTTAATTACATTATGTTCTAAACTTTTAAATTGTAAAATGTTTTAGTAAACCCGTTTTTCCGATGTATATGTAATCTTAATTACATGAGTGTTTTCGTAAATAATACGCTAAACCTTGATTTATAAGAACGGGTGTTACAGAGATAGATGAAGAAGAAACTTCAGATGTTGAAGATGAGGTAGACATGATTCAATTTTGATGAATTGAATCACAAAGAAGATATAGAGATCAAAGAAATCAGCAGAAGAAACACAAACAGGAAAGAACAGAGGATGAAGATGACTGAAAAACAGAAGTAAGATCTTGTCGGAGATGAAAGAATCACCGGAAAGTATGGAGGTTTGCCGGAAAAACGGGACGAAGTTTCCAGAAACCCTAGTTCATTGCTTACCATGAAAGTTTTCATGTATCAGTTTAGAGAGGAAAGTAAGAGAGAAAGATTGTTGTTGTATTACTTACTGAAATCAAGATATACAATGAGTTTATATATGCATGCTACCCTACACCATGACACTAACGTGCACCATACTAACCAACTCAAACTAACCAACTACAACTACCTGTAACTAACTATGACATAATCAAATATACTCTAATATGGTGGATTTGATGGTTGTTTCTGTGATCTGTGATTGTTGTGATTTGGTGCTTTTTTTTGTGGGAATGAGATGGCATTGTTGTGATTGGTTGGGAATGATATAGTGATGGGTGTGATGAGTAGTGCAAGTGATTTAGTAACGGTGTGATAGAATTGGATGGAATGGGTGATATTTTATGATTAGTTGGTTTGTAAGTGATGGTGTTATGGTTTGTAAGGTACCTCGACCCCTTAAGACTATCAAATTTTTCATCCATTCATTCTTCATCTCGAGAAACATCATTTGTCCTTTGGCAACCAATAAATAACCATTTGCAACCGTAAAAATAGTACTAAAAACGTTGCAAATGCTCTCTTGCGACTGGTTTTGACGGTTGGTTATACCTTGGTCAGTAATCACCTTTGCAACTTTTTTTGCGTCCGAAATATTTAATGATCAATTTTGTGATTGGAATTACAATAGCATGTTTGATGACCGAAATTGCGACTGAACTCTTCTAGAACGGATTTGCAACCAAATGACTGTATATCTATTAGCAACCAAACTTTTATGCATCCAATTTTAGAATGAGCTGTTAGTGACTGAAATTGCAACCAAACATAATTATGACCTTTTTTTGGAACATATTTTGTAATCGAGTTTCGGTTCAAACTTGTGATTGGCTTTGAGACCATTGTTTTGGTCGGAAAAAAAAATCTGTATAATTTAAATATTGTTTTTCATGATTTTCCACTATTTATAAACTTCATTCTATTAACTCACAAAATTGTACTGATAGAATTACGCAAACATTCAAAACTAAATATAATCCAAACTAAATATGTTAAAAGTATCCAAAGAAGGTACAATATTAAAAAATAGGAACGCTAACAAATTTCCGAATTGACAGTATTTACCGAAAGGTGACATGCTAAACTAGTGAGAAATTCTTTTTATGCATTTCAACATGAATTATGTAACTTTTTTAGCCCATGGCATTATAGCATAGTGATATCTTTAGGGTGAGGATAAGGCTTAGAGACTATTAGGTACTGGAAAGAGGATTTTTTTTCTCAAATTTCCTCAATTGGTGTATAGTGGAGATAGATATGATCGGATGGTTCCACTTGTGGCATGATGATACTCGAGTGATCCAAATTTGTCGTTAAAAAAAGGTAACTCTTTTATTTCAGCGTTTTCCTTCTTTCCGGCGCTTTCAAACCTATTTTCCTTAATTTGTTCGATCATTGAAAGATCTCAGATGGTTTGTTCACTGTTCACATGTGCACAACTCAAACTATGGCTTTTTTGGCTTCCTAAAACAGAACTTGTTCACATGTGAAAACTTCAAACGAGACACGGTTTATACGTACACATCTTTATATCCTTAAATGCTGTTGGAATTTCGTGTACTTAAAAAAGATAATTTCATCAGTTTGTCCAAAAAAAAAAAAATACTAAACACAACGGAAAACATGTATACGAGGTTCGGTCCTAAACCGATTCCACCAGTGATCTCCTTAGGCCACAAGGTGTGGCTTAGCGTCACCCGCCACCTCAACATCTATAGCGCCCCGGGGCGCTATACACCATCCCCTCCAAGTTAATAGGGGGGCGCTATGGGTTCTCCGCCATGATGCTAACGAGCGTTAAAGGTGTGTGCAGGTGGGGCCCACCTCTTTTCAACCAATAAAATCTTTTTTTTTTATTTTGTTTAATAGGGGTCTTTAAACCATTGCATGCAAATTAAAGGGAGAGGCTTTAAAGCCTCCCATATGACGTGACGCCCTGATGGATCTGACGTAGCGTGATAGGGGCTTTATACCACACCCTCCAGCCTTACAATCAAAATATATTAAATAAAATATTAAAGAATAAAAAATCGTGACTACCAAGAAAAACACCATCCTTGACCACAAAATCTGATTTATTAGTTTGAAATGATTTCAAACCAAAAGCTTATCAAAAGAAAATAAAGTTAAAACTTTACTTACCATTTGGTAATAAAATACAAACTATTTGGAATTCAGTTTTACGACTGAAAGAGAGCCTTCTGAAAAGCGTCAATGAATTAAATTTTGAGAGTTCTATATGCTGCCTACGAATTCTATTATCTTAACTCTTAAAAGAATCAAGAAGCATAGAATATTGTGGAGATTAATAAACAAACTCTCAATGGTATCTTATTTTAAATTCCGTAACAATGGGGTAGTTATCTACCAGTCAATTAATATATATCCACTGAGATTGTTTGGTATTTAAAACCGTAATTAAATTCAAACACAATCTCATTTTATTAATTATCTCATAATTAAATATATATATATATATATATAGGGGACCGCTAAAATGAGAACCACCTCGAGTTGTAAGAACCGTGAGAACTACACCGTACGGGACGAGGTGGACCAAATTTTTTTTTCATAAACGTAGATGCGTGTATTATAACAACATTTGTAAAAAAAAAATTCAAAAAAAAAATGTCGTGTGTGTAGTTTTGAGCACCACAAGTTTGTGTTTACGGGTACCGTAAATTTAACCGGAAAATTTACGGTACCCGTAAACACAAACTTGTGGTGCTCAAAACTACACACGCGACATTTTTTTTTTCGAATTTGTTTTACAAATGTGTTTATAATACACGCATCTACGTTTATGAAAAAAAATTTGGTCCACCTCGCCCCGGATCAAGTAGTTCTCACGGTTCTTACAACTCGAGGTGGTTCTCATTTTAGCGGGCACTTATATATATATATATATATATATATATATAGAGAGAGAGAGAGAGAGAGAAAGGTTAACATACTTCACGACTTATCATACTTCACGTAGGAGACAATGGTAACCGTTGGATCAGGTGTATAATCACGCATGGAACATATAATCACGCATGGGATCACATAATCACGCATGGGACCACATAATCACGCATGGGATCCAAATCACGCACGTTATTTTGGTCAAAAAAATAATTACGCATGTTATATATTTCGTGAAGTACGTTAATGTACGTTAAGGCGTGAAGTACATTATACTTTCTCTCTCTCTCTATATATATATATATGGTTAAGTTAAAGTACAATGGCTCTTATCGTACAATATGTACGCGATCATCTCAACCGTATGATCTGGTGCGAATTCACTCTTGAACATGCGATTCGTGCTGAAAAACCAACATGCGAAATTGCTTTATATACCAACATGCGATTTCATCATATTTACCAACATACGAAATTGCTACAAGAAAACAACATGCGATTTCATCAGAAATACCAACATGCGATTTCCAACATTTTTTTTATATTATGCAATTTCACAATATCGTACGAGCGTACGATAAGCCCTAATTGTACGTTACACTATATATATATATATATATATATGACAAGGATAAATTGAAAACCCACTTGAGTTGAAGAAACCCTGAAAACCCATTAATAACCATTGATCAAACTTAATGTATGGCTAAGATTGACTTTGGGCCATGAGTTGCTTTTGTTTCCCTTTTTCTCTATTTTTAATGCATTTGGTGTACGTTGAGGGTAATATGGGAAAGATTAATACAATCTCTTACAAACAGACAAAAGTCTGCATGGTGTAAGAACCCTCACATCAGCGGCATCATTACACTCACACAGTCTTCATTAATTCAAACCTTCAAAACCCAAATACATTCTCTCTCTTCAAAAATCTTCATCAATCCCTCTTCATCTATACCCAAATCACCGGAGATGTTCATCTATACCCAAAATCACCGGAGAAAAATCGTTTGAGATATTCAAAATCGCCGGAGAAAATCAACGATCGGTGGAGATATTCAACAATCACCGGACAATTTCAAGGATCGCCGCCGGAGATATTCAGCCTAAACGAAGGAATTTCAGGTGCGTCGGTTCTTTGTTGACTAAAATCACCGGAGATTTAGGTTGTGTTAAATAGAGATTATAGGGTTTTAAACACTTTTCAAATTCCTCGATTCCTTTATACCCATTTAGGTTTTCTTAATGACAGGTACCGTTAGGGTTTTTGTTTCTTTTGAATAATCTGACTTTTTAAAAGCTTGGATACAACGGGTTTTTGGATGAATACGTGATCAATTGGGGTGTGGGGGGAGGCTCTAATTTGTGTCTTAATATGGAAGAATACGGTTCTTTGTTGACTAAAATTATGAGTTTTCCTTTAGCTATACAGATTTGGGATGTATGAAATTAGAGACTATACGGTTTTAAAGTGCTCAGTTACTTCATACCCATCTGGCTTTTTCTTAATAACAGAGTAGCATTAGGGTTTCTCTTTCTTTTGAATAATCTCACTTTTGAAATGGGCCATAGTGATCTACTAGTGAATGTGGTTCGGTATTTGTTACCTACTGGACATTTGTCTGGGTTATAAAAGTGAACTAGAGTATAAATTGACTGCCTCTTAATCTGATGCTTTGTTGGATTACGTGATAATTTGCAGTCATCCGCTGTTACAACTAAAGATCCAAGGAAAAAATGAGCCCAAAGTGTTTATAATTACAAAACATGTGATAAATTATGCTTACGCATTAAATTACATGTTATTTTATTAATGTTGTTTACAATTAAAAAATGTAGCTAAAAAGGCTCGTCGTACCCCGGTTGTTGATAAGCGCCTAAACAGGCAACTAATATGTACGTAACTACTTTGAATTCATTACATGTTTGTTGTCATGCCTATGTCTAATGTACATAACCTTTCTAAATAGTGACACCGGATGCTAACACGGGTGGTCCAGCAACGCGAACAAGAGGATGTAAAAAGGGTGTAAAATTAGTCTTTTTTTTATTGTTAAGACATATATTTTGTAAAGGTTGTTAATTGTTTGTGATTTATTTAAAACTTGTACAAATGTAGGTAAGCAAGCGCATCGTGATAAGAAGTTGCAAAAAAGAAAGCTAATAAGTACGTACAAGCATTTTTTTTCTTTCGCTTGTCTTATAATTATGTTTTATATAAATAATAAAACAAAGTTGTTGTCTCAGTTTCACCAGACAGTGATTTGGACGCCCCCGGGAAAAACATGGAGAAAATAAAAAAATGTATGTTTTTTATGTATAGAAGTTTCTTGATTACATTTTTTTTTAAATCTAATATTTATGTACATGAACTTTGTAAAACATTCTAAGTTGATGGCGATGCGAGCGGGCCAGCAACACGTACTTCAGGAGGTACAGAACTGTTTTAGACCTGATCTTTAGGAATCTAAATAAATATATGTTTCGATTCTTTAATGCTAATTATTAAGCTTTCTAAATAGTGACACCGGATGCTAACACGGGCGGTCCAGCAACGCGAACAAGAGGAGGTAAAAAAGGTTTAAAATTAGTCTTTTTTTTATTGTTAAGACATATATTTTGTAAAGGTTGTTAATAGTTTGTGATTTATATAAAACTTGTACAAATGTAGGTAAGCAAGCGCATCGTGATAAGAAGTTAGAAAAAAGAAAGCTAATAAGTACGTACAAACATTTTTTTTTCTTTCGCTTATCTTATAATTATGTTTTGTATAAATAATAAAACAAAGTTGGTGTCTCAGTTTCACCAGACAGTGATTTGGACACCCCGAGCAAAAACATGGAGAAAATAAAAAAAAGGTATGTTTTTTTTATGTATAGAAGTTTCTTGGTTACATTTTGTTTAAATCTAATATTTATGTACATGAACTTTGAAAAACATTCTAAGCTGACGGTGATGCGGGCGGGCCAGCAACACGTACTAGATGAGGTACAGAACTGTTTTAGACGTGATCTTTAGGAATCTAAATAAATATATGTTTTGATACTTTAATGCTAATTGTTAAAAAAAATGTATATTTACAGGTCAGCAATCACGGGCGGATAGCAAAGCAAAGAAAATTGTCAAAAGGAAATTAATAGGTACGCACACACAACTTGTTTCCTTCTTTATAAATTATGTAAATCATAACTGAAAGTTGGTGTCTTAGTTTCAGTGGACAGCGACTCAGAGATGACTGGAGATTTGTTAAATAACAACACCTTGGGTCACAATGGCCATGCGGTTCTGCCAGAAAAGGATGCAGTTGTTGTGACGAAGACAAAAAAAGAAAAACATGAACGGGTGAAAAGGCGAAGTGGGAAACAACCAAAAACCACACAAAAGTGGTCTAAAATAAAAACACGTTCAACGCCTACGCAATTTTACAAATGCATCAAGTCTCTAACCAGTAACCAACAAGAGGATGTGAAGAGGATGGGGTTTGGTAAAATGCTATCGTTCAACGTCAGTGGCATACCTGCAAAACTTGCACACTATGTTGTGGACCACTTCAACATGGAAGAAATGGCTATTGAGATGTCATGTGGGTTCAATAAATGTTGATGTTGAGTCTGTCCATGACCTTCTAGGAATTCCTAACAAAGGGATAGACATGCAAAATGTAAGAGCATATGAAAAGCTTGATGTTGTTGTTATGGCATGGAGAAAACGATACCGTGCACGATTTGTGGCACCGACGAATCTGGCACAATCTATAATCACAAGTGATGAAGCCAATAGTTTTAATATCCGACTAGACTTTCTAATGTTATTCTTAACCGTCATGGTTGAGTGTAATAGAAATGGGCGGATGAAAGAATGGATTTTGAAAAGTTTTACTGGAGATACAAATTTCAGTAAAATAAATTAGTGTGCCTATGTGTTTCAGCAAATTAAATTGTGTAAAGATGGATGGAAGAGGTGTGATCCTGATTCTCCATTTTCCGGGCCACTTACACTTTTGGCTGTAAGTGTTTTTTGTAAGAAAACTTACTAAAAATATAGGTATACAACATTTGTTTAGTTATCTTAACACTTTGCATTTTTTTTTTTTGTGTCATTACACAGTTACTATACGTCGACTGAGTTAAATGCACCGGATTTGAAGTTGACCGGTCAATAAACCCAATCGTATTCTGGAATAAAAACGAACTGAAAAATAGAGAAAGATTGGAGATAAAAAGAGGTGGCTTTGGTAGAGGCGAGTTGCATGAAGTTGCTGTGGTTAAACGGGATTCAAGAAAAACTGAGTTACGAATTAATGATGAAGTTCTTAATGTAAGATTACTAATCATAATCAGTTACAAAATAATTATCTTCTTACAACATTACTTACAACCCGTATTTTAAAACTTTCTTTGTAGAATGAGATTGTATCTATTGAAAAACATTTGGATGTCATGGAAGCAAAAAAGGTGACGGTGCAAACAAAATTGGATGTGGTGTTTAATGCTCATCCACACAATGAGCAAGTTAAGAAATTGATAGAACGGTTTGAGAAAATTGTACACTCTAGAAAAACAAGGGTATGGCTGGCGCCTGATAACCCACGAAAAAAAATTGCTGGGGTCCTCATGTCTCTCAACAACACAGTGCAAAACCCCGAAAATGATTACACGGAAGGTAATACGAATAACGGATAAATCACTACCCTGAAGATGTATTAACTTTTTCTACAAACTGTAACTAATTAGTTTTTTTTTTTTACAAATGCAGACGATGAAGATCATGCCGCAACTGCAGTTGAAGTGGCAAACATTGATGGTATGAACTTTTTTATGTACCTACTTAGCTTTTTTGCATTCAATAATCGCTTACACGAAAAAAAGTATTCGTAAGTATTTGTAGCTCAATATACTATGCGAGATAACTTTTTGTGTAATACTTACTGAAACAATGAAATTGTGAATGAATTTGTGAATAGGAATGTACTTATCGCAAGTTCGTTGAGATTCGTTGAGCCAAAACTGTTTTTTCCGTTCTTGAGATTCAATCAATTTACTCTTAGAAGTTAAAATTTAAGTTAAAATATAGATTAACAAGGTCCATTTTGATAACATTCCCAAATATAACACTACCATTAAAAAGCCCTATGTGTAATGGTTCAAAACCTTGGTGTGCATTTAATGGATCATGATCATGTACCGAGTCTTTAAATATCAATCATTTATAACACAAAATAATGATAATTGACAGATTCGAATATAGACGATCATGGGAATGTGCCAGCTAAAAAACGCAGTGCTGCGAATGATAATTTACAAAAAAAGGTAAGGCGCCAGATGATCATTGGGTTGATTAGCACATTTAACTGTTTTTTAATACTATTTTTTAAACGTATGTAGCATCTGGCGGTAATCAGGGTCATGGTGATGCCAAGCGAAGGAAGAAAGTTATGTCAGCGAAAGGTAACTTTATTGATCGCAAACCTAACAAAAACCTTATGTGTGCAAAAGCTAATCTTAATTTCTTGTTTTGAAATAGAAACTCCACTATAGAAACATACACGTCAACATAGACGTGCAATAATTGTAGATACAAAAATAATAAAAAAAATCATAGTGACATCAATGTTACATTTCTCTACAAATAAAAAAACTGTAGCATGTTTTAATTAACAATAACGTAAAAAAAGTCATACAAAGTAATGTGCTAAAAGTGAAGTTAACCACCTTATGTATGTGCTAAAATACAAACTAAACGTAACATATGTGTATGTGATCTCCTTTAACTAACTAGATGGGGGTGAGGGTGACAAAACACAAGAGATCATACATGATGAAGAAGGTGGCAGAGATAAAACACCAGGTTCCGCAGCTACTACACAAAAAAGTGGCGCATGTGGAGTCATACGCAACAAAGAAAATGAGGCAAAACATCAAGAGAAGAATGCTACACCGACAAGTAAGTTCTAAGTGTTTTTTTTTTCATTCAACCATTATATAGACTCACGTATAAGCTGTTACGTGTGTACAAAATCAAAAAGAACCGATAATACACAAAGAAACTAACACGTACATGTATGTGTACATGTAAATGAATAGAATTGGACAGCAGCAACGAAACACAAAACATGCAAGAATTGCTTGATTGGCCTACCTTTCAGCTACTCACACAAGACACCGATCTAGGTAAGTCATGTTTCCAAAAAAAAACCGTGAACATGTGTTATTTCTGTACACAACAGATAATCAGAATTATAAAAACCAAAAATAAAAATGCAGGTGCTGATGTCGATGAAACAGATAATACGGAAACTTTTGTACCAACTGATGTGCAAAAAGGTGATGCCATGAATCAAGAAGATAAGCATTCAAAAGAAGAAGAGACCAAAAATAAAATCAATCGTAAGTTCTACATGTTTTTAACTTCATTCAAAAATTATAATAAACTTGGAATTTTTTTATTATTACTAACGAAAAAAAATAAAATTAAGCAGGCAAGGGAACGGCTGAAAATGATATCACACGTAAGGCTTGGGTAAACGAACTTGAATCAAGACGAAGAAAACCATTTGATAGGTTCAACCGGTCATGTGATGACCATGATGACGAAATGGAAATCGAAATTACATCGGAAGAACACCGTATATGGGATTTTCTGTTTGATGTCAAATACTCAATGTAAGCTTCCGTTTAAATTATAAAATACTAGTTGTTACATTAAGCAAAGCTTTGCTCCTGATAGATTAGGGAATCTTTTGCTCCAAATAGTATTTTTTTTTACTACACTATTTTCTTTTAAATGTATAACAGCATACATTTTTTCACAAACAACATACAGGCCACGGAAAATGGTCATCTCTTTGTCTAGCGGGGTAACAAAAAAATTCGATCAATCTGCTGAGTAAGTTCAGTTATATAAAATATACGTAACACATAGTATTCCTAGATTTTTCATATCCAGAATCTAATTTATAAATGTAACATTGTCTTACGTAGAGATATTATCTTCAAGAGTATGTACGGCGTCGAAATCACAAAGACGCTGATGCGCACATCGAGGGAGGAAGTGAAGGTGTACCCTGATGTGGTTGATGCTTGGGTAGATGTACTGAATTATGAAGAACTAGATAGAACCGCCGGCTGCAAGACGCGTATTTATTTTAGAACAACTGTCATAGTAAGTATTCATACTATATTGTTTGATCTTTGTCTATGATTTTGGATTTATTAAGTCTTTTGGAACGTTGTAAGTTTGCCTATTTAAAGGACTTTTTTTAATTATTGGAATTTGGGTCTTGCACCAGCTTATTGACACATCTTATTTGAAAAAAAAAAACAGGACAGCTGGTTATTGACAGATTATACTTGTGATGATGATGAACGTATGAAAACGTTCCGCGTAAGGATGATGGATGGCGGCGCATATGATCTCATTGGGATCAAAATGATTTTCTTTCCAATCCTAGAGAATGATCAATATTACTTTATTGTTTTCGATCTGCAAAACGGCGCAATAACGTCATAGACCACAAGCCTGATCGCACACCCTTAGTTGGCATTAGGGATCATCAAGATTACTACAATAAAGATACACCATACAAAGTGGTTAGTCATTCTCTTTTCTTGTAAACTTCAAGATGAAAAACAATAACTCATACCAAAACTGATTACTTTATTGTTTTTTAACAGAAGCATATGCTGGACGCTTATTTGGAGCATTCCGAACATCCGGCAAAAGATCAAATTGCAGCAGCCAAGATTAAGAGGTGTGATATCCATTGGGTGACCCTTGCGCATCCAATGGATAGTGCGGTATTCCTTATGCAGCACATGCAGAATTTTAACGGCATCAATGAACCTTTTGAATGTGGTTTTAGCGGCCACTGGAAGAAAAAGCAAAAACAGATTCTTGCCCTCTGAAAAAAATTCGCTACACGCATACTACTCTCTGATGTGAATTTAATGAAGGAAAAGGTTCGCGATGCTGCATTATCAGTGTAAGCTGCTGCTTCATATGCTAATGTTATGTTTTTTGTGGACAACTTAAACAATTTAACTTGTACTTTGTCAGTTTCCTGTCTATGTATTTCACTATTAATCTATGTCGTTGATCTGGAACACATGTCTTTATGTGTACGTTTAATGTTAACTTTTGGCGAACCATAAGTACACTAATGGAAAGTTTGACTAAGATAAATATTTTCATTTGATAACTTTTTTAATCACTTTCACAATGAATAAAATGTAATACAATATTACGTCTAATATGTGTGTTCTTTGCTGTAATAATTAGCGTTAGTCAAAAAGGTGTAACAATGCAATATTTTCATTTGATAACTTTTTTAATCACTTTGACAATGAAAAAAATGTAATACAATATTACGTCTAATATGTGTGTTCTTTGCTGTAATAATTAGCGCTAGTCAAACAGTCGTAATTATCATTACAAGCTACTTTGTTACAAAAAAAAATCAATACAAAAAATACATGTTTCGTTACAAAAATCAGTACAAAAAAATGTAACAGCATATATTAAATTGGATTATCTCTTAGGTCAAGCTAACTACTCCTAGTTATAATATTTTTATAAAGAAAAAAAAAGTACAGTATTACAAATTAATGCTGCCAACTTGGAAGTATCGAATCTGCACAAAAAGTACACACATATACTAACACCATATTCAAGAAATCTATCATAGTACCAATTAATTATAATAATATATATAAGCAAAATAAAGTACAAATCTCATATAAATGCCCCAGTATGGGGAATCTAAACTGGACAAAAAGGAAGCATAGCACTCATTGATGTTTACACGAAGGAAAAACCATAAATAATAAAAAGGAAAAAAATGTGTACTTCTATCTTATGCCCATTGTCTTTTTGTCTTATCTTCACATTTAAAAAAAAGATAGGTATCGATATGGGCCCATGGATATGCAGTGTTAGTGTAGCTCTCTCATGATTTGATAACTATAGTACAAGAATTTAATGAATCCCAATTATCTCTTTGTGGTGTAATAATAAAAAATAAAATATATATACACGTACCACGTTTGGGTAAACAAAAGGAGGAAAGAATGAAAAGTTCAAAACTTTAATATTAAATGACAGAAACTTTAAAGAAACTTGTTTCATCAAATGTAAATGCTTGCTAAGAAATGACAGCTTTGAAAAAAAAAATCTACTGGTTGAAATACATGCAATCTCATATATGGGGTTTTTTGGCGGGAAAATACAAAAAGGAAGGAACACTAATTATATAAGTTACATTTATAATTGAAGTAAAAAATGAAGGCCATAATATGATTTACATTTGTCCATACCTGGAAATTTATGTGACTTCTTTCCCATTTCTTTCATATATATAATATAATTATGTTACATTTCCCAATATAATTATGTTACTTGGAAATATATATAATATAATTATGTTAATTGCTTTCAAACAAAAAGAAACAGCAAAAAAAAATACTTAACTTCTATGTTGGTTAATGTATTACATTTAATGTTGATGTAAACAATCTAATTAATTTATCAACCTAACATCATTTGTTTGTCTATAAATTAAGGTCAAATGTAAACATTTCTTTCATCACGTGTTCACCATAAAGAAGTGAAAAAAAAACAACCTTATTATGTCTAGTCCAACATCACCATCTGACTCAAAACGGGTTACCAAACGATTGCGGAGAACTCTTTCATTCGAACTCCAAACTCCAAAATCGGATGTCAACCCAGAGTGTTCTCAAATCACAAAAACCCCTTCTCTTCCGTCAACGCAGCAAACTGTTGAAGAAAATCTTGCTATGGATGCTAAGCTTATAAGTGACCTCCTTACTAACACTAAACCTGAAGCAACAACACATGATGAGATGTCGTTAGATCCTTCACTTTTTGATGTTGACTGGGGATCATTTTACTTCAGTACACAAGTTACCCCTGTCAAAAACTCTTCATCTGTGGTGCTCGCTGACCAAGCTAAACCAGTCAACGCCACCCAGGAGACCCCCCCCCCCCCCGGCAGTTGATCCAAAAACTACCGATGATCCTGAAGATGATCCTATAGATGATGATTACTCTTGTTACTCTCCAAACACTCTTGTCTCGTGGGCCAACCACAACCCGTGGGAGAGTGAGCTTAGCCAAGAACCACTAAGCACTGAAATCGAGTATGGCACTCCAAGATCGTTTCTTGACTAAAAAGTGGTGTTTATGTGAAGTTACTAGTATGTGTGTGAAAAAAGAATGTGCCCCCATTTTCCCTCTCTCATGCAATATAGGGGCTACTTTCCTTATCCTATGTTGTTTACCATATCTAGTGTGAAAGTTATTATGTACTCAACTATTGTGTTAAATCTATGTTTTTCCAATCTATGTTATTCAAAAAATCGTGTCGTTATTATATGATTTCAACAAATACTAACTTCTAACATAACGAAAAACTAAAAAAAAAAAGGTTGATATCGTAAAAAAAAGCTTACATAAGTTACACGCTTCAGAAAAAAATAATAAATAAAAAAGAGTCACATGATCAGATCTAAAAAAACGTACAACATTCTCATGAAAAAAAAGAGATTCAAGCAACCATCAACAAAAGCACATGATCAAACACACATACAGCAAAAATGTACAAAAAACTCAGGGGGAAAAAATGTAACATGGTAAAAACAAAACCAAAAAATCCATAACATAGAAAATTCTCAGATTCAACACAGCAAAAATCTACAAAAATCTCAGGGAAAAAAAATGTAACATGCTAAAAACAACACCAAAAAATCCATAACATAGAAAATTCTCAGATTCAACCAAACATCAACAAGTACATACTACCGAAAATGTCATTAGCATACTAACAAAGATAATCCAACAAACAATGGCAAAAACCTCAACAAACAACGCTAACAAGTAAGCTGCCAATCACTAACGCTAATATCAGTAACCATATAACCCTCTTCTTCTTCCGAATTTCTTGCTCACGGGAAAACAGTTCAGCTTGCAGGTTGTTGATGTTCCTCAAAAGACCTGGTATAATCCTAGTTGACCGTAGGCACATCGGTGGGTCGACCCAACCAATGAAAGGGCAGTTACTGGGCTACATTAAAATAATGGGGATAAAACACGATTAGAACATACATTTACTTATTAAATCAGGGTTCAAAATTTTTACCTTAAACGGACATGAATAGAACCTTCTTCCTGGGTTGTCATCTGTCCATGTTGTCCGGATGGTAGCAATCCTCCCACATGAACACTTTTTCATCTTTTTTGACAGGTAGATGAATTGTAAAGAAAAAAGAGAGATAAGAAAATAATATATTTGAATATAGTTGGAGATAGTTGGAAGCCTATAGTTGGAATGATAGATCTACAACAAAGATATGTACCAAGGATTTGTGGGTCCCAGTATAAACATATGCTTTTGTCATTACCCACGTCCATACACTTCTTTCTTTTTTTACTTTTTATTACTTTTTTCTTTTTAACATGGGGCCTACCCTTAGAAACAGTTTTACTACCACATTTCTACTTGTATAACCAAAAACACAAAAAAAATACATCCCAAAAAAGAAGTAACAACACACAAACTAGATAGTTTTTTTTTCATTACATATTACACCACAAAATATTACAAAATCACTAGACACATAAATTGCTCCTTAGTTAATGTTGATAACCTGATACTACACCTAATTTCTAATGTGACAACCGGTGATTTACGGCTTATAATTACGCGCAAAAACAGAGCATCATGACATTATATTACCAGTGTGTATTTAAAAAAAATATACATATTAAGTAATACCATTCACCCATTTGGAACTCTATATGCATATATCTAAAGTGTGTGGATAAAAACTACTACATATGAAGTGATGAATAGGAAGCAAATGATTTTTTAGTTTTCTTAGAAAATCTTAACAAATCTTGCAAAATCTCTTTAAGATCTCCAAAATCTCTATAAATCTCTCCAAGAGATTTTTGTCTCAAAAAGATGGAACACAAGAAATCCTATGAGATCTGCAAGATCTATATAAGATCCATATCCCCTCATTCCTTTCAACACTCAAACAAAACACAGACAAAAAAACCCAGATCCTTCCCTCCCAAAAAGACTTCTGCAACATCACCCTCACACACATATGAATCAAACTCTCATCTCTCAAATACACACACACAAACTCACTACCAAACAACCCCCTACCTCTGATCGTTGACTGACTGGAGACACAGGGCCGGCGACGGGCTGCCGGCGCCCCTATTCTCCGGTGACTCACCCCACCAGCAACACCCACTTCATCTATAACTCATCCCACAAACCCCACCTGTTACGCGTTGAAGAACGACCGACAACCACCACCGTCTGGTGGTGGTGCGACGGCGGAACCGAGAGAGAAAGAAGGTGGCGGCGAGGAGAGAGAGAGACGCAGAGGAGCAGCGGAGAAAGAGAGAGATCGGAAGAAAAGGGAGCGGCACCGCCGCTCACGGCAGCGGCAGCAGACTCCGGCGACGGCACAGCAGTGGTGTTTTTGTTTCTTTTGACGGGTTCAACCGGTAAATCCCTCTCCATCTTCTTTCATTTTGTTCTTCTTCTTCCGATGATGTGATGATGATAATGATGGTTGTGGCAGTCGAAGGTGGCACTACGGCTGTGGTGATGACTTTTTCAGTTGGCTCGAGATTTGTAACGGGTTATGTTACGGGTTCCGGTCAGCGGGTTCGAGTTTTGGTTCAGATCATCGGGTCATGGTCCGGCTCAGTCAACAGGTTAAACGGGTCGTTTCGGGTCTCGCGGTTCGGGCAGACGGTCAGCTTCAGTTTTGGCTCGGTCAACTCGGGTCAAACCCGGTTGACTCAGCGAGTCAACTCGGTCAACCCAGTTGACTCGGTCAACTCAATCCACGTTTCGACACGAAGATTTGGTAAAAACTAATGACACGTTTAATATTTTCGTGTTTTTATAGTATTATTACTCACGTGGCAAACGAGCTCGAACCGATTCGATTAGTGATTTATTTATGTTTTGACATTTTGACGAAAACTATATATTGTCGTTACATTGCGCTGAAATGTTGTTGATTGAATTTTTAAATTTTATCGACAGGATCGTCCAAAAACAGAGGAAACTCTGCCCGTTTTTCGAGAAAATTCGTAAAACTAAAACACGTTTTATTCAAACGGCATTTAGAAAGCAAGATACACATACAATTAATTTCGACGATTTCCTTTTTATGAAAAATAAATAAAGTTATATATTTATCCCGAATATCAAACAATACGACTTCTTTTTATGGAAATAAATATAGATTATATATTTATTTTGAACATCAAATAACTTGGATCTCTTTTATAAAAATAAATATAGTTCTTATATTTATTTCAAATATCAAACCACATTAATTCGTTTTTATAAATATAGTTTTATATTTATTTTAAACCTCAAGCGACTCGTACTTGTTTATAAAAACAAATATAGTATATATTTATTTCAAACATCGAACGACTCGATGATGCTTCTATAAAATAAATATAACTTTTCTATACTTATTACAAACGCCGAAACGGCATATACATATGTTTTGACAAATATATAATACAAGTTTATTATATATTACTTTCATACGAGTATTCCTATATACACATACGACTTCTCTAGACGGCTAACGCGATTATAACGATTTAGTTATATATTTTTATATAAATATTTATTTATTTTTAAATCTCTCGAGAATTAAGACTTTCAAAGACTTGTTAATCCTTAACAACGTTAAACGAGACTTAACAAACTTAACTTAATCATTTTCATTAAGTTAACAACTTACCGTCGAATCGTTCGGTTAACGATTCGGTAGAGCTCGATGACACGTAGTTTAGTTACTGCGTTTATTTAGAAACTTATAAGATATTCCGTGTTAGGAATATTGTAGAATGTACGCTAGCGAGTCACGTCTTGGAAACGATATCACGAAGTCGTATTTAGCTAGCTTTGCACATGGAAATCCAGGTGAGTTCATAACCCGACCTTTTTACAGTTTTACATTTTTCTAAATGTTTTCGGGGTGGAAAGACATGCACTTTTTGCAAAGCATACAAGAATTACATATTTCTAAACCATTTTACAAGCAAGTTTTCACTGACACAAATGGTTTACGAAAAGCTTATGTTTTATACCAGTTATTCAAACAAACGTATTTTTCGAAATGTGCATACACACGAATTCTATTTTTCTAAACTACGGGAAAATACAAGTACCAAGAGGTACATTAAACTAAGGAATGACACAATAGATCATGTCACGAATAGGGTAACATAAGCACCATTAATCAACAATATACCTAGACCGCATAACAAAAGGTTAGATCTAATGGGTTTCAGGCAGCCACACTCTGGGCCATGTGCTACCTGGAGTGCTTTTGTGTCTCAAGTCGTGAATCGACAAGTAAAAATGCCTAGGTTTGGTGGCTTCCTATGTCGTTACATATGTTAGTGGCCTCGCGAACCATTAGCGATCTCGTATTCCTTACATATACAGAACTCAGTTTCAATACGTCTTTACAAATTACATACCATGTTTTATACAAATTCGAAGCATAGGATTATGCATGCATGTTGTCAATATCGGGGTGGGCATTGACGATTATACAAGTTTTACAAACACAAGAGTTTACAAAAGCAAGGTTTTGCGAATATAATGCGTTACAAATACAGAGTTTCCATATAACATGACAAGAAAATGATTTTAAACTCGTTTTCTTAACATTATTTCAAAAACCGGTTATTCAAAAAGATTTATTTCAAATCTTTTACAAACAAACTATGAACTCGCTCAACTTTATGTTGACTTTTTCGCATGTTTCTTTCTCGGGTTGCATTTCTAAGACAAGGCACGGTTGGAATAGGAGAACCATTGGAGATACGAGTACTTAGTGGCGTTCAATTTCTAGAAGTCTTAGATTATATTTGCTTCCGCTGTGCAATGAAGATACCAGTCCAGTCACGCCAGCTCTGATATTTTCGGGGTGTGACATCTAATTAACCTAAAAACATACATACATCTTCAAAAACAACATAATTAGAAAAACACAACAACAACACCTGATTTCTACTTGAGCTTCTTCATGTGAACCACTTTTTGCACTTGCATGGGTTTGGTGGCACGGGGGACTCTGATATGTTTATTGGAAAATATGAATCCCACTCAATTTCACTCATCCACGAGACATCATCAACCCAATCGCTGGTTTTGGGATCATCAACATGTCTCTTTGTTGGGTATATTCTAGGCTCATCGTTAGGCATCACGTTACCGATAGTGTATGTATCAAACCCAAAAGGTTCACCCTTGGGCACTACATTTGGCTCTGTCTTGACTGTAGGGTTAACACTAGGCTCGTTTTTCGGTATTGCTCGCGCCATATGCTTCACATCAGGTTCCACCTTTGGGGTCGAACAAAAGCTACTTCTCTTTCCGCGGGGGTGTCCATCACTAGTAAAATCTTCCTAAGCGTATGTATGGGCATAGGGGCTAAAGGGGTTGTTTCATGCATATCACCAACGCTCACTGGAGTCGATGCATACTTTCGAAGTCTCTTCCCGACATTAATGAACTATTTTTTCCAGGCATGAGATCGATCACCTCAACATCTGGAACTTTGGAAACCGCGGATGGCCTCTTGTGCATTGTTATGCTTTGTGTGTGATTAGTAGTTAACAATGGTTTGTGGATATACATATTATGTATGCTGAAACTATTTATAATGAAAAAATAAACTTTGAGGGTGGATGGTGGTGTATAGATATGAAAATAAATGACAAATTAAATGCATCACCAGATAAAAAGGAGAAAGTAACAAAAAGATACATCTTGTTGTATGTATTCTATAAAAATATATCTACAACTTGACCAGATAAAAAGTTGTTACTTTATGTATAATATATAAAATTTGTTACAATAACAAGTAATATTCATCCAGATATATTATATCTTTAAGAAAAAACGGCTTGTGTTTTGTAAAAAAAAAAACAAAAACAAAAAAAAACTACAAACTACTATATGTGGTTACATTTTTTTTGGTTACTGGTTTTTGTAACGAAATGGGTCATTTTCTGACTAATTATATACATGGATGTAACGTCCAAAATATGTAACATGGTATAAACAAAACCAAAAAATCCATAAGATAGAAAATTCTCAGATTCAACACAACAAAAATCTACAAAAATCTCAAGGGAAAAATGTAACATGGTAAAAACAAAACCAAAAAATCCATAACATAGAAAATTCTCAGATTCAACCAAACTACAACAAGTACATACTACCAAAAATGTCATTAGCATACTAACAAGGATAATCCAACTAAGTACCACATATTTCTTAATCTCAACAAACAATGGCAAAAACCTCAACAAACAACGTTTACTTTTCACACAAACATTGTGGATATCATTTCATAATGCAACTGATCAATTAAACCATAGTCATTAAACTGAAAACCATACTACGTACCAAACCCACATACATCCTAACATGCAAACATATGCATGTGCATCCATTTTCAGATAATCTACACATGCAAACATGTGCATGTACAAAAGGCAGCCCAAAAAATACAAAAGGGATGATCAAAGTTTAGTTGCGCTCCACTAAAATGGAGTCCAAAAAGCTGGCGTAATAAAAGTTTTAAAAACATGCACAGCACACACATCAATATAAATAACAAATCAAGTGGACTCCTGACTCGCCGAGCTTGAGTCCTCATCCTCGTTACCCGATTTATTCTTCTTCTTCTTCTTCTTTTTCTTGCAATTTCTTGAATCATGCCAAGTCACATACTTCATACATGTTCGGCAAAGCCTGGGTGTTTTGAGAGGTTTGACAGCAGAGTTGCTCGTTCCATCCTGAGATGCTCTGGACAATCGTCGACGTTTGCCGCATCCTTTGTTCCTGATCCCGTCTGGATTGTTGAGAGTTACGTCCCCATCTAAAGAAACACCAAGAAATTCTTCAACAGCAGCATAGTTATCCTTGTTGGCTTCATCATCAACTGGTCCTCTATTTAGTAACTTACATTTCAGTTCCTTTATCTGCTCAGCGAAAGAAGAAAGTCCTCCAACATCACTTCTTAATGCGTCTACACATTCTGTTACAATCTCAAGAATCTGACTTCTCGCAGCAGCTTGTGGACGGGTGTCAACGCCATATTGACTCTCAATAGAAAATAAACTTTTAGGAAGCACGTCCCTAGTCCAACGCTTAACAACAAACTGGGCCGGGATTTTTTCAAAATTGTTTACCCGGTAAACACAAAAAATGTGCCTACACAGATATCCAATACGGATGAAGTTGTTGCATGAACAAGAGACCGACTGATTTCTCAACTCAAGTTTAACCTATAAAAACACCAAAACACATTATTAAGATTCTGTGAAAAAAAAGCATAATGAAAGCTTAAACAAAAGATGCCACTATAAGGATACAGCAAGTTACCGTGAATGTGTTGGTTGCATTGTTTCGTTTGTCCAACTGATTCACATAGTAAACACAAACGTCATCACAATCCTCAGTGTTTACAATGTAACAAAACAGCTTCCCCTTGTATATATCTTTTCTTACTTCTGTGAAAATTGCGTGTGTATACAACTCAAAAGCATGCTTCTTAATAGCTAAGCCAGTAGTGTCCATGAATACACTAGATGAAGTTTTAAACTCTGCAACACGTTGCCTGTAACGCTAATTGTCTATCCTAGTTTCATAACATAGCATGAACTGAACTAGTGTGTTAGCGCTAGAAGATTTGACCTTGAAGCTTGAGTTAGAGCTTTCACATCTTGATGTAGTCTTCATCAGACAACACATTGGGATATCACGGAAGTAGGCAGGTACCCATTGGTCCCTAATTGAGTACATATCATTCAACCAGTCGTGATCTTGTAACCCATATTCCTCCATCAAAAGTTTCCAACGCGTCTCAAATGTAGATGGCTTCATGTGAATACTCCACACCAAACGATGCATCAATGCCCTTAGCTCGGAGTTTTGTAACAGGTCTCCAGCAATCTATACATATCAGGACACAAAACTGTTAAGAAAATGTAACAAAAAAAAACCCTTCTCAAACGAGATTCATAAATTAATAAAACCTTGGTGGGAAGTTTCTTCATAATATGCCACATGCAAAGGCAGTGCCGAGAGTCTGTGAAAACCTTTTAAATGGCAGCTTTCATTGAAGGGTCCTAGTTCGTCAGAACTAACTTTGGTTGCTTCTTGTGTGCCTTCAGAAATGATTCAACTAACCACTTGTAAGACTCAGTGGTTTCATTGAATAGTAATCCAGCACCGAATGTCACACATTGTTTATGATTATCAACCCCAGTGAAAGGAACAAAAATCATGCTGTACCTGCGCGACGAAGAAAATAAACAAAAGTTAATAATATGTTAAAGGGAAAAAAAAAGAGTGCCAGTTTGCAAAACCTTACTTGTTAGTGTGATAAGTCGCATCAAAAGCTAACACATCACTAAACACCTCATAGTTTATCTTAGAAATTTCGTCTGCCCAAAAAATCGACCTCAATTGCCCTTTCTCAACCACAAACTCATAGTAAAAGTCTGGTAAGCTCTCTGATAATTCTTTTAAACGATCTATAACAAGTTGCGCATCAAGGTCACCAATATAAAGCCTAACCGACTGGCTCCAGTTCTTAAAATCAGTTGGCGTGCCACGTACGTTGTGATGTCCACCCATCAGGGACACTAAAACTATGTGAGAAACAATTGGACCAATTCTGTTCAAACTCATGTTATGGATAAACTGTTTGGATGTAAAGGGTAGTTTCCTTGAAATTTTACTTAGGTCACGATTAAAACGCTCAACAAACGGATGATTATGGTGCTCATGGAACCCTACCACTGTGCACATAGAGGTGCCCTCCCAAAACTTAACCAGTATACTAGCCTTGCCATCTGTCACTGTGAAATTACTTTTCCTGATAGTCAAGGTTGACTGCTCCAAGGTATCAGTTTTACGCTTAATCTGTGGTTTTGAATATTTAGTACACCTTATGTACTGGTGAGTGACAAACCCCTTCCATCTCTTGGTTTGCCCCTTACGAATAGAACCCAGAATACACAGCATAGTCCTTGTACATACTGAACACGTCCTTCCACGTTTCATATACAGAACCAACAACAAGATTTAAAACAATAGGAACATTAGGACACCACATTCTAGTGCCATTGGGTGTGTGGTGAACATAAAATTCCTCGTCCGCATGAATACCTACATAAAAGGTCACGAGTCTTTTAGAAAACATTGTATTGTTAATAAATTTTAACACACATATACGTTAAAAAAATTACTTGTAACATGAAACCTAACAAACTGATGCATTTTACTGTATTGTCAATGCAAGTTTAACACATTTTGCTACAATGCAAAGAAAACATGGTGGTGCATTTTTTTGATGTCACCAAAAAGTGTACATGCTGGTGCATTTTTTTATGTGATCCAAAAATGTAATCTCGAATGTTTTTCCCTTCCAAAAAATATAAAAACTTAATACAAGTGTAACCACACATGTTTTTACCTTCTACAAAATATAAAAGCTTGATTCATAAAAATAAAAAATAAAAATGGTATGTTAATACAAGTTTACCACATTTTCAACCAAACTAACTAACACATCATCTGTTTTTTTTCCTCCTCTACCAACAAAAAAAAAAACTAATAATAACAAACTACAAACATTAAAACTAGAGGTGTTACAATAACCCTATAGAAAAAAATTCATGCTTTCACATAAACAATGACATGTGGATAACAGCTGTGTAAAAGTACAATTCTGAACACCATCCTTATCATCATTTGTGCCATTTTGATTCAGATCTGAGGCTACACATAAAAAAAAAATACCTAAAACCAAAAAAAAAATCAAGAAGAATCCAACAAAATCTAAACAAGAAAACCTTAATTTACATAACTACTCGTATGCATTTAAAGCTGTACATTTAATAAAACTGAAAAAAAAAGTATCACTCACCTGGAAACTCTGAAGAAAAAAGTTCAGGATCTTCAACAACTCTACTCTCACCCAATGTATCTTCATCTTCATTAAATGCAAAATCAGGTAAAAGATTATGTGGGACAACATTTAAGGGAGAACCCAGATGATCATTGAGTGTCCCCGTACCACTGGCAACAGTCTGAGGTTGTTGGCTGTTCAACTCAGCCATCTTAAATGCAAAAACTCTTCAATGGTGAGTACGGTTTCTTTCTTTCACTCCACTTTCTGGTTGGGATAAATGAGATGTGAGATATGGATATCTACATAAAACAAAAGAGAAGATATGAGATAGAGGTGAGAGATACAACAAGTACATTGGTATTAAATGAAAAAGATGACAAGAAGAAAAAAAGTCTGCGTGAAGACTTACACATTTCATTCAATCAAAAAGGTAAAAAGAAAATGACGAAAATGCCCTTGTCTCCTATCAAACTAACATCTAATGTGGATCAATCCTAGCCACATGTAAAGAGTTTCCTGGGTTTTCTTAACTGGAATGGGTTTTCTCATTATAAGTAGCCTATATATATATATATATAGTGAGAGAGAGAGAGAGAAAAAGTGTAACGTACAATTAGGGCTTATCGTACGCTCTTGCTCTTACGATATTATGGAATCGCATATTATAAAAAAACATGTTGGAAATCGCATGTTGGTGTATATATATATATATATATATATATATATATATATAGAATTGCGCTAAAATAAGAATCACCTTGAGTTGTAAGAACCGTGAGAACTTTTTGATCCGGGGCGAGGTGGACCAAATTTTTTTTTCACAAACGTAGATGCGTGTATTATAAACACAATTGTAAAAAAATAAAAAAAATGTCGTGTGTGTAGTTTTAAGCACCACAAGTTTGTGTTTACGGGCACCGTAAATTTTCTGGTTAGATTTACGGTACCCGTAAACACAAACTTGTGGTGCTCAAAACTACACACACGACATTTTTTTTTTTGAATTTTTTTTAAAAATGTGTTTATAATACACGCAACTACGTTTTTGAAAAAAAAAATTCGTCCACCTCGCCCCGTACGGTGTAGTTCTCACGGTTCTTACAACTCGAGTTGGTTCTCATTTTAGCGGTCCCCTATATATATATATATATATATATATATATATATATATATATATATACCGCTAGAATGAGAACCACCTCTAGTTATGAGAACCGCGAGAACTACTTGATCCGGGGCGAGTTGTACCAAAATTTTTTTTCAAAAACGTAGATGCATGTATTATAAACACATTTGTAAAAAAAAAATGTCGTGAGTGTAGTTTTGAGCACCACAAGTTTGTGGTTTACGAGTTCCGTATGAGTTCCGTACGGAACTCGTAAACCACAAACTTGTGGTGCTCAAAACTACACACACGACATTTTTTTTTAATTTTTTTTACAAATGTGTTTATAATACATGCATCTACGTTTTTGAAAAAAAAAATTTGGTCCACCTCGCCCCGTACGGTGTGGTTCTCGCGGTTCTCATAACTAGAGGTGGTTCTCATTCTAGCGGTCCCCTATATATATATAGATATATATATATAGAGAGAGAGAGAAACGGGATCAGGATAAAACACCCAAAAGTGTGAGAACGGTGAGAACGCATCCTGGCCCAACACGTGGCGTGGGACATGATCAGGGTCCGAGGGTTTTTTTTATCTTTTCAATATTCTTCTCCTTTCCCGATTTTCGCGTGTGACATGCTGCTTCACTTTGGCGTGCAAGATAATTTTGGCATTAACTAGAATCATTAATTACTTGCGTTTTACTGTTTTTCCCAGATTTCTTCTCATTGAATTAATTATTTTTGTGTCACATAGTTAATTTTTTGGCGTTATAGCGTTTTCCAGGGATTTTTTTTGGCGTTCTGGGTCTTTTTGTTAATAATTGATTACCATAGATTAATATTTTATAAAATTACAATAATACAAAATTAAAATAAACTAATAGTCTTCCGTGGATGGGATTACATCAGAGATGTACCCATCGCTTTTTCATCACTTTCTTCAGATTCATCATCATCAAATTTTAGATTGGCGTATAACGCCATTAGCTCGTCTCTTCTTTGCTGCAGCCTATTCTTGAATATCATTGCATCCTTGGATTTTGGATCGTTCGAAGGTGCTAAATCACAGAGTTGTTCAATGAGAGATAGCCTCCCTGTCTTCAACATTTCCTCCATTGGCAATGAATATTGCACCCCGTGTTAATAAGTCACTTCGACCGTTCCTGCTTCTTCATGCATCACACAACTGCTAAGTGTTGGTAGAGGAGTATCGTCAATATCATCATCATCTTCATCATCATCTTCTGCCAGAAATTTTCTCTTCAATCTTTTTATTACAGTTCGGGTTCTTTCACAATCGTTGGCTGTTGGAACCCCAAGGGCCAGGATATCCCTCTGAACCCCTTCATTCATACCAAGCATGGCTTTGATTGTCCTTACCTTCACCCTTCTCCTTTCAGAGAACTTTATGATGAATCGTTTCTCTTTCCTTTCAAACCTCCATGCAATAACCTTAGCCATTTTTGAAGTTTTTGGCGTTTTGGACAATATGTGGCGTTTTTAGTCAATGTTTTTGGCGTGTTTGAGCTTGTGTTCTCATGGTCTTCTTTTATATTGACTTTTTGTCCCGCGCATGACAGGTAATTATGGCGTTTTGAGAAAGATAAATAAATTCAATTCCCCAAGTATTTGGCTTTCAATATAATAAATGTTAGTAATTATGTTTCCGTCGTTTCATTTTACTGTTTTTGCAGTTACCTTGTTTTGTTTTCAGATTCATCTGTTTTTATGGTGTAACACGTCTAATCTTGACGGCTGTAATTATGGCTTTTTGTTTTCCAATGGCGTTTAAATAACGATGGGATTTTTTTGTTTTATTTTCTTTGCACATTGTTTTAAGCTTTTTTTAGATATATTATAATAGTACTTGTTCAAAGTAATTTTATTATAGTTTAGTAGTTTTTGGGGCGTTTTATGGCATGAATGCGTTTTACAAGCATTTGCTCGTTTGGCGTTTTATTATATTTTTCATTATAGGATTAATGTACTTTGTTGTTTCTTAGCTGAAATTACATAACAAACAACAGATAAAGAAAATTAAAAAAAACCAATAGAAGCAATTTCTGATCTAAATCTTCAGTGTCATCAGTCTCTTTCTTCTTTTGAAACTACAAGAACTCTCACAAATAAATGGCGTCTTGGGTTTGGCGTGGTTTATTTTCTTTGTTCATGTGTTGAAGTGTCTTTGTGGATGTTGGAGACATAGATCGACCATGTGTGGGTCGATGCTATCTGCATGTCGTCTTCATTATAATCATCGAGGCCAAAGTAGCATTTACACTGTGATAGGTCTCTTCTAATCATCCAAGCCTTCTTCAAGAACAAAGAAGACAAAATGACATATGGGTGTCATCAGTCCCTCTTTCTTGAATTTTGTCCATCTCATGCAGCAAAATCTTACTACACTCACCTAACAAATCATTCAACGAAACTTCATACAGAACATTACTGAGTATCAAAGAAAAGATATTTGCCATCGTTGTATTTTTTGGCGTTTTACATTGAGTTGTATTTTTTTAGGAACCACTGTGTTTTTTGTGTGTTTTTTTGGTGTGATAAACGGAAGGTGGTGAGACGTTTCTATTTATATGATTTTTTTTGCGCGTAGTTTAGGCGGGATATTATTTTTATAAAAAAAAATTAACATTTATCCGGATGTAAGGCTTGGCGTTATATATTATGGCGTTTCACATTTTGTGGCGTTTTTGTAGCCTGAGAGCTTAAATAAAAACACAGAAAAAACTACGCAGTGATAAAATTGATGTTTTGTATTTATTTGGTGTTTTGTATATGTGACACCCGGCTTTTCAGGCCGTACCGTACAATTGTAACTCGTGTTATGAATAGATAAAAGGCTGTATTTGACTGATTATGATGATTATATGTGAAATTTAATGAGTTGATAAATTTAAACCTTGGTAAAAATTATGTTGGCAACGATAAGATAAACGCTTATCGCGTAACGGTTAAAATGCGAAACGAACATCGGTGACCACCCGATCAGGTTTAAAATCCAAAAAATAGTCCGTTATGATTAGAATGGTAATTTTAATCATGTTAGTGAGGAAAAATAAATTAAAACGCTAAGAAACTCTATTTCTCGAGTTTAAGCCCGTACCGTGCGATGCAGCGCGTATACCGACAAAATATTGTCAACGCAGCCAGTAAAGGCAACTAATAGTTATTTCAGTAATAATTTTACTAGTTTATTTTTATAGAATGATAAAAATAAATAAAAACGCTTAAATCCCTATTTTTGCGATTTTAATCGCATACCGAGCAACACAGCGCGCATACTGCCAAATACAGGCAACGTCGCCAGTCCCGGCAAACAAAATATTGTTCAATAATATTTTGGTGAGTTTATTTTTTTAAAGTGTTAAAAATAATTTAAAACGCGCTAAAACGGGTTAAAACGCTAGATAAAATACCCGGCAACCGGTTAAATACCAGTTTTTAGTCTAGAATTTGTATATATATGTATATATACGGTCATGTTGTGTGTGTTGGCAAGATGGCAGCCAAAGAGAGTCCTCTCTCTCCTCTCTCATCCATGTGTAGGCTAATGAAATTGCATACAATATTTGTTACTTCCAAAGCTTCTCATATATTCCATTGTCCAAGACAAGAACTCACAAACAAATTTGTCACTCTGTCTCTCTCTAAACAAAGCTGGCCGAACACCCCTATAATCCGCCATATTTCAAAATTTTCAACTTGTTTTTGAAGATTAAAGTTCATTCCAAGAAGGTTTCAAGGTGTTTTGAAGATCTGAAAGTGTTTTCTTGGTGAAACAAGCTTCCAACCATCAAAATCTTGTCAAACCCCACTAAAAACTTGAAAGGTATAAACTTAGTTTCAAAATTTCATTCTTGATTTTTAGTGATGATAAAGATGATGGAAAGTTTCTCTTGAACTTGGAATTAAACATGAACTTGAAAATGATAAAGGATGAGATTTTAAACAAAATGGAAATGGGTGTGTATGTATATGTATGTATAGCCGTAGGTATATGTGTGTGTATGTGATTGTGTTTTGATTTTTGATTGAATGATTCTTGAATAATATGATATTTGAGTGATAGATTGCATGCAAGAATCAAAAGTGTCATAAAAGAATGTTTTAAAGGTGTTTCATGATTTAAAAAGGGATTTGATGAAAGACTGAACTTTTGGAAGTTCATGTGGGTGAAAATATTTCGTATATATACGTATATGTGTTCTTGAGTATGATTAGAACATAAAAGATGATGATGATGTTGTATGAGTACATTAGATGCATTTACTTGAACATGCATGATGATTCGTGGTCATGAAATGATGATTTAGATATGATTTGATAAAAATCAATTTTGATCAGAATATAAACAGTAAAATAAGATTATTTTGAATTGTTTAAATGATATATAAACTTGTGATAATGTTTACTAGCCTTGCATGTTGTACTTGGTGCATTAGGGGTTGTAAAATATGTGAAATCGCATGATTTATGTGGTCTACACAAAAACTGCACTAATCTGATTATGATCACTATTTTAATCAGTAAATAACATGTATTGTGTTAAAATATCAAGCCATTCCAAGTTGGGATGATTATAGTAACGTTTAACGCAAAACTATGCGTTAAAACGATCAAAAATCGGCTTTTCGAATGATTTTTATAAAACTGATTTGGATCAGTAAGTAAACTGATATTTTTAGTTTAAAAATAAGTATTTTAACTAATTTTAAGTTCACTTGGTGTTTGGTTAGTCATACGTGACTTCCGACGCCCGAAAACGTTACCGAATCGCTAAAATACGCATTTTTTCAATGAACACTAGTATGGGTAAATTTTGGGTGAACCTTATGTGTTAAGATGTGATATGCGATTTAAACATGTGAATGTGAAAATATGTTAAGTTTTAACGTGATAATGAAAGTTTGGATTATGCATGTATACTTGTGCATTTTATGCGGTAGAAACGGTAAAATCGCATTAAATGTGTAACTTGTTTGTCGAGCATGAAATTTGATACATATGAGATATTTTTTTGTATAATTGCTTTAAAAATGACAAAATAGATAAGTTAACAAGATTTCGCGTGTTTCGATGATAATTTATGTGATCGTTTATGTATATATATTACGACGCACAAATTGTGGATATATTGCGTATAAACGGGAGTGTTAACGGATTTACACGATAACAGTCACCAATAAAATCGTTCAAGTTGCAAAAATATTAAAAATATATATATGGACTCATATATATATTAACGTGCCAACATAATAAAAATGATAACTTTTTGAGAAATCTCAAAGTTATGTGACAATTCTAAGAAACGGAGAAACTTA
The DNA here is from genome assembly GCA_030545235.1 of Helianthus tuberosus. Lineage (NCBI taxonomy): Eukaryota > Viridiplantae > Streptophyta > Magnoliopsida > Asterales > Asteraceae > Helianthus > Helianthus tuberosus. The sequence continues at coordinate 132,719,787 of CM060387.1, read as the reverse complement.
GGATTTTTGTGTTATGTATATTGATTTAAAATCGTTACTATATACATATAATAGAACATGTAGAAATCAATCTCTGGGATTGCGCTATTTAAAATACGCACCCAAAGGTAAGTGTAACTAAACCCCTCTTTTACTGCTTTGTATACATTTTGGGGGTAGAACACGCCAATAAAAGGATTTAATAATGTTTTTGGATTAAAATATAAAATATATATATTTTCGTTGAAAATATATGGAGTTTGATAAATCATACGTTTCGAGATAAAACATTTTTGATGAATGAATGTTTGGAGGAGAAATTGGGATGGTACAGTGTTTCTGAGGAGAAACAGACCGCAAGGTTGGAACGAATGCTGCCTGGTCTCAAGAGAGGGGATTCAGGGGATTCGTACAACTTCGTATATTAAATTGTCATATTAGTAGGATATATAAATTGTATGTGAGGCAGACATCATATTTGGTCTCAAAATGGACCCTGCGCCCATGATGTCGTTTAATCTATTAAGTAAATGTACGCGAGGAATTGTTGGTAGATCTATCGGGTTGACAACCCCATCGTGACCGGTCGCCCCGTGTAAAGCAAACGACGAATTTAAATTCTGGTTATTGTCTAGCATTGATTATCCCTGCATGGTAAATATATAGTTCGTATTGTCTAGCTAACATACAAGTCTGAAAATTGACGCTATGAATTTAATATACAAAACCTGGGTAAGAGCTTTAATGTCGGGTTTTTAAACTTACGACGGTTGACCGATGGATTTTATTAAGGAAGTAAAACGGACTTTCTAAAATTTATATGGATGTTTTAAAATAAACACATAATTAGAAAGTCTTCCTTTGGATCAAATTGTTAGATTTGAATATGTGAACTCACCTTCCTTTGTGTTGACACTTGATTTTAACATGTTCTATAGGTACTTGAGTTCGGCTTCGGGAATTATGGCGTATCTTTTGGTTGTTGATGCATGTATGGTTTGATAATGTTTTGGACAAACTTTTAAAACTATTTGGGACCAATGTAATAAGATCCATAAGGATCGATACAATTTAACTATGGTGTGATTGTAACGAACTTTAAGACTTTATGTTTTAAAATATATGTTTTAATTAATTTGAATTGTCCAACATTACGATGCATCGTTCAGCAAGATACAAATGGGCACCAGCTTCCGTCACCACTACGTTTAATATTCCGCTGCGACGTTTTTTGGGTGTGACAGAAGTTGGTATCAGAGCCAATGGTTGTTAGCGAACTAGATGTTTTCGGAGGAAAACACTAGACTTCAACCGAAGAATTTTGAGATTTAAAGTCCAAAATTCTCGAAGCCAAGATTTTTAAATAAACATGGAAAATTTTATCATGTATGAAAACCATTGCGTGTTTATGTGCATACATGATTATCTGTTTAATTGGGCCTTATGTGTTATTTTTCATTTGAACACAAACTAACTTTGTACGGTTATGATATGTCACGTCTCGGCCTATAGAGCGATTAGTAGTCATGCTCACTGATGCTGTCAAGCCTACACTTGAGATTCCTCTGCCCGTCGTTACTGAATTGTCAATTCTGCTATTCGAGTCACACGTTTTGCTACACCACTTTTAGTCTACACTCGTCGTAGGAAGAGGACTCGACCCATTGGAGAGATCGCATCGACTTCGAGAGCTGAGACAGGGTCCGCTTTGAAGAAGCAGAAAGGGATTTAGGTCAATCGCTCTCACTGCAATCGCCAGTTCGCCACGTTATGCGGAGACTTGGAGACGACGAAGGGCAAGATGAAAGACTTAGAGGGACAGATGGACTAGTATGATGAGCTAGAAGAGCTTGTTAGGAAGATTTTGGACTTCCAGGGATTGAAGCGTTAGTTGTTGGTTATTTCTGTTGTTTGTTTTGTATGTCTCATTTAATGAACCCTATTTATGGCTTTCATGCCAAATTTTCAGATATTTAGGAGGAAATTTCATATAGACTTGTTGCGGGTGTTGATATAGACACGCCGAATTTTGATTAGTCTTAGTACTAAAAACAAGCTTTGTAAATTTCTGGTATAAATATCGAATGAGTTCCTTTTTGGTTTAAAAATTGTTCTCATTAATATGTGGACATTATACATGCGCAATGTTTGGTCCACTAGCATTTAATGATTGAATTATTTTGGATATCGTCTTATGTTGATATTATGTTGTAATAATAGAAACGACGAAATGCCGCCAAAAGCGAGACAGGGTTCTGGACTACCTATTACCCTAGAGGAGTTGGCACAACTCATAGCCCAACACGTTAATACTGCCATGGAACAGCGCGATGCTAACCAAAATGATGGCCAGGAACGTGGATGTGGCGCTCATGGGCATGGTCTTGGTGGGACACAGATCGGAAACCCTTTAGGTGATATAATGATCGAAAAGGTTTCGTACTTCCTGTGTTATGATATAATCGGAGCGTAATCCTGATTTTTCATTAACCTTGTGAACAGTACATAGATGTACACATAAAACAATCCAGAGTTGTAACCCAAGATCATTTACTGATGCCCTATGCAATGACATGGCAACGGTATGCGTGACGTCGGGCCGTCATAGCGGGTCGACCATTCAAATAATTCCGCATTCCGAGCCTAGATCTGGGGATTCGCGAAAGCGAAAGTCTAAGAGTTCGAGGAAGGAAACCTATGAGAAGCGTGACAGGAAACGCAGTTCGAGGAAGGCGTATGTAGCTAGTTCTAGCCGTTCTAGAAAGGATAATGCCAGGGATGGCAGGAGTAGTTTTGAGAAGAAGACTCAAGAGGATGAGCGGAGAAAGTGCGCCAGATGTGGTCGGACTAGACATATAACTCGCGAGTGCTATGCTAAGAGTACATCGGAGGGAGATACACTCGAGGGATGCTACAAGTGTGGTGAGCAAGGACATTTCAAGAGAGACTGTCTGAAAATGAAGGGTCAGAATGCCAAGGGCAGAGTTTTCGAGATGAATGTCGGGAAGGCGTGTAACGATCCTACAGTTGTTACCGATACATTCTTAAACGTCAACCATTTAGCGTTCGTACTATTTAATACTATGGCTGACTTGAGTTTTGTTATGAAAAACTTTGAACCATTTCTGAGTTCCCCAACAAGTAAGCTAAGTAAAAAGTACTCGATAGAACTAGCAAATGGTAAACTGATAGAGACTAGCGAGGTCGTTCGCGGCTATAGTGTTTAGTTGGGTAATCATAGTTCTAGTGTCGATTTATTTCCAGTGGAGCTGGGAGCCTTGACGAAGATGTGCGGATGGATTGATTATCCAGGAACGAAGTGGGGACTATCGCTTGAAGAAGCTAGCTAGGATATCTCGTCCTGATAACGGTAGAGAGGTAGTAGTTGTTCGTGGAGACCGACCGATCGAGTGTCGGGTGTTGAGTGTTGAGAGTGGCCAGTATTATGAGGATACTCAAGTTGTTGCAAAAAGGCTATCTTGCGTTCTTTGTTAACGTTGTGGATATGAAGGCCAAATGTAGGAATATCGAAGAGATTCCTATTGTTCGTGATTATCCAGAAGTTTTTCCTAAAAATGTCACACCCTGGCTTTGCGGAAGCGTGGTTAATTTTGGTGTGACTTCTTAATACCATAGCTTAATCATAACAAAGCTATATGAAGTAAAATCATGCAAGATCATCCGTTTGATTAAGTTTTAAAACCAAAGTAACGTACCATTGTCTTAGAGACTTACAACATCATAACGTAAAACATTGTCTTAAATAACATAAACATCAACATGAATTAAACGCAGTTTAAGATTTGTGACTTGTCCAGGAAAGAGTCACATTTCCTAAACTGGGATGACCTTGGAACCCTGATGCAGCGGGAAAACATAACATACCGTGCCAGATCTTTAATTTCCTGAAATACATGTAAGTTGAAAAATCAACAATAATGTTGAGCGAGTTCATGTGTAAGTGAGTATGTAAAACACTTGTAAGTATAAAAGTTCCCTGGTATGTAGCAGTGTAAGGAAAAGAGATCACCAATGGTTTGCAAGGCCATTAGCATGTGTGAAGTGCAAGTAGGAAGACTCAACCTAGCAGATTTCGCGTCGGGTACAAAGTCACTCCAAGGTCCGTTCTGTTGGGCCTCTTAGAGGTCCGTTCTGTTGGGCCTAGAGTTGGGCTCGCTACACCCAGATAGATCTACCGCTTACGTCCCTCGGTGTTTCTGCCTTCCCACTCACGTGATCTAAGTAGTAAACCTCCTTACGCTAACCATACCATGTATAAAGTACTTGTAATCAAAGTAACATGTATTTCACCCCCGCAGTTAAGAAAAACTGAAAACAGTTAGAGAAAAGGGGGACATGAACTCACAGTGAAGCGTCTCTACCAAGTATCTCCTGCTCACGCAGCTGTGCGATGACCTACAGGTGCTAACTTCTATTAGACGGACGGCCATGCCTTAGCTTTATAGTTTAAGTCTTTGAGAAATAGTTAGACAACTATTTCGTGTTTACATTCTGTATATACTTGGTAGTTAATCTCCTTCCCAAGGATGGGGGATTCAATACATGTGCGTTCATAAATATTTCCGTAAGTGCGTAAGTTACGTTTAACAATCGAGTGGTAATATAATTACCGGTGTAACTTATATATTTATGGTGAAAGCGTTCGTATTAATTGGGATTCGTTAACGTTCGTAAATATTATTTTTACTCTAAAAAATAATATTTATGTATTTTCACAAAATAATCATAAACAGTGTGTGAAAATATATATCTATCACGTTAAATTTTGTGAAAATCCCACCTCCGAATATTTAGTAAATAAAGTCATGGCGAAATTTATATTTCGAAAACATGTCAAAAATAATTCTAACACTTGTAGTGTAAATAGTTCTAAGTGTTAGGTTTTTAGAAAAATTTCGCCAGAGTTTCCTCTGTAACTGGAGGTGGCCACGCTTTCAAGCGTATCATTTTCTTTATCAAAGCAACTCAACAATTTTCTTTATTTGATCAGAACAACTTTTCTCACAACAACTAATCAACATATGTGTAAATTGCCAAAAATTACATGAACTTGTAGTTTTCCCAAAACAGTGGTGTAAATCCCCTTAAATTTAGTAGATCTTCATATAAGGTAATTTGATCTTGTAAAAACCTTGTTTTTAGAGAAAATCCATTTTTACAACTTTCCGTCATCTTTTACAAAACTGTTATTTTGTCGGATCTTTTCATTCCACAAGTGTTTACACACTTGTGGTTTATAAAAATCATGCTTGTTAATGTAAGATCTATCTTTTAAAATACATGATTTCTTTGATACGTGGTTCTTTGAAAATACCACTTGCAGATACGTAGATCTGCTAGTTTTAAATACTATTCCACAAGTAAAACATCTTTTACACAAGTTCATGATTCGCGTGTGGTAGAGTTTCACCTTTTAACCCTTGTATTATTCAAAACAAGCTTATGTTAAGATCCATGATCTTACTAAACCGGGTTAAACGATGATCCGAGCTACCACATCATAGATCGGGCCTAAATAACCATGTATTTCGAATACTACATCATTTACACAACATATAAGTTATTAACCACCACTTTTAGTGTTTTTAGTAAACTTTAATGCTTCAAAATGCATGTTAACGAGTTTTAACCGATACAAATCCTTTTAACCACTTTAGATTAGTTCAAGAAGGTGTTTTAAGCATTATACCTCTAGCTCGAGGCTAGGGAAGAATCTATGCGCAAAAGAGGTGGGTAAAAGCTAAGTAGAGAGGTCCTTCGCGTTCCGCTTGCACCAAGCTTCCTAATACGAGACCCTTGATGCTTGAATAACCTTGGATTTGCTTGAATCAAATTCGAAAATGGATGGATGGATGGTGGGGTGTTCGGCCGTAAGCCTTGAGAGAGGGAGAGAGAGTTGTGATTGTGATGTTGTGTTATGAAAGTTCTCATGTGTTTAGTGTTAAACTTATAGATAATTTTCAAGTGCTTTAACCAATGGATGCTATGTCTCCTTGATTCTAAACACACAAGATTAAACAAATCAATGAAGTACAAATGTGTGTCCCCCATGGTTGGGGACGGTTAGGAAAAGGGGGGGGGGGGTCTAGTTCGAAACAAACTAGTTAGTTAGGTATTAGTTATGTTAAACCAAGTTAGTTAAGTGTTTAACTTGGTTAGTTATGTTTAGTGTGTTACCAAGGGTGTTAGGGTATACGGGGACCCTAACTGGCTCAGAAAAAGATAAATAGTGAAAATAACAATATTTTCATGTTCCGGGTATAGTCCGGTTGTTCGGTTGGATAGTAATCCGTTAAAGTGCTTAACAAAGCTTAAAGTGTCGTTATTGTTATTTTTAGTGACACAACTTATTTCCGACACTTTGCAAAGTGCCTAGTAATATTTTTCTCATGTTCTGGCACTTTATTAGCTAGCTAAAAGCTGAATTACTTTGTAAAGTGCTGAGTTTTGTACTTAGAGTACGTTTTAGGCACATCCAGTCATAGTGACTTATTCCTAGAGACGCAGTTCCACAACCCTTATATCCCTACACTCACTACTAGTGTAGCAACATATCTCAGGCTCTTACAGGCCTTAGAGGCAGTGTCTGCCTGATGCTGGCTTTATTAGCATGTTCAATAGGTTATCCGTGTATTGTGCTACTGTGCTTTTTGTGCATCATGGTTGTCACTAGGGTTCAGCATGTAAATAATGTAGTGACGTAAGTAAAGTATGATGCAAGTAAGTACATGTATCAGATATCAAGTAGCAGTTCATCAGCTAGTTCAAACAAGCATAGTAATTAAGCAGTAATTAATCATTAATTAAGTCGTACGGATACCTGGTTTGGTGAGGGTTGTCACATTCTCCCCCCGTTAAATAAATTTCGTCCCGAAATTTAAGTTCTGCTTGTAGATGCAGGGTTCTTAGGAAAAAGGTGGGGGTATTTCTCTTTCATCCGGTCCTCACGTTCCCAGGTGTATTCAGGACCATGTCTGGCATTCCAACGAACTTTGACGAGCTTGACACTGCTCCGGCGGGTCTTGTTAACTTTCCAATCTGTGACCTCAACAGGTTCTTCAATGAAGTGGAGCGTGTCGTCAACATGAATCTCGTCGGTGGGAATGGCAACGGTGACTTGAGTTGGACTTTTCTTTAGATTGGATACATGAAATGTATCGTGAACACCATTCAGTTCAGCAGGTAGGTCCAACTTGTATGCTACTAGTCCTATTCTTTCCAGAATTCTGAAAGGACCAATGTAGCGCGGATTTAACTTCCCACGCTTCCCGAAGCGTGCCACACCCTTCCAGGGTGAAACCTTCAATAACACCATTTCTCCAACTTGGAAATCGACATGTTTCCGGTTTGGATCCGCATAGGCCTTCTGTCTGTGGCGAGCTGCTTCGATGCGTTTAAGAATCTGCGTGATCTTGTCTGTCGTCTCTTGGACGATTTCGGGACCAGCAAGCTGCCTATCACCTGCGTCAGCCCAACATAAAGGTGATCGGCACTTGCGTCCGTAAAGGGCTTCGAATGGCGCGACACCAATACTGGTGTGGTAGCTGTTGTTGTACGAAAATTCGACCAAAGGCAAATGCTTATCCCAGCTACCGCCCAAATCCATAACACACGCTCTCAGCATGTCTTCCAAAGTCTGTATCGTTCGCTCGCTCTGGCCGTCAGTTTGCGGATGAAACGCAGTGCTCAGATTCAATTGTGAGCCAAAGGCTTCTTGGAAGGATTGCCATATCCTTGACACAAACCTTCCGTCTCTATCAGAGATGATTGAGAGAGGTACTCCATGGCGCGTGACAATCTCTCTCATGTATATTTCCGCAAGTTTACTAGTACTGTCTTTCTCTTTGATTGGCAGAAAGTGTGCGGACTTTGTTAGGCGGTCAACTATCACCCAAATCATATCATGGCCTCTTGGCGTTCTTGGCAACTTCGTAATAAAATCCATTGAGATTTGTTCCCATTTCCACTTGGGAATCTCAGGTTGTTGCAGAAGTCCTGAAGGCTTCTGGTATTCCGCTTTCACCTTAGCACACGTTAAACATTTGCTCACATACACAGCAACATCGCCTTTCATCTTAGGCCACCAATAGTAATCTTTGAGATCCTAGTACATCTTATCCGCTCCAGGATGGATAGAGTACCGTGATTTGTGAGCTTCATCGAAAATAACTTTCCTTAATCCACCAAACAGAGGAACCCAAATCCTTTTCTCGAAGCATAACGTTCCTTCCTCGTTTGGTACCAGTAGCTTCTCCATCCCTCGGAGATATTCTTCTTCAAGGTTTCCTTCCTTGAGAGCTTCCTTTTGTGCGGCACGAATGCGCAAGAAAAGGTTGGTTTGGACAATCATTTCCAAAGCCCTAACCCTTATGGGCTTGATTCTCTCTTTACGACTTAGGGCATCGGCGACCACGTTCGCCTTCCCTGGATGATACTTTATCTCGCAGTCGTAGTCGTTTAGCAACTCAACCCATCGTATTTGCCTCATATTCAACTCCTTCTGGTTGAATATGTGTTGTAGGCTCTTGTGATCTGTAAAGATTGTACACTTCGTACCATAAAGGTAGTGTCTCCAGATCTTTAAAGCAAAAACCACTGCGCCAACCTCCAAATCGTGTGTGGTATAGTTCTTTTCATGCACTTTCAACTGACGTGATGCGTAAGCAATAACCTTTTGGCGTTGCATCAACACACAACCCAGTCCTTGACGCGATGCGTCGCAGTATACCACAAAATCATCAGTACCTTCTGGTAGAGCTAAAATTGGCGCGTTACAAAGCTTATCCTTCAATATCTGAAACGCTTCATCCTGTTTGATTCCCCAATCAAACTTCTTATCCTTCTGCGTGAGGAGCGTCAATGGTTGAGCGATCTTTGAAAAGTTCTCAATGAATCTTCGGTAATAGCCAGCCAAACCCAAGAATTGCCGGATCTCGGTTGGCGTCTTTGGCGTTTCCCAATCCTTGATCGCCTCGATCTTGGTTGGATCCACGTGGATTCCATCTCCATTTACCACGTGCCCAAGGAATTGCACCTCTCGTAGCCAAAACTCGCACTTAGAGAATTTGGCATACAACTGTTCCTTCTTCAGCAGCTCTAGAATGGCTCTAAGATGCTGCTCGTGTTCAGCCTTCGTCTTTGAATAAATTAAAATGTCATCGATGAATACAATCACGAACTTATCCAAGTACGGCTTGCAAACTCTATTCATTAGATCCATGAATACTGCAGGCGCGTTTGTCAAACCAAACGGCATAACAAGGAACTCGTAGTGTCCATAACGAGTTCTGAAGGCTGTCTTTGGGATACTCTCCTCTTGTATCCTTAACTGATGGTATCCAGATCGAAGATCGATCTTTGAATAAAAGCTTGAGCCTTGCAGTTGGTCAAACAGATCATCAATCCTTGGCAGAGGATATCTATTCTTGATCGTCAGCTTGTTCAACTCTCTGTAGTCGATGCACATACGAAAACTACCATCCTTCTTTTTGACAAACAGGACCGGAGCTCCCCAAGGCGAGAAGCTTGGTCGGATAAATCCCTTGTCTAACAACTCTTGAAGTTGTGTCGACAATTCTTGCATCTCAGACGGAGCAAGTCTATAGGGTGCCTTAGCCACAGGCGCGGCGCCTGGAACTAAGTCAATGTGAAACTCTACTTGTCTCTGAGGTGGCAGTCCAGGCAAGTCTTCTGGGAAGACTTCTGGATACTCCCTCACGACAGGGATGTCTTCGATCTTTGGTTCAGCAGCCTTTTTATCCATAATGTGTGCCAGAAAAGCAACACATCCTTTCTGCAAACACTTCCTTGCTTTCAAGCAGCTGATAATTCTCAACGGCGTCTCACGCTTCTCTCCATGAACAACAATGGTCTCACCATCATCGGTTGGGATACGAACAACCTTCTCATGACAAACTATCTCTGCTTTGTTGCCTGATAACCAATCCATTCCTACCACCACATCGAAGCTTCCCAACTGGACTGGTAGTAGATCTAGAGCGAACTTACACTCTCCTAATTCGATCACACAACCTTTAATAACTTCATTGGTTTCTACTAACTTCCCATTGGCCAATTCGATCGACTAGGGAATATCTAACTTATTAGCGGCTAAACCAAGCATATTCTTAAACTCTAACGATACGAAGCTATAATCGGCACCAGTATCAAACAAAACGGATGCATAGCGTTGATTTACAGGGAACGTACCAGTAACGACATTGGGGTCCTGGCGCGCTTCCCTTGCTTCGATTTGAAACACTCTTCCACGGGCTTGGTTTAAGTCTGGGCAGTTCTTCTTAAAATTCCCGATATCACCGCAGTTAAAACACCCAAGTCTCTGCCTGTTTCCACCAGCTTGATCATTCCTCTGATTATGATTCACAGCGCCCGCTTGGTTAGCATTGTTGCCTCGATTCTCGTTACCTCCATAGTTTCCTTGTGGGCGATTTCCATTCCCACCCCGGTTGTAATTTCTGTTTCCGAATCCTCCCTGGCCTCCCTGACCAGCAGTGGCCCAACAAGTGTCATTCGAGTGGCCACGTTTCCCACATGCTTCGCATACTTTTGGTCCGCACTGACCAGAATGATGGCGCTGGCAGGTGTTGCATTTGGGCTGGGTGCCCATATATCCCTTTCCCTTCTTTCCACCACCAGCTGTAACCTGAGCTGGCGCATTCGATCCTCCTTTCTTAACCGCCACACTGGTGCCCTGCTTGAAGTTTGAGAACTTCTGTTTGTTACCTCCTGATGACTCGACGTGAGTCTCTGCCTTCTTCGTCTTGATCTCATCAGACTTGTTCAAACGAATAGCCTCCTCAGTGAGAGCTACGCTCAAATCAATCGCCTCAGTAATAGTTGCAGGCTTGGATGAGGTTACCATGCTTATGATTTGAGGAGCTAATCCCCAAATGAAGCGTTCAATTCTCTTGAACTCGGGAGTGACCATGTAGGGTACCACATGCGATAAGTCATGGAACCTTTGAACGTATTCTGCTATCTTTGGACCGTCCATTTTCAAGTGCCAGAACTCGGTCTCCAATCGCTGGATTTTTGTGCGGGAACAGTACTTTTTGTGCATGAGTTCCTTCAGTTCGGTCCAGGTCAGCGCGTAGGCAGCAGCTTCGCCTAGTGTCTGTACTTGTAGATTCCACCAGGATAGGGCTCCATCTAGAAACAGCCCTGAGATATAGGTTACTTGCTGATCCAGCGCGCACTTGCTCATGCGTAGAACAGATTCGGTTTTCTCAGCCCAACGAACAAAGGCAACAGCACCTCCTGTGCCATCAAAGTTTACGGGCTTGCAGTCTAAGAACTGCTTGTAGGTGCATCCTGCACATACGTTATAACATACGTTTGGCATTAGCATCATTGCTAAAGATATCCAATTAGGTCATGGTATGTCTAAATGACTTAGTATTACCATGAGGTGGATTATTGTTGTTGCCAGTGTTGCCAGAGTTGCTTCCACTAGTCCCTCTTTGAGAGGCGGCGTATTGTGCAATGGCAGCAGCGATAATCTGCTGGAGTTCTGCCTCATTAGTAGGCATGTGTGTCTCACGTCTCGGCGGCATCTTCTAAAAGATGGTTTACGTTGGTCAGGCCATAGTGAAACGTACGTATATAGTAATAGTAATAGCACATAACATCTCATGTTATCAATACATCACAAATATCAATCACACAACATCCCATGTCATAAAAATATAAATAAGCAATCAAGCGAATCAAATATGGTGAGAATACTGCGATTGCCATATATCGAGACCACATAGTAAGTGTATCAGTACATCCTTGTGTCATACAATCATCAATCAACTAGGGGCTACATCACCCCTGTCCAAAAACTATATCATGTCAGTGTCAAATACAACATCAAATACATGTCAACAAAAGTCAGGATCATAAAGTAGTCTCCAAAAATGCTGTGCAGTCCAACAATCGCCGTCTTCTCACCCTCGTCTACCCAAACAGCACTGATGAGCTCTATACAGATGGTGGTGGAGGAGGGGGAAAGTGGGTGTAAAACAAACGACGTAACTAGAGCCAGTCCTCCTCCATGGCCTGCTGGGTACGAATGATAGAAGCAACCTGCTGCTCTAGTGTAAAGAGACGGGCAGCATAATCTGGAGGTAAGGGTCGAAATGGCTGTAGAGGAGAGTGTGTCTGACCATGGCACTGGCATGGTGGCAGCTGAGCTCTCTCAAGCTCCTGGATGCGCTGCATGTGCGACTCGTGCTGGGCGACAAAAGACATCAAAACGTCCTCGATAGTATACCCCATGTGGAAAGAATGGTAGGGGTCAGTAGGTGGCATAGCAGAGTGTGGTGCCCAAAAGAACGGCTCACTGGTGGGATCAAAAGGTGCCACATGAAATGGAGCAACAGAGGGTGGAACAGATGACATCTGGGGCATGAAGGGGATAGACATCGGTACATGCCCAAAAGGATGGGCTGAAGAACCCTCTCCAGTTCTCGCTGGAGGTACAAACTGTGGAACCTGAAAAGAAGAATCAACATGTCGTGTATCAGGGATCTGAGGGGGAAAAGGTGGAACATCCTCATCAGCTGGTATCTAACCGTGCTGTGCATGCTCATCTGGTGGATCCATGTGTGCCGCGAACAGTGCATGCTCGGGCTCTAGTGGGATGGGATCAGGTGGGGGAGCAACAAAAGGGTGAATAGGTGCAATGTGCTCAACAGGATGGTCAACAGGTATATCAACAACAGGTAGGGGAACAACAAGATCAACAACAACATGATCGCCCTCTAACAAAGGAACATCCACGGGGAGATCATCAACAGGTGGGTCTGCTATAACAGGCTCAATAGGGATGCCAGCATGCACGGGGTCATGCTCAAGTATGGGGTCTAGAGCGGCTGCCTGCTCAGGGGCGACGGCAGGCTCGGGATCATCAAAAGCCATCTCGAAGTCAAACTCGGGGTCGATAGGGTCTACTGGGTCAGCTGGATCCTCCATGGGCTGATCCATAGGTATAAACTCGATATCACGATCCGGGTCGTATCCCGGGGGAAAGATAGGATCAGAATCCTCTATGTCATCATGGTCAAATGCAAAACTGGGAATAGGTGCAACAGAGGATGCCTGGTCAGGATCAGAATCATGCGCAAAGTGCTGTGCGCTCAATGTGTGAGAAGGTGCGGATGCCACAGACTCGAAGGAGTCTGGGACAGGAGAATGTGCAGGCGAATCCTCAGCGGGAACGTCAGCGATCATCAGAAGATCGTCCGCAGGAAGAAGGGCCTCGCCCTGGATCTCATCCTCAAAGGGCTCATCCTCAAACAGGTCAATATCGCCATCAGCCTCGGCGTCAAGAAGAAGATCATATGCTGGATAAACGGCTAAGGGTATAGGAGCCGGAATCTCTACTAGAGGTAGGTACTCAGCGGGAGGGTCATCTGCAGGCTCATCAGCACCATCGGGTAGTGCGAAAGGCTGGAAATCATCCTCGTCAGTACTGGTATAGTCAGATGTGTGCACCTCGTGCTCGGAGGATGTGGGGTCATCAGATATGATAGGTATGGGTCCAGTGGTGTCCGAAACGCCAGTACCGGCTGAATCCATGAGTCTGTAACATAAACACAAATATGCTCAAATAATCAGTCATACAATCAGATAATCACATAAGTCACCAAGTAAGATATCACATAATTCTCCTAGTCTCACTAGCCAACTTCTCCCAGTCTTCTAAGACTGCTCTATCATCTACCTCGACCTCTCAGATCGAGCCTCGGTCTCCAATACCGAGCCTCAGTTTCCAAGACTGAGCCTACTCTTCTTAGTCCAACTAGCCAACTACCTCGATCTCTCAGACCGAGCCTCGGTCTCCAATACCGAGCCTCAGCTTCCAAGACTGAGCCTACTCTTCCTAGTCTCACTAGCCATCTACCTCGATCTCTCAGACCGAGCCTCAGCCCTTCTAGGCTGAGCCTATAAATAATAAAATGTGCTCAACATTTGTTTGTAAAAAGTTTTGGATCTGGACTTAAGTGGTATGCAGAAAAATGTTTTCGTGAGAGCCCTAGTGATCATAGTCTAGACTCGAGAAAGAATCCTAGTTCGCTATAATCAGAGCTCTGATACCAAGCTGTCACACCCTGGCTTTGCGGAAGCGTGGTTAATTTTGGTGTGACTTCTTAATACCATAGCTTAATCATAACAAAGCTATATGAAGTAAAATCATGCAAGATCATCCGTTTGATTAAGTTTTAAAACCAAAGTAACGTACCATTGTCTTAGAGACTTACAACATCATAACGTAAAACATTGTCTTAAATAACATAAACATCAACATGAATTAAACGCAGTTTAAGATTTGTGACTTGTCCAGGAAAGAGTCACATTTCCTAAACTGGGATGACCTTGGAACCCTGATGCAGCGGGAAAACATAACATACCGTGCCAGATCTTTAATTTCCTGAAATACATGTAAGTTGAAAAATCAACAATAATGTTGAGCGAGTTCATGTGTAAGTGAGTATGTAAAACACTTGTAAGTATAAAAGTTCCCTGGTATGTAGCAGTGTAAGGAAAAGAGATCACCAATGGTTTGCAAGGCCATTAGCATGTGTGAAGTGCAAGTAGGAAGACTCAACCTAGCAGATTTCGCGTCGGGTACAAAGTCACTCCAAGGTCCGTTCTGTTGGGCCTCTTAGAGGTCCGTTCTATTGGGCCTAGAGTTCGGCTCGCTACACCCAGATAGATCTACCGCTTACGTCCCTCGGTGTTTCTGCCTTCCCACTCACGTGATCTAAGTAGTAAACCTCCTTACGCTAACCATACCATGTATAAAGTACTTGTAATCAAAGTAACATGTATTTCACCCCCGCAGTTAAGAAAAACTGAAAACAGTTAGAGAAAAGGGGGACATGAACTCACAGTGAAGCGTCTCTACCAAGTATCTCCTGCTCACGCAGCTGTGCGACGACCTACAGGTGCTAACTTCTATTAGACGGGCGGCCATGCCTTAGCTTTATAGTTTAAGTCTTTGAGAAATAGTTAGACAACTATTTCGTGTTTACATTCTGTATATACTTGGTAGTTAATCTCCTTCCCAAGGATGGGGGATTCAATACATGTGCGTTCATAAATATTTCCGTAAGTGCGTAAGTTACGTTTAACAATCGAGTGGTAATATAATTACCGGTGTAACTTATATATTTATGGTGAAAGCGTTCGTATTAATTGGGATTCGTTAACGTTCGTAAATATTATTTTTACTCTAAAAAATAATATTTATGTATTTTCACAAAATAATCATAAACAGCGTGTGAAAATATATATCTATCACGTTAAATTTTGTGAAAATCCCACCTCCGAATATTTAGTAAATAAAGTCATGGCGAAATTTATATTTCGAAAACATGTCAAAAATAATTCTAACACTTGTAGTGTAAATAGTTCTAAGTGTTAGGTTTTTAGAAAAATTTTCGCCAGAGTTTCCTCTGTAACTGGAGGTGGCCACGCTTTCAAGCGTATCATTTTCTTTATCAAAGCAACTCAACAATTTTCTTTATTTGATCAGAACAACTTTTCTCACAACAACTAATCAACATATGTGTAAATTGCCAAAAATTACATGAACTTGTAGTTTTCCCAAAACAGTGGTGTAAATCCCCTTAAATTTAGTAGATCTTCATATAAGGTAATTTGATCTTGTAAAAACCTTGTTTTTAGAGAAAATCCATTTTTACAACTTTCCGTCATCTTTTACAAAACTGTTATTTTGTCGGATCTTTTCATTCCACAAGTGTTTACACACTTGTGGTTTATAAAAATCATGCTTGTTAATGTAAGATCTATCTTTTAAAATACATGATTTCTTTGATACGTGGTTCTTTGAAAATACCACTTGCAGATACGTAGATCTGCTAGTTTTAAATACTATTCCACAAGTAAAACATCTTTTACACAAGTTCATGATTCGCGTGTGGTAGAGTTTCACCTTTTAACCCTTGTATTATTCAAAACAAGCTTATGTTAAGATCCATGATCTTACTAAACCGGGTTAAACGATGATCCGAGCTACCACATCATAGATCGGGCCTAAATAACCATGTATTTCGAATACTACATCATTTACACAACATATAAGTTATTAACCACCACTTTTAGTGTTTTTAGTAAACTTTAATGCTTCAAAATGCATGTTAACGAGTTTTAACCGATACAAATCCTTTTAACCACTTTAGATTAGTTCAAGAAGGTGTTTTAAGCATTATACCTCTAGCTCGAGGCTAGGGAAGAATCTATGCGCAAAAGAGGTGGGTAAAAGCTAAGTAGAGAGGTCCTTCGCGTTCCGCTTGCACCAAGCTTCCTAATACGAGACCCTTGATGCTTGAATAACCTTGGATTTGCTTGAATCAAATTCGAAAATGGATGGATGGATGGTGGGGTGTTCAGCCGTAAGCCTTGAGAGAGGGAGAGAGAGTTGTGATTGTGATGTTGTGTTATGAAAGTTCTCATGTGTTTAGTGTTAAACTTATAGATAATTTTCAAGTGCTTTAACCAATGGATGCTATGTCTCCTTGATTCTAAACACACAAGATTAAACAAATCAATGAAGTACAAATGTGTGTCCCCCATGGTTGGGGACGGTTAGGAAAAGGGGGGGTCTAGTTCGAAACAAACTAGTTAGTTAGGTATTAGTTATGTTAAACCAAGTTAGTTAAGTGTTTAACTTGGTTAGTTATGTTTAGTGTGTTACCAAGGGTGTTAGGGTATACGGGGACCCTAACTGGCTCAGAAAAAGATAAATAGTGAAAATAACAATATTTTCATGTTCCGGGTATAGTCCGGTTGTTCGGTTGGATAGTAATCCGTTAAAGTGCTTAACAAAGCTTAAAGTGTCGTTATTGTTATTTTTAGTGACACAACTTATTTCCGACACTTTGGAAAGTGCCTAGTAATATTTTTCTCATGTTCTGGCACTTTATTAGCTAGCTAAAAGCTGAATTACTTTGTAAAGTGCTGAGTTTTGTACTTAGAGTACGTTTTAGGCACATCCAGTCATAGTGACTTATTCCAAGAGACGCAGTTCCACAACCCTTATATCCCTACACTCACTACTAGTGTAGCAACATATCTCAGGCTCTTACAGGCCTTAGAGGCAGTGTCTGGCTGATGCTGGCTTTATTAGCATGTTCAATAGGTTATCCGTGTATTGTGCTACTGTGCTTTTTGTGCATCATGGTTGTCACTAGGGTTCAGCATGTAAATAATGTAGTGACGTAAGTAAAGTATGATGCAAGTAAGTACATGTATCAGATATCAAGTAGCAGTTCATCAGCTAGTTCAAACAAGCACAGTAATTAAGCAGTAATTAATCATTAATTAAGTCGTACGGATACCTGGTTTGGTGAGGGTTGTCACAAAAAAAGACTTATCTGGATTGCCCCCTGCAAGACAGATCGAATTTCGAATCGATCTGGTACCCGGTGCTGCACCCATTTGCAAAATCTCCTTATAGATTAAGCGCCGTTAGAAATGAAAGAAATGTTGAATCAGCTTCAATAGCTACTAGACAAGGGTTCATTCAACCAAGCTTTTCGCTTAGGGGTGCACCTGTTTTGTTGTGAGGAAGAAGGATGGATCCTTCAGGATGTGTGATGATTTCAGAGTACTGAACAAGTTGACTATCAAGAATCGGTACCCTTTACCGAGGATTGATGATTTGTTCAATCAAGCTACAGGGATCCAGCTACTACACGAAGATCGGCCTACGATCAGGATATCATCAGTTGAAGGTTGCTGACGAAGATATTCTGAGGACTACTTTTCGAACATGATATGGTCATTATGAGTTATTAGTCATGCCTTTTGACTAAATTAATGCGCCATTTATATTCATGGATCTCATGAACAGGGTATGGAAACCCTAATTGGATAAATTCGTAATAATATTCATCGACGATATACTTGCCTATTCGCGAACCATAGAGAATCATGAGTAACATCCGAAGTTGACTATGGAGATTGCTGAGGAATAAGGAAGGTATGCATGTAGATCAGTCTAAGATTGGGTCAATCAAATGATGAGAAGCGCCAAAGACCCCGTCGGGAGTACGACAATTCGTAAGACTAGTTGTGTGCTACCGGAGAATTATTAAGAATTTCTCTAAATTAGTGCAGCCTTCGACACTAATAACCCCAAAAGGAAAAGGGGAATTGATTGGACAGAAAAGTAGGAGGAAGCTTTTAAAACCTTTGGAGGGAATGTTGAGAGCGTGTACAATTGATTTCGATGGAAGTTAGGATACTCACATGCCCTTGGCAGAGTTATCCTACAATAATAGTTATCACGCTAGCATTTAGGTCGCTCAGTTTGAAGTCTTGTATGGAAGGAAGTGTTGATTGCCACTTTGTTGAGCTAATGTGGCAAAAGACGATTAACCAGACCCTAGTTTATCTGGGAAACCAGCGACATGATTTGCCTAGATCGAGGGAAGGTTAAAAGTCGCCAATTGATCGACAGAAGGATTACATAGACAATTGAAGGAAATAATTGGGATTTCAGATCGAAGATTTGGTTCTATTGGAGGAGTTACTTTAAAGGATGTTATTAAGTTAGTAGAGAAAGGGAAAAGTTGAGCCACATTGATTTGGTCCTTTCAAGAGCCCATCTTGAGTTGGATCAGTCGCTTATAGGCTCAAGCTACCATAAAGATTGAGTAGTGTACATGAAGTATTGTTTGGTCCAGTTTGAGAAAGTGTATAATGGATAATA
This sequence comes from Helianthus tuberosus, assembly GCA_030545235.1. Taxonomy (NCBI): domain Eukaryota; kingdom Viridiplantae; phylum Streptophyta; class Magnoliopsida; order Asterales; family Asteraceae; genus Helianthus; species Helianthus tuberosus. Next base: position 132,701,042 of record CM060387.1, on the reverse strand, counting down.
CACTGATTTTGTTCTTGTAGAGATTTATTTAGAAGAAAAACGGAAGTTTATCGAAGTACCGTAGAAGCAGTATGTATAGCTAGAAGAGTTATATTAATAACTGGAGAGGCGATTACAGCATTCTAGAAGTATATGTGATTTATTGGTTATGTTATCCTTGGATACCTGAAATGAATGTAAGAAGGAAAGAAAACGAGTTTATGAGATTTGATACCTTCGAGAGCCCATCTCGAGTTGGATCAATCGTGTGTAAACTCAAACTACCTCAGGTATAGGGCAATGTATATGTAAATATACATATGTTAAACCCGAAATGGTGGAACTTTGACTTAATTTTCTTGATTTAGTGCTTGTAAATGTTTGAACCTTGGAAAAGGGTGGAGAGCGTTGAGACGTGAGATTAGGAATTGAGGATGTGTGTAATATAGGTCTACGAATATTCTTCATAAGAATCAAAGTTTCTCGTAGAAACTACAAGACCATATTCATCATGCTTGTTTTTACTGTTTCCACCTAGTGCGAAAACGAAACCTATAGAGTAAAATTTCGGGGACGAAATTTCCTAAACAGGGGGAGACTGTGACACCCGGTTTTTCAGGCCGTACGGTACAATTGTAACACGTGTTATGAATAGATAAAAGGCTGTATTTGACTGATTATGATGATTATATGTGAAATTTAATGAGTTGATAAATTTAAACCTTGGTAAAATTATGTTGACAACGATAAGATAAACGCTTATCGCATAACGGTTAAAATGCGAAACGAACGTCGGTGACCACCCGATCAGTGTTAAAATCCTAAAAATAGTCCATTATGATTAGAATGGTAATTTTAATCATGTTCGTGAGGAAAAATAAATTAAAACGCTAAGAAACTCTATTTCTCGAGTTTAAGCGCGTACCGTGCGATGCAGCGCGTATACCGACAAAATATTGTCAACGCAGCCAGTAAAGGCAACTAATAGTTATTTAAGTAATAATTTTACTATTTTATTTTTATAGAATGATAAAAATAAATAACAACGCTTAAATCCCTATTTTTGCGATTTTAATCGCATACCGAGCAATACAGCGCGCATACTGCCAAATACAGACAACGTCGCCACTCCCGACAAACAAAATATTGTTCAATAATATTTTGGTGAGTTTATTTTTTAAAGTGTTAAAAATAATTTAAAACGCGCTAAAACGGGTTAAAACGCTAGATAAAATACCCGGCAACCGGTTAAATACCAGTTTTTAGTCTAGAATATGTATATATGTGTATATATACGGTCATGTTGTGTGTGTATGGCAAGATGGTAGCCAAAGAGAGTCCTCTCTCTCCTCTCTCATCCATGTGTAGGCTAATTAAATTGCATGCAATATTTGTTACTTCCAAAGCTTCTCATATATTCCATTGTCCAAGATAAGAACTCACAAACAAATTTTGTCACTCTCTCTCTCTCTAAACAAAGCTGGCCGAACATCCCTATAATCAGCCATATTTCAAAATTTTCAACTTGTTTTTGAAGATTAAAGTTCATTCCAAGAAGGTTTTAAGGTGTTTTGAAGATCCAAAAGTGTTTTCTTGGTGAAACAAGCTTCCAACCATCAAAATCTTGTCAAAACCCACTAAAAACTTGAAAGGTATAAACTTACTTTCAAAATTTCATTCTTTATTTTTAGTGATGATAAAGATGATGGAAAGTTTCTATTGAACTTGGAATTAAACATGAACTTGAAAATGATAAAGCATGAGATTTTAAACAAAATGGAAATGGGTGTGTATGTATATGTATGTATAGCCGTAGGTATATGTGTGTGTGTGTGTGTGATTGTGTTTTGATTTTTGATTGAATGATTCTTTAATAATATGATATTTGAATGATAGATTGCATGCAAGAATCAAAAGTGTCATAAAAGAATGTTTTAAAGGTGTTTCGTGATTTAAAAAGGGATTTGATGAAAGACTGAACTTTTGGAAGTTCATGTGGGTGAAAATATTTCGTATATATATATATGTATATGTGTTCTTGAGTATGATTAGAACATAAAAGATGATGATGATGATGATGTTGTATGAGTACATAAGATGCATTTACTTGAACATGCATGATGATTTGTGGTCATGAAATGATGATTTAGATATGATTTGATAAAAATCAATTTTGATCAGAATATAAACACTAAAATAAGATTATTTTGAAGTGTTTAAATGATATATAAACTTGTGATAATGTTTACTAGCCTTGCATGTTGTACTTGGTGCATTAGGGGTTGTAAAATATGTGAAATCGCATGATTTATGTGGTCTACACAAAAACTGCACTAATCTGATTATGATCACTATTTTAATCAGTAAATAACATGTATTGTGTTAAAATATCAAGCCATTCCGAGTTGGGATGATTATAGTAACGTTTAACGCAAAACTATGCGTTAAAACGGTCAAAAATCGGCTTTTCGAATGATTTTTATAAAAAAGATTTGGATCAGTAAGTAAACTGATATTTTTAGTTTAAAAATAAGTATTTTAACTAATTTTAAGTTCACTTGGTGTTTGTTTAGTCATACGTGACTTCCGACGCCCGAAAACATTATCGAATCGCTAAAATACACATTTTTTAAATGAACACTAGTATGGGTAAATTTTGTGTGAACCTTATGTGTTAAGATGTGTTATGTGATTTAAACATGTGAATGTGAAAATATGTTAAGTTTTAACATGATAATGAAAGTTTGGATTATGAATGTATACTTGTGCATTTTATGCGGTAGAAACGGTAAAAATCGGGTTAAATGTGTAACTTGTTTGTCGAGCATGAAATTTGATACATATGAGATATTTTACGTATAATTGCTTTAAAAATGACAAAATAGATAAGTTAACAATATTTCGCGTGTTTCGATGATAATTTATGTGAACGTTTATGTATATATATTACGACGCGCAAATCGTAGATATATTGCGTATAAACGGGACTGTTAACGGATTTACACGATAACGGTCACCAATAAAATCGTTCAAGCCGAAAAAATATTAAAATTATATATATGGACTCATATATATATTAACGTGCCAACATAATAAAAAATGATAACTTTTCGAGAAATCTCAAAGTTATGTGACAATTCTAAGAAACAGAGAAACTTAGGATTTTTGTGCTATGTATATTGATTTAAAATCGTTCCTATATACATATAATAGGACGTGTAGAAATCAATCTCTGGTATTGCGCTATTTAAAATACGCACCCAAAGGTGAGTGTCACTAAACCCCTCTTTTACTGCTTTGTATACATTTTGGGGATAGAACACGCCAATAAAAGGATTTAATAATGTTTTTGGATTAAAACATACCTTTTAATATAAAATATATATATTTTCATTGAAAATATATGGAGTTTGATAAATCATACGTTTCGAGATAAAACATTTTTGATGAATGAATATTTGGAGGAGAAATTGGGATGGTACGGTGTTTCCGAGGAGAAACAGACCGTAAGGTTGGAACGAATGCTGCCTGGTCTCAAGAGAGGGGATTCGTACAACTTCGTATATGAAATTGTCATATTAGTAGGATGTATAAATTGTACGTGAGGCAGACATCATATTTGGTCACAAAATGGACCTTGCGCCCATGATGTCGTTTAATCTATTAAGTAAATGTACGCGAGGAATTGTTGGTAGATCTATCGAGTTGACAACCCCGTCGTGACCGGTCGCCCCGTGTCAAGTCAAACGACGAATTTAGATTCTGTTATTGTCTAGCATTGATTATCCCTGCATGGCAAATATATAGTTCATATTGTCTAGCTAACATACGAGTCTGAAAATTGACGCTATGAATTTAATATACAAAACTTGGGTGGGTAAGAGCTTTAATGTCGGGTTTTTAAACTTACGACGGATGACCGATGGATTTTATTAAGGAAGTAAAACGAACTTTCTAAAATTTATATGGATGTTTTAAAATAAACACATAATCAGAAAGTTTTCCTTTGGATCAAATTGTTAGATTTGAATATGTGAACTAACCTTCCTTTGTGTTGACGCTTGATTTTAACGTGTTCTACAGGTACTTGAGTTCGGCTTCGGGAATTATGGCGTATCTTGTGGTTGTTGATGCATGTATGGTTTGATAATGTTTTGGACAAACTTTTAAAACTATTTGGGACCAATGTAATAAGATCCATAAGGATCGAAACAATTTAACTATGGTGTGATTGTAACAAACTTTAAGACTTTATGTTTTAAAATCTATGTTTTAATTAAGTTGAATTGTCCAACATTACGATGCATCGTTCAGCAAGATACAAATGGGCACCAGCTTCCATCACCACTACGTTTAATATTCCGCTGCGACATTTTTGGGGTGTGAGAATATATCAACAGCGTTTTATGTGAGAAATGATGTTTTACCTTTTTTACCCTTAATGAAGCGCGTCCACGTAATAAAATTGATGTTATTTATGAAAACGCCACCACGCCAATCTAGTCCATAGATTGTTTTGATCGGACGATCCATATCCGTTCTCACACTTTCCACCGTTTTCTCTAAATCCTGACCCTATATATATATATAGTGGAGAGTTCAAATGAGAATAATTTTTTTGTAAGAAGAAAAAAGAAGAAGTTTCAACCAATAAGAATGCTTCATTTTACTTTATTTAATATTTGCATTTAATTTTAATATAAGGGTATATTGGTAAACTTACATAAATCATTAATTTGTATTCTTCCCCTTTATTAACTAACTAAATTAAATTTGTAACTTCTTTTCAAAATATATACTTTTTCCAAATTAAAAAAAAACAACTTAATTTAAAGTGTAGAATAAATTACTAGTTGTGTAGGATAAATTATATGTTGTGTAGGATATATTTCGAGGTGTGTAGGATAAATTTCGACTGTGTAGGATAAAATTCTATAATGTGTAGGGTATATGTAGGAAAATTTTGATATGTGTAGGTTTTGTAGATTATATGTAGGATAATTAATGATTAGTTGACTAATTAATTAAAGAGAGAAAAACTAATGATATGAATTATAAATGAAATAGTATTTTACTAATATGTCATTTCTTCTTTTTCTTCTTACATTAAATTTCTTCTCAAATGAACCTTCCCCTATATATATATATATTATAATTTACAGATTAATTATAATTTGTATTATTAAATCCTTCTCTCTGTAATTATTCTAAATAACTACCCGTTTATTTTATTACGTTTATTATTTCGTGATCCGGTGATTAACGATTAAAACACCGTTACATGTTCGTTGCCCAAAGTGTAACTCTTTGGGTCGTACCATTACTGCAACGTTGAATTTTAATCGACAATTAAACATTATATCCAACAAATACAACTCTTTATCTGTATGCATGCATGCATGCATGTGTCTCGAGAATTAAGATACATATATTTTTTTGAATATAAATTCTTAGATTTTCTAGGATAAATACACAATACATGCACCTACAGTTTTGAACTCTTAACTTTTTGGTTGTTGAGCACATCATTTAACCAATAGGATGTCCACTTAAGGCTCAAGAATTAAGCAAGAGATGTATAAATGTTAATAAAATTTTGTTTGTTTAAGTAAACAAGAATTAAGTTATATGTATGTCTTAAAATGACTAGCGTGGTTCTAAACAGATTTTGGTTATGAAGCACATCATTTGAAATGCAGGACGTCTCATGATACATTTTATTCATACAAAATCGAATAACTCTTTATATTTAATACAAACTAGTATTTGTACCCGCCGCGCGTTGCGGCGGTGTAGCTGACTCTTTCCGAACTAAATTTACGTCGAAATAGAGTACCTGGAATTTATACTGTCGAATGAAAACATATTCTATTTTAGCCCAAAAAAATTCTACGTTAAAAACTATACTAACTCGAATCATAGATATGTGGTTCTTGAGCAAAATTTATATCGAAAGTTGAACCAAATAAAAGATAAAGAAAACGTACCAGTCCTCTATCCAGGTTCAGCTTCTGCATACCTGCAACCATCACAACAGATTCAGATATTCCCCTGTTTAGGGTCGTCGAAGTTGTAATATGTATGAGGTCAAAGTCAGACAAGCTAAACACATTACAACCAAAATAAACATCAAACCCAAATATCACAAACGTGATGCATTTTCTTAAAAGCAAATAAAATGAATAATTACTGCATATAGCACACATGTATCCTTCAGAGTTCAGATGTATGTGTGATTGTATTTTACATTTTCTTTCAAATTTTGCTTTTAGGTTAGTTAACTTTAGCAGATAACATATACAAATAAATACTCTTTATTGCATCTATCTACACATGGTCTGGGTTTATGAAGTGTATATATGTAACATTAGAACAAAATACAAAAGCTTAAATTGATATAAAATTGATATATCTAGGGTTCTTGCCTTATAGACTTCCTTCAGACCGATACTAATAGTCGATTGGATGTGTATTCATTTCAGAAAATCCAAATGAGTTTGGCAAATTAATCAGAGAATACATATGAACTTGACAAAGTAACTAACAAACCTTGGCTTTTTATTCCATTTGGCTGACAGAACCAAAAACATAGAGATTAAAGAAAGCGCCTGTAAAGAAGGTTTCAAATCAAATTCATACAGACCATCCCTTTTTGAGTTTGAATATGCAGTTTCCTCAAAAGCATCCACAGTCAAAGAAAGAGTGGTTCCTGCTCCAGCATATTCGAGTTCATATCACCATCGAAATCGATCCTTTTGATCACGTGGATGCTCACTCAACCATGGCTTCTTATTAGTCTAGAGGTGCAACACCTTGGTTGAGTTCAACAAATCATCCTAACCCGCATCGAATGCTTCAGAAACATTTCTACACATAACTTCAAACTAAATGATATTAGGGCAAATAAGACATGTATTTAAAGAAACTGAGACTATATTTCTCAATTTCATCAGTGATAATAGTGATCGTTGTTCAAAAAAAATCCACAAATCAGATCAACTGATGGAGGTTTGAGAAGATAAGAATTACAATCATAAGAAACCCTAATTTCAATCTAGATGCTTACCATGTCTCGCGTTTGAAGAACGCTTGGATGAACAAACTCAAAATTCCCCCAACGATTCAATTTTTCAGATATATTGTTGGGTGCAGGGGTTGCGATTTAGATTGGTGGTTTTAGCAAACAAAGAAGCATTGAGAAGTTCCCAAAAGTTTTGAAAGAGCAGCACAAATAAATTTTTGTCTCTTGTGCACCGACCTTTCTTTTTAATGGTTTATAAATATATTATAGTTTATTTTACCAAATGAAGTAAATTCGTATACAAAAATAAGTATTATGGACAAAATATGGATTTATGTATTGCTATTGATGTGTGAAAAGTGTATTACATATATTTAAGAAAGTTTTAAATTCGGACTCGGCAATATATTTGATAAGATCAGATGTCGAATCCTAGAGACTTTGTTTTTAACCTCTTTTTATAAGCAACCATTTTCAAATAAATGTCAAAATTATAAAATATATTTTTGGGGGTTTATTTAATTAATTATTAACTACTAATCTTAACTAAGAAAATTGAATGAAAGCTAATAATGAATAACTGGTTCAAAATCAAAGATCGAAAACAACTACCTTGGCATATGATCCTACTAGTAAACTGGCACTCTCGGACTTGGATAAAGATACGTTTAATAAGGGTTTGCTAAGACACGCTAGATCTCCTCCCGGTCTAACTAATGCTACCTGACGATCCCAAACTATGCGTGTAAAATATAACGGTTTTAACAAGTTCGGTTCGCCTCCCGGTCTCACCTACTAATATGCTAAGGTACACAAGAAAAGATCTCCTTCTGGTCTCACTAATCACAATTCACCCGAAGATGAAAAGGGGTAATCTATCTATTTGTGGTTTTAACTTGGATTGCTAGGATCTAAAGGCTACTAGTATGGATCTGGTATGAATCTCCTCCCGGTCTCACCACAACCCGTATATTAAAGAACTAGACAAACAAATACCCAATCTCCTCTTGGTCTCAAGGACAACAGAACACTCATTTTAGCTAAGACTATACTAATTCCTAGGGTTTTTCATAAACAAAAACCCACAAGTTCGGTTCACAAAGACATAGTAAGTGATAAACACATGATACTTATATAAAAAATATACAAAATCAATTAATATAAAATTCATGCGAAACAAGTATTAAATCATAGCCAAACGAGCACGCATATGTATTAAAACCGAATAATACAAAGATTCGTTACCAGAGCATTTAAATAAAAACCGAATAAGTATCCAAAATCGAGAGTATAATACCAGTCTAACTAGTTTTCACCATGAGCACAGGTAGTTCAAGAAAATTAGCTGCTCATGGTTTATAAAAACAGAAAAACAAACTTTAATAAAATCGCATACATCATGATTATAAACCGAAAAATAGTTATACGATGATATCTAACCGGTTCCGACTTTATTCTTTAAACCAGTCTTCAAAAGTTTGATCCAAGCCTTCAAGTCAGTAGCTTTGGGTTCATCCAATATTGGGTAGTTGTTTAAAATAATGGGTATGTTTGGCAAAAGTAGTCTATGGTGGCCGGTGGTCGGAAGCTTTTAATAAAATCTATAAAATGACCAAAATAGACATAGCTAAAAAAATAATCCAAAACGTAATCACACACATACACGCACACATATAATATTCATCAACCAAGATATTCTTTAAACACACAACAAGTTCCAGTAATCAATAAGTCTAAATTTTCACGAGTAAGGGAAGAGATAACGTACCAGAAAATCAGTGATGAAGGGGACGATCGAAGAAGAACGTATGGGAACAACAGCATACGAAGATCGTGTAATTATAATCAAAGATTTTTCATTTAAAAGATAACTAAGAATTTGATTTTTCGTTATCTTTAGGAAAAAAAATTAAAAAGTTGATGCATTAGAAAGTTCATTATCTTTAGAGGTTAAAATAGTCATTTTTCCCTAAAAGCTTGTAACTCCTTCTAAACGCTACTAGTAGGAGCGTTCAACCAAAAGATTCAAACTCCTAACCTAAAAGTTTCAAGCTCCTTCAACCCAACAAGGCTTTTTATTGAGTAGGAGATTTTTCTTAAAAGCTTAAAGGTAGAAGCTATTAAAAGCTCCATGCCAAACATATGTATCCATGAATAATGGGTCTTGGGATATATATATGGATAGCAGATACTTCGATATTTATATTTATTTAATATCAAATACAATGTTGAATGACTTGGGCTTGTTTGCGTATCATAATTTCACAAAGTGTGACGTGGGCCAGCCTCTGTATTGCTTCAACACAGGCCCAAAACGAGGAATAAAAATCCAAGTTTTCAAAGTTAATTCCCCTTTTATATATTTTTATTAAAACTTCTGTTCGTACGAAAGTTATGTATATTTGTCCTATAACTCCTCTTGACCTCCTTCAAATAATTATTGTTCTTTTCTTGCGTGGACTCCTACATCACAACAATTCAACTAAGTTTTAAATTCAAGTTTCTATATATATTAAATAAATCTTACTTCAAAAATCTATTTATTTAAATCAAATTTAACTTTAAGTATAAAATTTGTTTAAATTTTCACTCATTCCGCAGTCTAGTAAAAATACTCATTTTAAGCTTGTTTTTAATTCCTTTTCACAACGAGAACAGTAATAATATAAAATAATAAAATACAAACCTACAAACACTAAAAAACTGCTAAAAATAGTGTACAAAATACTTAGGAAAATGATTGTGTTTTGCAAAACATAAAATATCCCTATACTTGAACTTTTTCGTCCCTGAAAAAAACTTACAACTAGGATCTATGGTTTCAAAACTTTAGTTATTTTATTGAAAGACATAAACACATATAACCACGATTACCGATATTGTTATACACCTAAACCCAACTGCCAACTCATTAGGCCCCATTCATGCTAGTTTTATGTTCAAGTTATACTATCAATAGTTTTAGCTTTTCTATTTCTCCTAAGATAATGACCCACAAGATATCATGCTTTAAAATAAGTTATATTAAAAGCAATCGAGGGAACCCTTTAAGTCGGCTGTGCCTACTAATACATCCCAGAAAATACGTTTTTTATCTATGTTTATCTTTCATGTAACATATTTTGACAAACAAAAATCCCATTTTTCTATCATTTCCCATTTATTTGCCAAAATTTCAAGGAACATTTTTTAATTTTTTTTTTGTATTTTTAAGTTTTTTGAATCAAATCTACCTAAAAAGACATAGTCTCCCATCCCCACACTTAAATTACACATTGTCCTCAATTTAAATGAAAACTCCGCTAAAAATAAAGAAGAAATAAAAACCTGATAATATGCAAAAATAAAAATACAACGAATTGGTAAGGACTTAGCTGGTTATGATAAAATTCAGTGTCAGCTGCGCGCGTCTTCAATCCAAAACGAACGATCATATATCATTTCATTCACGATCGCCTGAACACCTGGTACGCTAGGGTTTCCTTTACATAATGATAACAACTCCAAAATCTCCGCCCGAATGGAGATTGCGTACAGATGGGTCAGTCAAACCTGCACAAGATAAAACAAACAAACCCAAGCGTAAAATTGACTCTAAAAGAAAAACCGGCTCAAAACTGACTCAAACTGACTGACTGAGACTCGCCATGACTCAAAATAAAAATAAAAATAAAATAAAAATAAAGATGTAATCAAATACAAACTCTACAACTTGGGTCGAATCTGTAACACCCTTGTCATTATTTAATGGTTTTTGTAAAGTATACGATAAACAACATGTAATTATGACTACATATACTTTGTAAAAATACGGGTTTGTTTAAACTTTACAATTTTAAAATATTACAACATAACATAATTGAGTTCGTCGTTTAAAAGTTACGACGAAACGACGTGCGGAAGCTTTTATCTTATTCGTGTTCGGTTCTTCGTTGAGCTTGATCGTCTTCCGGCATCCAAAATGTACCTACATTTCATAAACATGAAATGTTTTAGTCATACGGGGTTTAAAACGTATCTAAACGAGTCTGGGAAGCAAAACTGAATAATATATATATATATATATATATATATATTTATTTCTTTTTTTACAGGGTCTACCGTTTCTTCCTACGTGATTGTAATTTGATCCTCCATCATATGGAGTTAAAATCCAACATCTAAAATTCACAAAATTTTAACTTTCAAGCTCTCGGCTTGAAATTCAATTATGACACTTTTGACCCGTTCGTGATTTATCCAACAAACTTGTTTATTACCCTTTTCAAAATATCATGCATATCACGTTATATCGATTTACTAATGTGCAAGGTTCAAATTACGGGTTTCTTATAAATTCGTAACCCGTTTTACCTATCTACTCCTTTTGACCCGTGAAGGGAAGTTAAACACTTTTAACTATAAATCTATATATAAGCGTACCTGGCTCGAGTCAACGTATAGACCCATTTATGCCTTGCTATTATTAATTCAATATTCTATGATGACTCAATTATCCAAATTTCTATTCGTCCCTGTAAACATATGACTTAACAACCAACATTAGTCGATATGGTCATATGATATTATCACCATCATTTGACCCATTTGGTCTATACGACCAAACAATTATATTTATTACAAATCATGGTTTTAAACGTTTTTATTCGTTCCAACCCATTTCGTTTCGTGTCGGAACACATAATTCGAACATGATCTATTGTTGTATTTATCACCTATAGAATAAATACGTATGCTAAAAAGAATAGGTGTAAGCTTTACTTACAGTTTGCGTCCGTTCGAGCTTTCCTTGCGCACTTGACCCGTTTGATCCATTCCTTTCCAGCTCCCACTTAGCTTGACGAGATCAAACTTAACACAATACCCACAAGATTTGTTAGATTAGTCATTATATAAAATGACCACAACATCTCATGGATTCACACATACTCATTTATCAAGACATTAGTTTTAGGTCAGTTTGACTTTCGTAAGTCAAACTGTCAAACTGTCCTTGTGTATGTGACTGAGCACTAACTTAGAACATGTTTGGCATACACGTACATATTACTTGCATAAATCATTTGTATGTATTTTAGATGCCTTTAATACACCCAATTTCATAAGATTTGTTTGAAGCAAATACATGGTACACACCACACCATTCAAGTATGGAATAAAAGCTACTACGACATACATCTTACCAAGTCTTACAATCAAATTATATTTCCACGTTAGACACATTGCCTCAAGTTAATTTATTAGAATGCCATCATTTTCACATTTCTCACAATTCATCCTTTTCTTGTATACAATTTTCTTAGATTAAGTTTATCAATAAAATGTGTAGCAACTTTACAATGTAGCTGCGGAATCGACTCTTTTAACCACTTTACGGTTTTATTCAGCCCTTGGTGATCAAAGATGAAATGTAGAATACTAAAATATCTTTCCAACCCAAAAAGAATCAGCTCAATCCGAGCTTCCTATAATTAATTATGATTTTCGCAAAAATCAGCTCAGAAGTCAAAATGCTTCCAATCAGCTAGCTGTCAAAACAGTTCAGCCAACTTCGGACACTGTTTTGACCCGTTTAACATCAGAATTTAACAAACATGTTCAAACATAAAACGTAGTATGTTTTAATAGCTTTCTAAGCATATAAGGCTCAACCTCACAGGCCGTTCCAGTGATTTTATATGATTTTTTAAAAACTGCAGCCCAATAATTTTTTTTTTCCAATCAGCTTGCTGTCAAAACAGTTCAGCCGACTTCGGACACTGTTTTGACCCGTTTAACATCAGAATTTAACAAACATGTTCAAACATAAAACGTAGTATGTTTTAATAGCTTTCTAAGCATATAAGGCTCAACCTCACAGGCCGTTCCAGTGATTTTATATGATTTTTTAAAAACTGCAGCCCAATAATTTTTTTTTTCCAATCAGCTTTGTTATATTTTCTTGTTCAAGCATTTTATCAAGCACCTTGTGTGCAACACGAAACATCAAATTTCTCCAGCCCATTTAAGTGTTCTAAACCCTTAAATTCTAGCAAAATTAACAAGTACTAACATCAAACTTCAAATCTAACTTCAGGGAGTTCTATTAACACAATTTAACCATTATGATTCTAGTGTTCATCATGTTTCTACAAAACCCATTTAGCACATAATCGGGTGATCATGAATTCACAATTAGGAACATCAATTCAACAAGTAAATAACTAGGGTTTACTCCTAGACATAAAATCATTCCTAATTTCATCATATAACGAACATGCAACCATCAATTTCAGATTTCTAAGTTTACCTAGAAATCCAACTAGAGATTTTTCATAAAATTTACATACCTTATGACTCCCCTTTCTATGGAGATCACGAATTTGTGTTTGAGACTTGATTTAGAACGAATTTGAGCTCTCAATTTGGTGGAATATGTGATGAACTAGGGCTTGGTGAGGAGCTCAGGTCGCCCATGCGTCCCATGTACGACCAGACATCTCAATTGAGATGTTTGGTTTTGTTTTTTATTAAAACCAATAATATAAGTTTCATTTTTAACAACATTGGCCCCTCTAATTTGGTTAGTTAATTACGTAGGGCACAACCTACTTATTTCTAACAATATTCCCCACTTATTAACTAGGTTAATTATTCCTAGTTAGCTTACTGGGTTCGGGAAGTCATAACCCGTTTTATTTTAAGTCCCGTTAACTCAGGCTCTTATAAACTTAATTACTTAAAACTTTGATTCGTTTTTATTTAATATTAGGATTTCTTATTTAAATCCAAATATTTGCCGGGTTATTTTTACTAATAACGGTACGTTACCCGTCTTTTAGTATTAACAGAGTTTAATTACCAAGCCCGTTTTCGGGGTGTTACAAGTCTACCCCCCTTAAAGAGGTTTCGTCCTCGAAACCTTGCTTACATAGTTCATTGAGTTCTAAACTCAATGCGTTTGACCTGAGTAATCTCTTAAGCATTATTCATATTTTAACCAATTGTTAGTATTACCAGAAAAATTTTGGTAATATCTTTTTGGTTACAGAACCTCTACGTACCTCGTACGACATAATGTAATCTTGAAATAACGTAATTCCGTTATTTCTACTAGTTTAGTTAACTTAGCGATTTACATCGCTTTTATATATTATCGAACTCTTGGTGAATCCGTTACCTTGACCCGTTTAAAGGACTTTAGTGAAATATTTCACTTTTAGCAATAATTTCTTTTGTTTTCAGATTTATTTATTCGGTTCGGTTATACCGTATCCACCGCTTACAAGCAAACAAATTTTTTTTATTGATTTGAATTACTGGCCTTAACCGGTCTTACTAACTAGACTTATTAGTCCCGTTACTTTTCACCGCTCGCTTGGTTATAACGTGATTTTACTTCACATTACATTTCCTAACCGTGATCGTGTCACATCGTGTTTAGTTTGTATCAACCTTTCATTTTCGAAAATACCACCTTTCGAATATATCGTCTTGCGCCTATCAGTGTCAAGACTTGTATCTTTCATGCTTACTATTTAAATTCCTATCAGAATTTATGTTTGTAAAAACGCTATTTCTTACTAAAACCGAAGTTTTAGTTTTAGGATTTTCTCTTTAACTTTTGTCAATTATCCATACCAGGATATTGACAGTCCATAATTTATTCTTTTACAGTCTTAGTTTTATGCGGGGATTCTCAACCGATTCCCTCGCTTTATCTAATTAACCCGTAGGTTTTTATCACTTAGCCTTATGGGCTATTTTGATTAGACTTTCACCTCTTTAGGGCGAAGTCCTTATAACTTCTTTCTAATCATGACCCGTGGGTCGTTTTAGTCCCGTAGATCTTTCATTTGTTTATAACCCTAAAGGTTATGTTGATCCCGTAGATCACTCCTTACTCATGTCATTCTTAAAATACATGTTTGGTGTCAAGGCACCCTGTTTTTGTTCGAAGAATCATTTGGTTTCAAGCTTAGGTCCCGTTAACCTTAATTGTAGTTTCATGGCTATAATTGTTTTCTTTCGGACGATTTTCCGATTTTATGACTTCTCACGTCATTTATGCGTCAGTTCTTCTTATGCTTACTGTTATTTGATTTGCATATATTCTTATTTGGTTATATCCCATTACCGGGCTCATTATTCTCTTTCATTTAACGCTACCTTTATCTGGCTAGCGCTCATTTGTGCCATTCGGCGTTATATTGTATTCAACCTGTTTGACCTATTAATGTGAAATCCATCACTTATAAACAATCAACTTTATTCTTTATTCAACCCATTCGACTTCGAATAGTTAAACATATTTACTCACAATTTCTATATACGAGATTTTATAGTCATAACTCGTAATCCGAGTCTTTTGACTTTAAATTCGTATTCCCGTTTCTTGGTTTACGCATGTGTTTAAATCCTTACCCATCAACCGGGTACTTTACCGAAGTCATTATTAGTGCAAGCATTCTGGTATACATTAAGATTTCGTTTTAATTTGTTTGGTTGTCTTAGCGAAATCCATCGCTTTTATTCAACCAAACCTTTATTCCTTATTTGACCATCCTTGACAGTCTTATAAACTATGAATGATGATTATCATCATCATCGTTTCTTTACTACGACCAAAGTCAACGACTTTGATCGTTTTTCCCATGTGGGCAATACCTTTGTTTCTATGACCCCGCGGGTCATTTATACTTTGGTTTTACAATGCCCTTTTCGTCTACTATGGTTGTTTCATCCAAAATGACTTATGTCACGAATTTCCTTGGGTCTTTTATTTCTATGTGCGCCATACATCGTTTTTATGGTTCCCGCGAAAACCATTTATACGAGTATGCCCATAAGATTTCTTGACCCTAAGGATCCTTTAAATTTTCATTCATCTTGACCTTACTACATCGGACATAACTGCGCTCATTATAAGAAGCTCATGCTATCATGTGTTCACTACTTACTTGGCCAGAGTAAGCGATCAACACATGGTACGCGTGACCTTATTATAATTACCACATCACGTCCCATGTAAGTAACTCCTCAAATTATTTCCATATTTATGATTTCACTTGGTAAAACTTTATTTAATTGTTAGTTAACAATTATTAGTTTTAGTCGTTTATCCTTGAACATGTAAAATGTCCCTTTTTATAAACATTTATTCACATTCGTTGATGTGATCATTACTTTTCTCAATAGGATTTATATTGAGATTACTTACTTGGATGATCACTCTCGTCCAAGTTTCTATATAAACTGAATTCTGTTATTGTCTTGTTATTCACAATTTGTGAATAATACATATTCTCTACTGAATTTCTCTTGGAAACGTCATCCTGGATAGGTAACCTATCCAGGTTTTCCAAGTTTCATATTCTATATGCAACTGTCATTCACTATGTATTTGTTGCATATTACTGTTTGTACTATAAGTTTAAAATGTGCACCTGGTAATGCTTGCCCCGACGGGCATTCCTTGCCATTACTTATTTGCGATCGTTACGCGATTTAGGTCCTTGATGAGTATGCTCTTCTTGTCACATCTCGGACCGTTCCATCATCATATCCGCAATTTGTTAAACTCTCGCTATCTTCAGATGCGAGTGTCCTTCAATTAAAACATTTACAAGAATTAGTAATATCAACTTCAATAATCGCCCGTATTATAATACAAGGCTTTTCTACTATACGCGTCAACGCGCGCAATTTTGTCAACTATATTTATCATTTAATTGAGGTAAGGTGTATCACACGATAACCCTATGTGTTGTTCACAACATTTCAACACATACCAAACCATTAATATACATGTACTTACCGGATTTGCGATCAAGCCTCGAACCGAACACAATTTACTCTTTAACCATGAGCTCTGATTACCAACTTGTAACACCCTTGTCAATATTTAATGGTTTTTGTAAAGTATACAACAAACAACATGTAATTATGACTACATATACTTTGTAAAAATACGGGTTTGTTTAAACTTTACAATTTTAAAATATTACAACATAACATAATTGAGTTCGTCGTTTAAAAGTTACGACGAAACGACGTGCGGAAGCTTTTATCTTATTCGTGTTCGGTTCTTCGTTGAGCTTGATCGTCTTCCGGCATCCAAAATGTACCTACATTTCATAAACATGAAATGCTTTAGTCATACGGGGTTTAAAACGTATCTAAACGAGTCTGGGAAGCAAAACTGAATAAAATATATATATATATATATATATATATATATATATATATATATATATATATTTATTTATTTCTTTTTTTTACAGGGTCTACCGTTTCTTCCTACGTGATTGTAATTTGATCCTCCATCATATGGAGTTAAAATCCAACATCTAAAATTCACAAAATTTTAACTTTCAAGCTCTCGGCTTGAAATTCAATTATGACACTTTTGACCCGTTCGTGATTTATCCAACAAACTTGTTTATTACCCTTTTCAAAATATCATGCATATCATGTTATATCGATTTACTAATGTGCAAGGTTCAAATTACGGGTTTCTTATAAATTCGTAACCCGTTTTACCTATCTACTCCTTTTGACCCGTGAAGGGAAGTTAAACACTTTTAACTATAAATCTATATATAAGCGTACCTGGCTCGAGTCAACGTATAGACCCATTTATGCCTTGCTATTATTAATTCAATATTCTATGATGACGCAATTATCCAAATTTCTATTCGTCCCTGTAAACATATGACTTAACAACCAACATTAGTCGATATGGTCATATGATATTATCACCATCATTTGACCCATTTGGTCTATACGACCAAACAATTATATTTATTACAAATCATGGTTTTAAACGTTTTTATTCGTTCCAACCCATTTCGTTTCGTGTCGGAACACATAATTCGAACATGATCTATTGTTGTATTTATCACCTATAGAATAAATACGTATGCTAAAAAAAATAGGTGTAAGCTTTACTTACAGTTTGCGTCCGTTCAAGCTTTCCTTGCGCACTTGACCCGTTTGATCCATTCCTTTCCAGCTCCCACTTAGCTTGACGAGATCAAACTTAACACAATACCCACAAGATTTGTTAGATTAGTCATTATATAAAATGACCACAACATCTCATGGATTCACACATACTCATTTATCAAGACATTAGTTTTAGGTCAGTTTGACTTTCGTAAATCAAACTGTCCTTGTGTATGTGACTGAGCACTAACTTAGAACATGTTTGGCATACACGTACATATTACTTGCATAAATCATTTGTATGTATTTTAGATGCCTTTAATACACCCAATTTCATAAGATTTGTTTGAAGCAAATACATGGTACACACCACACCATTCAAGTATGGAATAAAAGCTACTACGACATACATCTTACCAAGTCTTACAATCAAATTATATTTCCACGTTAGACACATTGCCTCAAGTTAATTTATTAGAATGCTATCATTTTCACATTTCTCACAATTCATCCTTTTCTTGTATACAATTTTCTTAGATTAAGTTTATCAATAAAATGTGTAGCAACTTTACAATGTAGCTGCGGAATCGACTCTTTTAACCACTTTACGGTTTTATTCAGCCCTTGGTGATCAAAGATGAAATGTAGAATACTAAAATATCTTTCCAACCTAAAAAGAATCAGCTCAATCCGAGCTTCCTATAATTAATTATGATTTTCGCAAAAATCAGCTCAGAAGTCAAAATGCTTCCAATCAGCTAGCTGTCAAAACAGTTCAGCCAACTTCGGACACTGTTTTGACCCGTTTAACATCAGAATTTAACAAACATGTTCAAACATAAAACGTAGTATGTTTTAATAGCTTTCTAAGCATATAAGGCTCAACCTCACAGGCCGTTCCAGTGATTTTATATGATTTTTTTAAAAACTGCAGCCCAATATTTTTTTTTCCAATCAGCTTGCTGTCAAAACAGTTCAGCCGACTTCGGACACTGTTTTGACCCGTTTAACATCAGAATTTAACAAACATGTTCAAACATAAAACGTAGTATGTTTTAATAGCTTTCTAAGCATATAAGGCTCAACCTCACAGGCCGTTCCAGTGATTTTATATGATTTTTTAAAAACTGCAGCCCAATAAATTTTTTTTTCCAATCAGCTTTGTTATATTTTCTTGTTCAAGCATTTTATCAAGCACCTTGTGTGCAACACGAAACATCAAATTTCTCCAGCCCATTTAAGTGTTCTAAACCCTTAAATTCTAGCAAAATTAACAAGTACTAACATCAAACTTCAAATCTAACTTCAGGGAGTTCTATTAACACAATTTAACCATTATGATTCTAGTGTTCATCATGTTTCTACAAAACCCATTTAGCACATAATCGGGTGATCATGAATTCACAGTTAGGAACATCAATTCAACAAGTAAATAACTAGGGTTTACTCCTAGACATAAAATCATTCCTAATTTCATCATATAACGAACATGCAACCATCAATTTCAGATTTCTAAGTTTACCTAGAAATCCAACTAGAGATTTTTCATAAAATTTACATACCTTATGACTCCCCTTTCAATGGAGATCACGAATTTGTGTTTGAGACTTGATTTAGAACGAATTTGAGCTCTCAATTTGGTGGAATATGTGATGAACTAGGGCTTGGTGAGGAGCTCAGGTCGCCCCTGCATCCCATGTACGACCAGACATCTCAATTGAGATGTTTGGTTTTGTTTTTTATTAAAACCAATAATATAAGTTTCATTTTTAACAACATTGGCCCCCCTAATTTGGTTAGTTAATTAAGTAGGGCACAACCTACTTATTTCTAACAATATTCCTCACTTATTAACTAGGTTAATTATTCCTAGTTAGCTTACTGGGTTCGGGAAGTCATAACCCGTTTTATTTTAAGTCCCGTTAACTCAGGCTCTTATAAACTTAATTACTTAAAACTTTGATTCGTTTTTATTTAATATTAGGATTTCTTATTTAAATCCAAATATTTGCCGGGTTATTTTTACTAATAACGGTACGTTACCCGTCTTTTAGTATTAACAGAGTTTAATTACCAAGCCCGTTTTCGGGGTGTTACAGAATCCCAGGTATACTCTTCCTCTCAACACTCTACGGGGGTTCCTTTAGATCCAACTCATTCTCGTACCTAACACTCGGTTCTTCCAATTGAGAAAACTATTAAAGATATTAAACTGATTTGATCTTTTCAATTATTACTTACAGTTTGATTTTTCAGAAATGGAACTAACTAACGAGATGCCGTTAAGTGACAAAGCTGTGATTAACCAGGATCTTGACAACCTTATTGGAACTAACAACTAGATCCCCAGGCTGCTGTTAGGGGTTTCCTTCTCAGAATGGAAGTTTAGGTTCGTTCAGTATATGAAGATCAAGGATAAAAAGGCTTAGAGGTCTATTTGCAACAGACTAGCTGTGAACACTTACGTGGTAGATGATGCTAGAGGAACTACTGTTGTTAAGCTTGAATCGGAATACAACGAAGAAGATCATGAAAAAGTTGAAGTTGATGGAAAGGCTCTAGCAATGCTACACTCTGCATTGGTGCCTGAAATCGATGTTGGAGTAAGGGAGGCTGCTTCTGCTCAAGAACTGTGGAATTCTCTCTTAGCGATGTATGAAGGAAATGAAGGAAAGCAAAAGAGAGATGTTGACACAAAGGTTTAACATGTTCAATCACTTTCCAGGAGAAACCCTTGAAAACCAAATTTAAAGGTTCATCTCTTTGATCAGTGAGATGACAACACACGACAAGCCACTACAAAACTCGGTTGTCAACAAAAAGCTGCTTAATGCTCTTCCTAAAAATTGGGATACTAATGTTACTCTTATCAAACGAATGATGGATTTGACTAGGATGAGCCTTGCTGAATTGATATCTTTGCTCAAGTCTTATGAAATGGACGACAAGCAAAGGTTATACAATCACACTTCATGTTACAACAATGCAGGGGTTTCCACAAACATAGCTTTGGTTTCACAGCAAGGGGTCGGGTCTTTCAAATTGTTTCCTACCACCGTTACCAACCCTCCCAACTACTCAAAGACTTAAGCTTCAGTTCTGTTTCATGCCAACCTTGGTACTTACCCTGCTTACTCTGTGTGAGTGCATTTTGTATGTCCATAGTTAGAAATCTATCTATGTATGTAACGTTTAAAGTCTTGAGTCTGTATTACACCGAACAGAGGTTTCACTAGGTGTCGTTAGGTAATATCAGGTCAGTATACGGTACGGCACGATACGAAGAGAGTGGGTTCATCAAGCATGATGTCATCACAAGATTGTGATGACATCACACATATGACATCATATACAATATGCATGGAATTTTAAATATGAAGTCCGCTTGATTCACATGAAGATTACAAAGAGATTGCATGGGATCGTAAGAAGGGTGCATGCAAGTTTGTACGAAGCCATGTATACTTCCACGATCGTACGAAGCCGAGTATGTTGTTGGTTCGAAGCTGCTTCAACTATATGTACTTCATTTGTGCCTTCGTACATGGAGATAAGACGTATCACTTATCAGAGAACAACTTCGAACAAGATCTTCAAGTTCTACATTCATCTAGATCGAGTCGTTTTCATAACGTAGGCGTCGAAACTCTGTCTGGTTGTCGTTTGAATCACAATAAACGTTGATTATTTACGATTGATTGTCACGATTATGGTTCGGTTTAATGGATTCCGCACGTTAAACCGGATTCATCGCAGATCTTGTGTTCGTTTACGAACCGATCCTGAACTCACAAGTGGTATCAGAGCTACGGATGCTCTGCATGTAATCGTGATCGAAATCGAACGAGTTTCGATTGCTTTCAGTGTGCCGTTTGATAATTTTGGACTGTTTTGGTGAAATCGGATCGATTTCAGGTGTTTTTCAGTGAATTTCAGACATTCTTATGGTGTTTTCTGACATATTTCAGTGATATACAAACTGTTTTCTTGGTTTAAATCAACTAGAATTAGAGTATATTGTTAATGATATCATATACTGTCAACATCAATCGTATTTTACAAGTAATATTCAGTGAATTACAAACTGTTTTCTTGGTTTAAAACAGAAGAATCAGTGTAGTATAAGTTTCATAATCAGCACATCATGTTTTTTTTTCTAGATCTGGATTGTTGTTGCAGGTTTCTAAAGAAAGAAGAACACAAAATCTCTGAAATAGTTTGTTGATACACGAACTGTTGATACCAGCAAACTGTTCATAATCAGCACATCACGTACCAGCGAATTATTCAAACGCGCGAATCACGAATTGTTCAAATGCGTGTATCACAAGTTGTTTTTTGGTGCGAATCACTGATAGTTTGAGATCTGATGTTGTTTGATTGTTGTTGATGATTTATCCAAGTTGAAGAGCATATTATTGTACGGCTATAGTGGTTAAGATTCTTGAAGAGATAGTAGGAATGCTTTGAGTTTCAGATCTGAATCGAAATCAGAAATATTTTGATCTGATTGCTTGTGATAGAGTAGTGTGAATCGATAGAGGAGAAAAATTAAAGAATATTGTTGCTCATAGTTAAAGTTGATAAGAAAAAAATATATATGACAATTGATATTGTTAGTAAAAAGGTGTGGTGAATGGAGACTCAAGTTCAATTCCCACTTGTGACAAACCCACCGAGGGGGGTTCGATCCTGAGCCGCACCCTGGTTTTCATCCGGCTGTTACTTCAGCGAGGCAACTCGTGTGGAGGCAGTACGGTTTCCGGGGGAACGCTGTAACCAAGTCTGGCCAACCCAGCGCGGGCCCGGTTAAGATAACGTAAGTCTGAGCAGACTTGGCTCCGATTAGACGGTATGACATTGGGTTACTCAAAAAGAAAGTCACCGTTAAAAAAAGAAGTTGTGATAAAAAAAATATATATAACAATAATACTAGCAAATCTCGTGAATTTGAGAAGAATTTGAAAAGGTTATTGACGACTCCTATTTGACAGCTCATTTTTAAAAGGTGTTGAGATTTTTGTTAAAAAAAAATAACAATAAAAAATCAATTTGGAACAAAATCTCTTACATACGTACATGTAAAGTTTTTTTTTTTTTTTTTTAATGTATAAAATCAAATTATGGGCTTAAACTCTATATTTCTTTTGGGGTGAATCTTTTAGACCGAAAGTTTGTCAAGAGGACCGTGAATTGGGTTGAGATCTTGAGTTAGTGTTATAATTGGGCTAAGACTTCAATTTTTTTTAGTGGGCTCGTGAAAGTTTTGAAGTGGGCCAAAGTTTTAAGTGATTAGTAGGTGTTATTGGGCTATCAATATAAACAAATCGAAGCATTTGGATCAAGTTTGGGCCGGGTTGATTTAATACATTTGGGTTGTTTGCTGTTTGGGCTAATTTTGGATTCGGATTGGGATTGGTTTTGGTATTTGGGCCAGTAACAAGTTTTGAACAAAGTGTGTTTTGAATTGATATTGGACTTATAAATTTGGGCCGATTATACAAAGTTGTTAAAGATTGTTTTGGGCCGTTTGATAGTGGGATTGAATCAAAAAGTGTTTGGACCGATAGTTTTAAACCAGGTTTTGATTAGTGGGCCGCTAGCTTGTGGATTAAAATTAGAATACAAACGTTTAGTGGGCTTTGTGGAAGTTGAAATTGGTAGACTTTGAGATACAAATATTTTTGAACCGAGTTTTCAATAACTTTCAATTTTAAGAAAATGTATAAGGTGGTGACGCTGGTGACGTTCAACAGAGAGAGAGAGAGAACTTGCACATATAAGAATGAACAAAATTCACAGAGCATACAAAGAAGCTATAAAGGCAAAAAGATGGGATCCTGACAGAGAGTGTTATCTAGATCCAAAGGGAAATGTTTGTACGAATCCAAAAACGATCGATTTTGATGTAGTTGTAACATCCGCCAATTTTAGAGCTATAGGATTAACGACCCGCCGCCCGTAACTTGTGGTTATGTCATGAGCATATTGCGTTTTCTTGGTTTGATATGTTAGACACATACCATGTTTTTATGTTTATCTTGAATCACATGCTTGCTATGAGGAATTGTTCAAAACTTATCTTTTGTTATGTACGTACCAAACTTGTATACTCGCCTTTGCTTTTGCATTGAACTTTATTTTAAACATGTTACAGGTTGAGGACGATGATGCCATGAAATGAAGTAGCGTTGATACCTAGATACACATATAGACGTTTAGATTAAATACGTTGTATAAATGTCATAATTGTTGTCGTATTGCTCCTTTGTATTTAACATGTTGTATTTCAATTTTCTTGTATTGTAACATTTATTTATGAAGGAAATCAATTTATCTTTAATTCTATTGTCACAATTTAGCGTTATGTGTGATGAGCAATCTTTCTTCGTCTCACTCCGATGTTTCCGCCATCGGTTGGGGTGTGACAGATTGGTATCAGAGCCATAACTATAGGGAATTAGGAAAAGTAGGAATGCTTTTACCTAGTCTATAGTTTTAGAGCCTTATTCGTATGTTTTGCTTGAACAACTACATGCTACTTTATTTGTTTCTTATTTATGCTCTTTTAAACATGTATGTCACTCGTGTGTAATATTTGACATGCTATCCTTATGCATTAATGCTTGTTTTATTATGTGTTAATACTTGTTTTATCATTGTTCGATTCTTTATGTGTTATTCCTGACGTATTTCTCCATGTGTTAATACTTGTTTTATCATTTCATTATTTATGTACCATTCTCTCTTATGTGTTTATACTTGTTCATATATTTCCTTTGACATACGTTTCCCTCATGCATTTTACTCGATTATTCTAAATCCGACAACACTCATATTACAAAATGAGACGACTTCACCAAAATAGGCGTGAAACCCACAATTTGGTGAATGACTCTCGATCCTTCTACTTTCTTTCTTACACGAAATTCACCACCAAGTTAGGAGTGAAATCCACACCTTGATGGAGAAATTCAAATTTCAAATTCTAGTGGACCCTCGTCAAAGTGTCAAAATTAACTTTTGACCCGACGAGTACCAACCACACTTAGGATACTAAATCGCCAAGTTAGGGGTGAAACCCGCACCTTGTCGACTAGTTCCACTCTTTGATTTTCCTTAATCCCGCCAAGTCTCGAAATTTCAATTGAATTGGGGACATGTAGTAACTGGAAGGGTAAATACCGTCAACCGACTTGTCGGCGAGAGTATTTCACCTATTAGGCCAAAGCATGCTCCTCAAGTTCGAAAGACTTTTCGACCACTTTGGTGAGTCAAAAGTTCCGTTTTGGAACCATCCGAAATTTAATCAAACGTGTGTTTCTATTATTTATTTTATATGATGCAATCTTTCAAATTCGAATTTACTTTCGATATTTTCTTCTCACACACACAACATATTGAATCTTTTCCATACATTTATACATATGCATTATTTCATGTAATTTAAATTCAAATTCCTTGTAACGACAAGTGGAGACATATCCTCGAGATAGGAGTGATTTCCTTACCTTGACGATTAACTCCACTTCCCTTTTTCGAAACGACCTCACCAACAAGTTCGGGGTGATTCCCTTACCTAGGTGATCGTTACCAAAACGCCTCTTCAAAATATCTTATTATGCAAACTCAATCATGTTTATATCTAAATTATTGATCATTATTCAAAATACATACGTGTACGATTTCAAAATACATTGTTTCGTCAAGCATACTTTCTATCCTGCAACCTATTTTTTTACCTAACTCACATACACGGATTCTTAACTTAACTTAAACGTTTTACTACACAAATTTCCAAACCTTACGAAATGCTACCTATCACTTTAATCGGTCAAACAAATCTCTTGCCCATGAACTTCATATTCGGCTTAATCACTAAAACGCACTCATGATATATATCACCAAACTAAAGACTTTCATTCTCAAATCGGAGGATCAAACCAACCTTTCTTTTACACCTATAAGATCTTATGGATGTTATATGATCGTTTTACCAAAGACTCTTTCACATCAACAAATCATTTGTTAGAACTTTTAACAATCTCAAAGTCCTTTTGCTAAAATTCTTTTCTAAGAACCCTCGTTTTCATAAGAACCTCCTAAATTCATAACTTCTTGTTTGATGAAATGAAATTACTTTTGATTGAAAACCTTTTTACACCGATTTACAAAACACGTGGGCAAGAAGACTTCTGGGAGACCGGCCATCTTTGGATTTCGTAAACTTTTTTTTTTTAAACAAAAGTAGCATTTCCACTCATTTCAAAATGCATTATGCTTAACCAATGAGTACCTTATATCCTTTTACATATGCAACTATATTCTACATTTCAAACCAAGCTCAATCCAGTTTTGATACGATAAACTCAACGTTTCGTTTAAACAACTATACACACATTTCATCCTACACGTTTTAGTCATTTCATCGCGACAATTCCATTATATCATTCGTATTTAGATGCGCAACCTTTTGGAGCACTTTTACATGCTCAATTTGTTATGTTTTCAATTAATATGATATACGCAATCATTAGTATTCGTACTCACACTCACACTCATAATCATAACCATACATTTTTTTTACTATACTTATAATCGTATTCATACCTATACTCATACGTTTCATGTTTTACTCATACGTTTCATGTTTTACTCGTACGCTTCATGTTTTACCTATACTCTTATGATTCATACTTTTACTTATACCCATACGTTGCGTGCTTATACGTATACACGTACTACTTGTACGTGTTATGTTGATACACATATTTGCGTGTTTATTCATACTTAAACTTATACTTATGCTCATACTTTCCTCATACACATGATCCCTACATTCGTACCCGTACGCGAGCAAAATCCGAGGGATTCGCTTACGTGGGTCCTATACATACTTAAGCATGGACTTGCTTACATACTACATTCTTACACGTGCACTTTCTTAATTTTTAAATTATGGATACCCTAATTCATACACAACTAGTACAAGCTATGCGGATCAGGCGACGATCAATATAATCACGGGTGCACACGGGATTATAGTGATAGGCGTATGAGAACCATATAGTGTACTACTGTGTATGGTAAGACACGGAACGTAACATGGCACCGAATACGGACCGGACGTAACATGGTGGATACGCCGTTGGTACTTCCTATATATAAGTGTTTTCACCATACTACCAAATTTCGTAAAACGTGCCATGAGAAATTCAGTGTTTTGCAGACCTTTTGGACCTAATACAACTTCACACAACTCACAAACGCATTATATCCGATTATCCAATGACGAGACTTCATTCTTAACACATTACGATCATCCATCCAACACTTGCGCTATTTTTATACTTGCACTCTTAAGAGTCATTCGTTCATTCTATGCTCGTATTATTCACCTTATCCTTCTAGTTCATACAACCCTCGTTTACAATCAAGTTTGTTTAATCATTTGAATCCTAACTTATCTTATTACCTTTAGAACCGTCCCTTTAATCTTTATTCTTGCGTAAGCACATTTAGTGGGTCGTCAATACTTTATTTTACCAAACCTTCTCGTTTCACTCGAGAAGCAAATTTTACGAATATGTGACCTTATACTACCTCAAAACTTCCTACGCAACCTACCTTACCTTCTTGATTTCAAACCATTATACGAATATCCCTTTCGTGAATACAATACATTTTTAAAAGCAACTCCAATTTAGCTATTCAAAATCATTCTTACCTATACATGTTCCACGCATGCTCATGCCTCTAAACCATTTTAGCCAAACCAATCATTTTACAACCCTATTTTTATTCTCCCAAAATTTTGTACTTTCAAAATGTTTCAAAATTTTCAAGTCTCAAATTTTTTTACTAAAACTCTTGAAGTCTACCTCTCGAATAAATTTCGGGACGAAATTTCCTAAAGGAGGGGAGTCTGTAACGCCCCGGGTTTTCACACTTTCTATATTTAGAAACCATCGTTTGTAAAACTGTTTTTGGAAACTTCGTAGTCTTGTAATCGTTCCTTCACTAAAAGCGATGTAAAATGCGAGACTTGGATCATTAATAAAACTCGTATTTTGTTAATCACATGTTACACATACTTTATACATACTCAAACATTCAACTCGTGGAACAATTGATGCTTATTCGTAATTCTTGGAAACTATGTGCTAAACTTGTAAATACATGAAACTTAAGCATAATACGTGATTTAAACATAAACGACACTTGATTATGATACTTTTACACTCAAGGATACTTGGTTTATACTCCTCATACTTGGATTTATCTTAAAGTATGCTTTTATGGCAAGAATGGCCCTTAAATGTCCCAAAAACACCAAAATAGGAAGTCTGGGGGCTAAAGTGTAAATTCTGAAACTTATGTCATATAACCAACCCCCGGGCGGCCCGCTTTAACTTACTGAATATCTAATGCGGGCCGCATTAGCTTCACATTCGGAGAAAACACACCAGGTCGCGATTTGTGCACGAAATCCTAACTTCCAAACCTCCCCAATCACCATTCCTTCACCTCTAAACACCTCCAATCACCTCCAAACTCCTCCATTATAAATACAAATCTTCTCCAACCCTTTTTACATTTTCACAACTCATTACACTTCACAAATTCTCTCTAATTCTGCTGGAAATCTGAGTTTAGGACAGATTCATACACTCTTACAAAAGTGAGTGTAACTTGCTCATTTTGAGTCCAAATCACTTGATTCTTTCTTCTACTTCTTTAGTACATCCTTGGGTTTGATTCCTTGGTTTTTCCTTGGAGAAATCATGCTTGGAATTGCCCTAAAAAGGACCTAAACTTTCTGTTTTGTTTAATGTTATTCAAAAACTTGTTTAAACTTGTCCAACTTGTGTCTAACACATCTCATACCTATGTCCCAATGCTTACAACCTCTCTTATGGTTGATTAGGCTTAAAAACAAGGTTGAGACACTAGAAATCAGAGGATTAAACCTCAAATACTTTCTGTTTTACTAGGGTATTTAACCCACAAATCATGTCAAGCTTAGATCTTGATGCATGAGTGATTATGGATCAACTTGGGTTGTTCCAACATAAAATCCTCACATGATTTGATGATTTCTCTTAGTATAGCTTGTTATATTATTGTACCTACCTTAGTTCTTGACCCTCCTTGGTTGTTTTTACACCAAGTGTAGTGGTGAACATACAAGGGGTTCCTAAATGGAAGCTTGTTCTTCCTACCCCATACATGACTTCCATGATAACTAGAGGTGCCTAAATGGAGATTTAATCTCCTACCTCCTACTTGAATTATTGGACTAAAGAATATGTAATACTTAACCTAAATATATATATATACTCATTCGAACCTTTGATGTTGAACTTGTGTTTATATGTTAAAGTAGTAGAACATCATCTAAAACCAAAACCTTGTTGTGATTCTTATGGGTGTTCAACTCATGAAAACATTATCATAACCCTTGTGGTTACCAAGTGTCATACAAGTGTTAAGTGTTGAAGATAATTATTTTCACATGTTATTCTCATATCTTATTTTTATGTTGTTTTAAATACCGAATCTCGACTCTAAACATACTTGAACCCTAACCCTTACACATTCAATCTTTTAACCTCATCAACTCGTCAATTATTGGATAATTGGAAAGCATATGCAAACTTTGTGAGTATACTCGTATTTCCCCCTTTTACTTTTACCACTTTTGGGGTGTAACATGTTTACTTATCAACAACTTACACATGAACATTTTGCTTAAACACAAAATAATCCATTATATATGAATACTTTGATACATCTTGATGCTTGTTAATACTCATATTCCCAAAAAAATGGAAACTTATCATCAAGACAGGGGTGATTCCCTAACCTTGATGATTAGCTCCGCTCACTTTCCAACTTCACCAATGAGCTTGGGGTGACACCCTTACCTCAGAGGTAGTTACCAACTTTTCTTCGTTCTCAATGAAATTTTATGATTAAACGTCCCTTTTCAAAAAAGTTGGAATTTATTTCACGTGCATGCTAATATGTTATACTGGATTCGTGTTACTTGGGTGAAACTTTATGTGATAAACTTGTCATTAACTTCGTAAGAAGCCACACCTTAACATACACGATGGATTGACCTGTGTATTCACATGCCAGGGATACGTTAATCTTGTTAACTAAGTATGTCATGTGGATTGTTCTAAATTTTTATGCAAATACGTTAATCTTAGATTTCGAGGATGAAATCTCCTAAAGTAGGGGAGACTATAACATCCGCCAATTTTAGAGCTATAGGATTAACGACCCGCCGCCCGTAACTTGTGGTTATGTCATGAGCATATTGCGTTTTCTTGGTTTGATATGTTAGACACACACCATGTTTTTATGTTTATCTTGAATCACATGCTTGCTATGAGGAATTGTTCAAAACTTATCTTTTGTTATGTACGTACCAAACTTGTATACTCGCTTTTGCTTTTGCATTGAACTTTATTTTAAACATGTTACAGGTTGAGGACGATGATGCCATGAAATGAAGTAGCGTTGATACCTAGATACACATATAGACGTTTAGATTAAATACGTTGTATAAATGTCATAATTGTTGTCGTATTGCTCCTTTGTTTTTAACATGTTGTATTTCAAATTTCTTGTATTGTAACATTTATTTATGAAGGAAATCAATTTATCTTTAATTCTATTGTCACAATTTAGCGTTATGTGTGATGAGCAATCTTTCTTCGTCTCACTCCGATGTTTCCGCCATCGGTTGGGGTGTGACACTAGTGAAGTCTATCCCAACAGAAGAGGATGATATATTGAAAAGAGAAACCGAAGCAAAGGCCGAGAAGGAGAGGAGAGAGAATTCTGAGAAGGTGGTAAAGGAAATTATTGATGTGAATGTAGAGATGGTCAGATGACAGCCGAGAACTCTAAGAAAATGGCTGATCAAGTTTTGATGGCGAAAGCGCTTGAGGTAGATACCAAATCCGCCTCTGAGTCTGAGTCATCTAGCAAGGTCAGTTCGGTCGGTCATAATGTCGAAGCAGGTAAGTCTCAGGATACAAAAACTGAGAGTGATTGCAGAAATTGCATGAAGTCATGCAAAGTCTGTAATACAAATGAGTTTGTGTTAAAATCGATCATCCAGGAGTTAACCGGTAAAATCAACAACTTAAAGAATGATATGGTTTTAAAAGACAGACTTATGAAAAGCTCAAAAGAAAGAATTGATGAATTGATAGAAAAGATAAAAAATATGAAAAAGATGTTGAGAATTTCCTTATAAATTCTGAGAGTGTTCATACCTATTTAGTGATATTTCTCTCTTAAGAAGGAAAATCCTCCAAACTTAAACTGTCTCTTTTTTTTTTCCTTACATCGGAGGTAGGAAACGAAACCAGGTTGTGCTGAATATTGCTGAAGGAGCCAAAGAGGAGTTACCTAAGATAACTTAGGTTTGGTCTGAAAAAACCTAGTAAAAAGACTTTTGGTATATCCCGGCGATATCTTGGTCCAAACGAGAAAAAGGTACGGAAGCATGTTGGACCTTCTTTCTTTTTAATTTTGAAATATTACTAAATAATTGTTACTCTTAGTTTTTGTAAGGAAATATTTTAAAAACAAAGTAAATCTTAATAAAATTTTATGATCGTCTTTGATATAATAAAAATTTTGAGCTTAAACTAAAGATAATTAAATATATTATGTCTTCTGTTTCTTGTAAGATATAAATTGAATATACAATATGTGGATAATAAAAACAATAACTATAGGTAATTTTGATATGTTTTTAAACTCTATTGATAATTGCTTACATGAAGTTACGATTTTGAACCGACAAAATATTTTGGCTACTACCACCCTAAATGGTATCAGTGTATGTATGTATGTATGTATGTATGTATGTATGTATGTATGTGTGTGTGTTTATGAAACATCACAAGATACCCGTCCGTAATTGAAATCATTATTTAAAATTAACGTAACGAGCTTACAAATAATTGCCCGAAACTAATTTAGAAGATAATTTGAGTTATACATGTTTTGGAACTGTTTTTTGACTACTTTATCTCATTTAGGATGCGTATATGTATTACGTGATTGTTTGTTTTCTAATACCTTATCTCATTTAGAAAGCCTTTAGCCGCAACATTATCAAGTTCGCCGCCAAATTTCGTATTCTCTGTAGTGATCCTACTACTCATTACATGTATCGGGTATTTCCGTTAGCTTTTCAATGTATAAATAAATTTAGGTGTATTTCTTACTATTTCCGTTATATTTATTACTCCAAAAAAAAAACTGAAATATAGAAACTAAAAGGTCTATGGATAAGCAGAGTATATTTACAGTTATCGATTGGTACACAAACTTTACGTTTTGAGTAATTAGGATCATCTAATACGATACCGATAAATATTATAATTAATCTCACACCTAGTACTGTAACCCAATACATATCCAAAATTTTGCGTTTAACCCTCGACTCTCATTCATTTGCTACCCATGTATAAAACATAACATTTGATAAAGTACTTGAAACATGATGGCTTAATTTAGAAAATAAATCTATATGTCGGCAATCGACAAAACACACAAACACATGGTAGGGGTGGCTGCCGGACCCTCCATACAACTCGTCCCCACCCCCAACAACACACACAACAGAAATTGACAACTGCTATTTCAATAACAAATATTCATCACGTTTCAAAATGAAGTCGCCAGAAACATAATCTATCGACTTATGTGAGCAATGAAGGATTCCAGTTCCATTTGAGTAACACCACCATCTCTCACCGACTTTCTTACCCGGTCGCCCATCGCCACCGCTCTCTTCCGTATCTCCTCCCCTTCCTTAGACCCTATCAATCGTTTCACTGCCTTCTCCACCACTTCGGCTGCCACCACCTCTTCTCTCTCGCACCAATCTTTCACAACAATCCCTACTTTAAGAATTTTGGTTACCAATACCGCGTTGTTCGGTTGGTCAGAGTGCATGGGCCATGCAGCTATTGGAACGCCCATAGACATGCTTTCAATGCACGAGTTCCATCCACAATGACTCACAAACCCTCCAATGGACGGGTGGGCCAGTATGTCTAACTGCGGGGCCCACTCTCGAACTACCAACCCGCGATCTTTAACACGGTCTTCGAACCCTTCTGGTAGTTCGACAGAAATAGCATTGTCTTTTGAACTATCTCCTCTATCCGCGTCTCTCACGACCCACACAAACTTTTGTTCGCTCTTTTCCAACCCAGTCGCGATCTCATTGATTTGTTTTTCGGAGAACGACGTGGTTGTCCCGAAAGAGATGAAGATGACACTGTTTGAGGGTTGTTTGTCAAGCCAGTTAAGGCATCGCTCCACTGGACCACTATCTTTTCCCGAGAATTTTGAGCCACTACAACATATACAATGCTTGCTATTGGTTATATCAATATATCAAATTCAATAAACATATTTATGGCTATAGTGACAAGGAACTTATCCAAGAATTATTAACAGGAAACAAAACAAAAAGAGTTACATAAACATACGCAATAAATAAGTTTATATACAGCAGTACTGATACGGAACTGATCTAAGACTTAACATATTCAAGAGTTAACAGACTATTATCAAGATCAACTAGACAAAAAATAAGAAATAAAAGAGAAAATAGAAGACAGAAAAGGTTGTGTAAATATGCGAAATAAATAAATATATTTATGGCAATACTGAGGTGTTTATCTAAGAGTATTGACTATTATCAAAACCAGCTAGACAGATATAAAGAAGACAAAAACCGGTTATATAAATATGTAAAATAAAATAAATATTTATGAACTGATCCAAGAATATATAAATCCAAAAGTCAAATAGAATATTATCAAAACCATCTAGATATCTGGATAAAGATAAACAAGACATAAATGATTACGTAAATAAGTGAAATAAATAAGTTTACATAAAGACAGTGAATTATTAAATAAGTGAAATAAATAAGTTTATATAAGTGAAATAAATGATTACGTAAATAAGTGAATTATTAACAGGACTATTATTAACTATTAAGACAGTGAGAAACAAAACAACAAGAGTTACATAAATATACGTAATAAAAAGTTTATAAATAGCAGTGCTGATACGGAACTGATCTAAGACTTAACATATTCAAGAGTTAACAGACTGTTATCAAGATCAACTAGACAAAAAATCAGAAAAAAAAAAAGAAATAATAGAAGACAGAAAAGGTTGTGTAAATATGCGAAATAAATAAATATATTTATGGCAATACTGAGGTGTTCATCTAAGAGTATTGACTGCTATCAAAACCAGCTAGACAGATATAAGGGGGGACGGGGTGGTCCGTTATACCACCCCAAAACGCGTTGAAATGTCACGGAACACCGCCGCCGGTGCATATATCACGCGTTATTTTCTCAACGCGTCATTTTCATCACTCGTTGAACAATATTGAATGCTGCATGTTGATTGGATATGGCTCTGTGATCTGCATTTATTTGACAAGATATCCTGTTGCACTTGGTGATGCATGTCCTCTTGACCTCTTGCATGTTGACAACAAATTATAGTGGAGACATGCTCTGGACACGTGTTCTTTGTGAGTTTAATATTTTGGGAGTGGTAGAATTCCATCACTAGTGATACCACCCCGCCTACATTTCTATCACTAGTGATAGAAATTTGGTTGATGACATGACACGATCTTATTGGACAATGTGAGTGATAGTTTCTATCACTAGTGAACCACCCCTCCCCCCCTAAAGAAGACAAAAACCGGTTATGTAAATATGTAAAATAAAAATAAATATTTATGAGCTGATCCAAGAATATATAAATCCAAGAGTCAAATAGAATATTATCAAGACCATCTAGATATCTGGATAAAGATAAACAAGACATAAATATACATCACCAAATTAGAAATATAGAACGTGTGAATATAGTAGTATATAAAATATATTGAATGGTTGTTGTCACCTTTGAAAGTTGACAGGATTAAAAGGACCAAGAGCCCAAAGCAATTTGTTTCTCTTTCTTGCTTCCGTTTCAAGCATGTCCAAGATCGGTTGTTCGACAACTCTGCACGTATTATATATCCGGCCCGAGCTGAGTTTTGCGTACTCGTGTTGAGCCGCAATGAACTTCTTGAACTCGGAAGTGAAGCAGCCCTCAAACCCAAGCTCATCTTCCGTAAGCTCATTAGGTTCAACAAGATTTCGGATTTGTTCTCTAACCTCCTCAGAAGTGTATAACGCGATGGAGAAAGCCGAAACACTGTGAAAAGCGTAAGATTCAGCGTTTGGGAGAGAAACAAAGTCTTGAACAACGGAGCCCATGAGGGAATCATGGATAATAACAAGACGGTGGGTGGTGGGGGAGAGTTTATGGAGGAGGGAGGTGATAGGGCTGCGGAGATGGGTGGCCGCTTCACATAACGGTTGAAGATGAGATGGAAACTTGTTGGTGGAGTTGGGGTTGGGAGGGGGGGATGAGAAGGGTGGGATAGGGAGGTCATGGAAGAATATAGTGGATATTGTGTTAGGGTTCCACCCTTGTAGCCGGAGTTTGGCTCGACTCGCATGAATGGCAGTGCCGATGAAGTGGACGGGGACGTTGTGGGTGGAGATGAGGCGGGAGAGGTGGAGGAGTTGGTTTATGTGGCCTTGTAACGGAAGAGGAACCATCACTACCACCACCTTGTGTTTTTGTGAGCAACCATTGTGTGTGTGTATGTTTTTTCTTTGTGTTAGAAAAGATTTGGGCCTTTGTGAGTTTACATGTAGATTGAGATGAAAGTCTCGTTATATATAACAACTCAGAAGTTGTGAACTTCCTTCCACGTGCATGTTTAAAAATAGTAACAACTCTAGTCACATGTTATTTCTAGCCACACCCCACATATGTTTAGTCACATATGTATTTTATTTTATGTTTAACTAGTGGACCCTTTTGTTTAGTAAGACGGTATATCGATTTATGTTGAAAACATAAATTATGTATATAACTAGTGGGATAGCCGGCTTTTTGTTGGTATCAGTTCGATTCGATACAGTATCAATACTCGGAATAACAATCAAAAGAGATATGCTCAAAAAGATATCACAACACATGTTTTATATGGATCGAAAACCTTAAAAAGAATACCGGTACTGGTACGAGTGTGGTTCAGCAGGTACCGTTACCGTAACCTCACTCGTTATAGTTTATGGTACCAAAAAAAAAACTCTACTATGAATATAATTCTATTTTCAGTGAACTTTATACCGTCACATTGATAAAACAAAACTCAAACATATTGCCTTGTACAGAAGCTAATACAACAAGTACAAGCTAACCTGAAAAGAATGCACCAAAAGAACAACACAAGCTACCAAAACAAAGTATGCCACATTGAAACTCTTCCGGTTCATTGACGCATACACGGTTAAAACAAAATAGTTTTTTAGCATTAATTTAATTATATATTTATTAAACAAAATGAAGTAACAAGTAATAAAGGCATTCTTGTTCTACCAAAATAAATAGAAACCAAAGATAGATATATATATATATATATATAGGGAGAAGATCATGCGAGAACCACCTCTTATTGCGAGAACCGCGAGAACCAATGTGAACACAACCAAAAATGCCTAAAAATAGCTAAAAATCACACAAAATTTTTTTTTTTGAATTTTTCAATATTTTTTATAAAAAAATCGCTACTTTTCGAAGCCAAAAAAAAAAAAAATTTAATTTTTTTTAAAAAAAAGTTTTTTTTTTCTTTTAAAAGTAACGATTTTAACATAAAAAATAATAAAAAATTCAAAAAAAAAAAATTAGATTTTTTTAGGTTTTTTGGGGGTTTAGTTTTTAGCATTTTAGCTTGAGGGGGGGGGGGGGGGGGGGTTTAGGTTTTTGGGGGGTGGGGGAGGGGGGTTTAGGTTTTGGGGGGGGGGGGGGTGTTAGGTTTTTTTTAGGTTTTAGTTTTTAGCATTTAGCTTGGGGGGGGGGGGGGGTTTAGGTTTTGGGGGGGGGTTAGGTTTTTTTTTTTTAGGGGGGGGGGGGGGTGGGGGTTAGGTTTTTTTAGCTATTTTAGGTTGTGTTCACATTGGTTCTCGCGGTTCTCACAATAAAGGTGGTTCTCGCATGAGCTCCTCCCTATATATATATATATATATATATATATGGTGGGAGTTGGTTACAAAGTCCATTTTTCCTACAAAGTGTAAAAAGTTATAAAAAACCATAATGTCAACCATAAAACACATTCGAAACCCACAAAAAACAAAGTGAAGATTACTAAAACGCCATATTTGTGGGTTTTGTGTTGTGCTTTGGATGATAAGGCTTTAATTATCGAATGACTAACATTAATGTGTTTTATGTTGATTATCATATTGTGTTTTATATTCAAAGTTATACGATGGTATGTTTGAAGTTTTCATGACCTGTTAGGGTTTGGATATTGTGTGTTAGTGATCTTCACTTTGTTATTTGTGGGTTTTGAGTGTGTTCTATGGTTGAAATTATGGTGTTTTATGACTTTGTACACTTTGTAGGAAAAATTGACTTTGTAGCCGAACCCCACCAGGGTTCATGTGATAACCACCTTTATTGCGAGAACCGCGAGAACCAATGTCAACACAAAAAAATACCTAAAAAATCCAAAAAAACCAGAAATTTTTTTAAATATTTTTCTAAAAAAAATCGCTATATTTCACTACCAAACAAAAACCTTTTTTCGAGTAAAAGTTATGGATGCACTTGTGCATATGTATCATTTCTTGGACAAATTCCGTAATATATTACCAGTAGTAGAAAAATGCACTTTCATTTACATTACCATCTGCTTTACACTACTTTTTACATTACCAATATTAAGAATGCACATGTGCATTATTATGTATAACAATGATATAACGTGTTTTGGTACAAAAGGTTTGTAATTTTAAATGATGAAGTAGGCTCGTATAGATGTGTTTTGGTTAGTTATATCTAGTGGTTAATGGTTTGATTATATTTGTCACTTTATGATGTAATATGTTGTTTGGATGGTATAAAGGGTGTTGATGTACATGTAATAAAATAAAATATTGGTAATGGTATTATATTATGGATGGTAGGAGGCAATGGTATTGTATTACGGATGGTAGGAGGCAATGGTAGTGTATTATGGATGGTATGATAGAAGAAAGGGAAAATATATTCAAAGTGGTGTACCAAAACACGTTATAACATGTTCATACATATAGATGCACATGTGCATTTATAGTGTTGTTAATGTTATAACAAGTTTATAAATATAGATACACATGTGCATTTCTAATATTGTCAATGTAAAAAGTAGTGTATTATGAGTGGTAGTGTAAATGAAAGTGCAATTGTCTGATATTAGTAATGTATTACGTAATTTGTCAAAGAAATGATACATAGGATAATTGTTACTCGATTTTTTTATTTTTTTGTGACGAAATATAGCGATTTTTTTAAAAAATATTAGAAAAAAATTTTTGAATGTTTTTTTGATTTTTTAGGCATTTTTTTGTTGTGTTCACACTTGGTTCTCACGGTTCTCGCAATAAAGGGTGTTCCTAACAGATCCTTCTCTTATATATATATATATATAAGAACATGATCAGGAGAGAACGCCTCAAAGTGTGAGAATAGTGAGAACGATTCTCAACCACAAGATCTTAGTGGTTTGTGGCTTAGATTGATGCGGTGGCATTTTTGTAAATAATAGGGGCCTTGGAACTACCAGGAGGGGTAAAATAGGAAGATCCA
Source organism: Helianthus tuberosus (assembly GCA_030545235.1). Taxonomy (NCBI): domain Eukaryota; kingdom Viridiplantae; phylum Streptophyta; class Magnoliopsida; order Asterales; family Asteraceae; genus Helianthus; species Helianthus tuberosus. Next base: position 132,662,347 of record CM060387.1, on the reverse strand, counting down.
AGCAAATGTGCACATGCTAATCACATGTCATTTTCCCCCATCATATTTAAACGACAATAACTTTTTTATACGTGATTATTTTTAAAAAAAAATACACCATAAAACTCAGCGTTTTTTTTTATCTTTCCAACGAGTATACTATTGATATACTTTTCGGAAAAAAAAATTAACTGGGTTTTATGGCGTTTTTCTGAACTGAGTGTTTTATGGCGTTTTAGACTAGATATTTTAATGGCGTTTTTCTGAACTTGCTCCATAATAGCGCATCCCACATAATAACGCATGCCACATATTAGAGCATCTGTTAGAGCATCTAGTACTAGAGCATCTAGTACTAGAGCATCTATTATAGCATCTGATTAGAGCATCTAGTACTATAGCATCTATTATCTATTAGCGCATCAAACAAAAGAGCATCTGCTGCTGCTCTATCCTGCATTGCTTGCATACTGCATTTGTTTTCTAAGCCTACATTTCTAATAATGTTTTTCTGAACTAGGTGTTTTTATGGCGTTTTCACTAGGTATTTTCATGGCGTTTTTCTGAACTGAGTGTTTTATGGCGTTTTCAACTGAGTTTTTTCATGGCGTTTTTCTGAACTGGGTGTTTTATGGCGTTTTTAACTGGGTATTTTTCATGGAGTTTTTCTGAATTGGGTGTTTTTATGGCGTTTTATTTGAACACCCAGTTCATGTGAGTGGGTTTTTTTGACAATATTACCCCTTAGTGTAATTTAGCATCAATGCCACATGTCACCACCAAAATCGTTCTCACCGTTCTCACACTTTTCACCGTTCTCTCTAAATCCTGACCATATATATATATATATATATATATATATATATATATATATATATATATATAGGAAAATGATCATTTAGAACCACCCTTTATTGCGAGAACCGCGAAAACCAATGTGAACACAACCAGAAGTACCTAAAACAATCTAAAAAAATAAAAAAATTTAATATTTTTTATGTAAAAATCGCTAGTTTTCGTTATTAAAAAAAATTTTGACTACTAAAAGTAGCGATTTAACTATAAAAAATATTAAATTTTTTTTGTGTTTTTTAGATTTTTTTAGGTTTTTTGATGTTTTAGTTTTTAGCATTAAGATTGGGCGGGGTGGGGTGGGGGTTAGGTTTTTTTTTTAGGGTTTCGGGAGGGTTTAGTTTTTAGCATCTAGCTTTGGGGGGGGGGGGGGTTAGGTTTTTTGGGTGGGGGGAGTGGAGGGGTAAGGTGTTTTTTTAGGTTTTTAGTGGTGTAGAGGGTTGGGTTTATTTTGTTGTGTTCACATTGTTCTCGCAATAAAGATGTTTCTCGCATGAACCCACCCTATGTATGTATATATATATGGGAAGGTTTAAATGAGAATACTAAATATTGTGAGAACTGTGAGAACAAATGAAAAAAACCGCGAGAACTTTGTCAAAAACAATTCAAATTCAAATTTTTTTTCTACACTTATCATTATTATTCGAATACAATGTTAGAAATTTAATTTACATGTTTAAATTTACATGAATTCGTAAATAAAAAAATTTACACATGTGTAAGTTTGCCATTTACACATGTGTAAATCTGTTATATTTACACATGTGTAAAAAATCTAAAAAGAGTGATTTTTAGAGGAGAAATTAATTATTTGATGTTGTAAATTCTTTTTTTTTTTTTGATGTTGAATCTTAACTACAATGAGATTTGTATTAAAAAAATTGGTTTTTTCATTCGGTCTCATGGTTCTCGCAATATTTAGCGTTCTCAAGATAACCCTCCCCAATATATATATATATATATATATATATATATATATTGGGGAGGGTTATAGGGGAAGGCTATAGAGAAAACCCACTTGAGTTGTGTAAACTCAAGAAACCTTTGTAAAAACCCCATGTAACATTTTTTATTTTTTTCTAAAAAAAATAGGAAATGTAATATACATATATTTGAACGTTTTTATAAAAGAAAAACAAAAGAACAGCGAGTAGTTTTTTTTTTTTTTAAATGTTAAAAATTTCATGTTACATAATATATATGTCCAAAAAAATGTAACATACAAATTTTGAACATTTAAAAAAAACTAGTAGGCATTTTTTTATTTTTTTTCATAAAAATGTTCAAGTACATTTATGTTACAATCCCTATTTAAAAAATAAAAAAATAAAAAATGTTACATAGGGTTTATCTAGGTTTTCTCAACTCACATTGGTTTTCGATTTATCTTTCCCCTATATATATATATATATATATATATAGGTACGGGATCAGGAGAAAACGCCCTAAAGTGTGAGAACAGATCTTGGCCCAACACGTGGCATGGGGAGCTAAATGATATGCATGGGTACGATTGTTCTTTTGTAAGTTCCCTCCTTATTCGCGTTATAAATATGTTTCAAATTAAAATTCCAAATTAGTATTAGTTGTTACCTTCCTTTCCAAGTTTTCTCAGATCTATGGCGTCTAACGTGGATTATGTTCGACAAAGTAATATTTGATGACGTTTCATATTTTTGTTCCAGCAAATCATGCAACACATATACAACAAATATGGCGTTTTGTTCTTTTATGCTTGTTTCATTGTTTTTGTTTTCAAATTAATTTTTCATAATGTGTTGTATGCTTTCAATGGCGTTGTTCATGTATCCAATTTACTTGCGTTTTTGTTGGTAGTAAAACAATTAGTAAGAACTGATAATTGGAGTTTTCATTATTAATTTTAATTCTCGTTTGGGATCTAGTATTTTTCTTACACCTGATTAGTTTTGAATATTATTTAGTAGTGTTTGCAAACATCAGTTATTACTATTTGTTAATCTGTGTAAACATCAGTTTTGTTAACTATAGCGTTTTCATTATCATGTTATTTTTGTTAATTATTCATGTTGTTAATTGTTTTTAATTATTCATGTCATGGCGTTTTGATTATCACGTTGCATTAGTATTGTTAATTCATCATATTTGTTAATCAATCAAGTTATGGTGTGTTGCATTAGTATTGTTAATTCATCATATTTGTTAATCAATCAAGTTATGGTGTGTGTATTGTGGCATTTTTATTATGGCGTTTTCAAATTATGTGTTTATTATGTCTTGTTTATTATTCAATAAATGGCGTTTTCATCGATAATGTTATCAGGAGACATTTTCTATTTTTTTTAGTGGTGTTTTTCTTAAATATGTTCCTCACTGTGTTTTCTCAGACGAAGGTGCTTCCTCGAATGAAATGTTTTGCCTCAAAACTGGTTTACCATTTATCATTCCTGACGTTAGTGAAGAAATAAAGCCAAAAAAGGATATGATATTCACAAGCCTCGATGATTGTTATTCAATCTATGTTACGTATGCCAAGGCTTGTGGTTTTTCAGTCAGAAAAGGGACTGAAAAGATAAACGCCAAAGGTGTAAGACATATTAAGTATTACATGTGTACGAGAGCTGGGGTATATAAGGACAAGAAGGTTGATACATTGGACCCCAATCAAAAGGAACAGTTAGTGCGATCCAACTTTTCAAAGAGGACTGATTGTGGTGCACTGTTATGTGTAATTTTTTAGGCTGGATCGTGGAAGGTCTATAAGTTTGTTGAGAAGCACAACCATGATTTTGTTGAACGTCCTGATAAGCATTTTCTTCCAACTGAACGACACCTCACTCAGCTCTAGAAGCATGTTATACACAGCATGTCTAAGTTGAATTTGGGTCCAGTTAAGGCGTTTAATGTTATGAAGACTTGTTTTCGCGGTTTTAAAGACGTTGGTGCAAGTAAAGTTGAATTTAAGAACTACAAGAGGCAAATTAATTTGTTTATAGGGGAATACGACGCTGAGATGGTTGTGAGGCATTTGGATGAAAAAAACAGTCCCAGCCTAATTTCTCGTACAATTACTTCACAGACGAAGACAATCGTTTGAATGGACTTTTTTGGTGTGACGAACAAGCCAAACGTAATTACTACGTGTTTGGTGATATGATTTCGTTTGACGCCACGTATCATTCCAACAAGTAGTATTTTATAATTCAAAATTTTTATGTTCTTTTGGCGTTTTTCACTGGTTACATGCATTTGTGTTTTTCTGAGTTTACATGCAATGGTGTTTTATTATGGTTTCATTTCTCATGGCGTTTTCATATGCAGATACGCTATGGTGTTTGTACCGTTCACTGGTATAGACAATCACCACTGCAATGTTATATTTGGTGCTGCATTATTGGGCTCATAAACTGCTGATACGTATATTTGATTGTTGAGAGTTTTTCTAAATGCTGTTAGTTCTCAGCCAAAAGTTGTTGTCACTGACCAAGATCCAGCAATGAAGAAGGCTATTTATGTTGTATTTGTTGACACGAGGTATCGGTTATGCATGTGGCATGTGATGCATAAACTTTCTCTGAAGATTGATTTTCTTATTTTTATCTTTGGCGTTTTAAGATATACTGCGTTTTAAAATATATGACGTTCGGTACCTCGTTACTATTTTTCATGTAAGTTTGTCTGTGTAATATATATGTTTTTTTTGCATGGCGTTTTCGTGTTATACATAGGTTGGTTTTAGGCTATGCAATTCCACCAATTTCAAAAAACCGTATTTGTGGTGTTGTGTGGACGGATGTTCTTACACCTGAAGAGTTTGAATTAGAATGTGAAGTGGTTATCGGAGAGTTCAATTTAGCAGATAATGACTAACTATCTGATATTTTTGCACTCAGGGAATCTTGGATCCGTGCATACTATAGAATGGAAGAGTTGTCGGGCCTTATGCGAATGACATCGAGGTCGGAGAATGAGAATCATTTTTTTGGTCAAGTGTGCAATTCAAAAGCTACTCTTGTTGAGTTCATGACTCATTACGAAACTGCAATAGAAGCACAACGTCACACGCACCGGAAAAATGATCATGAATCTCGACACAAACGCACCCAGTTGAAGAGTAATTACCAAGTGTTGGAGGCCAAGTTGTTGACATATACACGAAAAATATTTTTTGTGACGTTCAAGCTGAGCTAATCGGAATTGCGGATTGCATAAATCACCGTTACGAAGATCAGCCCGATGGGTTTGTTAAGTTTTACATAAATGATTTCCAACAACCTTTTACATCCTTATTGGAGGTAAACAATGGCGTTTTTGTTTTTTATATGGCGTTTTTCTGTACATGGCGTTTATCATATTCTATTATAACATTTAATTTGTTTTTAATCCAGTTGTTCTGGTTTTTTTTAATTATACAAAACATTCTCTGCATGGCGTTATAGAGTTATTGTTTTTGGCGTTTTTCAGGTAATGTACCGTAAGTCTGATTGCACATGCAGTTACTCATGCAGGCGTTTTGAGCAGTTTGGTTTGCTATGTAGACATATATTCTATGTTTTGAGAAGTTTGGACATTAGGGAATTTCCCAAAACAATACATTTTGAATAGATGGCATAAAGAGGCTTCCCCAAACTGCTCTTCCGAATACTCAATTAGTTGTGAATATATGATCAAGCTTGATCCCAATGTGCAAAGTATGATGCGAGAGATTATTTTTTCAGCGGAGTATACTTTGAACCGTTATCTGGTAATAAAGAGGAGCTATCCTTATACAAGGATCATGTTCAATCTTATATGAAGGTTCAAGATATGCAGATTGTTGCTCCTCCTGCTAGTATTAGGGATAGATTTGCGGAGATAACCGGTCAATATAAAAACGACAAGAATCCGATAAGAGTTCCTGTTGGGTATAAATCCAAAGGTTCTGGATCTCGAAGCGCCTGGAATCTAAACAGGAGATAGCAATCGAGATAACGAAATGAAAGTCGAAACCCGGGGCCAAAGAAAGACAATGTCAGAATTGCAAAGGCTATGGACACTACACATCGACATGCAAAAAGGCCGTAATTAAAAGAAAACCGACAAGGTCTTCGAGAGCAAGTGAAGAGTAGTTTGGCGTTTTGTATTATTCATTCTTACAGAATACACAGATTGGAATTTGGCGTTTTATATCTCTTATATAACATTTTTTCCATCTTTTTTCTACTTATTGTTCATAACATGTCACTTCGAAATTACATAACAAACAATATAAGATCGGACAAGCAAACCAAACGCCAAAAAAAAAACGTCACTAAATAAAAGTACCTTAAACCTCTAATTTTGGTCATGCTAAACTCAATAATGTTTTGCTGAATGAGATGACAACATTATTAATCCCTAGTTAAGAAAGATGTCTAACAATGTGTCCACCCCATTCAGCTAAACTTTATTGAGAACAAAACTGAATCTCCCAGAAATGACTTTTTGCAATTTTGTGGTTTTTGTATGTTTTGGCGTTTATATTGAGGATAGACTCAATAAGATTTTGCTCAATGAGATAGACAATATCCACACTTAAGGATTTTGCCCATCACACTAAGTGAAAGTTTACTAAGAAAATAGTGTATCTCAAAGAAATGTCGATTGGAATCATTGATGTTTGGGTTTTTTGACGTTTCTAAGATGAATGGTATATAGTAAAATATGGCGTTTTGGGTTTGGTGTGGTTATTGGAAGGTCTGAGATGTTGTCTATATAGAATGTTTTTGGCGCGTATTTTAGGTAGGATTTTATTATAATAAATGCTAGTAATTAAGATTCGTCGTTTCAGTTACTGTTTGTTCAGCTTTATCGTTTAAAAACAAAGTTTGGCGTTTAAATTTAATGGCGTTTCGATTAGGATTATGTGTGCTTAGTATTTTAAGGGGGGGGTTTAATGGCGTTTTGTTCATGAGTTTGACGTTTTGTGTAGAGAAGTCAAAAGACCTTTTTACCCTTAATGAAGCGCGTCCACGTAATAAAATTGATGTTATTTACGAAAACGCCACCACGCCATCTAGTCCATATATTGTTTTGATATGACGATCCATAAGCGTTCTCACTGTTCTCACACTTTTCACCGTTTTCCCAAAATCCTGACCCTATATATATATATATATAGGGTCAGGATTTTGGGACCGCGAGAACCAATATGAACACAACAAAATAAACCCACTACACCACCAAAAACCTAACCCCTCCAACCCCCCCCCCCCCAAAAAAAAAAAAAAAACCTAATCTCCTCCCCCCTCCAAAAACCTAAACCCCCCCCCCCACAAGCTAAATGCTAACCCCACCCCCCCCCCCCCAAAAAAAAAAACCTAACCCCCCCCCCCCACCCACCCAAGCTAAATTTTAAAAACTAAACACCTAAAAAAAAATCTTAAAAATCTAAAAAACACACAAAAAGAAATTAATATTTTTCATAGTAAAATCACTACATTTGGTAGCCAAAATTTTTTTTAATAACGTAAAGTAGCGATTTTACCATAAAAATATATAAAAAAAATTGTGTGTTTTTTAGATTTTTTTAGGTATTTTTTGGTTGTGTTCACATTGGTTCTCACAATAAAGGGTGGTTCCAAACGGATTCTTCTCCTACACACACACACACACACATATATATATATATATATATAAATGAGATGAATTTGGGACATTTATCATGTTGTGGTGGAACCTCAAGGTGATTTAGGAGGGAATGCATATGAGCAACTTTTTAGAAGGTTTATTTTTGGAAAATATTAATGTATTCATTCTCTATCTCTTTTTCAAGAATTTGCAACCGTAATTTATTTTTCTTCAGCCTTTTCTTTATTACACAATACGCATTCAACCTATTAAAAATTCTCACAAACCCTAAATCCCTCCGGTGGATTCTGAGAAATCGATCTTCCATAAATCCATAAACGTGATTTCTGATTCTACCTATCTTTTTCGATTCAAGTTTGATCATCCAGGGTATGGGTTAGATTCATTCGTTTTTTATATCTATTGTTAATTGCATCCCTGTTCAATCAAGTATTGTCTATTTATTAATCCTTTATTTTTTGTTGATGATATGTTTTAATTTTTGGTAATCATCTGAGAAAATTATTGACCGTTGGATCATTTACTTCTTCACAAAACCTAAATACCTACACTGTGTTTTTGCTTTTTTCAATTCATCTACTACTTCTTCGATTCATCATCCACAATTGTAGGTATGTTCTTTACTCTTTTGGCCTTTTTTTATGTATTGTATTTTTTTATCAGGTTTCAGATATTTAAGGTTTAGATGGTATGAAATTCTATGTTTAATAAACAATTAGATTAACTTCAATTAGTTCATCGATTTATGTTTAATTCATCTTTTGTTGTCCAATTGAAGCATGTTTATTTGTTGGTTATTCATTTTTTTTTATTAATCATGTTAATTTTCTTTTAATCTCTTGCTAACATGTTTTTCTTTTGTGATTTAGAAGCCCTTCGTAGAAGAGGCTTTATGTGAAAATGTGAGAGCCTTTGTTAATGCTCTTCTTAGTACATTTGTTTTATATAAATATAGTTAATATAATAGTTATGTCACTTCCATTAATTACTAACTGGTCTATATTTTCTAGGAAAATGCAGGCTAAAAACAGAGATACTTCACCTTGGTATAAAGTTGTAGTATGTTTTTATCTGAGTATTTTCATAACATGAAAATGTTGTATGTTTAGGTATAGAACTCTTAGGTATATATGTAAATACTGAAATAGTTGTATGTTTACGATACTTCACCCTAATAATAAAAAAGTAGAAAAATTGACTGACGTATTGACATAATTGTTTGATAAATTCTTTTAAGAGATCATTACACCTACCCCTTAGCCTAAAATTTTCGATCTATTCTACCCGTATCCCTTTTTAGCTATTTTTATATTCTACGTATTTTACCCAAATAAACGTCAAATAAACTAATAACCTTTGTATTTTCATTTTTTTTATATGTTGATTCTTTGTAGGAGTGGTGCAAATGCATAAAACCATTACGTGTTGATACTTGCATGGTATTTCATTTTCTATTTTTCTCATATCTATATATAATGAGAAAGATATTAGTATTGTTAATCTGGTTTTTTTCTTTAAAAAGTTTAGCAGACCCTAAATTATGTGGAATTCTATTATTATAAATATTGATATTGCCTAACACGTAGGGTTCTTATGAAATTACTATGAACTTGCATGGTTATCTCATAATATTTGTGTATTTATTATTGTTTTACTTCATCATCATTATTAATTTTGTTATTATCATTACGTATAGAAGAAACACAAAAGCATAGATACTGAGATCATATTTTGCAAAATGTTTTGGACATGATAATCTATTAGACCCGAGATGAATCGCAGAGGTTAAGAAATAAGGTAATATGATAATATAAATGTAACACCCCGATCGCGTAATACAACAAACCGCGGTGAAAACATCAGGGAGTCACGTTATAGGAAATTGTTTCACAACATATGGTATTTAAAGTTTTGTTTTTGTTGAATTAATGTGTTTACATTGTTTTGATGAAATCAAACAAATACAAACAATTTTCTTTCAAGTTTTAAGGCAAGATAAGACCAGAGTCCATCCTATGTGTAGCATGTGTTAACAATCATCAGATAATAGTACCTGAAACATATGTGAAAATAAAACGTCAGCATCAAAATGTCTGTGAGTAACATAGGTTTTGTGATTTAGATTCATGGCTTTGGATATTAGAGGAAAAAGATCATACGAATTCAAAGATAGCCATGAATCCTTGATAAAAGTTTGGTATCTAAAATACTTTGCTTTTTTATAAAAAGGATTTGTAGTATATGCAAAATATACTATGGTTTTGAAATAATAGGATAGGTAGTATATCAAAATATACTTTGGTTTTGAAATAATAGGATAGGTAGTATATCAAAATATACTTTGGTTTATGAAATAATAGGATAGGTAATATATCAAAATATACTTTGGTTTATGAAATAATAGGATAGTTAGTATATCAAAATATACTTTGGTTTATGAATAACAGAATCGGTAGTATATCAAACTATACTTTGGTTTATAAATATAACAATTGGTAGTATATCAAACTATTCTTTGGTTTATAAATATCACAATTAGTATTATATCAAACTATACTTTGGTAATATATCAAACTATACTTTGGCAGTATATTAAACTATACTTTGGTGTGTGAATAAGAGAATCGATAGTATATCAAACTATACTTTGGTAGTATATCAAAATATACTTTGGTTCGGTTCATCAATAAAAGATATTTTTCTATGGCTTAATTGGAAAACTTTGTAACAACACATTGTGGTCGTTTGGTAATACATTCAAACCTTAGTATATCAACTATACTTTGGTTGATGTTATAGATTTACCAAGAAGGCGAATCTGTTTGGTGTAAACTTGGTTTCTGACATTTCCTAATCAAACTTCCAAACAAACCTAGGAAGCGGGAATAAGGTGTCAAGTCCTATAGCGCTATGTCATACTACCAATTGGCTTGATCATTGTTAATAAATGTATTTTAGGCATGAATACAAATACGCACCAACCATAGTCTTACAAATTTTGAAAATCATTATTTAAGCCATAGGTAACGGTTTCAAATCGTTAAAGGATAAAGTACTATGTATGTAGAATCATATAGTTTCGAAATCATGAAAATAGTGAACAGGCACATATGAATCACCCCAAAACATTTAGAAACGTAAAAGAGGTGACTATGTACTCACTTGGGATTGCGTAAGCATCCTTGAATCAATGGAAATAACAAAGCTCAAACGTGTCCTCATGTGTCGGATAACTTATGTTAGCGTGTCGAGACTATAAACGGGAGATCGGATAGAATGAAGTCTTACAAACCAAATGAATGTTGGGACTCGTATGATATGGTTTAATAAACTTAACATTCTGATTTGGAAAGGATCTTAAGTGCTTTTGACCCGTTATGACTCGTTAAGGTAGTTTACGTTACTTTAATGGGTCATTTGCGTAAATATACGTTCGGATGGTTAACCATGTCTTATGATAAGTCTTATATGTCAAAACATGTTTGATAATGTTGTAACATCAGTTTATAAGTCAAAACTTTGGTTACATATACTTAGATTTGATTTATGCGCAAAAAGGGCATTTTGGTCATTTTTAAGAATATAAAAGCGACTTATCATAACACTAACCAAACGACGTGACCATAAGGTATAACCTCAGTAGGTTATTCCCTATATAACTATGTTCACAAATATGTGTTTGGTCGGATCCTAATATTGACCAAACGGGTCAGATTCGAAAGTCAAAGCGGTGGTTAAGACCGCTCGACTTACGACCCTAATAAAGCACTGAACTTGAAGTGACGAGTTAGACATGTCAAAACATGTCTAACTAAGTTATAAAACTATTTTGGTATCAAACTTGGTGTTTTGATACCCGAAAATAGTTTCGTCGTAAAATGCACATAATGTGCATCTTTGACCGAAACTTTGACTCGTCATTTCGACTAGTAAACGTGGTAATCAGAAGGTGCAATCGCAAAGGATTATAACCTTCGTGATTACAATCACGTTGCAAAGTCCAATTGAACTTTTCTTTGACCAATTAAGGTCAGAACAGAAAGTCAAACTGTTTGACTTTTAGCTAATAACAAGCTAAAATAAAGAAAAAGACTAAGGAAGAACACTTACTTATATGTTGATGGTATGTTTATAGTTCTGAATCTTTTGGTAACTAAGAATCTATGTTGATAGTAAGTTTATGTAAGGTCCGCTTTTCCGTAATTATAAAATTACTTACTAGAGTAATTTAATAGACATCAAAAATACCAACTTTGATACATAATTAAAATTTTTACAAAAATTGGGCATGACCCGTTCGAAAAACGAACATGCCCCCTGTTTTTAACTTGATCCACTAAATAACATTCTACGATCTGTTTGACATAAAACCACCACAAACAAAGATAACAAGTTTTACAAATGTATGACTACTAACAAAGTTGGACAAAATAACAAGTCATGGACCAAAAAGATGCGAATAAGCTAGCGGAAGCGTTTGGTATAACAAGACATGGATACGTGCTCGCTCCAAATCTCCAAATCGCCTAAAGTGAAGATTTACCTACATTCAACAACAAGGCTTAAAAGTTAGTCATCACACTTGTTAAATCATAAATCCTTCGTTTTAGTTCCATTCGTATATGAGCTTTCATCTTTCTTACACATTCGACTACCCAAGTACTTGGGTTTGGCATAAACACTCTTAATGAGAGTTAAGCATACAATTTCGACCCGTTTAATTGGGTTAATTGCTTTCAACATAAATCCTTCTTTCTATCCGCATAACGGATTAAGCTTTTAGCATTCATCATAGCATTCAAAACCACCCGTTCAAAACGGTTGGTAGCTTATTCTTACTCGACTTGTTCAACTAGAACCGGTCGACTTGCATAGCTTATTATAACTTTCATTATAACCAAATCCGCAAGGGATTTGTTAATTACTTACTAATCACCATAACATTTTAACAAGGATTGTTTATCATATTATAAACAAAATTTTAAATAAGGTTTGTATGCAACGAAACATACCTCGATCCTGCGAGCCTTCCGACTTCTTAATACTTGAGCCCTCTTCCTTTACGCCTATATATTAACACATCCGTTCATTCGTTTAGTACCCGAACTTTCGTTCCATTATTTTCTAAATTACACATAGTTGTTCATTCAAGCATTTCATCGAACACATGGCGGGTTTCGCATTTTCGGGACATTTACCCATCTAACTAACATATATTTCTAAGCTAGTTACTTTAATCATTCAACATCAATCAATTAAGCTTTACTCTATATCAGATTATCTAATGATTTTACATCATAGACAAGGTTATTCCTCATCAACACACACACACATATATCAAAACTTGATCATTCCAACCCTAGTAACTTTTCATCAATTTGGGTCTTGGCTATAAAAAACAAAATTGCTAGAAATCAGACATGATTCTGATCCTATATCATAATCTTAACTAAATTTCATAAATTTCATATCATGCAAATCAGATTTGATCAAGACCCATTTCCTACAATTTGCTAAATCATAAAATTGAACTTACCACTTCGAAGAACAGATGTAGGAGCTGAGAATTCGTTGTTTATATTTTCGATTTTCTCAAGATTTCACTTGATTCTTGTGGATTTTTGATAAACTAGGGTTCAATCCCCTTTGCTCCCTTCTGTTGATCGACCAGAACCCCACACACGTACTGTGTGTGGGTTTTTGTCATATATCATTTTAGTAAACTAACTTTTGGGCATTTACATCTTTAGTCCCTTGATTTCAATCACTTATTAAATTTAAATACTACCCCTTTTTTTTATTTCTACATTTTATCCTAATTGAAATAAATATTTTTGGGGTGTTACAAATTTTTCATTACACCTTTACACTTTTAGTCACTTGTCTTTTAATACATGTCACATTCTTTCTTTTCACATTAACTAGGTTACCTTTCCTTTGGTTAACTTAGTTACATACGTATAATTTAAACTTACTATCATTTTCTTACGGTACCATTTAATAGTTACCGTTTTTCTGTTATTTATCATCACAAAAACAAATATAATATTATTTTATATCATACGAAATTTGGGGTGTTACAAGTCTACCCCCCTTAAAAGAGGTTTCATCCCCGAAACCTTTCTCATTCCAACTAGACCAATTATACCCTTACTTTTTCATCTATTCATTCACGATGCCTACTACACATAGATGCAATCGGGATCTTAGCAAAAGTTTCATTCATGCATAAACATATTTGTACACATTGTCCCTCCGTTCTTAAATTAAGTAAATTACTTTCATAATCACATATAAGTCAGAATCTGATCCAGAGCTCTTATTAGTGTCATTTTTACTTTATAATGTTAGTTCCTAGCATACATCATCACTAGCGGTTCGTTCATTGAAATTTTATTCCAAATGTATACTATTGGTCGTACAAGCCTACGTTTACGGCTTGTTTCTATCTTTCTAGTCAAGCATAACATATTCATACATTTGCTAATTAAAAGTAAATCGATTTATTTCATTCCACTCACGTATCATACACAATATAATTCCTTATTGTAACCATGAGAAAACCCTACCATCCCATTACTAACATTCTTCTTAATTATTTTCTTGTTCATATGAGGGCTTAGCATAGCATTATACGTATACTATAAACATTTAATGATTTTGTGGTACTAATACAAAGCTACCCACTTCCTAATTACTTTTTCATACTTAATACGAGTATGAGGTATCATTCTACGGTTACTACTGTCACTTGAACTAATCACAAGTTTTGAGTTTAGCCTTAATTTTAATCCTTCGCACACTTTATTATTAGTTCCTTGCATGAACTACTTTATGATAACAACTAGGTATGTTGTGTACGAGCAACATGCGATCATCTAACTAATTCAGCTCAAACTTTCATTTAAGGCCTTTAGATCTTCCTCTTAATGACATTCATACCTTCTCACGCTGACCGTTACAGGTCAATCATTGTATACCATACCATAATTATTCTACCATTCATTTTGTTCATACTTACAAATAAATCTACGGATTCTTATCATTAATCAAGATTTTTTTTTAATTTTAATTTATTGAAAATTTCATTCCAATCATCAGGGCAAATTACATCAAGAATTGAACATTTTACTAACCTCGCCTTTAATGCATAAGTCGGTTATCCGTGCGCCGGATCGATCCGCTTCTTTATATGTACCCTCCGTACCAGACTTGGTCTCATTCATTCATGAAATATGCTCCCACTCGTGGGCATCCTTCCACTAGCTTCATTACTAACATCTCACTAAGAATTCCATCATATTTGTCTATAAATAAACAGTTAGCACATAACCCTTCATAACTGCGTCTTGCGGGGTGTTTGTTCGCCCATTGCCTCTTTCACAATTTTCTTACGTACATGCTAAAATATATCATACATTCCATTTCTTACATACAATCCTTTCTTTTTATTGGTTATTTCTCCAACTTTCGCAGTTTGACCTTTCAAGGTTAGACTAACACCCCCTCACCTATTAGTAATAAACTTTGACAAGCCGAACATTAAATACCGGGTTCAAATGGCGATCACCGTTTGACCCGTATAACTTATTTGAGTTTGGTGCTTAATTAAATTTTTTTTTATTCTTACTTGTTTAATCCGTCTTCACTTACGGATTTGAACTTTTAATTTATTATCTTTCATTCTTACATGGTTGAATCAATTTCTCAGATTCAAACATTTTCCTCCGAACCTTTCTTTCTTCTGCCATATCATTTACCATGTAATTTCTTATGAATCGTTTTCGTATTAATCTTCTACATTCAACTTCAAGTGTTGGGTCCTAACACTTAATTCCATGTCCTAATTCATGTAGCGCGTTTCAACGCGACACTCTACATCCTATTTCTAGTGGTGATCTCACCCTTCTTTCTTAAGTTTGTTTTACATTCAATCGCAGGCTTATACTTTTCATTCTTATCTTTCTTTCTTTTATTAATCCGATCCTTTAAGAATCGTTAGACCCCTTATTACTAGCTTGACTGGACGTAAGTGAGATGATTCTCGTGTTTTTCTCGAGCTTCGGTCAATATATGACCATCCCTTACATACCATTTCCATTTGTTCGTTCACCGTATTTGGTGTTAATTCACCTACGTTCTCTAGCATGTCTCTTACAAATGAGTATCCTACATTACACGCTGCATTCTTACGTAATGTTTCCAAAAATTTGTAAATAATTATTATTTACTGACTTCTGCGATTTGACCTTTTAAAGTTAATCACACTTAGTACTTATTGTTGTACGCGTTGTACTTACTTTCAATTCGAACATATTACATAATGTCTTTAGCTAACATCCCAACTAATATTCTTTCCATACCTTTCATATATTATTATTACATTCATAATATTGTTAGCTTATGTGAGCATACATACTATTATTCATTTTCTTTTTGTTTATACGAAATTTGACTTGTATAAACGAGACATTTATTATCAGTTATCTCATTTCCAATCCATACCACCAAACTTATCGTCAAGCATAATACGTATATTACTTAATACATAACACATTAACTTTTTACTTTAACATTTGCGTCTAAAGGGTCATTCCATGATATTCCTATATTGTTGACTTTTAGTTAGTCACTGTTTTGCTTACACACTTCAAACTTTTGAACATGTGGTCATTTAAATATGATAGACCGTAATATTAATGCTTTACGTATCTTATACATACAATTTACGTAATCCTCCAAACAATACACATGTATACATTCACCTTCGCGTACCTTCTCATGCTAATGCTTCACGATTCTACAAATAATAAATATCATTCAAGTTAACTATATAACATAATTCTAACACATTCTTTACTAATAAGCTCGTATGATTTGCATTTGGCTCATATTCGCCTCTTAATCATAACAAGGCAAATCATTAAATACACATAAGCATCACACCATTCATGTACAAGGTACAAGCCTCTAGTGCATAATTCTATCAAAGCATACATTCATCCGAATTTTCATACGAATTCCATCTAATTCACATTCTTCAAATTATTTTCACCACTATTCTCATCATCATTTTTTTTTACATTCATTTATTAACAATTCCGGTTCCTTCGCATATCTAAGTACTTCAGTCTATATTTACTTCCTTTACTATTCATTACCATACGTTTCCAACTCCACTTTATATGTTCGTCATTCATTTCATGCCATCCCATACGTTACATTCGACTTTTATAAATTTTACTTTATCGCCAACGATCTACATAACTTTACATAACTTATTATATCTTCTAATAACTTGGCAGGAACATAAGACGGCCATTTCTGAGAAGTATGGAAATTAAATTATATTTCACAAGCTTTCAATACTTCATAATTCATTAGTCCGTATTTACTTCATTCGCATTCTTACATTTTAAACTTTACTCATCTCTTAAACTTTCATCATTCATTCGTGCCTTTCGACATATTACTTTCGACTTTTATACATTTCCTTCCATCGTAACCACTAGTCGTGGTTACATATATCTTTTAGGCCTTATATAGACTCTAAACGAACATTTAATAGACCTTCGGACGGTTTGGAAACTCAAAATACGAAAAGCAAAACAAAACAAAAACCCCCAGCGGACTCGGTTTCCACTAGCCGTCGGCGACGACATCATACCCCGTCGGCGACGGGCTACGTAAATGGGCGTTGCCCACAATGTCCGTAGACAGAAAGATAGGCCGTCGGCAAGCATGAGGGCGTCGGCGACGGCTCACAGCCCGTCGGCGACGGCCCTTCAAGAAAAATATGAAGTTTGTGGAAATTTCGCCCAGACACAGCTGTGTTGATTATCTGAGTACAATGTCACACAGCTGTGTCAGCCTTGCCACACACCCTGATCTCAGCAATAAGCATCAATGGTCCACACAGCTGTGTCACTTAACGACACAACTGTGTGCTGCGCCAGATCTGATATAACCTAATGTTTAACTTCCATTATTACTACTCCACATACTTTAACTTAAATATTTATCATAAACACACTACACATACTTGTACTAAACAAAAACTTAAAACTTTACCTCATTGGCGACCTTGGAGCGAGCACACTTTTGAACGAGCCGTCGGTTTGAGTTCAAGCATCACCTCATATGCTCGAATCCCTCAAACCTTGGCTCTGATACCAACTTGTAAGGTCCGCTTTTCCGTAATTATAAAATTACTTACTAGAGTAATTTAATAGACATCAAAAATACCAACTTTGATACATAATTAAAATTTTTACAAAAATTGGGCATGACCCGTTCGAAAAACGAACATGCCCCCTGTTTTTAACTTGATCCACTAAATAACATTCTACGATCCGTTTGACATAAAACCACCACAAACAAAGATAACAAGTTTTACAAATGTACGACTACTAACAAAGTTGGACAAAATAACAAGTCATGGACCAAAAAGATGCGAATAAGCTAGCGGAAGCGTTTGGTATAACAAGACATGGATACGTGCTCGCTCCAAATCTCCAAATCGCCTAAAGTGAAGATTTACCTACATTCAACAACAAGGCTTAAAAGTTAGTCATCACACTTGTTAAATCATAAATCCTTCGTTTTAGTTCCATTCGTATATGAGCTTTCATCTTTCTTACACATTCGACTACCCAAGTACTTGGGTTTGGCATAAACACTCTTAATGAGAGTTAAGCATACAATTTCGACCCGTTTAATTGGGTTAATTGCTTTCAACATAAATCCTTCTTTCTATCCGCATAACGGATTAAGCTTTTAGCATTCATCATAGCATTCAAAACCACCCGTTCAAAACGGTTGGTAGCTTATTCTTACTCGACTTGTTCAACTAGAACCGGTCGACTTGCATAGCTTATTATAACTTTCATTATAACCAAATCCGCAAGGGATTTGCTAATTACTTACTAATCACCATAACATTTTAACAAGGATTGTTTATCATATTATAAACAAAATTTTAAATAAGGTTTGTATGCAACGAAACATACCTCGATCCTGCGAGCCTTCCGACTTCTTAATACTTGAGCCCTCTTCCTTTACGCCTATATATTAACACATCCGTTCATTCGTTTAGTACCCGAACTTTCGTTCCATTATTTTCTAAATTACACATAGTTGTTCATTCAAGCATTTCATCGAACACATGGCGGGTTTCGCATTTTCGGGACATTTACCCATCTAACTAACATATATTTCTAAGCTAGTTACTTTAATCATTCAACATCAATCAATTAAGCTTTACTCTATATCAGATTATCTAATGATTTTACATCATAGACAAGGTTATTCCTCATCAACACACACACACATATATCAAAACTTGATCATTCCAACCCTAGTAACTTTTCATCAATTTGGGTCTTGGCTATAAACAACAAAATTGCTAGAAATCAGACATGATTCTGATCCTATATCATAATCTTAACTAAATTTCATAAATTTCATATCATGCAAATCAGATTTGATCAAGACCCATTTCCTACAATTTGCTAAATCATAAAATTGAACTTACCACTTCGAAGAACAGATGTAGGAGCTGAGAATTCGTTGTTTATATTTTCGATTTTCTCAAGATTTCACTTGATTCTTGTGGATTTTTGATAAACTAGGGTTCAATCCCCTTTGCTCCCTTCTGTTGATCGACCAGAACCCCACACACGTACTGTGTGTGGGTTTTTGTCATATATCATTTTAGTAAACTAACTTTTGGGAATTTACATCTTTAGTCCCTTGATTTCAATCCCTTATTAAATTTAAATACTACCCCTTTTTTTATTTCTACATTTTATCCTAATTGAAATAAATATTTTTGGGGTGTTACAAATTTTTCATTACACCTTTACACTTTTAGTCCCTTGTCTTTTAATACATGTCACATTCTTTCTTTTCACATTAACTAGGTTACCTTTCCTTTGGTTAACTTAGTTACATACATATAATTTAAACTTACTATCATTTTCTTACGGTACCATTTAATAGTTACCGTTTTTCTGTTATTTATCATCACAAAAACAAATATAATATTATTTTATATCATACGAAATTTGGGGTGTTACAGTTTATAGTTTTGAGCTTTCTGATAGTTAAACATTTTAGTTTAACAGAGTACAATACGTATTAGTGTAAAACCAAATCGAACCTAACGATGGTCACGAGATTAGAACCATAACGTAAGTTAACAAAGTATAGCCTTATTCAGGTATCACATTGACATTCATTAGTTGGTCCTCTGATCAATCGGACAGAATATTGTATCGGTTATTATTCGTTAGAACACCAACGTATAGAGAGAAGAAGAGAAGGAATGAGGAAGGAAAAATGAATCACAGGCTTCCTATTTATAGGTAAGGAATATGACTTTCTTCTCTAGGAAGTTTCACATATACCTTCCTTAGATAAACCTTCCTTAGATACTATTTACCCATATATACCTTCTATAGATACTAAGTTTCTTTAACTATTATGTTTTACTTAATCATTTAGCTATTAAGTTTACTTGGTTGTTTAGCGAATTAACTCACTTAGCTATTTAGAAGATTAACTCACTTATGTTTAGCTGATTACCCCACTTAGCTGATTAATTAATTACCTTACTTAACTGTTTAAGTTACTTAGTTGTTTAACTGATTTACTTAGCTTTCTTAGCTGTTAAGTTCCATTTCCTATTAAGTTTCCTTAGCTATTATGTTTTCTTAGTAGGTAGGTTTTCTTAACCATTAACTTTTCTTAACCACTATGTTTTCTTAACCACTAAGTTTTCTTAACCATTAAGTTTTCTGGTTTAACAGCCCACTAGTTATAAGTTCTAATTTTTTAGATATACCAAAATGTGACATGGATTAGTGTAAGAAACCAAATCAAACTTTAACGATAATCACGAGATCTAAACCGCAACGCATAAAGTATCACCTTATTTACACAGAACTTCAGCTTTTTCGTTGCTAGGGTTTCGGATTAGTTGGACAGGTTATCATTTCAATGATTAAGGTTTCGTACACGAAAATCGAAACATAGTTTCGGAAACATAGAAATGAGAGAAAGAGACTTCAGAAGTTGAATGTGAGCAGTTTGGAATGCCCAAGAACTGCTCTATTTATAGCTTGAATTCAACGTTGTCGTGCCACGCAACAGACACAAGAGTCCCGGTAGCGACACGCGACGGGGTGGGCTAGGATTTAGGTATGCTAAGTCACCACGTAGTCTTACACGTGGCAACACGTGGCACTTGTTGGCATCCGGGGAATATGGACCCATCGCGCCATGCGACGATCCTTAAGGATCTTGTCGCGCCACGCGATGATGACCAAAACTTGGTTTTCTTGTTTTTCGTGCCGGTTCTCGTCGTACGCGTTCGAGGTTTTGATTACGAATTGTTGTGGGCCTTTTTGAGGGTTGTTACAAAGCCTATGGTTATGGAGCTTGAGTATGGTTGATTATTATAAGTTTAGAGGTTCAAACACCTTCTAAACTTTCTGTTTTGGCAAGGTTTCAAACAACCTACAAGTGTTGAGACCATCCAAGCTCACCATCTTCAATATGGTGAGACTTGTGTTTTGGTGAATGTGTGAACCATGGAAGCTTTGGCTCTCCAACTTTGTTCCACAACCTCACTTGTTGATTTCCTACATTCCTACCACTAAATCTCAAATAATTACCAACATAGGGACAAGACTACATCACGTCCCTAAACACTTTCCATGTGTCGATACACACATCTAGCTAGCTTATTTGGTTGTTTGTAGATCTAGTAGGTTTAAGTCTTATTATTTCCA
Source organism: Helianthus tuberosus (assembly GCA_030545235.1). Taxonomy (NCBI): domain Eukaryota; kingdom Viridiplantae; phylum Streptophyta; class Magnoliopsida; order Asterales; family Asteraceae; genus Helianthus; species Helianthus tuberosus. The sequence goes on along the minus strand of CM060387.1, from coordinate 132,641,132 downwards.
TATTCATGACCAACCGTTGATGATTTTGTGCTTTGGTGAATCATATAATGAGCTTAAATAGATAGAATTCATCCTACCTCCTTGCATGACCATTCTTGTGGTACTTAGATTTACATTCATAGTATGTTAACCTTTAAATTCCAAATCTAATCCGTTAAACCAAAAACCGCAACTCATACACCTTCGTTTCCCTCTTAGGGTAATTTCGGTGTTCTAACCTCAAGACTCGTTAACTCACGTTCGTGGAATTTACTTCGCAAACTGTGAGTATACTCGATCCCATTTTCTATTTTACAAACTTTGGGTGTAACATGTACACATTATCACATATCACATATCACGATTAAACTTGTTTACATACACACTCTCTCCGTTAAAAACATGATACTTGTTATATTCTTGTTATCACATGCTATGTTATACTTTTGTTCTATATGCTCGTTAACTTTGCAAGCCTACCTTAACAATTATAGCGCTATAGGATTAATGCACCGTCGTATTCTTGTGGTATTGTTAAGTAAACTATTTTACAAGCTTGTCATTTCGGCAACAAGGATACGCACGATTGTGGCACACTTTGGTTTGACTTATAGTTAACACATGCTTGTATGTTAAATAACAATGAATGCAAATTACCATGTTTGATATGAGTCAACTTTTAGACATTATTATGATAAGTATTCAAACTTGTATACTCACTAACTTTTGTTGATTTTATTTTAATACATGTTGCAGGAAACTAGTTGGTGACGAAAGAAGAAATGCTATTTAGGGTGGACTAGATACACTTACACACCTAAAACTTTAATTTATGTTTTGTTTCATGTTGTTTCGCTTTTATGCATTATGTTGTATTTTTCATTCCAAAACAATGTACTTTCCATTTTAGTATCAATGAAATTTGAATTACTTAATCATTGTCACAATTAGCAAGTTATGATATTTCAAGCAATCATGTTTTCGTCTAACTCCGAAGTTTTCGCCAATCGGTTGGGGTGTGACATCTGTCCCCCGACGGTCAAATGTAAAAAAGGCGATTTCCCAACTAAGCAATAGAATGCCATGAATACTAGAATTCCCGGCAAATTCCCTAGACTTAATGAGACATATTCAAAATGTCATACCTTGGCAAAACCAAGGGGGTGTGTCTGCGAAAGATGAATGGCATAATCATATAATACTTCCTTACAAAACTTGGTCACCAGAAGCCAAAAATTGCAGAATGCGAAGAAATCGGCAAACAGAGTGATCTTTCCTTCCTTTAAAGGAAAGGCGACATCCTTTTCGAAGGGAAGAACCGGATGCCATTCCGGCCTAATTCCATACTCTCTTAGCAGATTATCGAAGGATGTCTCACCCCATTTGCAATATAATGCATCATCGGCTTTTAATTGATCAGAGGTTTTGGGAGCCATTGCAAATCAAAGAAGACGAACGGTTGACAGTTTTGGAGTTTAGGGGAAATGATTTCCAAAAAGGTGCTCCTTTATCCAATTTATAGCGCACTTACACCTTTTTTGAATTTCGAATTTGGATCCCAATAAAACGCGTATTTCCCCAAGGTTGTCTCACTTGTCACATCTCCCATCACATAACTGACACACGCCGTCATAACGCTTCATTTTCTAAAATATTGGTTGTTATTCTCCCGGTACTTTTACCTTTCATCTTTTTATTTTTGTTTTTATTTTCTATTTCTTAAGTCCGAACTCATGCATAAATCACATAACATCGAACTGGGGGACATGATGAGGTATGACCCGATCTCATCAACCTGGACCGGTCAAAACCATCTTTTAATAATATGGTAGATATTATTTCAGAATGTTTTCATAGAAAGTAGAGATGAAATAATATCTGCCAAATCTCCAATATATTAGGAAGATCTACATGATCTCCTTGATACGGGCCTGATCCCAATGTAACCCAAATTCCTGAAAAAGAGGAAACTCTAAAACCACCGAACAGTATGAATAGGGAGCAAAACCCAAGGTAAGATCAACTACTCCCAACTCGCTCTCTCTCTCATACTTTACTACCTAAAACCGAGACTTATTCTCACGCCGGAGAGCGGTTACAGGAATAACCTTATTCCTGTAACTAGTCTTAACGGTGTCCTGTTTTGCAAGTCGTAGTTCGGATCATTGCTGTCGAAGTTGTTCGTTGGAGATCCATCACGTCAGATTTACGTTTCTTCACTATGGTTTGAAAATTTTGAAATCGACCGACAGAAACTAAATTAATCGTGAAATTAAACCGACGAATGGTTTGGACGGTTTCACGATTTTAAACCAAACCATAAACACCCTTACCTCACTCCATTAGCCATTGGGAAACCTCCACCGCAATTAGATCGTAAATCCGAATTCACATACTCACTCTTATACAAAATCTCATCCATCAACCCTTAAGATTAGTGATGAAGCCAACACTTATTATTTTGAGTAAACTGCAATTTTACCCCCTGAGGTTAGGGGTGATTGGCACCCTTACCCCCCCTAACGAAATAATTGCAATTTTACCCCCCCCACTGTTTGCTGTTATGTCGCAACCTTACCCCCTAAGCTCAATTTTGTTGACTAATCTGTTGACTTTGTGGTGAAATGACTATTTTACCCTTTTATTTTACCCCCTGTGTTTTGTTTACTCTGTAATATTACCCCCTGCCACCACTGCCACCGCCATTCACCACCACAACCACCACTGCCACCTCCAACCACCACCCTCAACCACCACTGCCACCGCCATTCACCACCACAACCACCACTGCCACCTCCAGCCACCACCCTCAACCACCACTGCCACCACTGTACAATCATATGAAGGTCGAATCTGTGTATACTAACCTCATTCACTGTTATGAGCAGCTAATAACATCAAATCCACATCAAAACAAAGTCCTTATAACCAGAAACAAAGTCCTTATAACCAGAAACAAAGCACCACCACAACCACCACTGCCACCTCCAGCCACCACCCTCTTCATCACCGCAATCTCTTGAAATTTTTAAAAACATATAACAATCCAATCAAGAACCAAAATTGTTGATACGACAATTACCTGTTGATTCAAAAACCCATAAACAAATCAAATATCATATCAATACAACAATTACCTCCAGATTCAAGACTCAATCCCTTATCAAGAACCAAAATTGCTATAGAATCAAATCTCATAATCAACTTATAGAAAAATTATCAGCACACAAATCAACTGCATATTCCATCTAATCATGAAACCATCATCTCTAGATGAGCAACAACAGCCTGAACCAACTACTGAAGCAACATACCTTTGACAACAGAACTCAAGGGCACAGAGTTCTTCACATCTTCTTCTTTCCTCGTATGCAGTCGATAATTATCTAACGGCGGTAGCAACTGGAAAAAGTCATCACTTCATCGCTACGTACCCTTCTCAAAACACCATCACCGGAACCCTAAATTGAAGAGGGTAAGTTGTGTGTACAGGTCTGACTGAAGGGGTTGTGATGGAACTGATTTGGGTCAAGATTAAGGTACGGGGTTGGATTGAGAGAATGAGAAAGTGAATCAGATCTGTAGGGGGGAGTGAGGGAGGGAGTTCGTGTTTCAGACAGACAGTTGGTGGTGGCGGAGTTGGCACTAACGGTCGGTGGTCGCGGTGGAGAACAAAGAGGGGGAGAGGATATAGAGAGAGAGAAGAGGTAGAGATAGTGGTCGTGGGTGGTTAGGTCAGATGATGATGGGGTGTTTGATGGTGGCAGGTGTGGTTGTGGGTGGCGACTGGTTGATTTTATAAATAATAATAATACTAAAAATAATAATAATAATAAATATAGGGTAAGATTACTAAAATACCCTTAGTTATTTGGGTCAAACTACCGTTGACTGACACCAAGGGGTAAGGTTGCGACATAACAGCAAACAGTGGGGAGGTAAAATTGCAATTATTTCGTTAGGGGGGGTAAGGGTGTCAATCACCCCTAACCTCAGGGGGTAAAATTGCAGTTTACTCTATTATTTTTATACAATCTACAACTCAGATTTTATATAAAAAAAATCTGAAAAAAAAAAATTCATGACCACAAGGATGGTACACGTGTTTTTTTATGGCTAGAGATTATATATGATCGATCGTATAAGAGACTAATGGTCTTAGGGCATTCCCCTCAGATGCCATATTAGATTAATTGAAAACACCCATAAATACACATCTATCTTCTGAGACTACATCCTTTTTTTAAACACCCACACAATAATATTATGTGTGTATGGGAGAGATGTGAGAGAGGCCCTCACATTTTTGGCGGTTTAAGACGTGAGGCACACAAACGAGAAGGGGGATGTTTTTTAGGCCACTTACTCATCCGAATTTACCAAACACTTCTGTTAGAGGTGCTCTTATAGAAGAAAATCAATTTTTGATACACAAATTTGAGAACTTTTCTATTTTTTTTGGCCACCTACGTGTTTTTATATGTTAAATTGGGGGGTGACTTAGCTATTATTATTTTTTTAAGTTTCTATTACTTTTATTTACTACAATTTTTTTTATTTTTTTTTTTGAAAATAGAAAAATATATTTGGTTGTAACTTATACGTTGTAAGAAGTCTATAACCCATTTTTGAGTAGACAATTAAACTTTAATTTTCGGTACTCAAATACTAGGAAAGCTTTTCGTCATGCTACCAAACATAAACAAAACCTCGTTCATGTCTATTGTTTTATTTACAACTTTAGATAGCACACGTATGTTCTATGTTCTGTTGGTCACTAATCGATGACTTTTCTATCTTCTGTCGCAATAATGGATGACTTTTTTCCCTCGTGCTAATATTATTTGTTTGTATAATGCACTGTAATCACAGCCTGTTCAAATTAACGGATCAAGTACAATAACTTGGTTTTTAAATAGCCACGAGATCTATAATAATTTATGTTGGTCCCAAACCAAACCAAACCAATCCAATCCTACACCTAGACCCGGTCCCAAGCTTGGATCTTAATCACTAATATTGTCACATGCCAAAATGGGCCACCAGATTATGACCCCCATACCAAATGAAAAGTTAGGCTGCCCACATTTCCAGTTATGGAAAGTTTTACTATTTATGAAAATATTTATCTACATCTTCGGCCAAAATGATTTTTGTACAATATATTTATAAGAAAATTGTAAAAGTGTTCATATTTTTTGGTGTGTTTTATATCTATAGAAAAATACGTGATAGCAATAAGATACGTGAATCCACTATGTAAAGAGAGTAATCATTTATATGGGTTTTTTTTGTTTATTAATAATGATAAACAAACAAATTATAAGTCTATAGAATAACAAGATGAGACGTTATTCACCGTTGGTTCCTAAGTTCAATCATACAAGTGGTGTTATGCAACTCTTTATCATGGGACAATTGCATATTTTCTCTTAAAAAACTTTTTAGTTGCGTACAGGGCCGTTCCTAGGTTTTTGGAGACCCTAAGCGAACTTCGAAGTGGAGGCCTTTTTTGCAAAATTACCCATTCAACATATTTAGTAACAAAACCCTCCTCCTTTACCCGGGCTTGGGACCGGCAATTATAAACTAAAAAGTTTATAGTTGGCGAAGTTAAAAAAAAAATTTGTTGATCCGCTTTTAACGCATTCGTCCCATTTCCTATCTTCTTCTTGATTGGTATTTTCTATTTAGACTTGTGTGTGATCGATGTAAGTAGAGATATGAAGATATGTGTATATTTGTGATAAGCTGATAATGATTTTAAATCATCTCTAAATTGGGACATAGTAAACTATGAGAAAGACCATTACATATGTAGGCAGTAACTAAACTACAAGATACCGGTATTTCACAACCAAGATCATCCATGACTATATGCTTCAAAGCTTATTATGACAACTTAAGGTGTAACAGCAGCAGCAGCATCCTCTTTCGATATAGCAACATAGTTCAAAGGAGCCACGGGTCTCATATTGTCCCTCTTCGCCGACCTAGCCGCGTTTTGATTCAAAGATTACCGTCTATTAGGAGCTCCATTTGGGCCCGTCGTCTTTTTTGAGCTACTAAGGGGCCTGGCTGGGCTTGGTTTTGTACCAAACATTGCTCCATTTGGTTGCCAGTTACAAGTTTAAAGTTAAAGTGAGTTTAAATAATGTTTTAGCATAGTGGGTAAAATCACGATACTGACCCTTATCAGTTCTAAATCGATTTGACATTGGTAAAATATAACTAAAGTCTAGTGCCTAAATAACAAGATCAGGTCAACAAACAACCAAGCCTAGTGCTTAAACAACTAATGATTCAGAAAAATAGCAACTCATGAAAGAAGGATGAGGATATCAGATCTAACCTGTGCCACACCCACACTGCCACAAATCGAATCAATGTCTGCCACTGCCACAAATCGAAGAACTGAATAAGCCCTAATTCCCGAATCAATCAACGTCTGCCACAAATTAATCAACGCCTGCCACTGCCACAAATCGAAGAAAAAAAACTGAATCGATCCAACAACAGATTCTATTTAATCGAAGAACTGATTTATCAGTAATCACACGGTAATCAAATGGAAGAACTAATTTATCAGTAAGAAGTGATTGAACAGATGGTTTGTTTGTAATCGAACAACAGAGGGTTTGGTTGTAATCGAACAACAGTGATTTAATCAATAAGGAGTGATCGAACAACAGTTACAGCAGATGGTTTGTTTAATTGTTTGTAATCGAACAATAGAGGGTTTGTTTAACAGTGATTTAATCAGTAAAAGAAGCCCTAATAAATCGAAGAAATAGCCGTTAGTGGATTGGTAATTACTTACCGACGATTCAGTCTTCAATTGCATCATCACCGCCGCCTGATTGAAGAACCAAATGATGTACAGCAGCAGCGACCGTCCATTCTCCAATACATTGATACATGCGCGTTCCGTGTTTTGTTGTGTGAGGCCTTTTGTGTTTTTTTTTTAAACTGAAAACGGGCCTTTCAAGTTATGGACTGTTTCTTATAAAACTAAAATTGGGCTTACTACAGAAAAAACCCACAATAAATTTGAGGCCTTCCAATTTGGGTGGCCCTAGGCCTGTGCCTAGGGTCCAAAGCCCATTGGGCCGGCCCTGGTTGCGTATTTATCTAACTTAAAATTACAATTGAATATATCCCCTTACATAACTAATAAAATTGCAAATTACCCATTTTGATTTATTCTATTCAAAACAAATTATATAATAACTATTTACCCTTATTTTTACTAAAACTTTTAAAACTTACATATTTATCTATTTATAATAGTGTTTGTGGCTTTTCCACAATTCTTTTTTTTTTTTTTTTACATTTCGCTAGTTAGATTTTTTTTTACAATTTTAATAAGTTTTCTGTTTTACTTTTTTCTTTTAATCATTAATGGATTTTAATGTATATATCTATAATTAGCCGAAAATTACAAACACCCCTAGATCTATATACCTTAAACTACCTTTAATGATTAAAAGAAAAATGCAATTGTCGCTTTTCTTAAGAAAATCACAAACACCCTATTGTATACGTTTTTAAGAAAACACTCTTTTTAAGAAAATCACAAATATAAAAAAACGAAATGGATAAATATGTAAATTTTTTAAGTTTTAGTAAAAATAAAAAGAATTGTAAAAAAAAAAAAGAACTGTGAAAGAAAAAAAATACGTTTAAAAAACGAAAAAAACTAACTAGCGAAATGTAAAAAGAATTGTGAAAAAGCAACAAAAATTAGTAAAAATGGATAAATATTTAAATATTAAGGTTTTAGTAAAAATAAGGGTAAAATAGTCATTGTATTATTTATATTTAAAAAAATAAATCAAAATGAGTAAATTTGCAATTTCATTAGTTAAGGAAGGAGATATATGCAATTTCGATTTTAAAGGGGTCATGGTATCTAGACACCCCCCAAAAATTAGTGTACATCCCTCAATACGAAGTGTATAGCACAATACACTTCCTATAGGGTTTAAAAGCAATAAATGCTAAACCAATAGGAACCGTATAGGCCAATACGCTTTCCATTCGCTTGCTGAAACCTGATGCTCTCTGTCATGCAGGAAGTGCAGAGAGTTCAGACCTGAAAAGTACTGAAAAGTTTTGAAAACTGAGTGCAACAGGAGGCGTATTGGCCAATACGATTCCTTTACAGTTACCAGGAAGTGTATTCAGCAATACGCTTCCCATAGGGTTTTGATTGGTGGACCATTTAAATCAATAGGACGCGTATTGAGCAATACGCTTCATATTGATACGATGAACAAATATGCTCTGACATGCAGGTAGTTCAGAACTGAAAAGCTGTAAAGTGACTCGAATATGAAGCGTATAGAGCAATACGATTTCCATAGGGAGCCAATAGGAAGCGTATAGGGCAATACGCTTCCCATAGGGTTTTGGTTGGTGGCCGAATTAACTCCATACGAAGTGTATTGGGCAATATGGTTCCTATAGGACCAGAAATCTGTTATATATCCAAGCTTTGGGGATGAATGTATTATGACGAAAATTCACAAACTGAATAATCCGATCAAACCATTCGTATCACGATGTCGTCTTGGGGCCTCAATTATAATTTTGGTGATTATTCAAACGAGTCATATCCGAACGAATCATACATCTCCGAAAGTAAAATCGAACACGTTGTTGAACGAGGGGAGGAAGAGGTTGCATCCGTGGTTCGTTGTAATGACGGGGTTCAGGTGCCCGATTTGAACCAAGAGTACACAAATGAACCTGAAAGCTATCCGCAGTACCAATACCCGTCTTACCATTCGCATGCGGATGTAAAACACGAGAACGAATACGAGTACGAGTACGGGGAACATGTAAAACATATCGAGGAAGATGATAACGGTTTAGAGGAAGATGATAACGATTTCGAGGAAGCTGATGACGAGGAGGAAGTTGCCAACGATAACGAAGAACCTAACCCGGATGTCTCTTTTGAAACGGATCGGGTTTGACATTCCGGTTACTTACATTTTATTTAAATATTTTGTGTTTATATTTTTTAGGGATGTTCTTACCATTAAGGTTTCACTATCACACTTTATAGATTGGGAAATATATGTGTTATTTGATGTATAATTTTTATTAGATTTTGTATTTCGTTACATTTTTTTATCTATAGTGTGTTTATATTGTTTTAGGGTCTATAAAGATATTCTTACTCTTAATTTATCTAATAAAAAAACAATTTCCTAAAAAAAGTATGGGCTTAGGATCAAATACAAACTTTAGTTTGCATGAAAACAATAAGAACCACTTATAGCCTACCATATGGCATCCTCTAATTGTTGGATAAAGGGTATTATTGTACTTTTGTCTAGAATTAGTTAATTAAAATTCCTATAATTATGCAAGTTTCCGTCAAATTTTTTCATATGGATTCCTTTTCTATATCACAAAACTAAAGATTAAAATATTCTTATTTTTCTTCGTCTTCAATTGATTGCTTTTTCTATAATTGAAAGAACAATATTCATTCATAATATATTTGGATGCTTTCATGTTTGAATGATGTGTTTGCTTTTTATCTTTCGTATAATTTTTTATCTGAATTCTCAGGTTTTAAAGTTATTTTCTTAATGCAAATATCACCAAATGCTATGGAAGAACAAACAAATATGTTATTGTTTTGGTCAAAAATTACCGAAGTAATTAAGTGATCAAATTAGTTAAGTGAGGTAGTGTGCTAGAAATGAGTGTCGAAAATATGTTAATCAAGTTAATTTGTAAAAACAGTTTCAGGATACGGCTCAGGATATAGAGCTGTATCTATGATCAAACAATGAGCAAAAGTAAAGTAAACGACACGGGATGTACGAGGAAAGCCCTTGATCAATCTAGATCGCCGGCATAAAACCTCGGGAGCTGACAATCGCAGCTGCCTAGTTCTTCTATTGCTTCAAAAATCAGGATACAGTGCAAGATGTGGTACGGATCGACTAAGTGTTACAACGAAACTTGAATACAAGTGTGGTGTTTGCGATGAGCTAGAGAGTGTAAGTGTATGAGAGTGTTAGTGAAAAATCGTGTGTTCTAAGCTGATCCACCCCCATCTATTTATAGTAAAGATAAAATAACAAACTAGCCTAAACTTGCGGGATCCGCCAAATATTCCTTCTTCGAACGTTGTAGACCTGGTCTTTCGGGCTCAACGTCTCTTCCTCAACAAATTCGTCCGAGTCTTGAGGAGAAGAAGTCCTCTCGACCGTTAGCAAGTCTCAGCCCTTAACCTGCACGTGGTTAATTCAATAAGCCTCAGGATATCGCCCAATATGTTAGCAATATCCTCTTCCAGCATCCTAGTCACAAATGAACAAACATAGGCAGGATATTGGTCAGGATATATACGTTAAGAAAATGACCCCTAACAATTGTCCCCAAATATATCGGTTGGGATACCAATCCAACGGATATATTTCAAAAATTTCACCTCATAACTCAAGGCAATTAATATGACTAGACTCTTGAAATGACAACGGTGCAACTTCCAAGGCATTATTTACTTTTTACCCCCTATATTCATCCTATATTAACCGAGGGACTCCTTGTCTCGGTTATCCTTATCTGCAAGCAAACATCAGGTATCTTCTTTTCTAATCTCCTTTCTTGAATTTTTCTTAATTTGCTCAATACTCTTCATGGCACCACGAACGAAATCCCGATCAGACCGACCAGCCTCAACCCTCATAAGTCAAAACTTTATCACCGATCCAGCAAAGGAGATTTGCTGCTTCAATAATGCTGACATTGCTGCTCTCAAAGACTCCGGTGCCTTTCCCACCAGAACGGTCTTTCGCCCCTTCGACAAGAAAGCCCGATCGGACGCATCATCCGACGAGTGGGTTTGTTTTTTCGCTTATCCTTTCTCTCTTGGACTCCGGTACCCATTTCCACCCTTTATCTCTAGCTTTTTCGACCTCACCGGCCTTAGCTATGCCCAAGTTATGCCAATGGTCTGGCGAGTCTTGATAGTGTTGGATCAAATCAAATCTCTTCATTTTCCTAACCTACTTGTTGAGGACCTTCCCGTAGCATACCGGTTGAGATCCCATGGCAATCACCGTTATCTTCTGTTTTCCATCAAGAACCCTTTGGTCCTTAAAGCCACCAAGAATGAGGATCGATGGCGACGAAAATTCTTTTTCGTAAAAAGAGACTCTATTGATAAGGGTTTCGATCTACCGGTTAAATGGTTAACCAAGGGTAGGATTTAGGGTTTTAGGAATATCCCCAATTATATCTTCAAACTGTATCCCGGACTTATACTCTGATGTTTTTATGCAGCGAATTTCAGAGATTTAGTGCCTCCCAGTGCAGAATCTGAATCCAAGATCAAGGAAATCTACCGTCTTCCTGCCAGTGAAAGAACTTTTTCCCTGTCTCTTACAGGTTCTTATCAAAAATCAAGCTCAGAAATGTCTGGTAAGCACATTCTTATATATATTAATCATTTTTCAAAAATACGATGAGTTTAAGAATATCTTCCCTTTTGTAGTACCAGTCGTCAACCTTGAAGGTTTTGAACTTGACGAATTGGATTGCTACTCCAGCCTTGAACCCACCAAACAAGAATCCAAGCCAAAGTCGTCTGCTACACCAAAGCCTACCTCTTCGAAAACTGTTTCTGCTCCCAAAGGCCCTCCGGCATCCAGGACCCGGGCATCCAGCTCTCGTAAAAGAAAGGAGACTGATTCCCCAGCTGTTTCTGAAACATTCTCTCTTGAGAATCATGGGTTCAATGAAGCCACCTCATTCCTCAAACATGTAGATTTTCCTTTTCGATATCCTGTACAAGTATGTTAGTTTTTATCCTGCTTATTTTTCACATTAATACCTGTGTCTTTATTAATAGGGTCTGGATCGTCTTATGCACTTGCATGAAGACGCTTGCGGGCTTAACAAGATGTTAAAGATCCAGCTGGAGAAAGCTCAAGCCACCATAGCTGACCAAGGAACCATCGCGGCTGCCAAATCCCAGCATTATGAAGACAAATACAAGGCAATGACTCAGGAACATCAAGCCGCCCTCCACAAAGCTAATGAGGATGCTCAAGCCAAGCTAGATGCCGCTCTTCTCCAATATCAGCAGAATATGAGCTCATACCGGGATAGCCTAAAAGCTTCTGTGGTCGTCTCTCTTCTCCAAGCCAGGATAAGGATGGCTTACGAGGCCATGGATCTGGGTTTTGAATGCCCCTCCTGGAATGTAAAGGCTTGGGAGGAGAAACTACAGGGCCTCGGAGGTCATCCCGTTGCTCATCCTGCAAAACATACTGGTGAAGAGCCTTCTAAGGCGGCAGAGGAGGTGGCCAATGCTGGTGATGGTGCTGAGAAGAATCCCGAGGTTGATGCTGGGGCGAATGCTGGCAAGGAGGTTGCTGATCAAGAAGGTGCCGCATCTTAGGCGGCGAAATGGGCGATGATGGATATATGTGCCAAGGCCGGAGCCCATTTTTTTGCAAATTTACGGTTGTGGTTGCATAAACAATTTACCTTTCCTGTCTTTGAACAATTTACTTTTCCTGCACTAGAACAATGTGATGACCAAAGGTGGATGGGTCCTAGGTTTTAGGACGAAGCCCTTGGTCATCAATTAGTATAACTTGTTTTGAACGTAGTAACGGTTGTAGGTGGACGGGTCCTGTTTTGAGATAGATCCTGCAACCGTTACACAAGTATGGTAAAAACTAACGGTGCTTTTGGCGGATGGGCCTTGGTTTTAGGTGAAACCAAAAGCACAACTTTTGACTTGTTAATAATATAAATATCTTTGACTTATTTTCTGTTACCTTTGTGACAACTGGCACAAACCGGTAATTTCCGTACACTTTAATCATTATTTAATGGTTGCAATTATGTGCTTAATTGTCAGCAATGTCTGAACACATGATTAAACAAGTGAATTCATGCACGTTGTATACTACAAAATATTGCTTTATGCATAAACAAGAGCGTTGCGTCAAAAATAATAGTAAACTCACCGGTAAGACACACTGTGTCAACAGAACTGCAGAAAGCAGTCAGACAATAAAATTGGAGCCTAGGTGTAGGTCCGACAACAAGAATGCATTAAAACCCAAGAGTACATACAAGGGTTAATATATATATGCAATACGAAAGCAAAAATAAGCACTAAAAAGCACCCGAAACACACTTTAAGTGCAGAATTTATATAATTCAGCATTTAGACATATAAATATTATGCAGAAATGTCGTTTTATTATCCAGAATATTTCCCTAAGTGTTGGGAATTGAAAGAGTACAAGAAAGGTACTTAAACGACACTAAAAAGTGTAATTTAGCACTTTAACGAATCGGTATCTAACCGAACAACTGGATATTACCCGGAACATCCAAATATTTACTAGATCTTTCCAAATCTATAATAATCTTGCCAAGATCCCTTAAATCTTACATGATCTTTCATAGATCTCTTTTAGATTCACAAGATCTTTCATAGATTCACTTTGATACACTTAGATTTGGTAAATCTAATTAAGATCTTGAATGTTACAACTAGACCCCCTCCCCTATGCTTAAAATCGGCCCACATGGCCTACTTCAAGATCTTCATTTGATCCCACAAGATTTGTTGTAAGATCATGTCTAGTACTTGGGAACACAAGACCCTTTGGTTACAAGAATTAAATGGTTATAAGTAAACCATCACCTATATCCTCACACACACTACACAACACCAAAACTCCCTTCTTCCTCCTCTCTTGGCTACGGCCCAAACCATACACACCCACACATCCATTGCAAGCTTCATATCAAGCAATCTAAGGTGACTCCAAGGTGTAAGAAGCTAAGTTAGGAGGTGTGGAAGCAACGGAACTTGAAGGACCTTCTCCATTTGCTTTTATCCACCTCATTTGCACTCTTGAACTTCCCTAGCCTTGTGCTAGTAGTAAGTGCTCTAAAACACTTTCTTGTTCATGATTAAAGTGGTTAATAAGAAGTTTATTGGTTAAAAAGCAAGAACACACAAGAAAATAACTAAAAGTCTTGAAAGAAAGATAAACTAGTTGGATAAAGAGTAGATATGTGTGTAAATCATGTGAATCTTGTATGATTGTTATTATTTGATGTTGTTATTAGTAAAAACAAGATGGATCATCATCTAGACATACTAGTCCATGTTTGAGAGCATGAACTAGTAGGATGTAAAAGTTAGAAAGTTAAAGGATGATGAATCCATCCATTCATAAGACATGAACTTGTGTAAAAGTAATTTTCCTTGTAAAATAAGACTCTAAACATGTAGATCTAAAGATCTACAAGTGGTTTTTCGGAAGAACCAAGCAAAAATATTAGTTTTGTTAAAACCCGGATCTTATCCGAACTAAAAGCATTTTAGTACATAAACAAGTGTGTAGACACTTGCGTCACAAGGAAAAATTTAACAAAGAAATATTTTTGCGAATCTCGACTAGAAGTTGTGAAACTTCATATTCTTTAAAAATAAAGTTTTTAAGAAACTAAAATTATTTTTAAAGATAACAAGACTTACTAAATGTGCTAGTAAGTTACTACACATTTTTGTAAATATTCAAGTTCATGAAATGGAGAAATTAGTGACTATTGTTGAGGATTATTGTTGATAATTGTTGTTGATGATCGATGACGATTTAAAAGAAAATAAACACATGTTTTGAAAACATGGGAAACGTCCATTTTTAGGGGAAACTCTGTCAAAAATTTTATAAATTTTGACACTTAGAAAAATATAAGTTTTTGAGAAACTTATTCCCTAAAAATGTATTTAAAAGTATTACCAAGGTTTCCCTAATTTTTGGTGATAAGAAATGGTGATTTTTCAAGAATAAAAATGGATATTAAGTATATATTTTTGAAAGAAAAATATATATTATTTTAGCACCAACTTTTGTGCTAAGTGTGTATAGTATGTGTTATACGTGCTAGTGTATTAAGACTTAAAAAAAATACACTAAATACTCATGAGGAGTATAAACATAAAAATACACATACAACATACAAGATACATAATTCAGGTGCAAAGTGCAACACACGAGATACTTATATTAATTTTAGAGAAAATAATATAAGTAAGATACGTAGTTAAAAATATAGAATATTTTTAACACAAGAATATATACAAAAGAGAGTGACCGTACTTGTGCGACGCAAGTCTAGTGACTAACGTTAAGAAAACGCGTATAGGTTACGACGTTAATTAAGCAAATCCGGTGAAGTTTACGACGCAAGGAACGCAAGGTTGTGAGTTCATGCTCCCCCTTTTCTTTAACTGTTTTCAGTTTTTATAACTTCGGGGGTGAAATACATGTACAAAAGTACAATATTTATAAATGGTATGATATAAATACAAGAAGTACACTTGGTGAGAACGAGAACCAAGTGTGACAAAATATAAGATAATAAGAAACGCACTTGGTGAGGACGAGAACCAAGTTGGATGCGTTATGAGAAATGATAAAAAGAAACGCGCTTGGTGAGGACGAGAACCAAGTTGGATGCGTTATGAGAAATGAACAAAAGAAACGCGCTTGGTGAGGACGAGAACCAAGTAGGATGCGTTATGAGAAATAGTGTCACGAATAGGGTACAGAAGCACCATTAATCAACGTATACATTCAGACCGCAGAACAAAAGGTTAGATCTAACGGGTGCCTGGCAGCCACACTCTCGGTGAGGGCGAGAATCGAGTAGTGCTTTTGTGTCTCAGAATATACCAATTAAATGCCTTAGGTTTGGTGACTTCCTATGTCGTGTCACATGTTAATGGCTTTGCAACCCATTAACAATCCTGATATTTACAGAAATACTGTATTTACATAAAATTCATACCATACTAAAATTGATATATAACTTGAAGTACGTGGGGTACTCAAGAAAATTGATATGTAACTTGAAGTACGTGGGGTACTCAAGAAGATTGATATATAACTTGAAGTACGTGGAGTACTCAAGAAAAACTTGATTTATTCACAACTATGTTTTTATACAAAGTATACAAACGTGAAATACAAAACTGCATGAATTCACACCAACATTATGTTGACGTTTTTCCAAAAACTCACATGTATTTCAGGTAACTAGGATGGATGTGCGCGCGGTCTTGCCTATGCTCGTGGATGTCGCTTGTGTTTAACTTTAAATAAAGTTGTAAACTTTTAAGACAATGTTTTAAGCTGTCTAGCGATGTAAACGCTATCTTATGCATTCAAATTATGGTATTTGAAGTATTTTTACGAGCATGTAGCATGTTTACCTTTCGTATGCAATGAGAACCTTTCATGATCACACCTCGTGCTTCCGCCGCAGAAAGGGGTGTGACAGATTGGTATCAGAGCTGCGATTGTAGTGAACCAGGATTCTTTCTCGAGTCTAGTCTACAATCTCTAGGATCCTTTCACGAAAACAATTTTCAAAGAGTTTTCATTGCATAAAACGTCCCGCGACATCCACTGCCTGAAACTGTCTACATGAGTCTAGAAAAGACATTACGAGACTTAGAGTGCACTTGAGTAGCACTTGTCGTTGACTAGAAATTACTTGCAATTATGTGTTATAATTAGCATGTACTAGAAGTAGAATGTCACGAGTATACGTGATTTTACCTAAAAGCGATGGCCCATCTGAAGGAAGAAATACGAGGATGAAACGAACTGTGCGGACTGTGCAAGGAGTTACGTAATTATGGATGCATACATAATTATGGAATTCAGTGCACAAAAATCATAGCAAGTCTTGTCACGTATAGATTTCCTCAGTGCAAGCCTACTAAGTACTCTGCTAGAGTAATAATTGTTTGATGTCACTTATATGGTATATACCTGTGAATATATATACTACTACTGCCTAGTAGGACGATGTCAAACAAATGTCTAACCCTGTTGTGTTATGTTCTGTCAGAACATGGCACCCAGGAAAGCTGTAAATGCTCGCAATGACGATCAACCTCCTCCTCCCCCACTGCCAAGAACTGCTGAAGAGCTGAACGCTCTACTGGAGGAAAGGATCTCCGCTGCTATCGCCCAGTACGAGGCGAACCGAACTCAAGACAGTGGAGGACCAAGCAATGCTAGGCGTAATGGGAATGGAGATTCGTCTGGAGGCAATGCAGCTCAAGGTAACCTTAAGACACTGTGCTAAGCATGAGGAAATTTATGAACGGTCTTTGTTTCATTATTTCTTCGATTGCTCACATGTGAATTGGTTGAATCAATTCCAGGCTGCACTTTCAAGCAGTTTCTCGACTGCAAGCCGATGAACTATGACGGCACAGGAGGTGCAGTAGCATTTGTGCGCTGGACGGAGAAGACTAAAGCCACTATCCACATGAGCAAGTGTACCGCGGATCAACAAGTCACCTTTGCTACTGGGTTGTTTGTCGATGAAGCTCTGACTTGGTGGAACCTGCAAGTCCAAACCTTGGGCGATGATGCCGCTTATGGCCTAACTTGGGATGAACTGAAAGAAAGAATGAGAGAGAAGTACTGCTCTCGTGCGGAACTCCAAAGGCTGGAAACAGAGTTCTGGCACTTGACTATGGAAGGTGCTGACATCAATGGTTACACTCGAAGGTTCCACGATCTGTCAAGAGTGCTTCCCTACATGGTGACTCCTGAATTTAAGCGTGTGGAACGCTACATTTGGGGACTGGCCTCAGAGTTTCGTGGCATGGTGACGTCGGCCAAACCACAAACAATCACCGAGGCTGTAACTCTGGCTGTCAGCCTTACTGAAGATTGTGTTCGTATGAAGAAGCTATCACTGAACCCGACAGAGAAGACCGAGACACATGCTGAGTCGTCCGGTGACAAAAAGAGAAAGCATACAAGTTTGAACCAAGCAACTCGCAACAACAAGGGTTTCAGCAAGAAGCGTGACGCTAACCCGTCCCAGGAGACGAAAACCCATGCAACCAAAGCATACCAAGGCTCCATGCCTAGATGCCAAAAATGTAAGTATCATCATGATGGAGCTTGTCGCATTCCAAGGTGCGACAAATGTGGTAAATTGGGTCATCAAACAGAAGACTGTTGGGGAAAAGGAAAGAACCGAAATGGGAACGGTGCTGGTAACAAGAATGGTAACGGGAAAGGGCAGAACCAAGGATGCTTCAAGTGTGGAAGCAATGATCATTTCATGAAGGACTGCCCAGAGAGAAACAATGCTCAGGCTAGAGCATTTGTGATTGGAGCAAAGAACGCACGCGAGGACCCTAACGTGGTCACCGGTACGTTTCTCATTAACAATCACTTTGCATCCATATTATTTGACACTGGCGCCGACTATAGCTTCATGTCTGTGGAATTTAAACGCATACTCGGAATAAAATCTAGTAGATTAGAAATTCCTTATTCCATAGAACTAGCCAATGGTAAACTCGTTGAATCAGGCGAAGTTGTTAGAGGCTGCACTCTAGAACTTGGTGAACGAAGATTTAGCATCGACCTCCTACCTATTCAATTGGGTAGCTTCGATGTAGTAGTCGGGATGGACTGGTTGTCCAAGAACAAAGCTGAAGTTATTTGTCATGAGAAAATCATTCGCATCCCTTTAGCGAATGGTGAAACTCTCATCGTGCATGGAGTAAAACGAGACGCGCCTCTTCGAATCATCAGTTGTATGAAGGCACAAAAGTGCTTGAGGAAAGGATGTGTCGCTTTCCTAGCACACGTTATAGACAAGAAGGCTGTGGAGCCGAAACTCGAAGACATTCCTGTGGTAAAGGAATTTCCTGATGTGTTTCCTGAAGATCTGCCAGGACTACCTCCGCAACGACAAGTCGAATTCCGTGTAGACTTGGTTCCAGGAGCCGCTCCTGTGGCCAAGGCTCCCTATCGACTTGCTCCATCCGAAATGCAAGAATTGTCTCCACAACTCCAGGAGTTGTTGGATAAAGGATTCATAAGGCCAAGCTTCTCACCCTGGGGAGCTACAGTGTTATTCGTGAAGAAGAAGGATGGATCACTGCGGATGTGTATCGATTACAGGGAACTGAACAAACTCACGATCAAGAATCGGTATCCGCTACCGAGGATTGATGACTTGTTTGATCAACTGCAAGGATCAAGCTACTATTCCAAGATCGACCTTCGATCTGGATACCATCAGCTGAGGATCCAAGATGAAAGCGTACCAAAGACTGCATTCAGAACGCGATATGGGCACTACGAATTTCTTGTGATGCCGTTTGGGCTGACGAATGCACCAGCGGTCTTTATGGATCTAATGAACCGCGTATGCAAACCATATCTCGATAAATTCGTGATTGTATTTATCGATGATATCCTGATTTACTCGCGAACGAAAGAAGAGCACGAGCAACATCTCAGAACCATCTTGGAACTACTGAAGAAAGAGAAGCTTTATGCAAAATTCTCGAAGTGCGAATTCTGGATTCGCGAAGTACAATTTCTTGGTCACGTGGTGAATGAGAAGGGCATTCATGTAGACCCGTCCAAGATAGAAGCAATAAAGAATTGGGAAGCTCCCAAGACCCCAACCGAAGTTCGTCAATTTTTGGGCTTAGCGGGCTACTATCGGCGATTCATTGAGAATTTCTCGAAGATAGCTCAACTGCTAACGACCCTTACACAGAAAGACAAGAAATACGACTGGGGTCACAAACAGGAAGAAGCCTTTCAGCTACTTAAGAACAAGCTCTGCGATGCACCAATACTATCATTACCCGAAGGCACTGAAGACTTCGTGGTATACTGTGACGCTTCACGACAAGGTTTGGGTTGCGTGCTCATGCAACGCCAAAAAGTCATCGCTTATGCTTCAAGACAACTGAAGGTTCACGAGAGAAATTATACCACTCACGACCTGGAGCTGGGTGCAGTGGTATTCGCCTTGAAGATTTGGCGACATTATTTATATGGTACTCGATGTACAATCTTCACAGATCACAAAAGCTTACAACACATATTTGATCAGAAGGAATTGAATATGCGCCAGCGACGTTGGGTCGAGCTGCTGAATGATTATGACTGTGAGATTAAGTACCATCCTGGAAAGGCGAACGTTGTAGCGGACGCGTTGAGCCGAAAAGAAAGGGTTAAGACCCTAAGGGTTCGAGCATTGGAAATGACGATTCGAACGAACCTCACTGCACGCATTCGTAATGCACAACAAGAAGCTCTTAAAGGAGAGAACCGTAAAGCTGAATACCTACGGGGTATGTTGAAATACATGATGCCAAATGAAGAGGGAGCCTTATACTTCAAGAAGCGTATTTGGGTTCCACTCTATGGTGGCATACGAGAAGTCATCCTTAATGAAGCCCACAAATCGAGATATTCGATCCATCCAGGATCGGACAAAATGTATCAAGACTTGAAAGAATACTATTGGTGGCCGAGGCTCAAAAGCGACGTTGCTGTTTATGTTGGAAAATGCCTAACCTGTGCCAAGGTTAAGGCAGAATATCAGAAACCGTCCGGCCTACTACAACAACCAGAGATTCCCGTGTGGAAGTGGGAACAAATCTCGATGGACTTCATAACGAAATTACCCAGGACCCCGAGAGGGCACGATATGATATGGGTAATAGTTGATCGATTAACGAAGTCTGCGCACTTCCTACCGATCCGAGAAAAAGACAGCACTAGAAAGCTTGCTGAAATATACTTAAGAGAAATTGTGGCACGACATGGAGTGCCAATCTCAATCATTTCAGACAGAGATGGACGCTTTGTCTCAAGAATCTGGCAATCATTTCAGGAAGCCTTTGGATCTCAGTTAGATCTGAGCACGGCATTCCATCCGCAAACAGACGGCCAGAGCGAACGGACTATACAAACGTTAGAAGATATGCTTCGCGCATGTGTCATGGATCTAGGCGGCAGCTGGGATACTCACCTACCTTTAGTTGAGTTTTCCTACAATAACAGCTATCATACGAGCATAAAAGCCGCGCCGTTCGAAGCTCTGTATGGCCGCAAGTGCCGATCGCCCTTATGTTGGGCAGATGCCGGAGATAAGCGTATGGTTGGTCCTGAACTTGTACAAGAGACAACCGACAAGATTGCGCAGATCCGAGAGCGCATTAAGGCGGCTCGAGATCGACAAAAGAGCTACGCCGATCCGAAAAGGAAGTCAGTAGAATTCAAGGTGGGAGACAAGGTGTTGTTAAAAGTCTCACCATGGAAGGGCGTAGTCAGATTTGGAAGGCGTGGAAAGCTGAATCCACGATATATCGGACCATTCAGAATATTGAAAAGAATTGGTACCGTGGCATACAAGTTGGAGTTACCGGAAGAACTTAATGGAGTACATGATACGTTTCATGTATCCAACCTGAAGAAGAGTCCAACACAAGAAAGCGTGATCATCCCGATGGATGAAGTGCATATTGATGAAGCCCTCCGATTTACAGAACAACCCGTTGAGGTTACCGACTGGAAAGTCAACAAGACCAGGAGGAGCAGTGTGAAGCTTGTCAAAGTACGTTGGAGCTCTAAGCACGGACCCGAGTACACATGGGAACGTGAAGACCAGTTCAAGAAAAAGTATCCCCACCTATTCAAGAAGACTCCAGCGAGAGTGAGTTCAGCCTGAATTTCGGGACGAAATTCTTTTAACGGGGGGAGACTGTTACAACTGGCACAAACCGGTAATTTCCGTACACTTTAATCATTATTTAATGGTTGCAATTATGTGCTTAATTGTCAGCAATGTCTGAACACATGATTAAACAAGTGAATTCATGCACGTTGTATACTACAAAATATTGCTTTATGCATAAACAAGAGCGTTGCGTCAAAAATAATAGTAAACTCACCGGTAAGACACACTGTGTCAACAGAACTGCAGAAAGCAGTCAGACAATAAAATTGGAGCCTAGGTGTAGGTCCGACAACAAGAATGCATTAAAACCCAAGAGTACATACAAGGGTTAATATATATATGCAATACGAAAGCAAAAATAAGCACTAAAAAGCACCCGAAACACACTTTAAGTGCAGAATTTATATAATTCAGCAATAAATCAGCATTTAGACATATAAATATTATGCAGAAATGTCGTTTTATTATCCAGAATATTTCCCTAAGTGTTGGGAATTGAAAGAGTACAAGAAAGGTACTTAAACGACACTAAAAAGTGTAATTTAGCACTTTAACGAATCGGTATCTAACCGAACAACTGGATATTACCCGGAACATCCAAATATTTACTAGATCTTTCCAAATCTATAATAATCTTGCCAAGATCCCTTAAATCTTACATGATCTTTCATAGATCTCTTTTAGATTCACAAGATCTTTCATAGATTCACTTTGATACACTTAGATTTGGTAAATCTAATTAAGATCTTGAATGTTACAACTAGACCCCCTCCCCTATGCTTAAAATCGGCCCACATGGCCTACTTCAAGATCTTCATTTGATCCCACAAGATTTGTTGTAAGATCATGTCTAGTACTTGGGAACACAAGACCCTTTGGTTACAAGAATTAAATGGTTATAAGTAAACCATCACCTATATCCTCACACACACTACACAACACCAAAACTCCCTTCTTCCTCCTCTCTTGGCTACGGCCCAAACCATACACACCCACACATCCATTGCAAGCTTCATATCAAGCAATCTAAGGTGACTCCAAGGTGTAAGAAGCTAAGTTAGGAGGTGTGGAAGCAACGGAACTTGAAGGACCTTCTCCATTTGCTTTTATCCACCTCATTTGCACTCTTGAACTTCCCTAGCCTTGTGCTAGTAGTAAGTGCTCTAAAACACTTCCTTGTTCATGATTAAAGTGGTTAATAAGAAGTTTATTGGTTAAAAAGCAAGAACACACAAGAAAATAACTAAAAGTCTTGAAAGAAAGATAAACTAGTTGGATAAAGAGTAGATATGTGTGTAAATCATGTGAATCTTGTATGATTGTTATTATTTGATGTTGTTATTAGTAAAAACAAGATGGATCATCATCTAGACATACTAGTCAATGTTTGAGAGCATGAACTAGTAGGATGTAAAAGTTAGAAAGTTAAAGGATGATGAATCCATCCATTCATAAGACATGAACTTGTGTAAAAGTAATTTTCCTTGTAAAATAAGACTCTAAACATGTAGATCTAAAGATCTACAAGTGGTTTTTCGGAAGAACCAAGCAAAAATATTAGTTTTGTTAAAACCAGGATCTTATCCGAACTAAAAGCATTTTAGTACATAAACAAGTGTGTAGACTTAAAAAAAATACACTAAATACTCATGAGGAGTATAAACATAAAAATACACATACAACATACAAGATACATAATTCAGGTGCAAAGTGCAACACACGAGATACTTATATTAATTTTAGAGAAAATAATATAAGTAAGATACGTAGTTAAAAATATAGAATATTTTTAACACAAGAATATATACAAAAGAGAGTGACCGTACTTGTGCGACGCAAGTCTAGTGACTAACGTTAAGAAAACGCGTATAGGTTACGACGTTAATTAAGCAAATCCGGTGAAGTTTACGACGCAAGGAACGCAAGGTTGTGAGTTCATGCTCCCCCTTTTCTTTAACTGTTTTCAGTTTTTATAACTTCGGGGGTGAAATACATGTACAAAAGTACAATATTTATAAATGGTATGATATAAATACAAGAAGTACACTTGGTGAGAACGAGAACCAAGTGTGACAAAATATAAGATAATAAGAAACGCACTTGGTGAGGACGAGAACCAAGTTGGATGCGTTATGAGAAATGATAAAAAGAAACGCGCTTGGTGAGGACGAGAACCAAGTTGGATGCGTTATGAGAAATGAACAAAAGAAACGCGCTTGGTGAGGACGAGAACCAAGTAGGATGCGTTATGAGAAATAGTGTCACGAATAGGGTACAGAAGCACCATTAATCAACGTATACATTCAGACCGCAGAACAAAAGGTTAGATCTAACGGGTGCCTGGCAGCCACACTCTCGGTGAGGGCGAGAATCGAGTAGTGCTTTTGTGTCTCAGAATATACCAATTAAATGCCTTAGGTTTGGTGACTTCCTATGTCGTGTCACATGTTAATGGCTTTGCAACCCATTAACAATCCTGATATTTACAGAAATACTGTATTTACATAAAATTCATACCATACTAAAATTGATATATAACTTGAAGTACGTGGGGTACTCAAGAAAATTGATATGTAACTTGAAGTACGTGGGGTACTCAAGAAGATTGATATATAACTTGAAGTACGTGGAGTACTCAAGAAAAACTTGATTTATTCACAA
The DNA here is from genome assembly GCA_030545235.1 of Helianthus tuberosus. NCBI lineage: Eukaryota > Viridiplantae > Streptophyta > Magnoliopsida > Asterales > Asteraceae > Helianthus > Helianthus tuberosus. Next base: position 132,616,901 of record CM060387.1, on the reverse strand, counting down.
CTATGTTTTTATACAAAGTATACAAACGTGAAATACAAAACTGCATGAATTCACACCAACATTATGTTGACGTTTTTCCAAAAACTCACATGTATTTCAGGTAACTAGGATGGATGTGCGCGCGGTCTTGCCTATGCTCGTGGATGTCGCTTGTGTTTAACTTTAAATAAAGTTGTAAACTTTTAAGACAATGTTTTAAGCTGTCTAGCGATGTAAACGCTATCTTATGCATTCAAATTATGGTATTTGAAGTATTTTTACGAGCATGTAGCATGTTTACCTTTCGTATGCAATGAGAACCTTTCATGATCACACCTCGTGCTTCCGCCGCAGAAAGGGGTGTGACAGATTGGTATCAGAGCTGCGATTGTAGTGAACCAGGATTCTTTCTCGAGTCTAGTCTACAATCTCTAGGATCCTTTCACGAAAACAATTTTCAAAGAGTTTTCATTGCATAAAACGTCCCGCGACATCCACTGCCTGAAACTGTCTACATGAGTCTAGAAAAGACATTACGAGACTTAGAGTGCACTTGAGTAGCACTTGTCGTTGACTAGAAATTACTTGCAATTATGTGTTATAATTAGCATGTACTAGAAGTAGAATGTCACGAGTATACGTGATTTTACCTAAAAGCGATGGCCCATCTGAAGGAAGAAATACGAGGATGAAACGAACTGTGCGGACTGTGCAAGGAGTTACGTAATTATGGATGCATACATAATTATGGAATTCAGTGCACAAAAATCATAGCAAGTCTTGTCACGTATAGATTTCCTCAGTGCAAGCCTACTAAGTACTCTGCTAGAGTAATAATTGTTTGATGTCACTTATATGGTATATACCTGTGAATATATATACTACTACTGCCTAGTAGGACGATGTCAAACAAATGTCTAACCCTGTTGTGTTATGTTCTGTCAGAACATGGCACCCAGGAAAGCTGTAAATGCTCGCAATGACGATCAACCTCCTCCTCCCCCACTGCCAAGAACTGCTGAAGAGCTGAACGCTCTACTGGAGGAAAGGATCTCCGCTGCTATCGCCCAGTACGAGGCGAACCGAACTCAAGACAGTGGAGGACCAAGCAATGCTAGGCGTAATGGGAATGGAGATTCGTCTGGAGGCAATGCAGCTCAAGGTAACCTTAAGACACTGTGCTAAGCATGAGGAAATTTATGAACGGTCTTTGTTTCATTATTTCTTCGATTGCTCACATGTGAATTGGTTGAATCAATTCCAGGCTGCACTTTCAAGCAGTTTCTCGACTGCAAGCCGATGAACTATGACGGCACAGGAGGTGCAGTAGCATTTGTGCGCTGGACGGAGAAGACTAAAGCCACTATCCACATGAGCAAGTGTACCGCGGATCAACAAGTCACCTTTGCTACTGGGTTGTTTGTCGATGAAGCTCTGACTTGGTGGAACCTGCAAGTCCAAACCTTGGGCGATGATGCCGCTTATGGCCTAACTTGGGATGAACTGAAAGAAAGAATGAGAGAGAAGTACTGCTCTCGTGCGGAACTCCAAAGGCTGGAAACAGAGTTCTGGCACTTGACTATGGAAGGTGCTGACATCAATGGTTACACTCGAAGGTTCCACGATCTGTCAAGAGTGCTTCCCTACATGGTGACTCCTGAATTTAAGCGTGTGGAACGCTACATTTGGGGACTGGCCTCAGAGTTTCGTGGCATGGTGACGTCGGCCAAACCACAAACAATCACCGAGGCTGTAACTCTGGCTGTCAGCCTTACTGAAGATTGTGTTCGTATGAAGAAGCTATCACTGAACCCGACAGAGAAGACCGAGACACATGCTGAGTCGTCCGGTGACAAAAAGAGAAAGCATACAAGTTTGAACCAAGCAACTCGCAACAACAAGGGTTTCAGCAAGAAGCGTGACGCTAACCCGTCCCAGGAGACGAAAACCCATGCAACCAAAGCATACCAAGGCTCCATGCCTAGATGCCAAAAATGTAAGTATCATCATGATGGAGCTTGTCGCATTCCAAGGTGCGACAAATGTGGTAAATTGGGTCATCAAACAGAAGACTGTTGGGGAAAAGGAAAGAACCGAAATGGGAACGGTGCTGGTAACAAGAATGGTAACGGGAAAGGGCAGAACCAAGGATGCTTCAAGTGTGGAAGCAATGATCATTTCATGAAGGACTGCCCAGAGAGAAACAATGCTCAGGCTAGAGCATTTGTGATTGGAGCAAAGAACGCACGCGAGGACCCTAACGTGGTCACCGGTACGTTTCTCATTAACAATCACTTTGCATCCATATTATTTGACACTGGCGCCGACTATAGCTTCATGTCTGTGGAATTTAAACGCATACTCGGAATAAAATCTAGTAGATTAGAAATTCCTTATTCCATAGAACTAGCCAATGGTAAACTCGTTGAATCAGGCGAAGTTGTTAGAGGCTGCACTCTAGAACTTGGTGAACGAAGATTTAGCATCGACCTCCTACCTATTCAATTGGGTAGCTTCGATGTAGTAGTCGGGATGGACTGGTTGTCCAAGAACAAAGCTGAAGTTATTTGTCATGAGAAAATCATTCGCATCCCTTTAGCGAATGGTGAAACTCTCATCGTGCATGGAGTAAAACGAGACGCGCCTCTTCGAATCATCAGTTGTATGAAGGCACAAAAGTGCTTGAGGAAAGGATGTGTCGCTTTCCTAGCACACGTTATAGACAAGAAGGCTGTGGAGCCGAAACTCGAAGACATTCCTGTGGTAAAGGAATTTCCTGATGTGTTTCCTGAAGATCTGCCAGGACTACCTCCGCAACGACAAGTCGAATTCCGTGTAGACTTGGTTCCAGGAGCCGCTCCTGTGGCCAAGGCTCCCTATCGACTTGCTCCATCCGAAATGCAAGAATTGTCTCCACAACTCCAGGAGTTGTTGGATAAAGGATTCATAAGGCCAAGCTTCTCACCCTGGGGAGCTACAGTGTTATTCGTGAAGAAGAAGGATGGATCACTGCGGATGTGTATCGATTACAGGGAACTGAACAAACTCACGATCAAGAATCGGTATCCGCTACCGAGGATTGATGACTTGTTTGATCAACTGCAAGGATCAAGCTACTATTCCAAGATCGACCTTCGATCTGGATACCATCAGCTGAGGATCCAAGATGAAAGCGTACCAAAGACTGCATTCAGAACGCGATATGGGCACTACGAATTTCTTGTGATGCCGTTTGGGCTGACGAATGCACCAGCGGTCTTTATGGATCTAATGAACCGCGTATGCAAACCATATCTCGATAAATTCGTGATTGTATTTATCGATGATATCCTGATTTACTCGCGAACGAAAGAAGAGCACGAGCAACATCTCAGAACCATCTTGGAACTACTGAAGAAAGAGAAGCTTTATGCAAAATTCTCGAAGTGCGAATTCTGGATTCGCGAAGTACAATTTCTTGGTCACGTGGTGAATGAGAAGGGCATTCATGTAGACCCGTCCAAGATAGAAGCAATAAAGAATTGGGAAGCTCCCAAGACCCCAACCGAAGTTCGTCAATTTTTGGGCTTAGCGGGCTACTATCGGCGATTCATTGAGAATTTCTCGAAGATAGCTCAACTGCTAACGACCCTTACACAGAAAGACAAGAAATACGACTGGGGTCACAAACAGGAAGAAGCCTTTCAGCTACTTAAGAACAAGCTCTGCGATGCACCAATACTATCATTACCCGAAGGCACTGAAGACTTCGTGGTATACTGTGACGCTTCACGACAAGGTTTGGGTTGCGTGCTCATGCAACGCCAAAAAGTCATCGCTTATGCTTCAAGACAACTGAAGGTTCACGAGAGAAATTATACCACTCACGACCTGGAGCTGGGTGCAGTGGTATTCGCCTTGAAGATTTGGCGACATTATTTATATGGTACTCGATGTACAATCTTCACAGATCACAAAAGCTTACAACACATATTTGATCAGAAGGAATTGAATATGCGCCAGCGACGTTGGGTCGAGCTGCTGAATGATTATGACTGTGAGATTAAGTACCATCCTGGAAAGGCGAACGTTGTAGCGGACGCGTTGAGCCGAAAAGAAAGGGTTAAGACCCTAAGGGTTCGAGCATTGGAAATGACGATTCGAACGAACCTCACTGCACGCATTCGTAATGCACAACAAGAAGCTCTTAAAGGAGAGAACCGTAAAGCTGAATACCTACGGGGTATGTTGAAATACATGATGCCAAATGAAGAGGGAGCCTTATACTTCAAGAAGCGTATTTGGGTTCCACTCTATGGTGGCATACGAGAAGTCATCCTTAATGAAGCCCACAAATCGAGATATTCGATCCATCCAGGATCGGACAAAATGTATCAAGACTTGAAAGAATACTATTGGTGGCCGAGGCTCAAAAGCGACGTTGCTGTTTATGCTGGAAAATGCCTAACCTGTGCCAAGGTTAAGGCAGAATATCAGAAACCGTCCGGCCTACTACAACAACCAGAGATTCCCGTGTGGAAGTGGGAACAAATCTCGATGGACTTCATAACGAAATTACCCAGGACCCCGAGAGGGCACGATATGATATGGGTAATAGTTGATCGATTAACGAAGTCTGCGCACTTCCTACCGATCCGAGAAAAAGACAGCACTAGAAAGCTTGCTGAAATATACTTAAGAGAAATTGTGGCACGACATGGAGTGCCAATCTCAATCATTTCAGACAGAGATGGACGCTTTGTCTCAAGAATCTGGCAATCATTTCAGGAAGCCTTTGGATCTCAGTTAGATCTGAGCACGGCATTCCATCCGCAAACAGACGGCCAGAGCGAACGGACTATACAAACGTTAGAAGATATGCTTCGCGCATGTGTCATGGATCTAGGCGGCAGCTGGGATACTCACCTACCTTTAGTTGAGTTTTCCTACAATAACAGCTATCATACGAGCATAAAAGCCGCGCCGTTCGAAGCTCTGTATGGCCGCAAGTGCCGATCGCCCTTATGTTGGGCAGATGCCGGAGATAAGCGTATGGTTGGTCCTGAACTTGTACAAGAGACAACCGACAAGATTGCGCAGATCCGAGAGCGCATTAAGGCGGCTCGAGATCGACAAAAGAGCTACGCCGATCCGAAAAGGAAGTCAGTAGAATTCAAGGTGGGAGACAAGGTGTTGTTAAAAGTCTCACCATGGAAGGGCGTAGTCAGATTTGGAAGGCGTGGAAAGCTGAATCCACGATATATCGGACCATTCAGAATATTGAAAAGAATTGGTACCGTGGCATACAAGTTGGAGTTACCGGAAGAACTTAATGGAGTACATGATACGTTTCATGTATCCAACCTGAAGAAGAGTCCAACACAAGAAAGCGTGATCATCCCGATGGATGAAGTGCATATTGATGAAGCCCTCCGATTTACAGAACAACCCGTTGAGGTTACCGACTGGAAAGTCAACAAGACCAGGAGGAGCAGTGTGAAGCTTGTCAAAGTACGTTGGAGCTCTAAGCACGGACCCGAGTACACATGGGAACGTGAAGACCAGTTCAAGAAAAAGTATCCCCACCTATTCAAGAAGACTCCAGCGAGAGTGAGTTCAGCCTGAATTTCGGGACGAAATTCTTTTAACGGGGGGAGACTGTTACAACTGGCACAAACCGGTAATTTCCGTACACTTTAATCATTATTTAATGGTTGCAATTATGTGCTTAATTGTCAGCAATGTCTGAACACATGATTAAACAAGTGAATTCATGCACGTTGTATACTACAAAATATTGCTTTATGCATAAACAAGAGCGTTGCGTCAAAAATAATAGTAAACTCACCGGTAAGACACACTGTGTCAACAGAACTGCAGAAAGCAGTCAGACAATAAAATTGGAGCCTAGGTGTAGGTCCGACAACAAGAATGCATTAAAACCCAAGAGTACATACAAGGGTTAATATATATATGCAATACGAAAGCAAAAATAAGCACTAAAAAGCACCCGAAACACACTTTAAGTGCATAATTTATATAATTCAGCAATAAATCAGCATTTAGACATATAAATATTATGCAGAAATGTCGTTTTATTATCCAGAATATTTCCCTAAGTGTTGGGAATTGAAAGAGTACAAGAAAGGTACTTAAACGACACTAAAAAGTGTAATTTAGCACTTTAACGAATCGGTATCTAACCGAACAACTGGATATTACCCGGAACATCCAAATATTTACTAGATCTTTCCAAATCTATAATAATCTTGCCAAGATCCCTTAAATCTTACATGATCTTTCATAGATCTCTTTTAGATTCACAAGATCTTTCATAGATTCACTTTGATACACTTAGATTTGGTAAATCTAATTAAGATCTTGAATGTTACAACTAGACCCCCTCCCCTATGCTTAAAATCGGCCCACATGGCCTACTTCAAGATCTTCATTTGATCCCACAAGATTTGTTGTAAGATCATGTCTAGTACTTGGGAACACAAGACCCTTTGGTTACAAGAATTAAATGGTTATAAGTAAACCATCACCTATATCCTCACACACACTACACAACACCAAAACTCCCTTCTTCCTCCTCTCTTGGCTACGGCCCAAACCATACACACCCACACATCCATTGCAAGCTTCATATCAAGCAATCTAAGGTGACTCCAAGGTGTAAGAAGCTAAGTTAGGAGGTGTGGAAGCAACGGAACTTGAAGGACCTTCTCCATTTGCTTTTATCCACCTCATTTGCACTCTTGAACTTCCCTAGCCTTGTGCTAGTAGTAAGTGCTCTAAAACACTTCCTTGTTCATGATTAAAGTGGTTAATAAGAAGTTTATTGGTTAAAAAGCAAGAACACACAAGAAAATAACTAAAAGTCTTGAAAGAAAGATAAACTAGTTGGATAAAGAGTAGATATGTGTGTAAATCATGTGAATCTTGTATGATTGTTATTATTTGATGTTGTTATTAGTAAAAACAAGATGGATCATCATCTAGACATACTAGTCAATGTTTGAGAGCATGAACTAGTAGGATGTAAAAGTTAGAAAGTTAAAGGATGATGAATCCATCCATTCATAAGACATGAACTTGTGTAAAAGTAATTTTCCTTGTAAAATAAGACTCTAAACATGTAGATCTAAAGATCTACAAGTGGTTTTTCGGAAGAACCAAGCAAAAATATTAGTTTTGTTAAAACCAGGATCTTATCCGAACTAAAAGCATTTTAGTACATAAACAAGTGTGTAGACTTAAAAAAAATACACTAAATACTCATGAGGAGTATAAACATAAAAATACACATACAACATACAAGATACATAATTCAGGTGCAAAGTGCAACACACGAGATACTTATATTAATTTTAGAGAAAATAATATAAGTAAGATACGTAGTTAAAAATATAGAATATTTTTAACACAAGAATATATACAAAAGAGAGTGACCGTACTTGTGCGACGCAAGTCTAGTGACTAACGTTAAGAAAACGCGTATAGGTTACGACGTTAATTAAGCAAATCCGGTGAAGTTTACGACGCAAGGAACGCAAGGTTGTGAGTTCATGCTCCCCCTTTTCTTTAACTGTTTTCAGTTTTTATAACTTCGGGGGTGAAATACATGTACAAAAGTACAATATTTATAAATGGTATGATATAAATACAAGAAGTACACTTGGTGAGAACGAGAACCAAGTGTGACAAAATATAAGATAATAAGAAACGCACTTGGTGAGGACGAGAACCAAGTTGGATGCGTTATGAGAAATGATAAAAAGAAACGCGCTTGGTGAGGACGAGAACCAAGTTGGATGCGTTATGAGAAATGAACAAAAGAAACGCGCTTGGTGAGGACGAGAACCAAGTAGGATGCGTTATGAGAAATAGTGTCACGAATAGGGTACAGAAGCACCATTAATCAACGTATACATTCAGACCGCAGAACAAAAGGTTAGATCTAACGGGTGCCTGGCAGCCACACTCTCGGTGAGGGCGAGAATCGAGTAGTGCTTTTGTGTCTCAGAATATACCAATTAAATGCCTTAGGTTTGGTGACTTCCTATGTCGTGTCACATGTTAATGGCTTTGCAGCCCATTAACAATCCTGATATTTACAGAAATACTGAATTTACATAAAATTCATACCATACTAAAATTGATATATAACTTGAAGTACGTGGGGTACTCAAGAAAATTGATATGTAACTTGAAGTACGTGGGGTACTCAAGAAGATTGATATATAACTTGAAGTACGTGGAGTACTCAAGAAAAACTTGATTTATTCACAACTATGTTTTTATACAAAGTATACAAACGTGAAATACAAAACTGCATGAATTCACACCAACATTATGTTGACGTTTTTCCAAAAACTCACATGTATTTCAGGTAACTAGGATGGATGTGCGCGCGGTCTTGCCTATGCTCGTGGATGTCGCTTGTGTTTAACTTTAAATAAAGTTGTAAACTTTTAAGACAATGTTTTAAGCTGTCTAGCGATGTAAACGCTATCTTATGCATTCAAATTATGGTATTTGAAGTATTTTTACGAGCATGTAGCATGTTTACCTTTCGTATGCAATGAGAACCTTTCATGATCACACCTCGTGCTTCCGCCGCAGAAAGGGGTGTGACAACCTTGCATTACTTTGCATTACTTAGTGTGAGTCTTATTTTTGTAAAGATTTTGTATTGGTATCTTATAAAACATCCTGATCAGTATGCTCAGAAACATACTGCAAAAGCCTTTTATTAAATAGATCTTCCAAACGTTCCTTCAACTTTGTAAAAATTTCTTTAGAAAGTAAAAAATAGTTTATCTTTTCAAAACCAAGTTTTGATAATGATCAAAGTTCCAAACCAATACTAGTTTCAAACATCCTAATCAAATATCCTTAAAAGGACTTTGAGGATATATATCAGGATACTTAACATAATGTCACCAAAAACCTAAACGAGGCTTATAAAGGAAAGATCATACCAGAAATAGGACATAAACCTATTAGCAAACTTCAATCCCTTTGCAACTCTTCCAATGAAGATGTCCCCTGTGCAAGGTACTTAGTGCATTAGTCGCAAACTTCATCCTTTTAGCTTTACACCACCACCTTGGAGGGAATGTCCCCTGTATACAATGCCTTCAAGTATCTTAGAAATCTACTTAATGTCAGTTTCCATTGCATAAGAGATTTTTTTACATCCCAAGGGTAAAACCCAAGGATGTACTGGAGATAAATCCCTTGTATCCTGGGGAAAATCCCAATTTTTCATGCGCTACAGGCGGGAGTGTATAAACTCCAAGACTTAGAAAGGTGAAAACCTTTAAACCTTAGAGAGTATGAAAATACCCTTTCGTGAGAGAGGGTGATCAATCCTCATATACCTTTAGGATTCAGGATATAGCCAACAGTAACGAAATTGTCAGCCACTTTTACATGGACTGGTCCCGCCACCTTGAACTATCCCTGAATAACTTGCGCTCCAGGCGGGGTGTTTAAACCCAATTCCGAAGAAAGGTGAATACCTTTAAACCTGTGAAGGAATCAGTATCCCTTAAACGTAAGAGAGGGGGCCAATCCTCTAATCTTCTGAGTTATCCTGAGTGCATATCCTGGAGCTATATCCTAGAACATATCTTGCAAAACAACTGTAAACTATGGTGGGTGCTAGCTTGGCTAACACCCCTCCGATGCTTAAGTCAGTATTGAGTTTCAAAAAATAAATTAAACCAAGCCGTATTTAAAAAAGATAGAATTCATACCATTCTGAGTTAGAAATTGAATTCTAAACTCACTTGAAATAGAGCTTAAGGTGTATAGCATTCCAAGATCTCGGTAGCATATCCCCCTCCATATTCTTGAGTCTGTATGCTCCTTTCCCTGCTTCTGATTCAACCTCATATGGTCCTTCCCATTTTGGAGCTAACTTGCCATCGGCAGGATTAGTAGTATTTTGAAAAGCCTTTCTTAACACCCAATCTCCAACCTTAAATCTTCTGGTTCTAATATTCTTGTTATATGCCCTGGATATTCTCTGTTGATATGCTGCCATCCTTAGCCTTGCCGCATCTCTCTTTTCATCTATAGTGTCTAAATCCTGACTCAAGGCTTCAGGATTCTTCTCAGGATCACTTAAGACAGATCTTGCAGTAGGTATCATCATTTCCGTTGGAATCATTGCTTCTGCTCCAAACACCAAGGAAAATGGGGTTTGGCCTGTTGCATTCTTTACCGTTGTCCTATCAGCCCATAAAACAAAGGGTAATTCTTCTGCCCATCTTCCTTTTTTGGCTCCAAGCCTTTTCTTTAAGTTATTGACAATTATCTTGTTTGAGGATTCTGCTTGTCCATTTGCTTGAGGATGTACCGGAGTAGATGTGATCATTTTGATTCCCCAGTTCTTGCAAAAGTCAGTAGTCCTCTTACTTATGAACTGAGAACCATTGTCACAGATTATCTCAGCTGGTACTCCGAATCTGGTCAGGATATTCCTCTTTATGAAGGATACTACTTCTTGGTTTCTAACTTGAACAAATGCTTCAGCTTCAACCCACTTAGAGAAATAATCCGTCATTGCTAGCATAAAGACTTTTCCTCCTGGAGCTTTTGGTAGCTTTCCCACTATATCCATACCCCACTTCATAAATGGCCAAGGGGAAACAATAGGATACAATGGTTCAGCAGGTTGATGCAGTATGTTACTACGTCTTTGACATGCGTCACATCTTCGAGCATATTCTGCGACATCTTTTCTCATTGTTGGCCAATAATATCCTGTCCTTAATACTTTTGAGAATAACGACCTGCCCCCAGTATGGTTACCACAATCCCCTTCATGTATATCCTGAAGTACTTCTTTGGCTTCAGGATCCTCCAAGCACCTCAAATACGGTCCTGCAAGAGATTTCTTGTATAAAATATTATTTATAATAGTGAATCGTGATACCTTCATCCTAAATGCCTTAGGATTTTCATTTCCTGGGATGTGTCCTTCTTTGAGATATCTCATGATTGGAGCCGTCCAGGATTTAGGATCCTCTTCAGGATGCTCTGCTCCAGGATCCTGAATACCAGCTACTTCTTTATCCTGAGGATTCGTTGCAGGATATAAGACATGTAATATTGGTATTTGCGTCCCTTCAGGTATCTTGATCGATGATCCCAAATTTGCTAAGGCATCCGCTTCAGCATTATCCTCCCTTGGTACCTGTTTAAGTACAAAAACATCGAAATATCCTGCTAATTTTTTGAGAATATCGAGATATTCGATTAATTTCTCACCCTTAACTGCATAGGATCCATTAAAATGGTTAGTAATTAACAAAGAGTCAACATATACTTGCAAATTTTTGATACTCATGCTCTTAGCCAACTCTAATCCTGCAATTAAAGCCTCATACTCTGCTTCATTATTAGTAGCAGGAAATTCACACCTAATAGCCTGGGGTAATATGTCCCCCTGTGGCGATTTTAGTAGTATTCCTAATCCTACTCCTCTTACATTAGATGCACCATCAGTATATAATGTCCAGGATCCTGAGGATTCTCCTAGCTGTTGAACTTCTAGATCTACCTCGTCCTGAATGTCACTACTAAAATCAGCCACAAAGTCAGCTAAAGCCTGAGACTTTATGGCATTCCTAGGTTCATATACTAAATCATAAGCACTCAACTTTACTGACCACTTGGCCATCCTGCCTGACATCTCTGGTTTCCTAAGCACATTTTTGATAGGATAATTTGTTTTAACATGTATCCTATGTGTCTCGAAATAATGCCTAAGTTTCGTTGATGCCATAATTAATGCTAGTATCAATTTTTCTAAATGAGAATACCTAGTTTCAGTATCTAACAAACTTTTACTGACATAATAAACAGGATACTGCTGACCTTCATGGTCTTTTATAAGAACGACACTTACAACATTCCCTGATACAGCAAGGTACAGGGATAGTGGTTCACCATTTTCCGGCTTCATCAATAGAGGTGCGGTTGAGAGATACCGTTTCAAATCCTGCAGGGCTGCTTCAAGCTTTTCCCCCCATTCGAATCTTTTGTTCTTCTTTAGGATATCATAGAAGTCTTTGCATTTCTCTGAGGATCTTGAGATAAATCTATTTAGAGCTGCTACTCGGCCTGTTAATCTTTGTACGTCCTTCATATTCGAGGGTGATTTTATATCCAGGATAGCTTTAATCTGCTCCGGGCTTGCCTCTATCCCCCTTTTCGTCACCATATACCCAAGAAATTTTCCTGCCCCCACTCCGAAATGGCATTTAGCAGGATTCAGCTTCATGTTGTATTGATCCAGGATATCAAACGCTCCTCCCTTGATATCCTGGAGGTGATCCTCAGCCTTTTTAGATTTTACCACCATATCATCGATATATACTTCCATGGTGTCCCCCAGTTTGTCTTTGAACATCATGTTTACCAATCTTTGGTATGTTGCACCTGCATTCTTCAAACCAAAAGGCATAGCTGTATAACAATAAATACCTGTTGGTGTCATGAAGGCAGTATCCTCCTGGTCAGAAGGCTCCATTTGGATCTGTTGAAATCCTGAGGATGCATCCATAAAAGTCAGCATTTCATGCCAGGCAGTGGCATCTACCATTGCATCAATGTGGGGAAGAGGAAATGGGTCTTTAGGATAAGCTTTGTTCAAGTCTGTGTAGTCTACACAAACTCTCCATTTCCCATTCTTCTTCTGTACTACAACCACGTTTGCTAGCCACCTTGGGAACTTAACCTCTCTGATCATTCTGGACTTTAATAATCTTTCAACTTCCTCCTGGATAATCGCGTTCCGCTCAGGAGCAAACTTCCTTCTTTTTTGTTGCACAGGCTTGAATGATTTATCAATTCCAAGCTTGTGAGTGATAATATCTTTGGATATGCCTGTCATATCCTCATGCTTCCATGCAAACGTAGACATCCTGCATTTCAAAAAGTTAATTAATTGTTCTTCAATATCCTGAGGGATATTGGTCCCTACGAGCACCGAAATATCGGGATTATCCTGGTCCAGGATAATTTTCTTCACATCCTGCTCCGGATCCTCCACGATATCCTGGACCCGTGTCTTTAATTGCTATGCTGCACTAGGTTTGGTTGAGGATTTCATTGAGGATGAGTAGCATTCTTTCGCCTCCTGCTGATCACTATCCACTTTGACCACTCCCCAAGGGGTAGGTATCTTGATGCATTGGTGATATGTTGATGGTACGGCCTTCATATCGTGAATCCACGGTCTTCCCAGTATGATGTTATAGCAGGATAGAGAATCCATCACACAGAAACGTTGTATCGAATTGACTCCTTCAACGTATACTGGCAACTTTATCTCTCCCACTGTGTTTCTAGCCTCCCCACTGAATCCAAAAAGCACGGTAGACTTTGAAGTGATATCCATTGGAGATACGTTCATTCTCTTCAGAGTTTCTAGTTGGATTATGTTGACGGAGCTGCCATTATCAACCAGTATCCTGCGTACAAAATGGTTAGCCACATATAATGTTATTACCAGAGCATCATGGTGAGGATCTTGGACAGTATCCCTGTCATCAGCATCAAAAGTGATCACTTTATCAGCTGTGAGGGTAGTCATCCTGACAGGTTTGTCTCCCCTTTCGGCCTTGGATTCCTTTGCATGTCTCTTTGCCGCCGAATACGATGTTCCACAAATGTCGGATCCTACCGAAATGAAGTTGATTATCTTGGCATCCGCGGGAGGTGATGCTGCTCGTTCAGGATCCTTCTCAGTATCCTGACCCTTATTCTTCTTTCTTCCTAAAAGATCTTTCAGATATCCCTTGCTTAGAAGATAGCTTATTTCTTTCCTCAGAGCAATGCAATCCTCAGTCATATGTCTGAAATCTTCGTGGAAAGCACACCATTTTGACTTATCTTTCCAGTCAGCCTTTTGTTGATTCTTTCGAGGCCATCTAGCCTTGTCTCCTAGACCCTGCATAGCATACATCAATTCAGGAATATTAACAGAAAAGCAATATTCAGACAACTCAGGATACTCTTCAGGATCCTCATCTTCAACAGCGTTCACTCTTTTGTTTTCGTTTCTATTATACGGCTTAGGCCGATATGACTTGAACGAGGATTCTGACTTCCTATTAGTTGACTCATAAGTGTTGGACGAGTTCATCCTTTCTTGCATCTTTCTGTCATCTTCCAGACGGATATATCTCAAAGCCCTGTTACGAGTTTCGTCGAGATTCCTGCAGGGATTCATCACAAGATCCTGATAAAACTGAGAATCCTTTTGTAATCCCATCTTGAAAGCTTGCACAGCTGTTGCAACATCAAGATGTGGGATATCCAAGGATTCTCGTCTGAATTTGTTCACATAATCCCTCAAGGATTCCTGAGGCCCTTGAGTTATCCTGTAAAGATCACTGGTTAGTTTCTCAAAACTCCGACTACAAGAAAATTGACTGTTAAATAAATTAACCAAGTGAGCAAATGAAGTAATTGAGTGAGGAGGAACGTTTAATAGCCATTTTAAGGCCGATCCTGTTAGAGTAGAACCAAATCCCTTGCACAAGCACGCTTCCTTGAGCTCCGGAGGGATAGGGTTAATCTCCATTCTTTCCCTATACTGAGCAATATGCTCCTCAGGATCCGTACTCCCATCATAAAGCTTCATGTTGGGAGTTTGGAATCTCTTTGGGATCTCAGCATCACAGATAGGATATGCAAAACGAGATATCTTGTGGCTGTCTTGAGATACTTCCGGGATCGGCTGGACCACCCCAGGTACACTAGATATCATGTCCTTCAATTTCTGAAGTTCCCTGGTAAGTGCTGATGTTACACCTGTATCCTGCAAAGATCCACCACTGTTAGTAGCATGAGTATTGTTATTATTCGACACGTTACCCGTTGGAGGATTTTGCCCATATCCTGAAGCATATCCTGAGCTCCTCATGGTTGACATCCTAATCGAGGAGGGTATTTCAGGAGTATGATTCTGAGGAAGACTGGGCACGATATTCCCCCTATTATCCTCGGTATATACAGCTGAACTAAAGTTCAACGCTCTGGGGTGTAACGGAGTGACATTGTCCTCAGCAGATCTGCTCGAGCCAGCCTTCAGGAGTTGTATTTCCCTCAAAAGCATTTGGTTTGTTTCCTGTTGCTGCCTCATTTGTTCCTGCACACTTCCAAATAAGGTTAAAATTTCATCATTAGAAGCTAAAACGGGAGCAGATCCCTGGACACTCCGAGTTGGGATAACATCTTAAGATTGTGTAGAGGCTGGCATCCTTGGAGGAGGTGGTGGAAGCACCGAACCGGTAGTAGCAGAAGTCATAGCAGACACAGTAGAGGAACTCATGTTTGATCTTGAGGCCATTATGGATAATGTGGCAAAAAGTTTTGAAAATAGAAAACCGATTAGCGATTTGACAAAAAGTTTTAGTAAAGAGAGCACCACTTGCCCCACGGTGGGCGCCAAATTGTTTTGGTCAAAAATTACCGAAGTAATTAAGTGATCAAATTAGTTAAGTGAGGTAGTGTGCTAGAAATGAGTGTCGAAAATATGTTAATCAAGTTAATTTGTAAAAACAGTTTCAGGATACGGCTCAGGATATAGAGTTGTATCTATGATCAAACAATGAGCAAAAGTAAAGTAAACGACACGGGATGTACGAGGAAAGCCCTTGATCAATCTAGATCGCCGGCATAAAACCTCGGGAGCTGACAATCGCAGCTGCCTAGTTCTTCTATTGCTTCAAAAATCAGGATACAGTGCAAGATGTGGTACGGATCGACTAAGTGTTACAACGAAACTTGAATACAAGTGTCGTGTTTGCGATGAGCTAGAGAGTGTAAGTGTATGAGAGTGTTAGTGAAAAATCGTGTGTTCTAAGCTGGTCCGCCCCCATCTATTTATAGTAAAGATAAAATAACAAACTAGCCTAAACTTGCGGGATCCGCCGAATATTCCTTCTTCGAACGTTGTAGACCTGGTCTTTCGGGCTCAACGTCTCTTCCTCAACAAATTCGTCCGAGTCTTGAGGAGAAGAAGTCCTCTCGACCGTTAGCAAGTCTCAGCCCTTAACCTGCACGTGGTTAATTCAATAAGCCTCAGGATATCGCCCAATATGTTAGCAATATCCTCTTCCAGCATCCTAGTCACAAATGAACAAACATAGGCAGGATATTGGTCAGGATATATACGTTAAGAAAATGACCCCTAACAGTTATTATTATACTAAACATATATTTTGGATCTAGCCTACAACTTTGTGTTGATATTTTTAGAGACATATTAGCATATATTGTGCAAGTAAAAATTAAATGTGCTGATATGAACCAAATGTGTAATATATTCATAGACAATATTTAAATCTATATTAAATATAAAAAATGCTAACTGACTAAATTATGGAACTAATTACCTCAAAAAAAATTTCTCAATATTCGAAACAGAAGTTTACATATTTATTTGTCTTGTCTACGAAATATTTATCCGTATAACATTAATTTTGAAATGTTTTTTGTAATAGAAATGATGTTAATATTTCGTAAATATTTTCTTAATTCTTATAATATAATATATTATTTGTTATCTGGAAATTTGTATTATAGAATAAGTATCCGCTAACATATTATATATACACCATTGATCCAAATATACTATTACACGTTTATTGAATTTGGTGTTTTGTTACATTTTATTCGATATATAGTGTGTTTATATTTTTGTGAAAATCGTTAGATATAATGTTTATTAATATATTCGATAAATTTTAAAGAGAGAAAGTTGATTTTGTTTTAGAAATTTGGATCTTTTGAAGAGTTGAAGACTTGGGTTTACCAAAGGGCACTTGTGTGTAATTTTGTCATTGTTACCAAACGAACTATTTCAAAAAATGAAAGGACAGTGAAGATATGGTTGTGTTGCGACCGTGGTGATGAATACAATAGTACAGCCACAAAACGACGTTCTGGTAGCAAAAAGGTTGGATGTCCTTTTACTCTGGTAGGAAGACTAAACTCCAAGAGTGGTACTTGGAAGTTAAAGGTGAAGGAACCAAACCATAACCATGAAGCTTCACAACATCTTGAGGGTCACGCGTTTGCAAGGAGGCTAACCCCGAACGAAGAATATATGGTGGAGAGTCTTTATTCTCAAAACTTGGAGCCAGCTAACATTCTTTTAACAATAAGAAATCAAAACCCACAGAGCATGTGCATTCTACAAGACATACACAATGTAATAAAAAAGTTTAAATTCAGAATGTATGCGGGTCGAACTCCAATACAGGTACTAGAGCAACATTTGGAAGAAAAGGAGTACAATTACTTCACTCGAGAGAATCCCTCCACAAATGTGGTCGAGGATAGTAAAAAATAGTGTTCATATTAAAAAACAGTGTTCATATTAGTTTTATTTACATCAAATTATTAACTTATTATTGTTACATTATAATATTTTTATAAAAAAACACTTGTTAAACAAAAAACAAAAAATATACATGTATATATATATGGGAATCGTATAGCACAATATGATTTATACTGTTACATGCCATAAGCATCGTATAGGCCATATGAGATTGAAATTAAAAAAATGAAAGGAAGTGTATAGCTCTATACAGTTCCCCTGATTGAAAGTAGATTCTTGCAGTTAGAGTAGATTCTGGCATTTGCGTGTGTCAGTAAGATACTTCCCTATTGGAAGTGTATAAGCCAATACAGTTCTTCTGGTCCTTAAAGGAAGCATATAGGCCAATACGTTTCCCCTGATCCCCTAAACCATTTCCTTTTAGAAACTCCTTGCCTCCATTCCTTAACAAATCTCCAAAACATCGGCTCTTAACTTTAAATCCGAATGGCTCTCAACTTTAAATCCGAACGGCTCTCAACTTTAAATCCGAAGAACAAGCCTCTCGTATAGCTTAATACGCTTCGTTTCGGCTTCAAGGTTAGTAAACTCGTTTATAAACCTACATATTTTCATGTTTTTTTCGTTTATATTGGTTCAATGGGGGGGGGGGGGATAATGGTAGTTTTAGGTATTTATTTGCACTGAAGTGGAGGATTTGTGACTTCGATTTTGCTTAATTTCGTGAAATGTGGTGTTGGTTAACTTAGGAATTTTTGCCCTGTTGTTTCTGTTCGTTTGGTCGCATCTAGGGTTCGTTTGAATTCTGTCGATAAGTCTTACAATCGTTTTGTACATGTTCATGTGGCTGAATAATTTTGATTTTAAGTGAGTTTTGATTTCTGCTCTATGAACCACCACTGTTGGTTGGTTCTTTTAATATATGGGAAAAGTGTATCCATGACTTGTTAGAATTGAGTTAAAGACATATGCATTGGTGTATGATTTGGTTTTATCAGGTAGAATTGTTGAATGCGTTCTGTTCCAAAGTACGAGCAACTAATTTCGGGGTTTTGCTGGGATAAAGACAAATTTAACTTCATAATTCTGTTGTTGCTTGATTGTGCCACCACTATTGTCTATTCAAGTTGTTCTTATGTTGGCATAAAATTGTTTTCATAACCTGTTAGAATCAAGTCAGAAATGCATGTAGTAGTCTTTATTTTGATTTCATCAAGTTTATTTGCTTTTATTGAATAAAACAAATCAACCGGATTCAAAACATAATATTCTACAAACGACGACAAAATGAATTTTTTTTAACTTACCGAATATAATTTTTGTTTTGATTTGCTCTGTGTCAAAACCGAACCCAATATAGTTAATTTTAGGTTTTAACACTTTTTTTATAATTTTGCAGATATGGCATTGGACGATGAGATGCATGTTACGGAACTTTTCGATCCATGGGCCGGTGACGATTGTTCACAATATTCATATATGGAAGCTAAGCGGTTCAATAAACTTAGGGAAATGAACGTGGGGTGCATGAGGGGGATACATTGGGATTCGTTAGAGACGTGTGGGGTGGCGGACACTGTGCGGCAGGTTATCGGGCAGGATAGCCCGTGGGATCGTTTGTTTCGAATCGGAGCTGGGTCGTCTTATCAGCCGTTGATGGTGGAATTTCTCTCCACATTCCGCTATAGACCTCGACCGCCTGACCGTGCGAACTCGGATTTTGACGATCCGAATTTGCCGGCCCCAATACCCGAGATCACATTCCGTCTGTTCGGCGAGGTGTTTCAGATGTCGCTTCGTCAATTTGCCGTCGCCACCGGTTTTTACACGGATGCTGAGTTAGTTCAGGACGTGTATACCACGGCTATCGATTCTATGCCCAACGATGACTTGATTGCCTGGTGGCCCACCATCGGTGATGGTCAATACACCAAAGCGGAGGAGGCCCGATCCTCGGACATTCGTGACCCGTTAGTTCGTTACTTGCATCGTTGCATTAGCACGTGCATCGCGGCCCGTGGCAAGAGTTGCGAGCACGTAACGAAGGCCGATCTTTTCTATCTCTATTGTTTATTTACTAGCCGTCCGTGCGCCCTCCATCTCTGCTTGGTGGATTATTTTGTCACACGTTGGAGAAAGCAGCGTCGTGGCAGTATATATGGAGGATCATTTATCGGTCGGATAGCCGAGAGTGTTGGTCGGTACTCTGGTTGGGCCGATGTTAAGTATCCGGCGCCGGCTCCCTGCAAATATTTGGACATGAGGTCGATGACAGGGATGAAAGTGGCGGTAAACATTCCTAATGTTGGTTATAGGTTTGTCGGGGCGAATCGTCAGGCTTGGAAAGGGCAGCCGTTGGTACATCACCTGCTTTTGGAGGCTGAGGAGGTTCAGATGCCCAAGATGGCTGAGCAGGAGGGCGGGCATGATGATGTTGAGGTCCCGCCTCGGCATGAACAGGGGGTCATCAACATCCACAGAGAGCTTATCGTGCGGTTAGGTTGCCTCGGTCAACCAACCGTCTTCTCGATAGGATTTTGCGTAACCAGGATGAGCAGATGCGGCTTCTAACATCTCACGGTCGCCAAATGGACTGGTTGGATGATGACATGGGGTGGATGATGACTGGCATGGGTGAAATGTATAAGCATATGGGTATGTCGGTTCCACCCCGTCCACCACCACAAGTTTATCAGGGCCGGGGCCCGTTCTATACGCAGCAGCCCGACCTGTCCATGCCATCCTTTACTCAGCCCATTCCGTCCATGCAGGTATGTTATCTTATTTTTATTTCATTATCTATGATCAATTTAATGTTATGAAATGTAATGGATAATTTGTTTAAATTCCTTTGTTCGACATTTCCATGCATGTATGTTATTTTGTTTTTATTTCATTTTTATGAACAATTTTAATATTATGTAATGATTATTTTGTTTAAATTTTTTATAGGCTCCGGGCACGTCATGTACCCAGCACAACCCGTCGCCCTCTGTTAGGCGTGGCCCGATATTTACGGAGGGGGAGCTCGTGGAGTCTGACAAGGAGTCTGACGAGGATTGATGAAGATAGTGGTTTGTGATGTTTTTATATGATACAATATTGTACGAACATTTTAGTTTTTATGTTTTGATGTATGAACGATTTAATTTTCCGTTTAATTAGGATATGTTTGTTTTGGTAAGTTATAATGTATGTATATGTTTAGTTTGTTTGGATTGTTTAATTTAACTACGTTGTTTACAAAAATTTATAACAAAAAAAAACTATCATTATTTTATAAAAAAAAAACTAACTCAAATTAAAAAAAAATAAAGTTTGCTAAGAGCAATATGGTGCCGTGGGAAAAGAAAATTTCTTCTAGGGTCGTATAGGGCAATACACTTCCTCTGGTCCCTAATCATTGGCTGAAAAGCATCTGAAAAGTGGCTGAAAAGCATCTGAAAAGTTGTCCAATAGGAAGCGTATAGATCAATACGCTTGGGCTCAGAGGAACCATATAGCCCAATACGCTTCTTGTAGGGTTAGGGATGTACAAATAAAAATTGGGGATGTGTGGATACTGAGAGAAATATGCAATTAACCCCTTTTATCATTTATAAGAAGATGAGGGTACAGCTAGTGATGTGTCGTAACTGCAGATGTTTATGATATATTGTAGAAAAGGGTGGGGAATACGCCAAGTTTAATAATCTCTTGAACACTACTTCAAACTACAAAACATTGACAACAATCTTTAATCATAACTTTTGTAAGTAGATGTGTTCATAAAACTAGCTTACAGAAAAAAATTAGTAACAAAATCTCCTTATAAGTTCTAACACTAATAATAACACTACTGTTAATATTGATATTACATGATTAAATCTTTCATGTATCTTCAGGTTTGTGGGTTGATCATTCTGTTAAATTTTATACTTAATAGTTTCTCTAAAACATGTTTTATGTCGTATCTTAAATTAATTGGGTAGTTATGCTCATAATTTAAAAGATAAACGAGAGATAAACATCAATTTGTTTTTTTGCTTAAACGTAGTTGCTATATAATAATTTGTATTTTTGCCCGCATATTTATGTTTTTTAAAGTTTTACTATGAAACAAATAAAATAAAGAGTTAATTACTGTTTTCGTCCATGTGGTTTGTCAAAATCACTATTTCAGTCAATTAGTTTAAAAATTGCGATTTCAGTCCCTGTGGTTTCACCTTCATAACCATTTCAGTCCCTTTGGTTTCACTTTCGTAACCATTTCAATCCATTTATTCTGTTAGTACAGGGACTGAAATGGTTACGAGGTGGACTGAAATGGTTACGAAAGTGAAACCACAGGGACTGAAATCGCAATTTTTAAACTAATTAACTGAAATAGTGATTTTTGACAAACCACAAGGATGAAAACAATAATTAACTCTAAAATAAAATTTCGAGTTATACGGATAGCTTTACTTCAACTCAAGAAAACTTGTGTCTTGCTCATGAGATTCTAGGGTTTCTATCAGTTTCTACTTCTTAACTTATATGTTTGTAGAAAGAAGTAAGTTCCTCTTCAAACAATGACTGAGCCTTGGAAGTAACATGTCTATGAACAAATCATGTACAAACAGTGTTAACTGTGAGAACCGTATGAATGGATCTGATTCATTGATAGTTTAAATCAATGGTTGGTGTTGATTAAAAAAACACCCTTATAATTAATAATTAGTACTAACAAGTTAGGGGTAATTTTGTAAAATTGTTAGTTTATATTAAATAATAAGATCTATTGTTTATGGTATTTTAGTCATTTAGCCATTTTTCATTAAATACTAATTCCACCAAGGTTTTTTAAACTAAAATAACTTTTATATACTTCAAGTATTTTTTTTATTTTTAGAGTAAATTACAAGTTTTGTCCTTTATGTTTACACCAAATTGCAGGCGCTGTCCTTTTTTCCAAAAGTTGACAGACGGTATCCTTAACCTTCCAAAATCTTGCACGTTATGTCCTTTAGACCAAACCCAGTTAGATTTTTTGGTTAAATATGGTCATGTGCATTGCACATGAGGGCATTTTAATCGTTTCACATTTCAAGGGGCTATTTTATAAGAAACTTTTATTCAGGGACTAAATTGTACAAAACTTAAAAATAAAAAATATATAAACTCTCTCTTTTCTGGTTCAGATCTCAAACTGTCACACCCTGACATTTGCGAAAGCGTGATTTGGTGTGACTTGCTTAATATCATTGCATTCAGCCATAACAAACAACTATATGATAAACCAAGATGTTCATCCATAGATAATTTTCAAAATAATACAACCGTCATTGTTTAACATCAAACTAAGACTTCAAGTTTAGATCACATGACAACCCAAGCTTAAAGTTCCATACTGGACTTCACAAAAGACATAACCAAACTAGGTTTCGAGCCATGTATCTTATCCAAGATAAAATACATAACCCAAACCCTTCGACCTCGGATGACACCTTTTATTATAGACTTGACTTGTAAACTCCAACGCCCGCCAGATCCATACTTAATTTCCTGAAATACATGTAGTTTGAAAACATCAACAAAAGTTGAGCGAGTTCATGTGTGTGTTTGTGAATAAACCTTTGAAACATTTGTAAGTATGTTGTATGTACTTGAAAACCCGGTATGAAAGCAACAAGGAAACAGATCAATTAATGTGTAGCTAATACATTAATATTTGTGACGTGATGCAGGAAAGCTCAAACCTAGCAGACTTTGTCTCCGACAATAAGACATAGTCACCACATGGTCCACTCGATGGACTCATGGGTGGGGCTCGCTATACCCAAATAGATCTATCACTCATGTCCCTCGGTCCTACAAAGAGGATTAATGGCCTTAAGCGTCATACCCACCACTCACATGATCTAGCAGTACCCTTCCTTAGCTAACCATACCAGGTATAAATGTTTGTAAATAGTTGAAACATGTACTTCACCCCTGGAGTTATAAAACTGAAAACAGTTAAGAGAAAAGGGGGACATGAACTCACAGGTTTGCGTTCTTCGAATCCGTCTGTAACTTAAAGTTTCCTCTGGTGTATATGACTACCTACATGCGTACTACGGTCTATTAGACGGGTAGGTCGTACCTTAACCTTGATCTTGATTAGTGTCTTGTGTTATGTTAGTTTGTGTCATCAATGCTATTCCAAGTTATATAATTATTTGTTAAAATAATAAATATTTTAACTTAAATTATATTTACCAAATTTTGGAATAATTGTTAAAACAATATATTTTAACTTAATACTTTTCAAGTATTTATGCATGTATTTCCTTCCCAAGGATGGGTGTATTCGTATTCTTATATTTGTATATTTTTGCCACGTATGGGGATCGTATTCCGGAGTGTATTTATACGTACGGGGATACGTATCTTCTTGTAATTGTTAAGTATTCTTATACTTAATTTCGTATTAATTTTTTAGGAATATTATCTTTAATAAAAGTTCACCAATATATATTTCCCAAATATATATATATATATATTGAGGAATATCACTTGGAAAAATTATTCATAATTTTTCCTTTGTCAAAAACATTTGTAAATCTCATACAAGTTTCAAAAATAACATATTTCCAAGTCTAGCTTAGGAAATATATACAAATCCATTCTCCTTCCAAAAATAATATACTTCAAGTTTATTTAAGAAAATACATTTTCTCTCAATAATAATGTATTTCATGTTTGTATGAGAAAATATACATTTCTTCCAAACATACTATACCTTCTATTATTTCCAAGAAAATACATATTTTTTTTCACCCAAAAATTATATATATTCTCTTCTTGTCAAAAATATTATATAACTTTGTAATAATTGTGAAAATCATATTTTTGTTCCTTTGGTGTCCAAAAATTTATTTACCAAAATATACACATGAATAATATTTCCGGAATATTTTGTGAGTTATATTCCTTTGTTCGGTTCTACCGACATTTTGGGTATTCTTTGTATATTTATTCCTTGGGATTTTGGTAATATTTTGGATGGTAATTTTTGGTATTTTGATGTGTTATATTATTTCATGTCCTAAAATAATATAACTAATACACAAAATATACAACACACATGGTGTCATCTAAATATACATTTCCTAAATACATATTTAGTCACTTTTATTTATAAAAACCAACCTCCAATAATTATAATTTTTGTAACAAAATTTATGGCAAAGTTTTTGTAAATCTCCATGGTTTAGAATATACTTGTAAGTGTATGTTAATAAATATTTTTCTAAGTGTTTAGATTTTTAGAAAATTTTGCCATAGTTTCCCCTAAAAATGGAGGTTTCCATGCTTTCAAGCATATCATTTTCTTTTGTAAATACAATCAATCCACAATCCATAACAAACAACCTTTACTTACTAATTTTGCCAAAACCAAGTATAAGCTATTACTTCATGAACTTGAATCTTTGTAAAAATTTGTAGGAACTTACTAGTGTTTTTAGTAAGCCTTGTTATCCTTTAAAGTATGATTGATTCTTTAAATACTTCATTTTTGATGAAGATAGATCTTTACAACTTATAATCACAATCTCTAAAAATATTTCTTTATGAAATTTTCTTGTTACACAAGTGTTCCTACACTTGTTTAACCACCAAAAATAAGGTTTGTATATGTAAGAACCAAGGTTATATGAAACTTATATTTTTAACTTGGTTTCTTTGAAAAACCTCCCATGTATCTTTAGATCTATATGATTAACAACTTACTTTGATCATTATTCTTCAAGAAAACCACTTGTTCATTCAAGTTCATGCTTCATGTGTGGATGATCTATCATCCTACAACATTTCTATTCTCTCATTTTGCTAGATTATGTTTTTAATCATGATCTAGCAAGATCATATGATGATCTACATCATATACATGAATAAATAATAATCAACAAGCAAAATAACACAATAACAACTTAGTTTCTTCATAAACCATGCTTATGTTTAAGTTTACTTCTTATGGTTCTTAGTGTTCTTCATGTTTAACATTATGATCCTTCTTTTAACCACTTAGAATGGGAGTAAAATAGCAAGATCAAGGTCCTTACCACTAGCACAAGGCTAGGGATGATCAAGTGAAGAAAACAAGTGGATAAAAGCAAATAAGAGAGGTCCTTGAACTTCCGAAAGCTCCAAGCTTCCTAACTTAGCTCCTTACACCCTTGAGTATGCATGGATTTAGTGAAAAATGAAAGATGAAAATGATGATGGTGTAGGGGTGTTTGGCCGTGAACTATGGAAGGAGGAAGGAGAAGGTTGTGTGTGTTGGTTTATTTTAGAAATGAGAGTGAAGAACTTCAAGGTCCATCTTATAATCTCCAATGTTGCATGATCCAAAGGTTTAAGTGTTTAGTAAAGTAAGAACATTATCTAATACTATAATCAAGAAAATCACAAGTGGGGCCACCATGTTGGGGCCGTAGGTGGGGAGGGGGTCTAGGTATAGGTTTCAACTATATGGTTAGTGTTATGGTTGAAATCCAAGCATATAGTTAGGGATTTGGTTACTAGATATTTTTATTGTGTGTTATGATGTTCGGGGACCATAACTGGCTTGGAAATGTTAAAACAGTGCTTCTAGTGAAAATTTGGTGTTTCGGGTAATGTCCAGTTGTTCGGTTGGTTACCGGTTCGTTAAGGTGCTAAACTACGCAGTTTAGTGTGCTTTATGTTACCTTTTATGACAGTTTCGATTCCCGACACTTAGGAAAGCATTCCGGACCATTTAAGCATATTTCTGCACGCTATTATGTTGTTTAAATGCTGAATTCTGCAGAATTCTGTAGTTTATGTGAGTTTTAGGCACTTTCCGGCACTTAAACTATTGCTAGGAAGGCAATTTTGTGATCCTTACTTTCCTACACACTATACTAGTGTAATACTTGGTTTCTGGCCCATTCTGTACCTCAATATCATATATGTCTATGTTCTGAATTCTGTCAGCATTTTTCTGATTTGTCTGTTAACTGTGCTAACTGTGTTTCGTGCATCATTTCAATCAATGAAGTTTGCATGCAATAATGTTATGTCATTTGCAATATATGATGCACATGTATGTATGGTAACAATAATCAGAAAGCAATTCAAGTCATAAATTGTAAATCAGCATAGTCATTAATCATTGATTATTGTCTAATTAATTGTACGGATACATGCAAATTTGACAGTTGTCACATTCTCCCCCTGTTAAGAAAATTTCATCCTTGAAATTTATACTACCTTAACTCCTTAGGGTTACATTATGCGTGTATGGATATGAATAACACTTGGGTAGATAACCACAAAACCGAATCAAATCTTACTCAAATCAGGTGAATCCAAAATCAACAAGAACCCAAAGGTTGAAAGATATGTGTTCCAGAATTCGATGTCAAAAGACATGTGGCGTATAGATGTATAATCTAGTGTAACTTAGTTAACGAGGGTTCAATAAAAGAGGAGTTTCGACCAATAGAATTCCAAACGATCGTTTACAATATGCAAACGAGTTTTTAGAAACAATAGCATCCGCTGGATGAATTTAAAATCAACAACTCGAATATGATAGTAACATGAAAATGATCTATCAACTTTCAAATAAATAAATGGTTAAGATTAGTGTGTTGACATCCTTGAATTGCGAAAATGCACCGAAATGAAATACAATCGAATCTGGTGTGTTATTGTCTTAATTCGTAGTTGCATTAGGAATGTTTAAATGACAAGTCAAACAAAAGTATGTGTAGTTTCGAGTGGAATGGTTGACCATGATTAGCACAAGCTATAAGTTGTACCGACACCACAAGGTGTCGTAATGACATAATTCAATAATAGCGGTGACCGAACAAGTTCACCGTGTTTGAAATCAAATGAAAGTGTGACGAAGCAATCCTGAAAATTTGATTTAAACGGTATCGTATGATTTTTCAATTGAATATAGAATACCACAGAACTACTGTTTCCGATCGAAGATGAAAAAGCGATAAATGCCGCAAGGCATTCGATTGATAATGAAAGACCGGTTAGGAGGTACATTGGATGATATAAATTGAACTTATAAGAGATGTAAAATTCTACTTGTTAGAAGCAAAAGCGGAAATTTCAATAAAAGAAATTTGAGTACTTTACTGGTTCGGCTAACTGAAATAGCATATGTGTCAGAATAATGGGGTTTGCTCGAGTTAATAGACGTAGTTTCTATGTGATAGTCTTTAATGAGTTTTGATCTAAGTTCCCGAAGGTCTTACGTACATGTTTTCTAGGTTCTCAAAGTTTTGTATTTGTGTACAACTGTTTTGTGCATCGTGCGGAAAACATAATATTAACGTATGTCTAAGAGCAACTTGTTGACTCCTGTACTTTGGTATACTCTCTTCCTGAATCCGCGGCTAGCGATAACCTGATCGAAGACCGATCTTGGGATAGTAGTTGGATCCTTGCAGTTAGTTAAATAAATTGCTAAGCCTCAGCGGGGGATACCGGTTCTTAATGGTTGACTTGTTCAGCTTCTTGGTAGTCGATGCTCATTCGAAAGTTACCAGCCTTCTTTTTGGCGTGCAACACTGGAGCTCCCAAAGCGAGAAGCTTAGTCTTATAAATCCCTTATCTAACAATTCCTGAAGCCATGTTGACTACTCCTGCATCTATGAAGGCGCAAGTCGATGAGGTGTCTTGGCTACAGGCGCAATGCCTGGAACCTAGTTAATGTGGAGCTCGACTTGTCGTTAAGGAGATAATCCTGACAAGTCTTTGGGGAAGACTGCAAGATATTCCCTTACCACAGGGATATCTTCGAGCTGAGGTTTCTCGGCTTCCTTGTCCACGACATGAGCCAAGAATGCAATACACCCTTTACGAAAAAACTTTCGTGCCTTCAAGCCACTAATAATTCGCAGAGGCGTATCCTGCTTCTCCCCATGAATCACGATCGTCTCTTCACTCGCCATCGGGCTGTGGAAAATCTTCTCGTGACATACGATCTCAGCTGAGTTACTCGACAACCAATTCATTCCAACTACTACGTCAAAACTTCCAAACTCAACTGGCAACAGATCAAGCGTAAACTCACACTCTCCAAGTTCTATCACACAGCCTCTAATTAGTTCGTTGGCTTCCACTATCTTCTCATTAGCTAGTTCTATCGAGTACGTGATTTCTAACTTACTTTCTACTAAACCAAGTATATTCTTAAACTCTAGAGATATGAAGCTAAAATCGGCACTAGTATATAACGGTGCAGATGCAAAACGTTGACTAATAGGGGACGTACCGATAACCAAGTTTGGATCCTGGCATGCTTCCCTAGCTCTGTTGTTGAGCTTTCATCCACGCCTGAGTGTTTTTAGGGCAGTATTTTCTGAAATGCTTTTTGTTTCCACAATTAAAACAACCTTGAGCACGTTTTTTTTTTGTCACTCGTCTTGCCTTGATAGTCGTTGTTGTCGTTGTTCCCTTCGTGATTCCCGCCACCATCTTGGCCTCCATTTCCACATTCGGTATCTTGCCTACAAGTCTCCTTGACGTGCCCCCTCTTGCCACAGTTATCACATTTTCCATATTTACATCGCCCGACATGATAACGTAGACAATTGTCGCACTTAGGTAGGATACCCATGTACTCTTTTCCCTTTTTGGCCTTCTTCCTGTTACTCGCCCGAGTACCTTTCTTGAAATTTGCGAACTTCCTCTTGTTATCTCCAGATGGCTCCACAGGAGTCTCCTTTTTCTCCTCCGAGGTGGAAAATTCTCCCAGTCTAACCGCTTCCTCAGTGAGCGCCACACTTAAGTCGATAGCATCGGTAATCGTCGGAGGTTTAGATGTTGTCACCATGCTTAGAATCGGAGGTGCCAATCCCCAGATGAAGCGTTCGATCCTCTTAAACTCTGGTTCCACCAGAACATGGAGCAACTTGCGATAAATCGTGAAATCTCTACACATACTCGGCTATCTTTGGACCTTCCATTTTCAAGTTCTAGAATTCAGTTTCCAACTTCTGGACTTCTACCCTCGAGCAATATCTCTTACGCATCTGCTCTTTTAGTTCATCCCACGTCAAAGCATACGCAGCAGTCTCACCCAACGTTTGAACCTGAAGGTTCCACGATGACAGAGCCCCATATTGAAACAGTCCAGATATGTACGTGACCTGATGCTCTGGGGCACATTTGCTCAAACGCAAAACAGAATCCGTCTTCTCAACCCAGCGCACGAAGGCTACGGCACCCCCAGTGCCGTCGAAATCCCAGGGCTTGCAGCTCAAGAACTGCTTGTAGGTGCAGTCTGCGACATAAGCAACATCATTCACATAAGGCATTAGCAAAGCACACTTGGAAATGTCCGAACGTTTTTTGTAATGTGTCTTAAGTGACTAAACATTACCGTTGGGTGGGTTATTTCCTGAGGTACCTCCACTGCGTTCGGAGCGAAGGGCCTCGTGCTGTGCGATGGCCTGTGAGATGCGCTCTTGTAATTCTGCCTCGGTTGTTGGCAGAGGGTTGTTGGTATCGGTGTTCCTTTGAAGCGACATCTTATAAGAAGAAGATCGGTTAGGTCAGGTCTTATTAAGGACACAGGCACATAAGCCTCTACTTAACGGATAAGACCTAAGAGGTGTGTATACATATGTATATAGGCAATCGTCATAGAAAGCAATCATATAGCATCACAATTATAGCACAAACAGGTAGATGGGAACATATTTAATGAGAACGTAACAAGCAAGCACGTAGCATCACAATTATAGCACACACATGCCGATCAACAACGTGCTTAGTGAGAGCATGGAGACTGAGCTTTCATTAGTCATTGACCACAAAGTATTGTTACATGTTTAATGGGGAATATGATGATTGAGCTTTCATTATTTTTCGACCACAATCACATTGTCTACAAAGTGTATCACATCAAAAGGGACACAGGGTCACCCTACCCTTATCCAATAAGTCTATCAGTGTATCAATATCACGTGATCAAAAGTGGTCTTCAAAAGTCTCCACAATCTCGGCTCATCAGTAGTGTCTTTACCCAAAAGTAATGCAATCCGCATAAAACCATAAACCAACTATACTGGTTACTGAGGTAGAGGAGGGAAGAAAAGCAAACTGCTAACATGTGCGAGCTCCTCCTCGAGCTTGTATACACGTCGAAGTAAGTAACTGATCTGCTGCTTGATAGTAAAGAAACGAGCATCAAAACCTAAGAAAGGTGTAATGGCATCAGGTGAGAGTGCAAAAGGAGACAGTGATGAATGTGGAAGATCATAGTATACTGGTATAGACAGGGTGGTGCTAAACTACGCAGTTTAGTGTGCTTTATGTTACCTTTTATGACAATTTCGATTCCCGACACTTAGGAAAGCATTCAGGACCATTTAAGCATATTTCTGCATGCTATTATGTTGGAAATGTTAAAACAGTGATTGTAGTGAAAATTTGGTGTTTCGGGTAATGTCCGGTTGTTCGGTTGGTTACCGGTTCGTTAAGGTGCTAAACTACGCAGTTTAGTGTGCTTTATGTTACCTTTTATGACAGTTTCGATTCCCGACACTTAGGAAATCATTCAGGACCATTTAAGCATATTTCCGCATGCTATTATGTTGTTTAAATGTTGAATTTTGCTGAATTCTGCAGTTTATGTGAGTTTTAGGCACTTTCTGGCACTTAAACTATCGTTAGGAAGGCAGTTTTGTGATCCTTACTTTCCTACACACTATACTAGTGTAATACTTGGTTTCTGGCCCATTCTGTACCTCAATATCATATCTGTCTATGTTCTGAATTCTGTCAGCATTTTTCTGATTTGTCTGTTAACTGTGCTACCTGTGTTTCGTGCATCATTTCAATCAATGAAGTTTGCATGCAATAATGTTATGTCATTTGCAATATATGATGCACATGTATGTATGGTAACAATAATCAGAAAGCAATTCAAGTCATAAATTGTAAATCAGCATAGTCATTAATCATTGATTATTGTCTAATTAATTGTACGGATGCATGCAAATTTGACAGTTGTCACATTCTCCCCCTGTTAAGAAAATTTCGTCCTTGAAATTTATACTACCTTAACTCCTTAGGGTTACATTATGCGTGTATGGATATGAATAACACTGGGGTAGATAACCACAAAACCGAATCAAATCTCACTCAAATCAGGTGAATCCAAAATCAACAAGAACCCAAAGGTTGAAAGATATGTGTTCCAGAATTTGATGTCAAAAGACATGTGGCGTATTGATGTATAATCTAGTGTAACTTAGTGTAACACCCGTCTACTTTTTACTTGATTTTAGTAATAATTTATACCATTTAAAATAAGTATTGTTTAGCTAACATGACTTTCATTACAAAAATTTATAAGTAACAACAAGCTTAGTCATTTAATGACTAAGTTAAAACATTTTAAAAGTTGTTTAAACAAGTGTCTACATCCCATATACAAAAGTACTAAAGGTTTAAAACATTGCGGAAGCTTGAAAGTAGTGTTCGGTTCTTCAAAAGTTTGCTCGACCATCTTCCGGTTAGTTTCCTTCATTACCTAAGATCAAACCCCAACAAAAGTTAGTTTTGATCAAGTTAAAAGGGTTATAAACAAGTTCCATGCATCAACATTTAAGAAAAAAAATAATAAAATTTCGGAACAAGGGCCTCGCGTGACGCCAAGGGGGCTCGCGCGACGCCTAGCCCCTAAATTCACAGAATGTTTTGTTTTCTGATGCTGCACTTTCCCAGTTCCAAGTTCAATCGAATTCCAACTTTAAATAGCCATAACTTTTGACTCGTAAGTCCGTTTTAGGTGATTCTTTTTCCTATGTGTCTGTAAATTCGCCACCGACATGCCTATCATGAATTTCATACCGAAAAACTTGATTACGGGTCAAAAGACTATATGTCCATATACAATTATTCGACCCATTCTAACCTTACACATTTTACTACCATTTAACTATTAGACCTATGGCGCCTTATGCCCAACATCCAGGGCTTATTATTATTCACATTTCTTACCAATTTATGGCTTCGTGCTCTTGTGAATATTTCCGCCTCTACTTTCAACTTTACAATATTAATACTACAAGGTATCATGATTCGACCCGTTTGATCCATCTAAGGTAATTCTCCATTTTGATGGCAACCAAACGACTACAAACCAATCTTTAACCTACGGACTTAAGTATCATACATGATTACCACAACCAACACGATTTTATCAACAACGCAAAGTTTAACAACAATTCACCAAATGTAACGGATCAAGTTACATACCTTAGTGTACGCCCTTCAACCGCAAATCACCACCGGCTTGTCCACTCGACGTTCCGGTATCCTTTCCTATAGAGTTCAATTCAAGACATCTTTAGAACTCTTTTTAAACCTCACTTCGCATAATATACCGAAACATCATAATTATGCGTTAAAGCTTTAAATTTCTATTTTAAGCCTTCTTTGAGGCATTTTCACAAATACCTCAAAGGCAGATTTTTCACAAGGTTATATGACACGTTTCTAGCTTATCATTTAGCCCTAATTTCACTTCAATCAACATTTTACATGATTGTTAGCTTCTAGATTTCTGAAATCACTTCCAAATTGTCAAATTACACAAAATTAACACCCAATATCCTAGTATTCATCAATTTACACATAACCCATTAATCACATACAATGGTGTTCATGGATTTACCAAAATTTCCTATGATTTCAACTTCTATTGGTCTAGGGTTTGTTCCTAGACACTATAGTTGTTCTTCAATCATCATAACATATACATGCAACCCTAATTCAGATTTTTCCCAATTTCATGAGAATTTCAAGTTAAGAGTTTTCACTAAATTTTACATACCTTGTAATCCTCTTGTGATGAGGATCACGATTCTAAGCTCGGATTTTTGTTTGGACCAGATTTGCACCTCCAATTTGAGATTTTAAGTAAAATTCTAGGGTTTGAAGTGGGGGTGTCGCCCCTGCTATTGTTCTGTACGACCAACACCTCCTTTTGGGGGTGTTTGGTTTGTTTTATTTTTCTAATTAAATCTCAAGTTTCAATTTTTACAAATTAAGCCCCTCCATTATAATCAACATTTAATTTGGTTACTTTTAACCCTCGTTTGAGTTTATTTCTAGAAATTAACTAACTAGGTTAAAATTCCTAGTAGATAAATTCTCGTTTATTTAAACTCTATAATTCTAATATAAAGTTTTATATTTTTCGGGGTGTTACACTTAGTTAACAGGGGTTCAATAAAAGAGGAGTTTTGACCAATAGAATTCCAAACGATCGTTTACAATATGCAAACGAGATTTTAGAAACAATAGCATCCGCTGGATGAATTTAAAATCAACAACTCGAATATGATAGTAACATGAAAATGATCTGTCAACTTTCGAATAAATAAATGGTTAAGACTAGTGTGTTGACATCCTTAAATTGCGAAAATGCACCGAAATGAAATACAATCGAATCTGGTGTGTTATTGTCTTAATCCGTAGTTGCATTAGGAATGTTTAATTGACAAGTCAAACAAAAGTATGTGTAGTTTCGAGTGGAATGGTTGACCATGATTAGCACAAGCTACAAGTTGTACCGACACCACAAGGTGTCGTAATGACATAATTCAATAATAGCGGTGACCGAACAAGTTCACCATGTTTGAAATCAAATGAAAGTGTGATGAAGCAATCCTGAAAATTTGATTTAAATGGTATCGTATGATTTTTCAATTGAATATAGAATACCAAAGAACTACTGTTTCCGATCGAAGATGAAAAAGCGATAAATACCGCAAGGCATTCGATTGATAATGAAAGACCCGTTAGGAGGTACACTGGATGATATAAATTGAACTTATGTACCATTGTCTTGACACACAACTATGTTAAGACTGCTTTAATCACGGTAAACAAAACGGATTTAGAGCAAGTCAATAAATAAACAATTAAATCCGTGTATGAGATGCGTAAACGAGATTAGCGCAAGCTTCGAATTTAGTGAAGGCATCACTTCAATGTGCCGAAATCAACAAGCGATTTAATGGAGTCGTAGACCAAACAAATCTACTACGACTCGAAACAAAAGAACCTTTGCAAAACTATATTGAAGATTATGCTCTCAATACATCATATGGCGTCTTGAATTGAATTTGTGAAATGGACAAGTTCAAGCAATTGAACTTGGTTTTAGTGCAATCCAACAATAAACATATGTATCAACAAGGGAATTTCGGCATGGTTACAAAGACAAACCATGTATGTAACTTGAAAGAAAAGAAGTTTCAAAAAAAGTGTGTTGGCTTGATATCAAAGGAGCCAACAATTACAATAATGTAGGTCATCCGAATCACAAATCGAAAATTAGCTTTAGCAATTAATTTTTTTTTGAACTTTTGATGAAACGTTTATTCGAAACGAAACCACATGCATAACAAATGGTGCGTGCGTAACATGTGACTTTCCAAGAAATGTAACAATGAGTATTTGCTAAAATGAAGAAATGATCTAGTATCGAGACAAATGAGTGTTTGCCTTAATGAAGAAAATTGTTATGATGCAACTACCATTAGGAGAAGTAGAGATGCAAAATTCTACTTGTTAGAAGCAAAAGCGGAAATTTCAATAAAAGAAATTTGAGTACTTTACTGGTTCGACGGTGGGTGTGGTGGTGGGTTAGGTGCGACGGTGGGTGAAGCGGTGGTTTGTGGTGATGAGTTAGGTGCAGCGGTGGAGGTGTTGTTATGGGCGATTGCAGGTGGTGGTGGCCGGAGACTCGATGCCAGAATTGTTTTTTGGGCTTTTTGATATTTTTGGTTTTGGGGATTTTTGGGGGTTTTTTATTTGGTATTTGGGTTTGTTGAGAATGGTCAGGGGAGATGAAGGTGTTTGAGGAGTGTATCGGAGATGGAGATGGGGATGGTGGTTGAGGGTGGCTATTATCAGGGTTGGACCCTCATGTGAATCTGAAGATATGTCCAATTTTCTTCAAACTTTTCTCGAGAATACTTTATCTTAGGAGAAGTTCCGACCAGTGGTGCCTTCTCTGTCCCAGATTTCCGCCGGTTTTCTGGATTCCGACCATCGGTTCTCTGATCTGAGCTCATTTTATTCGCCGGAGGCTAATCAGGTAAGTTTTTCACCGGAAAATGACGCGGATGGCTTTGGTTTAGATTGTCAGGTACGGTTTTAACTGTGAAGTGTGTGTTTGTTGTGTGAATTTTGTTGAAATTGAAGTGTGAAGAGGATTATGTGGTGATGTTAAATGTTGGATTGTAGTTTAGTAGTTTGTGGTTTGTGATCTACTGGTTTTGTTTCAACAGGAAGGATTATGTGATGGTTATAAACCCTAATAATATTAAATAAATGGGGTAAAAAGACTAAAATGCCCTCATGTGCAATGCACATGACCAGATTTAACCAAAAAATCTAACTGGGTTTGGTCTAAAGGACATAACGTGCAAGATTTTGGAAGGTTAAGGATACCACCTGTCAACTGTTGGAAAAAAGGACAGCGCCTACAATTTGGTGTAAACATAAAGGACAAAACTTGTAATTTACTCTTATTTTTAATATGAGTACCATATTGTTATAATTTTTTATTTATTTATAAAAGTGACTTTTAAAAAAATTACAAAAAGGTGTTTTATAATTGTGCTAGGTATATAGTTGAAATGTGCTAGAACGAAAAATGTATTGTGTTGGTTTTAAATCTATATGTATATCCTTATTTTGTTTTGTAATTCTTACGAGTATTAATATCAAAACTACTCACCCACATTAATCCCTTTTGTGCGATAAAGTTCAATTCCATATAAAACATCGTTGTGCGATTAGCCTCGAAGACAAACAACAGACTGAATACGACCAAGTTGAACAAGCCGTTGTGCGTTCAGCCTCGAAGCAAACGGCCATCGATAATCAACAATAAACTAAAGTTGATTTTGTGTTGTTAAAGTGTTAATTGCCATAGATGTGGGATAGATGAGTTGGTTGTTCATGTGCTGACATAGTATATGAGTGTGTGTTGATTATGTGTTAATTACAATAAAACACAAACAAACACGAAAAATAGATATAATCAGCACATCTATGTTAAATTTGAAAACCACAAGTACATATAATCAGGACATCATCTGATGTGTTGATAATAGAGAACGATTGAGGATGTTGTGCTAATGTCGTTTATGTTGATAATGGGGAACGATTGAGGACGGTGTGCTGATAATGGAAAACAATTGAGGATGTTATGTTAATTATATAGTGCTGATTGTTGTTTTTTTTTTTTTTTTTTGGTAGTGGTTCCCTGTAGGTTGGTTTGATCATGGAGAGTTACCAGATCATTAATATGTTTAAAAATTCAAACTTTAATTTGAATTAAACTTGCATAGATTTAGGGATATTTTAATAATTATTTTTAATTAGTTATAAATAAATAGGGCTAAAAGGTCTAAATTACCCCTAAACTAATTTTTCATTGAGAGACACTTGTCAATTACATGGTGGTTCTTACCGTTTTTACAAACATGAGTGTTTGTATTTGATCTCATTCCTGAATATAATATAATAATACACCAACTTGATAGTTGTGCAAGTTGCGAACATACAAATTAAATGGATCGTTCATATCTAACCGTCTCAACTTTTAAGGGTCTCCACGTTCTGTTTATAGAAGATTTTACTAGTTATGGATAACTGCATAAATGATCAATTTGCCCAAAATATTATGAGTTTCTGTAATTAAGTTAAAATGTTTGAAACTAGGAATGAACAATGATACCGGCATCGGTATATATTTTTTGGGATTTTTCAATACTAGTATTTTTGGTACTTGTTGATACCAGCGCATTTCTATTTGATACCATAATTTCAAAATTGAAAGGATGAAAATAGAATATAACATGTGCATTTCAATTCATAACTAATTTTATACAAAAAAAGTAAGAACCGTATAGTTTACTTGTATCTTGCGTTCTTCGGATATAGTGGGAGTTAGAAGGAGAGTTGTGCAATTAGTTATATAACCATCATATGTATGACGTTTAAGCAAAATGTACAAATGTTTATGTGTTTCAAGTTCTCTACTTAAAATTGGGTCAATATTAAATGACCATATATATGGAGAACTATGATAACTATGCAAACGCTTATACATTTCCCCTATCTTAATTATCAAAACTTGGTGTACACACAAAAACACTATTGACTTTCTATGGTTTTTATTGGCTTCACATTCTACTTTTTTTTATTTACTCTTATTTACATCTTTATCTCTCCCAACATATATAGTATATATAATTCTTTCTCCTCTTTATATAGATATTTGTGACTGAGTACTCCAACTACATTTTCAATACACTTAAAATTTAGTGAACTCGGTATTAACTTGCTAATTTGCTATTCCGTTTAATATCTATATATAATCTACTAATGTAGTTCATACTGCCATCATATTTATTTTCTATATCTTGCAAAAAGACAAACATACTTAACTTTTGAAACGTACGCAATGCGTATTCATGATTCAATATTTTTACGTTTACATTTTCATCGCTTTAACAATCCCGTCGCAACGCCCGGGTCCTAAATTCTAGTTTTGTTTTAAATTTAATATATAAGACGATTATGGTTATGTAACCCATCTACCCTACTCTTTCTCTCTCGTACCAAATCAGCTAGCACTATATAGAAGTAGGGTCGTCCTCAAGTATCCTCAAAACATTTTTGGCCTGGGGCGAGTAAAAAAAGCGGGCCCCTATATATATTTAGGTTTCAATTTTCAATTATCGAACATCAATATATAAATTAGATTTTATATAAATATTATATTAGATTGTCAATTTAAACAAAGTATATAGCAAAACTAAATCAACTAATAAAATGAAATAAAATAAAAGGGACAAAACAACTAATTTTAAATGCACGAAAAATTAATTCCTTAAATGTACTATTACATAAAAATTAAATGGTAGAAGTGAAACTCGATCCCAAATTCTCCAACAAGGCAATAGCCAACTCATCTATCTTGACTTTGTTGTCCTTTTTCTACACCAAAACAATTTAAATACAATTTATCTATAAAGCATATTTAAAAATTAAAGAAAGTCACGCCTCCTGCGAGTCCGAGCCTTGGGCCGTCGTCCACCTCGCCCATACCTAAAACCCAGCATGTATAGAAGTGTAGTATACGTTTATGGTAAATTTACACTTAAAACACATTGTTCTATACATACAGTAGAAACTCGATAAATTAATACTCGATTATTTAATAAACTCTCTAAGATAATATTTTTTGCTGGTCCCGACTCGGGGATAGGGTGCTAAATTAATAATTCGCTAAAATTATAAGATAATACATTTTTTATAATTTCTTTAGACCCCATATAAAATATAAATTAATAATTCCTTATATATAGCATATTACATGAATAATTTATGAAGGTTTCTTGAAAAATGACTCAATTGTCTTTTGTTTTTTTTTGTTGAAATCAATTTCCCCTTGAATCTCGTTTCTAATTTTCCTTAGCATGGTAAGAACTTCTGGTGTTGTTTTCTCATAGCTCAACAAGAAATTGTTCAATGTGATTGCCGCTTTAATAGCTTCGTTTCGCGAAGGGGGCTCCATTGTAGAACTTTCATCATCTTCTTCATCGATATCATCTTTATTAATTCCAATAACGTTTCCAATAATTTCTTCATCAGTCAACAACTGTGCAACTACATTTTCTTTTGGGTGAGTCAAAACATCTTCGACATACATTGAACACAAGAAGCATAATAAGGTGGGAGATTGAAGGTTTTTTTCAAATTGGGTCGTTCATTTGATATACATGCATTGTATACAATAATTAAGTGGAAGCTTGAAAGGTGTTTGTAAACTAAGTATTCTACTATAAATTAATAAAATATTAATTAATATATAAATTAATAATTATTAATTTATCGATTAATTAATAACTCTTTTAATTAATAAATTTTAGTGGTCTCAAGTGTATTATTTTATAGAGTTTCTACTGTATATTATATTTTTCTTTTAAGTTTTGAAATAAACTAGGTCAAAGGAGACATTCTAGTGGCATATCTATGTTGTGGTGGTTAGGCTAGGCTCGACATGCATTGTGAATACGGCATTAAGAAAGAAAAAGAAAAGGATTGTAACATGTGAGAAACGGAGGTGGGGTTAACGGTGACATTTGAACCGATACGATAAAATCACAAAATTATTGAATTATTGTTTGAATATATTAGAATACCATATTAATATTTTTTTAGAATGGCCTTTAATTTTAATATATTTCTATTAACTATCTATACTTGTAATGTAACTTGCAGGATTTGAACTCTTCTCGTCAAAGATACAACAAATTCACTTACCACCAACCAGGGGCGGACCCATGTATAGCGGAACGGGGTCCCCGGACCCCAATCTTTTTTTAAAAAATAGTAGAAGCGGTATATAAAATTTGCTATGGACCCCATAAAATTATTAAGTTGGACCCCATAACAATGAAAGTGAGCCTGGTGTAGTGGTAAAACCCCTTGTTTACACACAAGAGATCCTAGGTTCGATACCTGTTTGGTTCATTTTTTTGTGTTTTTTTTTTAAACCTGAAAAATTTGAACACCGGAAAAATTGGACCCCATTGTTCCAAAATCCTGAGTCCGCCACTGCCACCAACATATCTCTTTGGACAAAATACCATATAAATAGACAAACAATTTTGTGAAGACAGATTTTTTCCTAGCATAATTAGAGGTTGGATCCTATACAAGACCTTATTCACGTGTAGTACGTAGTGGTGTCTGTAATTAACGTTGTCCCGTTAGAATTGGACTAGTTTTAGTTAAGGTAACACCATCCAATTTGTTATTATTTATATTAATGCTAGTATTAGTTTTCATGTTCAACGTAATGCTAATTAGAGGTTGGATCCTATACAAGACCTTATTCACGTACGAAGTATACGCGAGAAGAAAAGGAGGACAAGTGTTATTGGCTTGAAGGGTAATTTAGTCATTTCTCACTTAAACAACTTCCTCCGTTGATTTTCAAACGGCTATAACTTTTTCATACGTTAATATTTTTTCCAAAAAAATTGCACCGTGTTAACGGGCATTTCATTCTCTTTAATTTGAGCAGTCTATTGTTATAGTTTTCTTAAAAATCTTTTTATAGGAATTTGAATACCCATTAGTCCATTACGTGATTACGTGATTTTGAATACCCAGCACAAGACTACGTGATTTTAAATATACCCATTACGTGATTACACATTCAACATAAACCATTATGTGATTACAAATTCAATATAAATCCATTACTTTGATTACACATTCAATATGATTTGTAATAACTGATGTTATTACAATTATGATTATTACGTGATCACACACATCAATAATAAGACTTGATTATTTATGCTTTATTACGTGATTAAATCTCTAATATACGACATTATGTGGTTGTTATAGGTTGATTTGGCTAATGTTTTGTATATAATTTATCCTTAATACGTGATTAGACCTGAAATATTAGGTATTCCATATGAATTATTATGTATAACATGTTTTTGTTTTTACGTAATTACGTAATCACTTAGTTTGGATTCACATAAAATACTATAATGAAATCACGTAATCACGAAATGGGTATTCGAAATCACCAAGTCACGTAATAATATATAGTCAACTATTGTTACGTATTTACGTAATCACTTAGTGTGGTTTCACATACTATAGTGAAATCACGTAATAAGTATTCAAAATCACCTAGTCATGTGATGGGTATTTAAAATCACGTAATGAGTATTCATAAAAGTAAATGTTGTTCATGAAAGAAACCTTGTTAAAAATTAATGAAAACCCTAAACTAATGTAACAAAATCCACATAACAAAATTGTTCTTGTTGAAGATCTTGTGTTGTTTGTTGTAGATCTTGTGTTATACATGAAAAGTAGAACATATGAACTTGCTAGATGTTGTTAAAGTATAGATCTAGCAAGTATATATATGTAGATCTAACAAAATACATGAACAAACGCTATGATTAACATGATGGTCTTGAAATGTCACTTTTAAAAATATGTTAAAAGTTATTGTAAGTTTCTATGCAATTTTTGATGTTATAAAAGTTCATGTTCAACTTGGTTTAAAAGTGTGTATAAAAGTCTAGTAACCACTTGGTTTAAAAGTGTGTATAAAAGTCTAGTAACCACTTGATCTTTAAAATTTATAAACTTACAAAGTGGTTGTTTGTAAAGATCTAGACTTTTATACAAGTTCATGTTCTTAATTTTATGTGAAATATATAAAGTTCATGTTATTGTTGTTTAAATGTGTTTATGTTGAGTTTTGACACATGATTTGAAGATGTGGAAAAACATGAAAATATTCATATTTTATGGAAACTACGGAAAATTTTTCTAGAAACATAAGTATAATTAAACAAGGATTTACAAAGTTAAAAATGGTTTAAATGCACTAAACATGCTTATACAAAGTTTTGGGTGAAAATTTTAAGTTTAAGAAACTAGAGTTATCATAAACTAAAAATATATATATATATAGGGAATGGATATATAGGAAACCATTTATTAGTGAGAAAACTAAGGAAACCAACCTTTTCACCATTGATCTAGGTAATCTAATGGTTGAGGAAAAATAAGACTTAAATCATTATTTTTATTCCATTGTAAATGCAAAGAGGGGTATATTTGTCCAAAAGAAGTCAAAGTAAGTACAAACCATATATTAAAATATCTCTTTCTCTCTCTTCTTTAATTGTCACCATCACCATCAAACCATCATCGTTCTCTCTCTTTCTTCTTTCTTCTTTTTGAGAATTCAAAATATCTCATTCTCTCTCTTCCTTCTTCTTCTTCTTCTTCTGTAAATTCACCATCATCATCATCATCATCCATTCTCTCTCTCTCCATGTTTCAAAATAAACACCAAGAACACACACAAGTGTGTGTGAGAGAGTTCAGGAGGTAGAGAGAGAGATTTAAGAGAGAAGTCTCGCCGGAGAAGAAGAAGTCTCGCCGGAGAAGAAGAAGTCACCATCATCATCATCATCCATTCGCCGGAGAAGAAGAAGTCTCGCCAGAGAAGAAGAAGTCTCGCCGGAGAAGAAGAAAAAGGTGCTACGGTGAATCGCGAAACAAGGTAAAAACAAGGTGCGACGGTGAATCGAAATCCCTAGATATGAGAGCAACATTTCAGTTGTTATCATCCGGTAAAAGTCACCGGAAAATGGAAGAAAACAAGAAGCAAGTGCAGAAGCAGATTTGAAGATGAACATGAGAGAGAAGCAGATTTGAAGATGAACATGAGAGAGAAGCAGATTTAGAGAGAGGAACAACAATCTTCATCGTGTTCATCTCGAACACCAAGAACACACGCACAAGTATGTGAGAGAGAAGCATGTTTGAACCTAATTTACCTTGATTTTAGATAGAGAGACAACAATCTTCATCGTGTTCTCGAACACCAAGAACACACACACAAGTGTGTGAGAGAGAAGCAGGTTTGAACTAATTTACCTTGATTTTTTTTTTGTTAAGGTTGTTGTTAATATGTTTTTGTGTGCTCAAAGTGGTCTAGTAATGGTAAATGTTTATGTAGTTACAGGTTTTTGTTTTTTGTATTAAAATCATGTTTATGTAGTAATGATCTCGTTCATTTTATATATAAAAAGTAGTTCTTTTTGCTGCTACATATGTTGTAACAATGTTACACGTGTTACTTATGTTAAAATCAGCCCTTTCTTGGACACAAAAGGAGCTACACATATGTAACACATGTTTGTAACGTGTGTTACACTGGAGGTTTTACTTAGTAACCTTTTTTTGTTAAGGTTGTTGTTAATATGTTTTTGTGTGCACAAAATGGTCTACTAATGGGTAAATGTTTATGTAGTTTACAGGTTTTTATTTTTGTATTAAAATCATTTTTATTTTTTTGACATTATCAGTTGTTCTTAGCTTACAAGTTGAAATGTTGAAATGTAATTTTAATTGGGTTGAAATTTATTTTAAATGGGTTGTTAGTTGAAATGTCTTGCTAGCATAATTAGCTACATATGTTGTAATAATGTTACACGTGTTACTTATGTTAAAACTAGCCCTTTCTTGGACACAAAAAGGAGCTACA
The DNA here is from genome assembly GCA_030545235.1 of Helianthus tuberosus. Lineage (NCBI taxonomy): Eukaryota > Viridiplantae > Streptophyta > Magnoliopsida > Asterales > Asteraceae > Helianthus > Helianthus tuberosus. The sequence goes on along the minus strand of CM060387.1, from coordinate 132,573,432 downwards.
CATATGTAACACATGTTTTGTAACGTGTGTTACACTGGATGGTAACACATCTAAAACAATTGTTGTGGGGAGCACAACTGTCCAGTCTAGAAAACAAAAACAAAAGCTATACGACGTCAAACAAATACGAAAGGTTGTGCTAACATATGTTACATGTTTGTTTAGTGCTTGCAGCGAGGGAGTTGGTTCTACCGGATAGTAGTTGTTTGAAGTGTATGGTAACTGTTTACATATGTAACCTTTTTTGGGGTGGTTTTGCTTAGTTTTTTTTTTATGTGTGAAATGATGTAGATAAAAACTCAAAATTTGGGGAGTCTTCAAGTTCAGGGCATAATTGGGTAGAAGGTAACTAGTGTTAATTATGTTACTACTATTGTTTTTTAATTAGTAAATTAAAAATACTGGACTGTAACTTGTGTTATTATGACTTGACCATAGCAGTTGCAGCCAAACGAGAAGGGATCTTGGCAGGAAGATGGAGAAACCGATGAAGAAGGGGAACAAGAAGCGATGAAGGGCAGGTGGTGGGTACATTTGACGTTGTACAGAAGTTACCCTCTAGTGTAACACATGTTACAAACATGTGTTACATATGTTCAACCCCTTTGTTACCAAAAATCGAGGCTACACATATGTAAGACATGTTTGTAACTTATGTTACACTAGAGGGTAGCACATGTATGATCATTTTTTGATCATTTGTATATATTTAAGTCTGTATAAACCTACAACATCGAAACCCCCAAAAAGGTTACACATGTTATCACGGAATGGGAAATGTGTAGCAGCGTTCAATACTGTTGTTTCACTCTATAGTGTGTAACATGTGTGACATGGCGTTTGTCAGCAAAACATATAACTTGTAAGGTGATACGGTTGTACCTTTAAAACATGTTTACCTATAAATACTTACATGTTACAGGTTGTATCTTTAAAACATGTTTAAACTGGAAACTGGAAACACTTACAAAATATAAAGCAGAGTTACACAAGATGTAACATGTGTAAACTGGAAACACTTGTGTAACATTTCGGTGTAACACATGTTACATGTTGTATCTTAAAAAACATGTTTACCTATAAGTACTTAAAAATATAAAGCATAGTAGGAACACAACTTTTAAGGATGTTACACACGTTGTAGAGAAGATGTTACATGTGCACACACAATTAACATGTGTAACATGGCGACAAGTGTCATGTGTGATCTTTTTTTGTTACCCTAGGGTGCTAAACGTATTACAACGTTCATAACGCACGTAAACTTATACTAACATCCATCCCTATGTCCACAGATGATCTAGAACATACTCCACATTACCATCTTTGCGAGTCTTCTAATGGCACTAAATTGTGGACACCGAATGTCAACGAGCAATATCATCCTATTAATGTTAAATCACACGTCACACCGGAAGAACTTCTTGCCATGTATAAGACTTATGACCAATATGCTGGGTTCAATGTAAAAAATATACGTTAATGCAGTTTTTGTATCTACTAATAACATTGTTAATAACAACTCTAGGTACATATGTAACATGAAGTGTATCGTTTGTCCCTTTAATTCGTTACGCTAGTCTCATATACTTATAGTTACATATATTACTTGTTTGTTCATTGATATGACATTTTGGATGACGTAATATTGTTACATATGTAATTTTACTAAGTTTAAATTGACACCAAAGGGATTGACATATGTAACACATGTTTATAACATATGTTACACTATGGGGCAACAAATGTAACACATGTATAGCCATCTTACACATGTTACATATGGTCTTCACAACAACATCCATCTTCACAACACATAGCAGCCAACCAAAAAACACACCATCGTCACCATGAAAACTTGATGATGCGTTTTAATCCTTCGGCGGGCTTCGCTTCTTGATAACCATCTTCATCTTGAACACAAAACATCTTTTCACCTGTGAACAAAAACAAGTAAACAAGTGTTACAAAGTTGATGTTTAAAAAAACTGTTTTCATCCATTTGTAATAGAGACGTGTAAGTAGGTAAAAACCTGCTGTAACACGTGTTACATTTGATGTATCTTTACGTTGAGGAGGGGATTATAAAAAGAAAATGCACGTCTGAGTAAAAAGTTGTAACACGTGTTACAACGGTTGTTTACAGAACTTTCAAATAAGTGACAAGCCGGACGATAGCCAGTGGTACAAATGGATGTTTTGAAAAATCTAACACGTGTTGCGTTGGATGTATCTTCAAGCTGAAGATGGGATTATAAAAAGGAAAATGCACAACATTAAAAAAGTTGTAACACGTGTTACAACGGTTGTTTTAAGAACTTTCAAATAAACAAGTGTTGCAAAGTGGATGTTTTTAAATAACTGTTTAAATCAACGTAATAGAGACGTGTAAGTAGGTAATTTCCTTTTGTAACACGTGTTACATTGGATGTATCTTTACGTTGAGGATGGGATTATAAAAAGAAAAATGCACAGCTGAGTAAAAAGATGTAACACGTGTTACAACGGTTGTTTTAAGAACTTTCAAATAAACAAGTGTTACAACGTGGATGTTTTAAAAAAACTGTTTTCATCCATTTGTAATAGAGACATGTAAGTAGGTAAAAACAGTTAGTATTCGGATCAAAAGCCCCAAACAAGCAATCAAACTAACAAAAACAATTACTGTTCAGATCAAAAGCCTCAAACAAGCAACCAAACCAACCACAATTTTTTTTTTGTAAAATAAACGAGATCATCAACGATTATATTATGGACTTTTTAAATGTAACTAATATACAACAACAACAACAACAACAACAACAAGAATCATTATCTCAATTCTAAATTTTTTTAATACATTTAAAATAAAAAAAAATACCCAACAAACTATCAAATCTATTTTACTAATACACACACAAAATCATTCAACTTTTACCAAATAAATAACATTAAGACATGGAACCAGCCCATGTTATACTTGTGAGTATGTTCTTTGTGTTCTAACAAGTTTTTTTCTCAACCAAAACCCATGTAACCAAACGATTTCTGACCTGCTTCTCTCTCACACAATTGTGTGTGTTCTTGGTGTTCTAACAACTTTCTCTCTCTAAAACCCATGAACCAAATGATTTCTGACCTTCTTCTCACTCACACACTTGTGTGTGTTTTTGGTCTTGGTGTTCCAATAACTTTCCCTCTCTAGAAACTCATGCAACCAAACGATTTCAGCCTGCTTCTCTCGCACACACTTATGTGTGTGTTCTTGGTGTTCTTCATGAACACGATGGAGAATCTTGTTTCTCTTTCTCTCACACGCTTGTTTCTCTTTCTTTAACAATAACGATTCAGGCTTGCTTCTCTTACACACACTTGTGTGTGTGTTCTTGGTGTTTATATTGAACCATGAAGATAGAGAGAGAATGGATGATGATGATGATGGTGAATGTACAGAAGAAGAAGATAGAGAGATAATGAGATATTTTGAATTCTCAAAGGTGTTATTTTAGATAGAGAATGGATGATGATGGTTTGAAAAAGGTGATGGATGATGGGTTGAAAAAGGTGAAAAGTACAAAGCACAATCTTCAAAGAAAAAACAAAAATACCAAAATACCCTTAAAGCATAGGTTTGGATGAGGTGATGTAGATGAATGTGGTCCACATATTCTAGTTTCCTAAGTTTTCTCAATAAAATTGGTTTTCTCCATATACTTACACTATATATATATATATATATATATATATCAATCAGAGTCACATACAATGTGCATATGTGTATATCTTATGTGTATTTAGTGTAAATATATAGGAATTTGCATCCAACTAAATACCAACAAAAATACACCTATAAGAATATGTAAGAAAAATGACAACGTGTATATATATATATACACATATCTACATAAATACATGGACAAAAATATAAGAATATATATATATATACACACACCCATGGCAAGGATGTTGGACAAATCGGACAAACAAACAAGTATAAATATACACGTATATCATCATCATCATACTCAGTAAATCCCACCAATAGCAAAACTAAGGTAGGGTCTAAGGAGGGTAAGATGTAGACAACCTTACCTCTACCCCATAGGAATAGAGAGGTTGCTTCCAGTGAGACCCCCGGCTCGATAGTAGTTTTGCATCAAGCCTTGGACATAAGGCACATAACACTCAGCAATTGGGACAAAAGCCGATTAGCGGACGTACCCCCTTGTCTTTCGGATATCAACGTCACCACATGGTGCATGATTAACCGTCCCTCGATTTTTAACGTTATTTTCACGAAATTAGTAAAATAACGTTAAAATTAGTGCACTTTCACTTTTGCCCCCTGAGGGCCCACACATATATACATTATATGAGCATACCGCAAGCGGGGCGTATATATATTATATCAATGCTCGGAAAAAATGTATAACATATCAGACAAGAACAAACATATATATATATGGAGAGGATCATGAGAAAACTACATCTAAATGAGAAAACTAGAAAACTAATTAAAAAAACCTAAAAGATGCTAAAAAAACATACCAAATTCTTTTTTTTACAATTTTTTATAAAAAAGTCGCTATTTTTTATGTATGGAAAAAAGTAAAAAAAAAAACTTGTACTGCACATGTGCATTATATGTGTACTACACATGTGCATTATATCCGTATTAGTGCACATGTGCAGTACAACAAATTTTTTTTTAAAAAAAAAACTTTTTTTCCATACATAAAAAATAGAGATTTTTTTTATAAAAAAATTGTAAAAAAGAATTTTGGTATGTTTTTTAGGCTTTTTTAGTTAGTTTTTGGTTTTCTCATTTTAACTAGTTTTCTCATGATCCATCCCCTATATATATATATATAGTGTATTATATGGAGAAAACCAATTTTATTGAGAAAACTTAGCAAACTAGAATATGTGGACCACATTCATCCACATCACCTCATCCAAACCCATGCTTTAAGGGTATTTTGGTCTTTTCGTTCTTTTCTTTGAAGAATGGGCTTTCTACTTTTCACCAACCAACACATTTCCCCACCATCCACACTCGATTATACCCCAACCCATCATCCATCACCTTTTTGTACTTCTTATCTTCTTAGAAACCATTTCTTTTTCAAAACTCCATTGTTCTTTGTTCATCTTGTTCATTCTCTCTCTTCTGTACATTCACCATCAAACCATCATCATCCATTCTCTCATCCTCTCTCTCTCTCTCTCTCTTCATGTTTCAATATAAACACCAAGAACACACACACAAGTGTGTGTGAGAGAAGCAAGCCTGAATCGTTATTGTTAAAGAAAGAGAAACACCAAAAACACACACACAAGCGTGTGAGAGAAAGAGAAACAAGATTCTCCATCGTGTTCATGAAGAACACCAAGAACACACACACAAGTGTGTGAGAGAGAAGCAGGCTGAAATCGTTTGGTTGCATGATTTTCTAGAGAGGGAAAGTTATTGGAACACCAAGACCAAAAACACACACAAGTGTGTGAGTGATAAGCAGGTCAGAAATCATTTGGTTCATGGGTTTTAGAGAGAGAAAGTTGTTAGAACACCAAGAACACACACAATTGTGTGAGAGAGAAGCAGGTCAGAAATCGTTTGGTTACATGGGTTTTGGTTGAGAGAAAAACTTGTTAGAACACAAAGAACATACTCACAAGTATGACATGGACTGGTTCCATGTCTTAATGTTATTTATTTGGTAAAAGTTGAATGATTTTATGTGTGTATTAGTAAAATAGATTTGATAGTTTGTTGGGTATTTTTTTATTTTAAATGTATTAAAAAAATTAGAATTGAGATAATGATTGTTGTTGTTGTTGTTGTTATATATTAGTTACATTTAAAAAGTCCATAATATAATCGTTGATGATCTCGTTTATTTTACAAAAAAAAATTGTGTTTGGTTTGGTTGCTTGTTTGAGTCTTTTGATCTGAACAGTAACTGTTTTTGTTAGTTTGATTGCTTGTTTGGGGCTTTTGATCTAAATACTAACTGTTTTTTTGTGTTATACTAGGCGGTAACACATGTATAGGCATGTTACATGTGTTACAACAAAAAGTTTACACATGTGTAACACGTAACACATGTTATACATGTGTTACCACTCTAGTGTAACACAAGTTACAAACATGTGTTACATATGTGCAAGCCCCTATATGTTGCTTGTTTGGGGCTTTTGTTTATCCTATATGTTATAACATGTGTTACCTTTAGAAACTTCATAATTTATTCATAATATCTCGTTTATTTTAAAAATAAAAAGTAGTGTCTTTTTGTGGGATAATTAGATACATATATTACATGTTATTTATAGTTACCCCAACCCTTTTTTGACACAAAGGGGGCTGCACATGTGTAACACATGTTTGTAACTTGTGTTACATTAGAGTGGTAACACATGTATAGCCACATTACACATGTTACATATAGTTGTTACACGTGTTACAACAAAACTTTACACAAGTACACATGTTATAACATATACCGATTTACTTGTTTTGTTCATAGGTGAATGGATGTTTTGTGTTCAAAATGAAGATGGTTATCAAGGAGCAAAGCATATTGTTTTGAAGTAACAATGAAGGAATCTTTGTTCAAAACAACGGACAATTCTAATATGTGTAACACATCCTAGAATTGCCTATTGTTTTGAAGTAACAATGAATTTATCTTTTTTTCAAAACCCCTTAGGATAAGGGCTACATGTGTAACACATGTACAACTATCAGAAATTTAAAGAAGGCAGATGTGTAACACATGTAACACATGTTACAATTGCTTATTGTTTTGAAGTAACAGAAAAGGTTGTAACATAAGAGCTACATGCGTAACCATATATTAGGTAAGTATGATACATATGTAATATATCTACTAACTTGTTTGTCTGGTAAGTAGCATCGAACGCTAGCACATCGCCAAAAGCCTTGTAGTTTAGCTTGGATATCTCATCAACCCAAAACACAGCCTTCAACTTCCCATCAGATACAACAAAGTCGTAGTAGAAGTGTGGAAGATAAGTATATGAGACTAGTGTAACAAATTAAAGGGACAAACAATACACTTCATGTTACATATGTACCTAGACTTGTTATTAACAATGTTATCAGTAGATAAAAAAACTGCATTAATGTATATTTTTTTACATTGAACCCAGCTTATTGGTCATAAGTCTTACACATGGCAAGAAGTTCTTCCAGTGTGACGTATGATTTAACAACAATAGGATGATATTGCTCGTTGACAATCGGTGTCCACAATTTAGTGCCATTAGATACTCGTAAAGATGGTAACATGGAGTATGTTCTAGATCATCTGTGGACATAGGGGTAGATGTTAGTATAAGTTTACGTGTGTTATGAACGTTATAATACGTTTAGCACCCTAGGGTAACAAAAAAAGATCACACATGACACTTGTCGCCATGTTACACATGTTAGTTGTGTGTGCACATGTAACATCTTCTCTACAACGTGTGTAACATCCTTAAAAGTTATGTTCCTACTCTGCTTTATATTTTGTAAGTACTTATAGGTAAACATGTTTTAAAGATACAACATGTAACATGTGTTACACCGAAATGTTACACAAGTGTTTCCAGTTTACACATGTTACATCTTTTGTAACTCTGCTTTATACTTTGTAAGTGTTTCTAGTTTCAAGTTTAAACATGTTTTAAAGATACAACATGTAACATGTAAGTACTTATAGGTAAACATGTTTCAAAGATACAGCCGTATCACCTTACAAGTTATATGTTTTGCTGACAAACGCCATGTCACACATGTTACACACTATAGAGTGAAACAACAGTATTAAACGCTGCTACATATTTCCCATTCTATCGTAACATGTGTAACCTTTTTGAGGGGTATCGATGTTGTAGGTTTATACAGACTTAAATATATACAAATGATCCAAAAATGATCATAGATGTGTTACCCTCTAGTGTAACATAAGTTACAAAACATGGCTTACATATGTGCAGCCCCGTTTTTTGGTAACAAAAGGGTTGAACATATGTAACACATGTTTGTAACATGTGTTATACTAGAGGGTAACTTCTGTACAACGTCAAAGGTACCCACCACATGCCCTTCATTGACTTCTTGTTCCCCTTCTTCATCGGTTTCTCCGTATACCTTCTTTCGCTTTATGGCCACCTTTTGTCGCATCCGATATTGTGGTTATCTTTCTTCCTGCCAAGATCCCTTCTCGTTTGGCTGCAACTGCTATGGTCAAGTCGTAATAACACAAGTTACAGTCCAGTATTTTTAATCTACTAATTAAAAAAATAGTAGTAACATAACTAACACTAGTTACCTTCTACCCAATTATGCCCTGAACTTGAAGACTCCCCAAATTTTGAGTTTTTATCTGCATCATTTCACACATAAAAAAAACTAAGTAAAACCACCCAAAAAAGGTTACATATGTAAATAGTTACCATACACTTCAAACAACTACTATCCGGTGGAACTAACTCCCTCGCTGCAAGCACTAAACAAAAATGTAACATATGTTAGCACAACCTTTCGTATTTGTTTGCCATCGTATAGCTTTTGTTTTTGTTTTCTAGACTGGACAGTTGTGCTCCCACAACAATTGTTTTAGATGTGTTACCCTCCAGTGTAACACGCGTTACAAACATGTGTTACACATGTGTAGCCCCTTTTGTGTCCAAGAAAGGTCTGGTTTTAACATAAGAAACACGTGTGACATTGTTACAACATATGTAGCAGCAAAAAGAACAACTTTTATATATAAAATGGACGAGATCATCAACTATTAAATTATGGACTTTCTAAAAGGTAATGAAAATGTGATATCGGAGTGAAGTTTATACAAGATAACTAACAACTCATCTAAAATAACATTTCAACATTTAAAAAGATATAGATTTGTAAGTTAATAACAACTGATAATATCAAAAAATAAAAATGATTTTAATACAAAAACAAAAACCTGTAACTACATAAATATTTACCATTACTAGACCACTTTGTGCGTGTGTTCTTGGTGTTCGAGACGAACACGATGAAGATTGTTGTTCCTCTCTCTAAATCTGCTTCTCTCTCATGTTCATCTTCAAATCTGCTTCTCTCTCATACGTGTGTGTTCTTGGTGTTCTAACAACTTTCTCTCTCTAAAAATGCATGCAACCAAATGAATTTCTGACCTGCTTCTCTCTTTCAAACTTGTGTGTGTTCTTGGTTTTGGTTTTGGTTTTCCAACAACTTTCTCTCTCTAAAAACTCATGAAACCCAATGATTTCAGGCCTGCTTCTCTCTCACACATCTTGGTGTTCTTGATAAAGAAGATGGAGAATCTTGTTTCTCTTTCTCTCACACACTTGTGTGTGTGTTTTTTGTGTTTCTCTTTCTTCAAAAACAACGATTTAGGCATGCTTCTCTCACACACACTTGTGTGTGTTCTTGGTGTTTATTTTGAAACATGAAGAGAGAGAGAGAGAATGGATGATGATGATGATGGTGACTTGTACAGAAGAAAGAGAATAAGAGGACAAGCCTCACATTTTTTTAATATATTCTATGTACCTTGTTTCATTGTGTTTTTACCCAAATACCCTTTAAACTACATATGAAGATAAACATTGCAATTTATTTAATTCAATAATGCTAGTTATTTCCTCAACCATTAGATCATCAAGATCAATGGTCACAATTGGGTTTCCTTAGTTTTCTCACTAAAAATGGTTTCCTATATATCCTTGCCCTATATATATGTATGTATGGCAAGGTTCTAGAGTGAACACTAGGCTGAGAGTGAACTATGTGAAGTAATCTAGGCCATTGGATTACATCATCTAGAGATTTTTAAACAATGGCAACATTGTAATTATAATGTTGCAACTTCCCTTTAAAATAATTAACAGAAGGGTATTTGTGTCTTTTGTAAATTGCATTTAATAAACAATATAATCAAAATCCCTAAAATCTCGCTAGTTTCCGTATATACAAGATACACAGCTGTTAGTGTATGCACATGTGTATAGTCTCGCTAACTATCAGTTTTATACAAGATACACAACTGTTAGTTTATACGCAGGTGTACAATCTCGCTAACTGATGTGTGCGGGTGTGTATATATTTTTTAGTATATTTTTAACTCTTTTTACTCGCCAATTCAAGATTTAAATTTATAAAACACAATATTCTACTATCACTCTACACACACGTTAGGGCAAGTGCACCCATCACAGACGTAGTATAGTGATGGCAAGACACCGAGGTCGTCCAAGGACACAAGAGCTTTTAATACCGGCTTATCGTCAACGTCTAATCGAACCAAACTTTGAGAAAAGCTTTTTAAACTAATAAAAAGATAAACTAAAAACAGAAAACAAAGTAAAAATAAAAACAGATAGACAAGAAAGAATCACTTGGATCCGACTTATCTTTCATATACCCTTTTGATGATTTCCGCACTTTAGACATTTTAAGAGATTATCTTAGTTATAGTAGTAGGCCCCTCTTGTGAAGGCGACGTTACCCTCAACCTAGTGGTTTGAGTCAGCAAGGATACAATCCCACTAGGTCGGAATATTGAAAGATAATTAAGTAAGTTATTAATGCAAAACATGGTAGGCCCCCTTCCAGGCAGCGGTCACCCTCAACTCATTGGTCTGAGTCAGCAGGGATACAGTCCTCGCAGGGTTGGTTTAAAGTTTTAATAGTAGTTTGTAGATAAGGGATTCAAGCTTTATGTGTGACAACCGGCTTTTCAGGCCGTACCGTACAATTGTAATACGTATTGTGAATAGGTAACAGGGCTATAATTGACTGGTTATGATGTTTATAGGTGAAATTTAATGTGTTGGTAAAATTAAACTTTGATAAAAATTATGTTGGCAACGGTAAGATAAACGCTTATCGCTTAACGGTTAAAATGCGAAACAAACGTCGGTGACCACCCGATCAGTGTTAAAATCCTAAAAATAGTCTGTTACGATTAGAATAAATATTTTCATCATATTCGTGAGGAAAAATAAATTAAAACGCTAAGAAACTCTATTTTTCGAGTTTAAGCGCGTACCGCGCGATGCAGCGCGTGTACCGACAAAATACTGTCAACACAGCCTGTCAAGGCAACTGAAAATCATTTTAGCAATAATTTGATAAGTTTATTCATATAGAAAGACAAAAATAAATAAAAACGCTTAAATTCCTATTTTTGCGATTTTAAGCGCATACCGCGCAGCACAGTGCGCATACTGCCAAATACCGACAATATAGCCAGTCCGGGCAAACAAAATATTGTCCCGTAATATTTTGGCAGGTTTATTTTTATAAAATAATAAAAATAATTTAAAACGCACTAAAACGGGATTTAAAACGCTAGATAAAATACCTGGTATCCAGTAAAATAGTTGTTTAAACCATTAAACTCCATATGTATATGTATATATATAAGAAAATGTGTGTGGATAGGAGAGAGAGAGGGAGTTGGCGGCCAAGGGAGGTGCCACCTCTTCTTGGAATTGTGAAAATGTGCCAAGTGGTTCTTGTGTCATAAACCTAATCATCATAACCTCTTAAACACTTCATTTCAAGAATTTAGAAGATCAAATCACTCTCTATCTCTTCCCTCTTGATACCTCATGGCCGAAACATCACACACACACACATTCAAAAATTTCAAACTTTTCCATGAAGATTCAAGGGCTTTTCAAGGTGATTTCAAGCTAAAATGGGTGTTTGGAAGTGATTTCAAGCAAGAACAACCTTCATATTCTCATCTATTCTCAAAAAACCCATCTAAAATCTTGAAGGTATAGATTTATTTTAAAAACTTTGTTTTGATTCTTGATGTTCTTGATAAGTGATGGAAGTTTCTCTTGATCTTGAGTTTAATCACAAACTTGAAACATAAAACAAATGGGTTATATTTTGAATGAAATAAAATGGATGTGTGTATATATATATATATATATGTGTGTGTGTGTGTGTGTGGCCGTGAGTGTGTGTGTATATGTAAGTGTTCGTGTTTTTGATTTTTGTTGAAAGATTCTTGAGTTACATGATTACTTGAAAAGTAGGATGCATGTAAGAATCTAAGTGTGTCATATAAGAATATTCTAAAAGTGAATTAAGATTTGAAAGTGACATGATGAAAAGTGAATTTTTGGTGGTTTATGTGTGTGTATATATGTTTCGTATATATGTATGTATGTATGTATGTATGCATGTATATAAAAGTTTGTCATGTGTTCTTAAATATGAAGGACATTAGCATTTATGAATGAATGATTGGATGATCATGATGATGTGTGTTTTGTGTTTTGTAAGAACATGATATTAATGTGTTCTTGATGTATGATTAGATCATAAATAATGTTGATGATGTTGTATGAGTGCATTAGATGCACATATGTGGACATGCATGTTAATATGAAAGCATGAAATGATCATTTGAGCATGATTTGATAAAAATTAATTTTTATCAGATTATAAACCTTAAAATAAAGTTATTTTGAAGTGTTTAATGATATATAACTTTGTCATAATGTTTGCTAGCTTTGCATGTTGTACTTGGTGCATTAAAAGTTGTACAATACGTGAAATCGCATGATTTATGTGACTTACACAAAAACTGCACTAATCTGATTATAACCACTATTTTAACCAGTAAATAACATGTATTGTGTTAAAATATCCAGTCGTTTCGAGTTGGGATGATTATAGTAACGTTTAACGCAAAACTATGTGTTAAAACGGTCAAAAATCGGCTTTTCGGGTGATTTTTATAAAACTAATTTAGATCAGTGAATAAACTGATGTTTTTGTTTAAAAACAATTATTTTAACTAATTTTAAGTTTACTTGTTGTTTGGTTGGTCATATGTGACTTCCGACGTCCGAAAACGTTACCGAATCGCTAAAATACGCATTTTTCGATGAACACTAGTATGGGTGAATTTTGAGTGAACCTTATGTGATAAAATGTGTTAAGTGATTCAAACATGTAAATGTGATACTATGTTAAGTGGTAATTTTATAATATGAAATTTAGACTATGCACGTATGCATGTACGTTTTGTGCGGTAGAAACGGTAAGATTGCGTTAAATGTGTAACTTGTTTGTCGAGCATGAAATTTGGTACATATGAGATGTTTTATGTATATTTTCTTTAAAAATGACAAAATAGATAAGTTAGTAATATTTTGTGTGTTCGGTGTTAAATTCTATGAACGTTTGTATATATATATATTACGACGCGCAAATCATAGATATATTGTGTATAAAAGGGAGAGTTAACGGAGTTACACAATAATGGTCACCAATAAAATCATTCAAGTCGCAAAAATCATAATAAATATATATATGTATATGGACTCATATATATATATATATATATATATATATATATATATATATTAACGTGCCAACATAATAAAAAATGACAACTTTTCGAGAAAATCTCAAAGTTATGTGATAATTCTAAGAAACGGAGAAACTTAGGATTTTTGTGTTAAATATATATATTTATTTAGAATTGTTCATATATTAGGACGTATATAAAAATCAATCTCTGGGATTGCAATATTAAAATAAGCACCCAAATGTGAGTGTCACTAAACCCCTCTTTTTACTGTTTGTATATATTCTGGGGGTAGAACAAGCCTAAAAGGGTTTAATAATGTTTTTGTAATAAAACATACCTTTTGATATAAATTGTATATTTTCGTTGAAAATATGCTGATTTTTGATAAATTATAAATATATTTCGGGATGAAATGGTTTTGGAGAATAAATATGTTTCGGGTGGAAACGGGGTTATGCACGGTGTTTGGGGGAAAACGACCATGTAGTTGGAACGAATTTGCTTGATCTCAAGAGAGTAAGTAACAGCATAGGCTTACATTTCGGTGGGGATTTCAGGGGATTCGTACAACTACGTTTATTAAATTGTCATATTAGTAGGATATATATATTGTACGTGAGGCAGACATCATATTGTTCTTCGAGAAAGACCCTTGCGCCCATGATGTCGTTTAATCATTTAAGTAATGTACGCGAGGAATTGTTGGTAGATCTATCGGGTTGACAACCCCGTCGTGACCGGTCGCCCCGTGTCAATGTCGAACGACGAATTTATATTATGTTTATTGTCTAGCTTTGATTATCCCTGCATGGTTAATATATAGTTCGTATCGTCTAGCTAACATACGAGTCTGAAAACTGATGCAATAATTTAATATACAAAACATGGGCAATATATATTACAGTTGTCGGATCGATGAACCGGCGGAAGGCCCATGGATTTTTAATAAGGAAGTAATATGGACTTTCCAAAATTTATATGGATGTTTTCAAATAAACACCTAATCAGAAAGTTTTCCTTGAAATAAAATTTGCAGTAAGTGAATACGTGAACTCACCTTCCTTTGTGTTGACACTTGATTTTTAACGTGTTCTACAGGTACTTGAATTCGGCTTCAGGAATCATGGCGTATCTTGTGTTTGAATGATGCATGTTGTTTGAATGAAAATGTTGGACAACTTTTAAACTTTCTGGGACTTTTGTAATAAGATCCGCAAGGATCAAATACATCTTAACTATGTAGTTATATCGTGTCTTAAAACGTAATGTTTAATAATTTATGTTAAAATAAACCAATATGTCCAACAATAAAATGCATCGCTCGACAAGATATAAATGGGTACCAACTTCCGTCTCCACTACGTTTAATATTCTGCTGCGACGTTTTTGGGGTGTGACAGAAGTTGGTATCAGAGCCATTGGTTGTTTGCGAACTAGATGTTTTCAGAGGAAAACACTAGATTCAACCGGAGAATTTTGAAATATAAGTCCAAAATTATCGAAGCCAAGAATTTTAAATAAATAAAGAAAAATTGTATCATGTATGAAAACCCTTATGTGTTTATGTGCATACATGATTTTCTGTTTATTTGAGCCTTATGTGTTACTATTCATGTTGATCACATACTTACTTGTACGGTTACATATGTGTCACAGATGTCGCACGAGCACGAGGTCATCGAGATCAACGACTCAAGTAGCGAGCCAGATTTCGAGACTTCACCCAGATCCATTTTACCAGAGACACCTATCACGACCCCACAGATGGTTGGTATGGCTGAGTTTGCTTCATCATTCCGTGTCGATCCTGCTTTCGCTAGCCAGGTAGACCCCCGATATGCTTTTACAAGCAACGGGTGGATTGATGACAACGATGACGCTCCCCTCTCGATCCATGAGATGGGACAATCATCTGGCACAGTACCAGTTATCGACGACGTGATAAGAGATGTCCCTATTATTGGACGACCTTTTAGTATCGCACTAGCAGTGGATGCAACTATTGTCACAGCTCGACCATTAGAGCCGTCTGTTGCACCACCTGCTACTGTGATTGAGCCTGTTGTTGAGTTCCCTCCACCTGTTTTGCCAGAGTTACCTTTACTTATCATTGAGTCACGCGCATCTACTACGCCTCTATTAGTGTATTATCGCCGCGGGAAGATAGTTAGGCCAACTGGAGTGTGACATCTGTGTATTTTAACCCTTGTACTGTTCCGAACAACTTTGTGTTTAATGAAATATGACGTTTTAATTTCAATATTTGTTTAATTATTTGTGACATTAGTACGTTTTCAATCAATGTTCAATTCCGAACTCTCAAACCTGTTCTGGAAGTGAAATCATAAACCGTTACGTAAACATAATCAGTTTAACACGACGTACACTCCGGAACTGTGACATAAGCCAAACATACCCTAAATACCCTTTACATAACTTAGAAATAAGTTGCAAAGGATTCGGTATGGCAAAAACATGTTTATTCGAACTTTAGAACTATTTATGGCAAAACTGCGAAACGAACGTTGGTGACCGCACGGATAATATTTAAATCCTAAAAATATTCTGTTATGATTAAAATTTTATTTTTAATCATGTTCGTGTTGAAAAATAAATTAAAGCGCTTAAAAACGTTATTTTTCAAAGTTTAAGCGCGTACTGCGTGTTACTGCGTAACACAGTGCTTCTACTGCAAAACGCAGACAACGCAACCAGTCTCGGCAACTGAAAATTTATTTCAGTAATATTATGGCAAGTTTATTTTTATAGAATAATAAAAATAATTTAGAACGCCATAAAACGGGATTTGAACGCTAGATAAAATACCCGGTACCCAGTTAAATACATGTTTTTATCTAATTTACCAATCAAAATTACATTTAACCCCCCCATATAAATTTCGGTCACTAGGACCCACCAAGATTACACCATATCTCCTAGATTTCTTATTTGATATTTGCTTGATTGTAAGGACAAGTGTCATGCATGCAATCTAAGGAAATCTTCCATATCCTTATTAAATCCTACAAGATCACAATTCACACTCCATCACCCTCACTCTCTCTCCCTCCCAACCGTAACCCCCCTTCTCTCTTCCATCTTCAAATCTTCAACTTTGTTCTTCAAGATCCAACCCCTTTCCAAGCTAAATTCAAGTTGGTATGAAGATCCAAAGGAGTTTCCAAGGTGTTTTCAAGTGATTTCAAGCTCCATATCATCAAATCTCATCCAAAAACTTACTTGAATCTTGAAGGTATAAAGTTTATGTTTAAATCATACTCTTGATTCTTGGTTGTTCTTGATAGTTGGAAGTTTATCTTGAATCTTGAAATTTTTCACAAACTTGAGATCTAAAAAGAAATGGGTCTTGATACAAAATAAAAATGGTGATATATGTGTGTGTATAAAACCGTACATATATATATATGTATGTATGAGCTTTGAAGTTTGATTTCTTGATAAATACTTGTTTAGGGTGTTTGCTTGCATGAACATGATTATGTACAAATATGTTAGAGATATAAAGGAGTGATTGAATCATGAGTTATACTTTGGAATAATGTTAGTATTTTGACATATAAATGGCTAAAAATTTATTAAACATATTTGAGAATTTTTAAGTTGTTCCTTGTCCTTGAATGATAGTTAAAATGCAAGTGTTGGATGATTTGTGCATGATATGATAAATGTTCAAATACATCAGCAAATAAACATGAATAAGTTACATATTTGATGCATTTAGATTCATATAAAATGATGATGATATGGTAGTGTGCTTTAGACACTTGTACATAAGAATACATGTTGATTTAAAACTCAAGAAATGATAAAAAAATGATTGTATGACAAAAACGATTTAGAACAGATTATAAACACTAAAAATAACATTATTTGGTATATTATAATGGCATGAAACTTTGTCATAGGTTTGATAGCTTTGCATGTTGTACATATAGCTTAGAAAGTGGTAAAATATGTGAAATTTGCAAGATTTAAGTGCTTTATGTGAGACCTGCACTATCATGAGTATAACCATTATTTTATTCAGTAAATAACATGGGTTATGTTAAAATATCAAGTCGTTTCAATTTGGGATGGTTAGGGTAACGTTTGATGCAAAACTATGCGGTAAAACGGTTAAAAATCGGCTTTTCGGAGGATTTTTATAAAACTGTTTTAGATCAGTAAGTAAACTGATATTTTTGATATAAAAATAAGTATTTTAACTTATATTAAGTTTACTTGGTGTTTGGTTAGTCATACGTGACTTCCGGCGCCCAAAAACGTTACCGAATCGCTAAAATACGTGTTTTTCAACATACACTATAATGGGTAAATTTTATGTGTTTTATAATATGTGTATGATGACATGTTAATACTTGACAAGATTATGTGTATTACGCTATTATTAGTATGTTACATTTGAGTATATATATTACGACGCACAAATCGTAGATATATTGCTTATAACATGATGATGGTCACCAATAAAATCGTTCAAGTCGCAAAGTTTTTAAAATATATATGAACTCATATATATATATATATATATATATATATATATATATAAATACACCAATATAATAAAAAATAATAACTTTTCGAGAAGATCTCAAAGTTATGTGTAAATTCTAAGTATCGGAGAAACTTATGTATTATTGTGGGTTTTTTATTATTAAATCGTTCTTATTTAATTTAGGACGAATAAACAATTTGAGGGATTGTGTTAGCATATAAAAACGCACCCAAAGGTGAGTACATAGTCCCCTCTTTTACCGTTTTCAAATGTTTTGGGGTGAAACATGTGTGCCTAACTGTTATTTTCATGATTTCAAAGTATAAGTTGATTATACATGCTAGTACTTATCTTTTGACAAATTGAACAATTATCTATGGTTTAAACACTAGTTTTCAAAGATTATAAAATTAATTGTTGGGTTGTACTTATTTTATACATTCACCAAGCCGATTGGTAGTACGATATAGCGCTATAGGACTAGACACCCCATTCCTATTGTATGGAATGTCAGAAACCGAATTTTATTCAAATAGAAATTGCCTTTGTGGTATTTCTATAGTCTCTAAGGTGTAGTTTGATGCACTAAGGTTTGAATGAATACTAAATCACATTTTCTTTTGTATATTTTGATATACTTCCAAAGTATAGTTTGATATGCTCCCATATGTGATATTATTTACCAAAGTATAATTTGATATACTATGTACAAATCCAACATATACTTTGTTATTTACTAAAACATAGTTGATATGTTATTTACAAAACCAAAGTATACTTATGATATACTACCGAAAACTATTATTTTAACAACTAAAGTATATTTGATATACTATCTGTTTAACTGTTTTGAAACTAAAATATATTTTAATATATTACATATCCGACTTTCTTAAAACCAAGGTATATTTCTATATATGCTACAAACTCATTTTTAGTTGGTTATTCATTTAATTATTGCATTATTCTTTTATATCATCTGATTTCTAATCACTTTTTGTATGAAATATAAAAGAAAATATTTTAAGGCTCATGACTACTTTTGTTAAACATTTCTTTAAACATTCAAAGTCATGAGTCCTCAACACAAAACCTATGTTACTCACAGGCATTTTTATGCTGAAGTATTTACTTTCACATATGTTTCAGGTTTTATTTCGTGACGACTGTTGATTGCTTTACATAGGATGGACACGGGCCTTAGTAATTATAAAAACATGAACGGCAATTGTACTGTTTGTTGATCAAATTCCAAGACAATGTAACTTATTATGTAATAAAACAATATTCTAAAATTCCATGTGTTGTGAAACAATGATTCTGTTACGACACTCCCCGACGTTTCCGCCATGATTTGTTGTTTTACGTGGTCGGGGTGTGACATGGAGAGGTTGCTTCTACGTCACAAGTTGATACTGCATCTGCTTCTAAGAAGCAGAAAGGAGTTTGGGTGGATTGATGTTGCCATTGTGACCGACAGTTCACTGTCATGCGTGAAGAATTGGAAACGACTAAGGGTAAATTGAAAGACCTCGAGGGGCAAATGGATTGGTACAATGAGTTGAAGGAATTAGATGACAGCGCGATGGATCAGATGCATTGGAGGATAGTGGATCTGGAGGAGTTGGTTAGGAAGATGCTAGATTTTATAGGGATGAAGTGTTAGATGTGGTTTTCTTTGTTTGTTTGTGGTTGATTGTTTTTGGTTGTTGTGTCTGGATACTCTTTTGGTGCTTATCTTTTGGGGGCCTGCGTGCCGATGATATTTTGTGATATTAGGTAGAAATTCTGTGGAAACTTGTTATGGGTGTCGATGTAGACATGCCAATGATAGATGTCATGTACTGAAAAACAAGTTGTTAATTTCTATGATAATATCAGATGATTAACTTTTGGTTTAAAAATTTTTCTCGTTAACATGTGGATAGTATACATGCGCAATATTTGGTCCACTAATATTTAATGATTGAATTATTTTTATTTGGTTATCGTCTCATGTGATTATTATTGTTGTAAATAATAGAAACGACGAAAATGCCGCCAAAAGCGAGACAGGTTACTGGACTACCTGCCACCCCAGAGGAGTTGGCTCGGCTCATAACCCAACACGTTAATACTGCCTTGGAACAGCGCGATGCTAACCAAAATGATGGCCAGAAACGTGAGTGCGGTACTCCTGAGCAGGATCTTGGTGGGACACAGATTGGAAACCCTTCAGGTAAAATAATGATCGGAAAGTTTTGGTTGTTCATTTGTTATGATCTCATTGGAACATATTCCTGATTTCTATTAACCATATGAACAGTGCACCGAAGCATACACAAAACAATCCAGGGTTGTAGCCCAAGATCATTTACTGGTGTCCTATGCAATGATGTGACGTCGATATACGTGATATCAGGCTGTCAGAATGAGTCGGTTATCCGAGTGTTTCAGCGATCTGAACCTGGAATTGAAAATTCGAAGAAGCGCAAACCCGAGAGCTCCAAGAGGACTCCCGAAGTTGGAAGTAGGAAGAAACGCAACTTGGAGAAAGCAAGTGTAGCAAACCCTAAAGAGTCAGGAAAGGGTAAGGACGGCGATGGACAAGAGAAGTGCGCCAGATGTAGCCGAACCAGACATGTGACTTCCCAGTGTTATGCTAAGAGTACATTGGATGGAGCTGCGCTTGAAGGATGCTTTACATGCGGTGGACAAGGACACTAAAAAAGGGAATGCCCGAAATCGAAAGGACAGGGCGTTAAGAGTAATTCCGTTGGGGCAAGTGTCAGGAAGGCAAGTGAGAGTCCTGCTACTGTTACCGGTATGTTTTGAATCAAAAGCCAATCTCTGGTCATACTTATAATACTAAAGCTGACTTGAGTTTTGTTCGAGAAACTATGAACCATTTTTGTGTTCACTTACAAATAAGCTAAGTATAAAGTGCCCGATAGAACTAATAGTTGGTAAATTGATAGAAACTAGCAAGGTCGTTCGTAGATATAGTATTTAGTTAGGAGATTATAGATCTAGAGATTGGTTTATTATCAGTGGAGTTGAGAAGCTTTAACAAAGATGCAAGAATGAATTCACTTTCTAAGGAAGAAGTGGGGACTATCGCTCGAAGAAACTAGTTGGAATATTTCGTCCTGATGACAATGAAGAGGCGGAAGCTGTTCGCGTGAATCGTTTGAGTCGAGTGTTGAGTGTTAATAGTCGAGAGTGGTCAGTGTTGTGAGAATGCTGAGTTGTTGTGAAAGGACTATCCAGTGTTTGCAGTGAATGTGATGGATGCGGAAACCGAATGTAGGAACGTCGGAGAAATTTCTATCAAATGAAACTATCCGGAAGTCTTCCTAAAAATACTTACCTGGATCCTCCTTGCGAGATGGATCGAATTTCGAATCGATCTGACTCACGGTGCTGCACCCGATTGCACAATCTTCTTATAGATTAAGCACCGCCTGAAATGATAGAAATGACGAGATAGTTTTAAAAGCTTTTGGACAAGGATTTCATTCGATTGAGCTTTTCGCCATGAGATGCATCTGCTTTGATGGAATAAAGAAGAATGGATTCTTCAGGATACATGAGGACTTCAGAAAGCCAAGCAAGTTGACTATCAAGAATCGGTACCTTATTACTGAGGATTTGACAATTTGTTCGATCAGGCTACCGGGACTCAGCTGCTACGCAAGGATCGATCTACGACTAGAATATTATCAGTTGATGGTTGCTACGAAGAAATTTTGAGGACTGCTTTTCAAACGAGATGTTGCCAATACAAGATATTAGTCATGCCCTTTTGATTTAATTAATGTGCCATTTAAATTCATGAATCTCACGAATAGGGTATGGAAACCCTAATCAGGTAAGTTCGTGATAACAGTCATCGACGACATGTTTGTCTATACACGAACCAAAGAGAATTATAAGTAATGTTTGAAGCTAACTATGGAATTGAATGTTTATAGATCAGTTTGAGATTGGGAAGCGTGTATCATGGACAATTGAAGATTTAGTTCTGTTAAAGGAGTTTTATCGAGAGAGATGCTATAAGGTTTAGCAGAGGAAAGAAAAGCTGAGCCACATTGACTTAATCCTTTTGAGAGCCCATCTTGAGTTGGATCAGTTGCATATGGGCTCAAGCTACCATCAGAAATGAATGGTGTACAGGATGTACTATTCGGATGCATTTGAAGAAGTGTATATTAGGTGATACACTAATTTTGCGCTTTGTAAAGATTATTTGGGAGATCAACGGAGGTCTATCGCAGCATCGTAGAAGCAGTACATATGGCTAGAAGGTTATGTTACTAACCGGAAGGGCGATTTCAATATTCCAGTAGTATCTAAGATTTATAGGTTGTGTAACCGGTGGATACCCGAAATGATGGAACCTTGATTTGAATCTTCTTGATTTAGAGCTTGTGAATGTTGGACCCTGGAGAGGGTGGAGAGTGTTGAGACGAGAGTTTAGGAATCGAGGACGTGTGTAATATAGATCTATGAGGATTCTTCATGAGAATCCGAGTTTCTCGCAGAAACTATGAGACTATATTCAATAGATTCGTTTTTGTTAATCTTATTTAGTGCGAAAACGAAACATGTAGAGTAAAAATTTCGGGGATGAAATTTCCTAAACAGGGGGAGACTGTGACACCCGACTTTTCAGGCCGTACCGTACAATTATAATACGTATTGTGAATAGGTAACAGGGATATAATTGAATGGTTATGATGTTTATATGTGAAATTTAATGTGTTGGTAAAATTAAACTTTGATAAAAATTATGTTGGCAACGGTAAGATAAACGCTTATCGCGTAACGGTTAAAATGCGACACGAACGTCGGTGACCACCCGATCAGTGTTAAAATCCTAAAAATAGTCTGTTATGATTAGAATAAATATTTTCATCATATTCGTGAGGAAAAATAAATTAAAACGCTAAGAAACTCTATTTTTCGAGTTTAAGCGCGTACCGCGCGATGCAGCGCGTGTACCGACAAAATACTGTCAACACAGCCTGTCAAGGCAACTGAAAACCATTTTAGCAATAATTTGATAAGTTTATTCTTAAAGAATAACAAAAATAAATAAAAACACTTAAATTCCAATTTGTGCGATTTTAAGCGCATACCGCGCAGCATAGTGCGCATACTGCTAAATACCGACAATATAGCCAGTCCGGGCAAACAAAATATTGTCCCGTATTATTTTGGCAGGTTTATTTTTATAAAATAATAAAAATAATTTAAAACGCACTAAAACGGGATTTAAAACGCTAGATAAAATACCCGGTATCCAGTAAAATACCTGTTTAAACCATTAAACTCCATATGTATATGTATATATATAAGAAAATGTGTTTGGATAGGAGAGAGAGAGGGAGTTGGCGGCCAAGGGAGGTTCCACCTCTTCTTGGAATTGTGAAAATGTGCCAAGTGGTTCTTGTGTCATAAACCTAATCATCATAACCTCTTAAACACTTCATTTCAAGAATTTAGAAGATCAAATCACTCTCTCTCTTCCCTCTTGATACCTCACGGCCGAAACATCACACACACACACACACAAATTCAAAAATTTCAAACTTTTCCATGAAGATTCAAGGGCTTTTCAAGGTGATTTCAAGCTAAAATAGGTGTTTGGAAGTGATTTCAAGCAAGAACAACCTTCATATTCTCATCTATTCTCAAAAACCCATCTAAAATCTTGAAGGTATAAATTTATTTTAAAAACTTTGTTTTGGTTCTTGATGTTCTTGATAAGTGATGGAAGTTTCTCTTGATCTTGAGTTTAATCACAAACTTGAAACATAAAACAAATGGGTTATATTTTGAATGAAATAAAATGGATGTGTATATATATATATATGTTTGGTCGTGAGTGTGTGTGTGTATATGTAAGTGTTTGTGTTTTTAATTTTTGTTGAAAGATTCTTTAGTTACATGATTACTTGAAAAGTAGGATGCATGTAAGAATCTAAGTGTGTCATATAAGAATGTTCTAAAAGTGATTTAAGATTTGAAAGTGACATGATGAAAAGTGAATTTTTGGTGGTTTATGTGTGTGTTTATATGTTTCGTATATATGTATGTATGCATGCATGTATATAAAAGTTTGTCATATGTTCTTAAATATGAAGAACATTAGCATTTATGTATGAATGATTGGATGATCATGATGATGTGTGTGTTGTTTTTTGTAAGAACATGATATTAATGTGTTCTTGATGTATGATTAGATCATAAATAATGTTGATGATGTTGTATGAGTGCATTAGATGCACATATGTGGACATGCATGTTAATATGAAAGCATGAAATGATCATTTGAGCATGATTTGATAAAAATTAATTTTGATCAGATTATAAACCTTAAAATAAATTTATTTTGAAGTGTTTAATGATATATAACTTTGTCATAATGTTTGCTAGCTTTGCATGTTGCACTTGGTGCATTAAAAGTTGTACAATACGTGAAATCGCATGATTTATGTGACTTACATAAAAACTGCACTAATCTGATTATAACCACTATTTTGATCAGTAAATAACATGTATTGTGTTAAAATATCAAGTCGTTTCCAGTTGGGATGATTATAGTAACGTTTAACGCAAAACTATGTGTTAAAACGGTCAAAAATCGGCTTTTCGGGTGATTTTTATAAAACTAATTTAGATCAGTGAATAAACTGATGTTTTTAGTTTAAAAACAAGTATTTTAACTAATTTTAAGTGTACTTGGTGTTTGGTTGGTCATATGTGACTTCAGACGCCCGAAAACGTTACCGAATCGCTAAAATACGCATTTTTCGATGAACACTAGTATGGGTGAATTTTGAGTGAACCTTATGTGATAAAATGTGTTAAGTGATTCAAACATGTAAATGTGATAGTATGTTAAGTGGTAATTTGATAATAGGAAAATTAGACTATGCATGTATGCATGTACGTTTTGTGCGGTAGAAACGGTAAAATTGCGTTAAATGTGTAACTTGTTTGTCGAGCATGAAATTTGGTACATGTGAGATGTTTTATGTATATTTGCTTTAAAAATGACAAAATAGATAAGTTAGTAATATTTTGTGTGTTCGGTGTTAAATTCTATGAACGTTTGTATATATATATATATATATATTACGACGCGCAAATCATAGATATATTGTGTATAAAAGGGAGAGTTAACGGAGTTACACAATAATGGTCACCAATAAAATCGTTCAAGTCGCAAAAATCATAATAAATATATATATGTATATGGACTCATATATATATATAAACGTGCCAACATAATCAAAAATGACAACTTTTCGAGAAAATCTTAAAGTTATGTGATAATTCTAAGAAACGGAGAAACTTAGGATTTTTGTGTTAAATATATATATATATTGATTTAGAATTGTTCCTATATTAGGACGTATATAAAAATCAATCTCTGGGATTGCGATATTAAAATACGCACCCAAAGGTGAGTGTCACTAAACCCCTCTTTTTACTGTTTGTATATATTCTGGGGGTAGAACACGCCTAAAAGGGTTTAATAATGTTTTTGTAATAAAACATACGTTTTGATATAAATTATATATTTTCGTTGAAAATATATGCATTTTTGATAAATTATAAATATATTTTGGTGCTTATCTTTTGGGGGCCTGTGTGCCGATGATATTTTGTGATATTAGGTAGAAATTCTGTGGAAACTTGTTATGGGTGTCGATGTAGACATGCCAATGATAGATGTCATGTACTGAAAAACAAGTTGTTAATTTCTATGATAATATCAGATGATTAACTTTTGGTTTAAAAATTTTTCTCGTTAACATGTGGATAGTATACATGCGCAATGTTTGGTCCACTAATATTTAATGATTGAATTATTTTTATTTGGTTATCGTCTCATGTGATTATTATTGTTGTAAATAATAGAAACGACGAAAATGCCGCCAAAAGCGAGACATGTTACTGGACTACCTGCCACCCCAGAGGAGTTGGCTCGACTCATAACCCACCCCAGAGGATTTTTAATAAGGAAGTAGTATGGACTTTCTAAAATTTATATGGATGTTTTCAAATAAACACCTAATCAGAAAGTTTTCCTTGAAATAAAATTTGTAGTAAGTGAATACGTGAAATCACCTTCCTTTGTTGACACTTGATTTTTAACATGTTCAACAGGTACTTGAATTCGGCTTCGGGAATCATGGCGTATCTTGTGTTTGAATGATGCATGTTGTTTGATTGAAAATGTTGGACAACTTTTAAACTTTTTGGGACTTTTGTAATAAGATCCGCAAGTATCAAAGACATCTTAACTATGTAGTTGTATCGTGTCTTAAAACGTAATGTTTAATAATTTATGTTAAAATAAACCAATATGTCCAACAATAAAATGCATCGCTGATACAATTTATATGTTGTATTTTAAGCACATCAAATACCCCACACTTGAAAAATAAAAGGTTTGTTTAAGGTTCAAAGGTTTAACTAGGGGGATGATTTTGGATAAAGCAAAGAAAAATAAAGGTTTTAAAAAATGGGTTGGTCCGAATGCCTCCATTATTTACTTAGTTGGATTTTTGTCGGTAAGGACTTGGGACACATCGCATTGTCAAGTTCTAGATTTGTGAGAACCAAACGGGCTATTCACACAAAAAACAAAAATTAAGCAATTAGTATAGATGTATATTTGTATGCTCGGTAATGGCTCAAAGCTCACTTTTGTAGGAAAAAAGGGTTGTGGTGTAAAAATGTATATATAATCAAATTTTACAAATATTTGTCATGCCAATTTTCCTAATTTTCTAAATTGGTTATTTTTATCATGACGCTATCAGTTGTAAATTCGTAAAAACATAATTTTTAGAACTTATTTTACCCAACTAAACTAAGATAAGTAAAGAAAACAAAAAAGATTTTGAAAAAGGTTTGGGGTGATTAGCGGTTCCAAGGTGAGTTTTGTGTAAGGCTTGATTTAGGGGACAAACGATTCAAGGTTTTTATTATCCTACCCCCACACTTAAATTACACATTGCCTTCAATGTGTCCCAAATAGGATTTATTTTGGTAAAATGTGTAAAAAGTGTGAAAATAGCAAAAAAAAATTGTTACTGGCACTTGCAGCATAGGGGCGTGCTATGGGGACACGACCCCATGTCTAAAGTGCCAGTAACAAATTGAAATCAGAAGAGTTACAGTGGGGTGGCCACGGGGGCGTGCTGGGTAAGCACGACCCGTGCCACAATCTGAACAGAAAAATTTTGACAACGGTAAGTTGGGCACGGGTGTCACACCCTGTCTTTTTGCGGAAGCGTGTGTGTGTGACTTGATCAGTTTTCATTGCATTCGATCATAATAAACAACTACATGATTAAAACAAGCGATGTCCATCCATTCATAAGTTTCAAGATATTACAAACCACAAGTTGTTCAAGTTTCAAACCATCACAAGTATTTAGTTTAAGTTACAACCAACATAAGTTTTAAAGTTCCATAAAGGACTTATTTAAACAAAAGTTTAGATTCATGAGGCTTTGCATCCTATATCTCATCAAGGATGAGATATATGAATCAAACCCTCCAAAAGTGGATGAAATCGAGACTTGAAACACAAAAGCTTGAAAGTAACGCTGGCACCGAGATCCATCTATTTCCCTGAAATACATGTAAGTTGAAAACATCAACAAAAGTTGGGCGAGTTCATGTGTTTTATATGTATGCGCATCAAATGAATCTCAAAAACATTTGAAAGTTCCAGTGTTGAAAGTAGGTATGTAAAGCGTCTATGAACATGTTGATCATTAATGTTTTGCAAGGACATTAATATATGTGATGACATAGGAGGTACTCAACCCGAGTAGACGATTTTTAGTGTCGGTTCACTTCGACTGGGACACAACAGCACTCTAAGTGGTCACCCATGGGCCGTGAGAGGGGCTCGCCCGTACCCATTAGATCTAACCTTTGTTCCGTGGTCCTTAAAAGGATTAATGGCACCTTAGTTACAGCCTATGCTCACATGATCTAAGAGTTCATTCTATAGCTTAATCATACCCATGTTAACATGTATTTCCCCCCGAAAGTTGTAAACCGAAAATGTTAAAAGAAAAGAGGGACATGAACTCACAGTTTTGCGTCCGTGTAAAGTGCGTACTCAAATTCGGTTTCCTTGGTTTGTTTTGCAACCTACAAATGTGCTAGGTTTTGTTAGACACTTCGGTCTTGTAACGGTTCTTAGTCTTAAACACTTATTAAGACTTATTTTGGATTTGTTTTTGTTTTGAGTTGCACTTTTAGTGTATGATGTCTTTATATAATTTCTCATAATTATATAAAATTCAAGGTTTAATATATTAGTTAAAATATTATATTTTAACTTATATTATTTGCATGCATTGCATGTATATCATTTAAGGGTTTAGTTAAAAAAATAATATATTTTTAACTCATTTTGATATATGGTTTCCATATACGTGTGTTTGTAGTTTTCATAACCAAAATACCGTTTATTGAGTATTATACATTTGTAAGTATTCCCAAGTATAGGTATACTTGTATTATGAGTATGTTGATTATTTCACTTTGTATTCTCATATTTATGTATAATACTTGTATAAGGGTATTTGTGACAACTGTCAAAATTCCAGGTATCCGTACAACTATTAAACCATGATTAGTGCTTAATGACTGTGCTGAATTACAATTAATGATTTTAATTGCTTTCTGATTATTGCTTTGTATATACAAATGCATCACATATTGCTTAATGTCATATCATTATTGCATGAGAGCTTTATTTACTCAATTGATGCATTAAATACAGTTAGCACAGTTATCAGACAAATCAGGAAAGTGCTGACAGAGTTCAGTACATAGACAGACAGTGTGTTGAGACATAGAATGAGCCAGAAACTAAGTATTACACTAGTATAGTGTGTAGGAAAGTAAGGATCATAAAACTGTCTTCCTAGAAATAGTTTAAGTGCCGGAGGCGGAAAGTGCCTAAAACTCACATAAACTGCAGAATTCTGAAGAAAATAAGCAAATTCAGCATTTTAAACCCTCTAATATCATGCAGAAATATGGTTAAATGGTCCTGAATGCTTTCCTAAGTGTCAGGAATCAACAGTGTCACAAAAGGTAACATAAAGCACACTAAATTGCATAGTTTAGCACCTTAACAAACCGATAACTAACCGAACAACCAGACACTACCCGAAACACCAAATTTTCACTAGAAGCATTGTTTTAACATTACCAAACTAGTTATGGTCCCCGAACATCATAACACTACATAAATATCTAGTAACTAAAGTATCTAACTAAATACTTGGATTTTAACCTAAGTAACTAACTTAGTTACAACCTAAGCCTACTACCCCCCACCCCCACCTGTGAAATCGGCCAACATATGGCCCACATGAAGATTTCATTTGAATATTCTATTAGATCATGTTTTTGCTTTATGTGGCGTATTATACATGAGTTAAACACTAGACATGGGTTATAAGTATGCACACCAAGTCCTAAGTCTCATTCTTACACACACTAGAACACACACATCTTTCTCTCCTCCCTCTTATGCTCTCGGCCGAACCAAACCACACCATCATTCATTCATCCTACATACATTTCAAGCATATACAAGTGTGTTAGAGGTTGCACAAAGGAGCTAGGAGCTTTCGGAAGTTCAAGGACCTTCTTCGTTTGCTATTAACCACTCTATTTCTTCTCTTGATCATCCCTAGCCTTGAGCTAGTGGTAAGAACATCATACACTCCATTTCTCATCTTATCTTAGTGGTTAAAAGATGTTACATGTTGATTATTATGAAGAACACTAAGAATCACAAGAAAGAAACTTGAACATAAGCTTAAATCATGAAGGAATCTTAATGTTTATGTGTTGTTATGCTTGATGATTGTTGTTTATTCATGTATTTGATGTTGATCATCATATGATCTTGCTAGATCATGATTAAAAACATAATCTAGCAAGATGAGAGGATGAGAATGTTGTAAGATTATAGATCATCCTCACATAGAACATGAACTTGAAAGAATATGTGGTTTTTTTGCAAAATAATGATCAAAGTAAGTTGTAATACTTGTAGATCTAAAATTTCATGGATGATTTCTCAAGAAACCAAGTTAAAAATACAAGTTTTACTTAAACTTGGTTCTTAAACAAATAAACCTTATTTTTGGTGGTTAATAAAGTGTAGAAACACTTATGTGACAAAAAAAAAGATCCATGAAGAAACGTTTTTAGAAAACATGAATATAAGTTGTAAAGATCTATTTTCTTTAAAAATGATGTTTTTAAAGAATCAATCACACTTTAAAGGATAACAAGGCTAAGAACACTAGTAAGTTACTACAATTTTTTGTGAAATTTCAAGTTCATGAAGTGTTAGTTTATACTTGTTTTTGGCAAGATTGGTAAGTATAGATTATTTATTGTTAATTGTTGATTGATTGTGTTGATTTTACAAAAGAAAATTATATGCCTTCAAGGCATGGAAACCTTCATTTTTAGGGGAAACTATAGCAATTTTTTTCTAAAAATTAAACACTTAGAAAAATATTTCTAAACAAATATTTACAAGTGTATTTCAAACCATAGATTTTCACATAAAGTTTGCCTAGAATTTTTGTTCAAAAATATAAATATTGGAGGTTGGTTTTGATAAATAAAAGTGACTAAATATGTATTTAGGAAATATATATTTAGATGACACCATGTGTGGGATTATTTGTATATTTTGTGTATTAGTTATATTATTTTAGGACTTGAAATAATATAACTCATCAAAATACCAAAAATTACCATCCAAAATATTACCAAAATTCCAAGGAGTAAATATACAAAGAATGTACAAAATATTAGTGAAACCGAACTAAGGAATATAACTCACAAGAATGTTCCAGAAATAATATTCACAAGTATATTTTGGCAAATAATATTTTGGACACCAAGTGAGTGAAAATATGATTTTTACAATTATCACAAACTTATATCATATTTTTTTTACAAGAAGAAAATATATTATTTTTGGGTGAATAAAAATATATATTTTCTTGGAAATATTAGAAGATATATTATTTTTGGAAGAGATATATATTTTCTCAAACAAAAACGGAATATATTATTTTTGGGAGAAAAATAAGTTTATAAATATATTTTCTAAGTTAGAGTTGAAAATATATTATTTTTGGGACTTATATGAAAATACAAATATTTTTGCCAAAGGAAAAATTATAAATAATTTTTCTAAGTAATATTCTTCAGAATATATATATTTTGGAAATATATATTAATGTATTTTTAATAGAAAGATTATTCCGGAAAGTTGATATAACATTAAGTATAAGGATACTTAATAATTACAGGAAATACGTATTTTAGTACGTATAAATACACTCCGGAATACGACCCCACATATATGGCAAAATATACAACTATGAGAATACGGATACAAGTACACCCATCCTTGGGAAGGAAATACATGTATAAATACTTGAGAAATATCCAGTTAAAATATATTATTTTAACTAGTATTCCAAAATTTAATAAATATAATTTAAGTTAAAATATTTATTATTTTAACAAATAATTATAACTTGGAATAATATCGAAGACACGAAGAATCGTAACTCAAAGACACTAACTAATACTAAGTCAAGGCACGACCCGCTCGTCTAATAGATCATAGTACGTTGTAGGTAGTCGTGTACGCCAGGCAAAGCTTGAGTTACTATGTGTGACAACTGGCACTTTTCCATGCATTCCGTACAATAATTAGACAGTAATATGTGCTTTAATGACTGTGCATG
Source organism: Helianthus tuberosus (assembly GCA_030545235.1). NCBI lineage: Eukaryota > Viridiplantae > Streptophyta > Magnoliopsida > Asterales > Asteraceae > Helianthus > Helianthus tuberosus. Next base: position 132,541,756 of record CM060387.1, on the reverse strand, counting down.
ATCTAGTTTACAAGACAAATAAACTTCTGATTTCTGTTATATACATACAATGGCATTTCATGTTGCAAGACTTTTATCATTACTACATGCAACACGATATAGTTCTATTAATGCACAGAACAGAATTGGCACAGTTATCAGACAAACTAGAAGCACTGACGGGAGTTCAGTACTTAGACAGACATGATGTTAAGACACAAAATAAGCCCCAGGACCAAGTATTACACTAGTATAGAGTGTAGGAACGTAGGGGTTGCAAAACTGCCTTCCTAGTGATAACATAGGTACCGGAAAGTGCCAGAAACACACTAAAACCGCAGAATTCTGCAGTAAATAAACAAATTCAGCAATTTTCAGCAATTTAACATCTAAATATAATGCAGAAAAGTGGTTTAATGGTCCAGAATACTTTCCTAAGTGTCGGGAACCGAAACTGTCATAAAATACAACATAAAGCACACTAAACTGCACAATTTAGCACCTTAACGAACAGTAACGAAACGAACAACCGGACACTACCCGAAACATCAAATTTTTACTAGAATCACTGTTTTTATCTTACGAAGCTAGTTATGGTCACCGAACATCATATTACATCTCATAAACATTAAATACATAAAATACCTAACTAGCATCATTACATCCTAACTAACCTTGTAACTAACCTTTGAAATGGAACTAGATACCCCCCCATAACCGGTTATAAAAGTGGGCCCCACACATTGATTTTATTACAATATTTTATAAGATATGTTTGGTATATTCTCGACATTTATGCCATATGCTTTCTAAATGTTGGAAGAAATCATTTATAAACCATAAGTTAGTAACATAAGCCACATTTATCATCTTCAACAACTCAACCCCTTCTCTTCTCCTCCATGTTCACGGCTCCAAACACCCCTCCTATATCCTCCATTTTCAATCCATTTCCAAGTAATCTAAGGTGATTCTAAGGTGTCTTAAGCACATTTAAGAAGGGTGGAAGCATCGAAACTTGAAGGACCTTCACCATTTGCTTTTAACCACTCTATTTCTTCTCTTGATCATCCCTAGCCTTGAGCTAGTGGTAAGAACCTTGATCTTTCTATTTTACATCTATTTCAAGTGGTTAAAAGATGTTACAAAATGATAATCTTGAAGATCATGAAGAAACATAAGAATAAACATGAACATAAAGCTCTAAAACATGAAGATCAAGTTGTTTTAAGTGTATGTAGTATACTTGAATGTTGATTTCTTGTGTTTATAATGTTGATCATCATAAGAACCTTGCTAGATGATGATTAAACACATGATCTAGCAAGTGTAAGGATAGATCTTGAGAAATTTGTAATGATCATCCTTTATGTAAATCATGAACTTGAAAATAAACTTGTTTTAGTGCATGATGATTATTTCTACAAGTTATAAGTCTTGAAAATAAAAGATTTCAAGAATAAAATTTTCAAGAAACTAAAGTGTACTACAAGATTTAACATGATGATGGTGTTTAAAGGAAGTAAACATGTTTTAAGTGTTAAATCAAAGCTAGAAACATATTGTTAACAAGAAAAATACAAGAAGAAATATTTTTAGAAAATCTTCATACAAGTTGTGAAGAACTAAAATCTTCAAGAATGAGTTTGATAAACTACAAACTATGTTTTTAAGGGTAACTTAACCTACTAAATAGCATACTAAGTTACTACAAATTTTTACAAAATTTCAAGTTCATGTCAAAGTGTAAATTGCGTATTTAAAGCATATGGTAAGTCTTGTTTATGTTGTGGATGATTGATGATGATTTTAAAAGAAAATGATATGCATTGAAAAGCATGGAAACCTCCATTTTTAAGGGGAAACTATGGCAAATTTTTTGTAGAATTTAAACACTTAGAAAAATATTTTTAAACAAGTGTTTGTAAGTAAATTTTAACCATGGTTTTTCACATAAAGTTTGCCATAGATTTTTGTTCAAAACTTATCAATATTGGAGGTTGGTTTTTATAAATAAAAATGACTAAATATGTATTTAGGAAAATATATATTTAGATGTCACCATGTGTGTGATTATTTGTATATTATGTGTATTAGTTATATTATTTTAGGACATGAAATAATATAACTCATCAAAATACCAAAAATTACAATCCAAGATATTACCCAAATTCCAAGAATATGAATATACAAGTTATACACAAAATATTGGTGAAATCGAACTATGGAATATGACTTACAAAATACTCCGGAAATAATATTCATGTGTATATTTTTGGTAGATAATATTTTGGACACCAAGGAAACAAAAATATGATTTTTACAATTATTACAAAGTTACATCATATTTTTGGCAAGAGGAAAATATATTATTTTGGGTGAATAAAAATATATATATTTTTCATGGAATTATTAGAAGATGTAATACTTTTAGGAGAAATATGTATTTCTTAAACAAACATGAAATACAATATTTTTGGGGTGAAAGATATATTTTCTCAAATAAATATGAAATTTATCATTTTTGGAGAAAAACAAGTTTATATATATATTTTCTAAGTTCGACTTGAAAATATATTGTTTTTGGAACTTATATGAAAATACAAATATTTTTGCCAAAGGAGAATTATAAATAATATTTCTTAAAGTATATATTTTGGAAATATATATTGGTGGGTTTTTATTAAAGATAATATTCCAGAAGAATTAATACAAAATTAAGTATAAGAATACTTAACATTTACAAGAAAATACGTATTCTCGTACGTATAAATACACTCCGGAATACGACCCCAATACATGGCAAAAATATACAAGTATAAGAATACAAATACAAATACACCCATCCTTGGGAAGGGTATACATGAATAAGTGCTTGAAAAGTAACGAGTTAAAATATATTGTTTTAACTATTATTCCAAAAATTTAATAAACATAATTTAAGTTAAAATATTTATTATTTTAACAAATAATTATATAACTTAGAATAATATTGAAGACACAAAGAAACGTAACTCAAGGACACTAATTAATACTAAGTCAAGGCACGACCCGCTTGTCTAATAGACCGTAGTACATTGTAGGTAGTCGTGCACACTAGTAGCAGCTTGAGTTACGTCGGATTGAAGAACGCAAAACTGTGAGTTCATGTCCCCCTTTTCTCTTAACTGTTTTTGGTTTTATAACTCTCGGGGGTGGAATACATGTTGCATACATTTAAATGGTATGAATTGGCTATGAAATGAATTATAGATCATGTGAGCATAGATTGAAATTGAAATGCCATTAACTCTTAATTATGGATGAAGGTTAGATTTAACGAGTACGGCCGAACCCCACTCATGGTACTTATGTGACCACTTGAGTGCTTCGGCGTCCCGGTCGAGGTAAATCGACAATGGTCAAGGTAAATTGACATAGTCAAGGTAAATTGACATAGTCAAGGTAAATTGACATAGTCAAGATAAATTGACATAGTCGAAGGGGAATTCGACATAGTTGAGGGAATCGATGAGGGTATAAGCCTACTCATTCTGAGTGCTCCCTATGTCTTCACATGCTTTAATGTCCTTGTAAAACATTAATTTGATATGTTCATAAATGTTTTTCATACCTGTTTTCAAAGGAGTCTCTTAAAAGTTTACAAGCTTTTAAGTACTCAAACAAAACGCATGAACTCGCTCAACTTTTGTTGATGTTTTCCAAAATTACATGTATTTCAGGTAACAAGTTGGATCTTGGGCGCTGGTGTAGTTTCTAGAAGTAAATTCCAAGTTTAGATGTCATCCACTTTTGTTAATTGTAACTTAGTCGAAGGTTGTGCTGTTTGAAGCTTAAATAAATGATGATTGTAATACTTTAAACTTAATGAATGGATGAACGTCTTTTTGATCATATAGTTGTTTATTATGATTGAATGCAATGATATTAAACAAGTCACACATCATACGCTTCCGAAAAAGTCAGGGTGTGACAGTTTGGTATCAGAGCTTCGATTGTAGTGAACTAGGATTCCTTCTCGAGTCTAGACTACAAACACTAGGACTCTCCCACGAAAACATTTTACAAAAAGGTCTTTCATTGCATTCACGTAAGCGTCAAGTGTTGGTGCATTAAATGTCTGTTAACTATGTCTTAATCAAGTCTTAGGTCTAGATAGAATGAATGAACACACAATGGATTAGCATTTAGGGTTTACATGGTATTGTCGGTGAGTTCGCTTGAAATGACATCATGTCATGTTCAAGCGAAACCAAATCATGTGAGTTCGCTTGAAACAGAAATGTGTCATCTCAAGCGAACTAGGTACGGCTATAAATAGGTTGTGTGTGTTATCATTTGAAGCGGACATGGTCATTGTATGTGAGACAACGTGCTGCCAAAATTTCATTAGAATCATTGTAAAGTCTCAGGAAATCAGTAATAGAGAAGAATTGAAAAGGAAACAAGCTGTGTGACTTTGTTTACTTTAATTCCGCCTTAGTAAATGAAGATGAACTACCTTTACTGACTGTTTAGGGTCACGAACACGGTCCAACAAGTGGTATCAGAGCTCAGGACAAGGAGTTCATACCATTGCAGCTAGAAATCATCGGATTTTCTTACTTCTACTCATTCTTTTATGTTTTGGACATTGTTTTACGGTTGAAATGGCCTAAAACTTACATATTTTGAGCGAAACATAGAGTTAACAAATCCCTGAGTGAATTGGACTTAAAATCAATCAAATTCATATAAAAAATTGACTTTTCGCTTGAAATCTGGTTCGAAAATGCTGACATCATCACAGTTCGCTTGAAAATTTCAAGCGAAACTTCTTTAAAATCATAGTTCGCTTGAAATACCTGTTGGTTTCGCTTGAAAAGAACATTTTAACTGTGTTCGCTTGAAAGTTATAATTCAGCTCGCTTGAAAAGTACATATTGTCTTAGTTCGCTTGAGTGGGTTTTCGCTTGAGTTGATATTGCCATTTCGCTTCAAGTATTTTGAGTTCGCTTGAACTTGTATTACCTGAGTTCGCTTGAACTTATATTACTTGAGTTCGCTTGAAAGTTACTGATTCTACTTGAAGCCATTTCGCTTCAAGTGATCTCGCTTGAACTTGCAATTTTTTTAAAAAAACTTAAAAAATTTACTAAGTGTTTGCTGATTTTTCAGGTACATGAAGATGGATGATCTATTCATGAATCCATTTAGCGATATGTATGCTTTTGCTGGAAATTCTGGAGATGATGCTTCACCTAGCAACACCAATGAGAACACGCCAAATACAAAGAAAAAGTTATCGGATGCTTTGGAAGTTAAAAGTGCATTTGGAACTTATAACAAACCCCCGAAGTTGATGGCTATCGAAGAGTATAGTCGGTGGGCCAAGAAGTTTGACGATTGGTTGAGGGCCTTTGCTTATCCTAGCTGGAAGAGTCTAAAGAATGGATACAATGATGGAGGCAAAAATGGTGAAAGCTTAACATCACCTGAAGAAATAGATTCATTTGTTGCTGAGCAAAAATGCATCGCACTGCTATTTCAATCTGTTCAAGAAGATATAATATCTTTGATCGAATACACGAGTGCTAAAGATCTCTGGGATAAGTTGAGAATCAAATGTTTAGGAAGTGCAGAAATAGTGAAAAACAAAAAGAAACTACTTAGAAAAGAGTTTGATTTGTTTGGGTGTTTAAAGAATGAATCAGTTTGTAAAATGATTGAGAGGTTTGGGCATCTAAAGCTGGAGCTGGCGAGACATGAAATTTTCTATTCTCAAGAAGAGCTAGTCGACAAATTGTTTGATTCATTGCCAGATGAGATGGATTGGCAATACTATGCCTTGATGCTGAAGAATACAATCAAGCCGCCATAAGTGTTGACTGTAGATTTGTTGATTGAGAGACTAGAGAGTCACGAGTTGGAGTTAAGGAAAACACACAAAGTCAATCATTCATCATACCAGCAGAATTTGGATTTGTATTATCCAAAAAGCATGTTGCCAAAGAATACATCTCCCAAGACTGCATTTTCTGCTGAAAATTCCTACACATCAAGCAAAGAAAGTCAAAGCAGTGGATTTCACAGTGGTTCTTCATCACATTCAAGTCAGTCTGATGCAAAGAACTTATTTCAATGCAACATCGCTGTAGACTTAAAGAACGCTCAAAACTTCAGCGAGGAGTCGGCAAAGCAACAGATGGGTTTTCTCGCTTCTGTGCTAGAATCGTATGAAAGTCTTGTAGCAGGGAAGATTGGTAACACCAACCTGACGAAAGAAGATTACGATCAGATAGATCCTGAGGAGATGGAACTGATCGACATAAGGTGGTGTATGGCCAGTGCAGTTCGTCGAGCACAGCGTTTCATGGAGATAACTGGGAGAAAGTCTATTGGTGGACCATCTACCAAGTTGGGCTTTGACAAGTCTAAAGTGACATGCTTTAAGTGTAAACAGAAAGGTCACTTTAAACGCGAATGTCGAAACGCGTATGCTGATGAGTCTGAAAACCCGTTCAGAGAAGATTACTACAAGAAGGCGATTTATCATCAGAATAAATCAGAACCTCCAAGGATGAAGCAGCTTGAAGATAACAAAGAGAAATCCAGAGCTCTTGCGGTGATTCATGACGATGAAGGTTTCGACTGGAGTGAGTTGTTACCTGAGGAGGATGCGGTTGGATATGCATTCATGGCAAAATCTGAACCTGTTCCTTGGAAAGACAACAGAACTAAAGAACAGAAGTATGGTCACAGAAAGCTGATAGCTCAGAATAAAATGATCAGAATAGGTGGTATCTATCTTGAAGCAAAAAGAGCGAGGAGATGGGATCCAGACAGAGAATGTTATCTTGACCCTGATGGAAATATTGCTATTGACCCTAACACTCTTGATATGGAAACCATAATTAAAGAAATGAAAGAAGAAGATGATTATTGGCAAAGAAAATGGTGGGGAAGCGGAGAAGAGAAAGAGAAAGAAGAAAAAGAGAAGTCAAAGAAGGTTGATACTGGAATCATTGACACGACTCAAGAGTTGAATGCTGAAAACATGGGAAAGATGGCTGACAAGGTGCTGGCTGCTAAGGCACTTGAGGTAGACTCTAAATCCGTCTCTGAGTCTAAAATCCAGGTCAGTTCAAACGCGTCAACAACTAAGTCAGGTAAGAAAGTCAGTGATGATGTTGACTGCAAAAATTGCATCAAAGAATGCAAAGTTTGTAGTACAAACACTTATCTCAAAGGTAAAAAGATTGATGATCTGACTGCTAGAGTCAGAAGCGTTGAGGATCAAATCCTTAACCGTGATAAAATGTTGAAAGCTTCGAACGACAGAGTAAAAGAATTAACTAGCAAAATTGAAACTGATAAAATTGATCAAGAAAAGGTTAGGAAAGAAAATGAGAGGTAAGTTCTTGAAAATCGTCAGATTACTGAAAAATTTGAGAAGCTTAAAAGCACGGTTAAAGATAATGATGATAGAAACGGTAAAACATATAAAGAAAATTGCCAATTGCAATGTGTTTTAAGAATTAAAGAAGAATTAATCAACAAACAATTGGATGAGATTGCTAAATTGAAACTTCAGTTTGAAGAAGCTAAAATTGAGAATGAGCGTATAAATTTGAAATTGAACAGTTACAGCTCTGCAAGCTTTGTTTTGCAACACATTGTTCCCAAACCCATCGGGAAAAACAAAGCAGGCGAAGATGTATACTGTGATGGAACCAGGGTTGGGTTTCATCAAGTTCTGCCACCAGTTCTAGACAATTATTCGAAAAAGCAATATGGGTTGGTTAATCTTGAAGATGAAAATGAAGTGAAACTTCCTGATTCAATTGATGTGACATTTTCTTCATCATCATCTGATGATAGTGTTCAAACTGAGATTGTTAAAGGAATGGCTGAAAGTGTTTTGGATAGTGATTCAGCTAAGGATGAAGAGTGTTTTCTGGACAATTACATTCCGAAACCAAAATCCAAAAACAACTTAGGTGATGAACCAGGTCTTGTGATGTACAAGATGACTGGATCTGATAAGTTGTATTCGGATTCTGATTTTCCTCTGGAGAATGTAAATGTTTCAAAATTGACAAATGTGTTCAAAATGGTTGAAATTGATTTGTCTGAAGTAAAGAGTTTAAAACAAACAAAAAGGCAAATGAATTTTGAGAAAGATAAAGCTTACTACAAGAAACCTGTTGTTCCACCACGTTTTTATAACAACAATCAAAACAATTGGTCGGGAGGATATCAGGGTAGTAAGAACTATCAAAGAAAGAATTTTCAAAACAAGAAATTTGTTGAAAAGAAGGTGTTTGTGAACGGTTCAAGTTCACTTTTTGATGAGGAAAATGAATTTTTTTTCAAAATCAAATGAATAATTTTTTGAGAAGAGGGCTTCACAACCTCAGTCTGAAGGTACAAGTCGGGTAGTTGATACTCGTACATGTTTTAGATGCAACAAAGTTGGTCACATTGCAAGAAATTGCACCAACTTCAAGTCTAAGACTGAAGTTGTTGTGAGTCAAAAGAAGAAGGTTGATGCTAAGGGCAAAGCTCCAATGATTGTTGAGAAAGTTTTGAAAAATGAGAAAACAAAAGTCAAAATTGAACCTGTTAAGAATGTGGTAACTAAAAATGACAAATTCTATAAACGGGTTGCATCATCTCAACAAACATGGAAGCCAAAAGTGGTTGACAAGAAAGAAAGTTCATCTAAACCAAAGGTTTCAGAGAAGGAAAAGCAATCGTCTTCTACCATTCCGGTAAAGATGAATGTTCCTTTGGATTATTATGAACAATTGGAGAAACAATCTTCTACTCAACCAGAGAAAAAGAATGTTCAAAAGAAAAATCAACCAACCGGTCAACTTAAGATAGATGAGTTTTTCTTATACAAAAAGGTTGAGGTTGGATCTGAGGAAAGTTTAAAGATGAATGATAATAATTTTCCGCCACTTTACACTGCTAAAACTCACATTAAAGTCAAGTTACCCGAGTCAAAAGAGGCTTGGGTAGCATCAAAATCTCTTTAAAAAATTTTTGGACTTGCCGGAGCTTCCTAGTTGGTAATTGTGAAGCGTGAATCGGCATCTTTATTGAAATGTGTTTTTAAATCAATTTGTGATATGTGTAGGAACTTCCGAGAGCTATCTCAAGATGGATTATGGATAGTGGAGTGTCTCGACATATGACAGGGAAGACTGCATTGTTGTATGATGTTAGAAATTTCAATGGAGGTTATGTGGGATTTGCAGGAAACCAAGGTGGTAGAATTGTTGGTGAAGGAACGTTATCCAATGGGATTGTTACGTTTGAAAGAGTTAACTACATTGCCGAGCTTGAGAATAATCTTCTAAGTATCTCTCAGATTTGTGATCATATGTATACCACTCACTTCACAGACAAAGAATGTTTGATCTTGAAACCAGGATTTGTTGTTCCTGAAGAATGGATTATCATGAGAGTGCCCAGAGTGAATGATCTGTATGTATTGGACATGAGTGTAGTAACTACTACAACTGGTCAGGCACAATGTTTTATGTCAAAAGCAACAGAGAAAGAATCGAGATTGTGGCACCGGAAGATGGGGCATATACATCTTAGAAAAATGAATCACTTGGTGCATAATGATTTAGTTCTTGGAGTTCATGTCAAAGGTTTTCATCTGGAAGGGGAGTGCATTAGCTGCATTAAAGGCAAGCAGAAGAAAAAGTCACACCCTAAAAAGCAAGTCAATTCAGTTTCCAAACCTTTAGAGAGACTACACATGGATCTGTTTAGTCCAGTAAACGTCAAAAGTATTACAGGGGATCTCTACTGTCTTGTGGTTACTGATGATTATTCCAGATTTTTGTGGGTATCATTCTTGAAGTCGAAATATGAGATGTTTGATAGTTTGATGGCATTGTTTAGGAAAATTGAAAATTTGTACCAAAGGCGTATCAAAAGAATTAGAAGTGATAATGGTACTGAATTCAAGAACAACAAGATGGAAGAATATTGTGATGAAAGAGGTATATTGCATGAATTTAGTGCTCCGTACACTCCGCAGCAGAATGGAGTTGCAGAACGTAAAAACAGGACGCTAATCGAAACGGCCAGAACAATGCTTGCTGATTCAAAGTTACCGATAAATTTTTGGGCAGAAGCAGTTTCCGCCGCATGCTATACACTCAATAGGGTTCTCACTGTAAAGAAATTTAACAAGACGTGTTTCGAGCTGATCAATAACCGCAAACCGAATCTGAAGTATTTAGAACCGTTTGGGTCACCATGTATAGTTCTAGAGCCTTTTGGAAAATTTGGTGCAAAGAGCATTGAAGGAATTTTTGTGGGATATTTGTCACACCCCCAAAATCCACCTGCGGAATACCACCGCTTGGAGGCGTGACTGACCAGGATCCAGCCACCAATCGTATTGGACAAGCATGTAAGTGATTATAAAATCCAACCAATGCAATTGGTGTCCAAACAAAACATAGTTTAAGTTGCAAGCGGAAGCATAACGTTTAAAACCAAAACATAAGTTTAATTGTTTCAAAGTTTAACATGGCACACAGTTGTCCATGTCCCACAACGACTCTCTTCCATGCAAGCTCCAGCTAAGTACCTATTGACCTGCAAAGCATGTAGTAACGAGTCAACAACAAGTTGAGTGAGTTCACAGTTGGGTGTTTGTTTAAGTTGTTCTGAAAACAGTTTTCCTTTATCTGGCATCCTGCCGTGGGGGTTACCCCATAGTTGAAAACGTGACTTGTTTATTCCCTGTTACTCTGGCAATCCAGCCGTGGGGGCTACCCCATGTTAGTTATCTGGCATTTCGGCCGTGGGGGCTACCCCATGTATACACTAGACTCGTTACCATATCGAATGCTGACTGTAGTCATGTTTATGTGCCCTGAACTGTCAATGTCTATCATCATTGAAGTGCCCAGATCCATTAGTTCACGCCCGTCCTCTGCGGCACGGTGTGAGGCTTGTCAGACCTAAATAGCGCTATCTAACTAATGACCCGCTCGCCATTGGCCTGGCGATTATGTCGATATAAAAAGGAGGGACTTCGTGATAGAGTTTTGGTCTAGTACGAGTTATCTGTCCATGAGGACGAGGAATTATATTCCTGAACCAATACTGTCCTACCCAAGAAAGGACGAGGAATCCATGTTCCTTAACCCCATTCCCAAACCCCTGGGAATCCCATGCTTTGTAGAGGGTGTGAACTCACCTTGGTTTGCTCGGCAGATACACAGAAAGGTCAATCAAGCTATGTTGTGGTCAACCACGTCCTAACATAGTTGTACCACACAAGTCAGGTTCGTATTTAGGTAGTGCACGTATGTTTTCTACACACATTTGCATACACGTATTGATCATGGCACACACGTATAAGTACTTCAGTTAATCAACAAGGCACAAACACAACCAATAGCCTCATTTACGTAAATAAGCAAAGTCCAAGTATGCGGCCCAACTAGTTGGGCTCGTAATAGCATGCAAGTCCAAAACAGTGTGTACGTGTGACTGGTCTCGAGTCGAGACTAGAGATCTCGAGTCGAGACTGTGCGGTCTCGGGTTGTAGCCTACAAGTTCTCGAGTCGCAACTGAGGAGTTCCGAGTCATGCATGTGCTAGTCGAGACTAGACGGTCTCGAGTCGCAACCGGACCCGCAACCATGGTCTCGAGTATTGATGTTTATACGCTGGTAATGTGTAGTCTCGAGTCGAGACTAGGGGTTCTCGACTCGCAACCTGTGTCGCAACCGTGGATCTCGAGTTGTCATCTTCATGGTCTCGAGTCGAGACCAAGGGTCTCGACTGTCACACCTGCTGATAACCGGCATTTGTACTAGCCAATAGGATTTCGATTTCATGTAATTGTGTACTATCCAACCAAATCACTCAAACATGTTTTTTTGTCTAATTCTATTTCAAAATGGATCAAACACAGCATTATCAAATATTCATATCACATTCAAATTGTTCTTCATTAGGGTTTTCAAACCTTTAACACATATTCATCCTATCACTACTTCATTAACTTCAGAATTTATCATCCAGAAATATGTTCATCCATTTTATGAGGAAATCATGCTAACATGTGGTCAAAACATCATCAATAACAATAACACATTATTCGGTTTCTAACTAGCATCAAGAATCATTATTAGCTTCTAACAACTAGTATACATTCCTCGGTTCTAAAGCATGTGTACACATTCTTGTATGTCATAACAATCTTGCACATTATCATCAAAATAACATTTGTCCTATAACTTCTAACATAATTCGAATGACCACAAGCATCCCATACATTCATCATTTAATCATTTTAAGCAAGTCACACCATTGAATATAAAACAACTAGTGAACATCCAAAACACTAACCGGTTGATAAAGAGTGTGTGAAGGAGAGTAGGTTTGTTGTCCGATAGTCTCCGAGTGAAGAACACGAGCTAATCCGAGAGCTTGGTTTGCTACCTTTGATCCGACACAAGAGAAGAGAGTGGTGTTGCTAGGGTTTTAGTGAGAGAGAATGTAGGAGTGTGTGTGTAGGAGAGTGTGTGTAGGTTGTCCAAAAATGGCAAGGTTGGCTATCCACCAAGGTTATATACTCGCTCCAAGTTAGTGCACCCTAATGGGCTTTCGGGTGGACTAAAGGAGGTGCATGGCTCAACCGGCCCACTGTTACACTGTTCACTCGAGACCGCATGGTCTCGAGTCGGGTCCTTGTGTCTCGGGTTACATAAATACACGCATACATACAAGCACAACACATAATCACATAAGTTCACTTATATCATTAATTAATCAACATGTCAACTAGTCACATAACGTTCAAGCGTATTACATCGAGATATAAAGAAAGGTTCTAAATTCCGAGTTGTCACATTATCCCCAAGTTGAAAGAAATTTCGTCCCGAAATTTGGTAAGTACTCACTGAGGAAGCTAGTTAAGTTGTATGGTTTTCCTGGGGTGTCACATCCACCCCCCGTTGATCTGGAATTTCATCCCGAAATTCCGTAGCTTCAGCCTCAGGTGAACTCTGGGCCGCGACGTGAGTTCCAACGGACTCGAACGAGAGGTATTCTAGTGTTCTTGAGGACCTTAACATCCCGGTCCGTGATTTCAACTGGTTCCTCGACGAACCGTAACTGCTCATCGATAGTGAGTTCCTTTAGAGGAACTATGTGGGTCTCATCTGACAGACACTTCTTCAGATTTGACATGTGGAAAACGTTGTGAACTGCACTGAGTTCCGCTGGTAAGTTCAGTCTGTAGGCCACCTTGCCTATTTTCTCGATGATTTCAAAAGGTCCGACGTATCGTGGGTTAAGTTTGCCTCGTTTACCAAAACGAACCACACCCTTCCAGGGTGAAACTTTGAGTAGTACCCGCTCCCCAACCTGGAGCTCTAGTGGTTTCCTGCCCTTATCGGCGTAGACTTTCTGACGGTCACGAGCTGCCACCATGCGTTGTCGAATTTGAGCAATTCGTTCGGTTGTGTCTACCACATGTTCCGGACCAGTGATCTGACTATCCCCCACCTCTGCCCAACAAAGAGGTGACCGGAATTTACGCCTGTAAAATGCCTCAAACGGGGCAGCTTTAATGCTGGTGTGGTAGCTGTTATTGTACGAGAATTCTACAAGTGGCAGATGTTTTTCCCAGCCGTTGCCAAAGTCGATTACACATGCACGAAGCATGTCTTCTAGGGTTTGAATAGTGCGCTCAGACTGCCTCAAACGGGGCAGCTTTAATGCTGGAAAACTTTTTATATTTATTACAAACGCCGAAACGGCATATACGTATATTTTTGGCAAATATACACAAGACGTGATATATATAATACAAGTTATTATATATTACTTTCATACGAAACGCGATATATGATACGAGTTTGTTATATGATATTTTCATAGAAATATTCTTTTATACACGTATGACTACTCGAGACGGCTAACACACCTACAACGATATATTTATATATTTTTATATAAATATTTATAAAAATACGATGAATTTGTTTGATCACCGCTATTGAAAATTCTTTGGTGTTCCATCTTCAATTGAAAATTCTTTGATGTTTGTTGGAACAAACATTCATATTTACTTCATTGCGCTTTCAATTGACTTCAAACACGATGAATTTGTTTGATCACCGCTATTATTGAATTAATTAAGTCACTACGACACCTTGTGGTGTCAGTACAAACTTGTAGCTTCGGCTAACCATGATTGAGCGTTTCATGCAAAACACATGTGATACTTGTTCGATCACTCCTATTATTGAATTGTTTCATTCATTGCGACACCTTGTGGCGTCGGTATGACTTGCAGCTTGCGCTGATCACGATCGAGCGTTTCGTGCAAACTAGTACATTTGAGATTGTTGATTCTAAGCTCATCCAGTGGATGTTATTGCTTCTAGAACTCATTTACATGTTATAAACGTTCATATGGAATTCGATTGGTCGAAGTTCCTGTTCATTGTTGGATCCCTGTTAACTTAGTCACATTAGTGACTGTACCTATATGTCTTGTTTCTTTTGACACCAACTTTTGAAACACATCTCTTCTAAACCGTTGGGTTCTTATTGATGAGAAATGTCCTTGGATTCACATGATTCGAATAAGTCTTGTTTCGATTACGCGATCATTCACTTTGTTATTATTCGGACTTACCTGCAAACAACACAATTCTGAGGAGATAACATAGTCTAAATTTCGAGGACGAAATTTCTGTAACAGGGGGAGAATGTGACAACCCGTAATTTACGGCTCTTAATTACGTGATTAACAGGTGATTAACGCATTAATTAATAGTGTTTGAGACGCAAATTAACCTAATTAGGCCTTTGGAGTGCCGAGGAACGTCTGTACGACTTTACAGTACGCGTATGAAGATTCACGTGGAATCTGCGGAACGTTAAGCGACAACGAACTGATGCCGTACAAAATACTGACAACGCCGACAAGTATGGATGTTACACGAATATTTTATGTTTATGAAATTAACTTTGTGAATTTATTGGGCTTCCGTGCAACACAAATGCAAACGTAAACTGAAAACGCGATGATAGGAAACGCATCGGCAACGAAACGGAAGCGACGGAGACGCCTGTCATCTTCGAAACTTACATTTTACGCTATATTTAGCTCCGTAATAAAATTTTAGTGATTACAGACGAAACCGGATCGAGAAATGGATTAAAGACGACAACGATACAATTTTTCGCGATTATCACCGTAATCGACAAACGAGCGTGCAAACAACGACTACCGACCGTATTTTATGTATTTTAAATACTAAAATTTTATCTTTTGATAATGAACGGAGTTCGGGTTTTGACAACGGGTCTCGTAGGAATTATGGACCGCTTAAACACGGGGATTGAGCTTATGGGCCCTGGGCCCAAGCCCAAAACCCACAAGCCTAAACCCGTGCATAATACACAAGATCTACAAAATCTTGTCAAAACTTACTAAATATTAGTAAATCAAATTAAAATCCTGCAAAATCCATGATAAATCTCTACAAAATATTTTTTTTCAAGATTCGCCAGATTTTTTTTAGATCTCAATATCTTACAAAGATCCCAAGATCTCTATATATGCCCATACCCTCACCTTCAATCTTATACTCAAACAAACACAGACCTTAAAGTTTGTCATTTCATTCCCCTCTCATCTCTCTTGATCTATACATATACCAACATTACACACACACCCAAATCAACCCAACAAATAAATGCAGACCCTCCATTTTCATCTCTCTTTCACCTCACTCGAACCTCCCTTTCTCCCTCGATGAAGAACCGCCGGCCACCACTGTGGGTGGCGGCGTTGGTGACTACCGGTGGTTGGTGACGGGTCCGACAGGTTAACCGGCGACCGCACCAGCCGACACCCCCTTCCTTTTCGATCTGTTCGACGGCCGGCCACCACCGTTTGGTGGTGGCGTACAGCGGCAGCAGCGAGAGAGACGGAGAGAGAGAGTAGAGAGAGAGAGACGACGAGGAGAGAAAGAGGCGGAGATAGGTGGCAGACGGCGTCGCCGTCAACGGCGGAGCACAGCGACAGAGCGGCGGTGGCACAATCGGGTTCGGACCGGCGAGTTTCACCGGTAAAGTCTCGTTTCCTTCATCTTTGTGTTTTTCCTAAAATCGGATGAAAGATGATACTAACAATGTTCAGTTTGTTCGGATTTGGGTTGGTTTGTTCCGGGTGTTCGTTTTGGGTTAACAGTGATCTGGTTCGAGTCTCGGGTCAGACACAGTCGGGTCAGGATTGAGGTCAGCGGGTTCGAGCTTTGGTTTATCGGGTCAACAATGGTCAACAGCAGCCTCGGGTTCTGCTCGGTTCAGTTGATTCGGTCAAACCGAGTCGACTCAGTGTTCGGGTCAGCAGGTTCAGGTCAACAGTTGGTTCGATGTCAGTCGGTTCGGGTCAGATTTTGAAGCGGTTCGAGTCAACTCGGTCCAACTCGGTCAACTCAGTTGACTCAGTCAACTCAGTGAGTTGACTCGGTCAGCTCGGTTTTCGACACGAGAAGATGGTAAAGATTTTACGGCGCAATACATTTCATTATTTATATAGTTTTATTTATTTCGTGAAAACGAGCTCGAACCGATCGACTAGAATATAGTTATATTTTGACATGTTTGGTGAAAGTTATATAATTTGATTGATTAATTGTTGAATCTTGAAAAATAACGACAACTTGTGTTGTTGGGGCGTCCAAAAACAGAGGAAACTCTGCCCGTTTTTCGAGAAAACCCGTAAAATAAAACGAGTTTTAGTATAAAAACGTGCTTTTCTTGTAAAACGACAACTATTGTTATAAAGCGACTTTTACGAGATACAAATATAAAGTTTCCTTCGACAACAACTTACAACTTACGAGAACAACGATATGGAAATTATTTGGACAACAAGAATAAATATAGTTATTATTATATTTATTTCAAACGTAAACTCGAATCCTTTTATAAATAAATATAGTGTATATATTTATTTCAAACATCGCGTAACGCGAATTCATTTCATCAAAATAAATATAGTTTATATTTATTTCAAATATTAAACGACACGAATTCTTTTATAAAATAGATATGATTTATCTATTTATTTCAAACTTCAAACAAACTCGATAATATTTTCGCAAAATAAATTTAACTTTTTATATTTATTACAAACGCCGAAACGGCATATACGTATATTTTTGGCAAATATACACAAGACGTGATATATATAATACAAGTTATTATATATTACTTTCATACGAAACGCGATATATGATACGAGTTTGTTATATGATATTTTCATAGAAATATTCTTTTATACACGTATGACTACTCGAGACGGCTAACACACCTACAACGATATATTTATATATTTTTATATAAATATTTATTCATTTTAAGTCTCTCGGAAACTAAGTCTTTTTCAAGACTTATTAAACTGCTACTGACATTTAACGAGACTTAACACGTATAACTTAATCTTTTCCATTAAGTTAACAACTTACCGTTGAATCGTTCGATTAACGATTCGGTAGAGCTCGGTGACACGTAGACTAGTTACCGCGTTTATTTAGAAACTTATAAGGTATTCCGTGTTAGGAATATTGTAGAATGCACGCTAGCGAGTCTCATCTTGGAAACGACATCAGGAAGTCGTATATAGCTAGCTTTGCACAGGAATATTCAGGTGAGTTCATAACCCCACTTTTTACGGTTTTACATTTTTGTAAATGTTTTCGGGGTGGAAAGACATGCACGCTTTGCAAAAACATTCAAAGTTTTGAACAAACGCAAAACTCGTATTTCTAAATCATATTACGAAGGGATTTCGAGGAACACAAATGATTTACGAAAGGTTTATACTAAACATACCGGTTTTCAAACAAACGTATCTTTCGGAATATGCATACCCACAAATTCTAGTTTTCTAAACTACGGGTAAATACAAGAAGCACTCTTGGTGAGAACGAGTACCAAGTATGATGCAAATGCTTATTTTTGAAATGTGAATGATTTTCGGTCAGGGTGACCAGGGATTTTCGGTCAGGGTGACCAGGGATTGGGTCGGGGAGACCAGGGATTTTTATACATGGTATGATTAGCGTAAGGAGGGTTTACTACTTAGATCATGTGAGTGGGTAGGCGCAACTTGGGATCACTAATCCTCATTGTAGGACCGAGGGACAGGAGCGGTAGATCTATCTGGGTGTAGCGAGCCCAGCCCCCAGGCCAAACAGAACGGACCTCGGGGTGACTTTGTGCCCGACGCATAAATTTGCTAGGTTTGAGTCTTCCTACTTGCACTTCACACATACCATTGGCTTTGCAAACCATTGGTGATCTCTTTTTCCTTATTTGCTACATACCAGGGACATATATACTTACGAAACCACTTGTTCATACAAATTAAATACCATGTTTTATACAAAATTCAAAGCACAGGATTATGCGGGTATGGAGTCAAAGTCAGGGTGGGCATTGACGGTTATGCGAACATTACAAATACATGGTTTTTATGAACATTCTGTGTTACAAACACAACGTTTCCATATAACTTGGCAAGAAAATGACTTTTGATTCGTTTTCTCAATACTATTTCAAAAACCGGTTATTCCAAAGATTTATTTCAAATATTTCACAACTCAAAAGATTTATTTCAAATCTTTTACAAACAAACTATGAACTCGCTCAACTTTATGTTGACTTTTTCGCATGTTTCTTTCTCAGGTTGCATTTCTAAGTTATGGCACGGTTGGAATAGGAGAACCATGAAGAGTCGAGTACTTAGCGGGCGTTCAATTTCTAGAAAGTCTTTGCTTATTTGCTTCCGCTGTGCAATGAAGATACCAGTTCAGTCACGCCAATGCTCTGATAATTTCGGGGTGTGACAGATTGGTATCAGAGCTATAGGTTACAGCGAATTAGGTTTCTGTTGTGATACCTAGGCTCTAACCTCACTTTCCTCTGGGAACTTAGACTATTAAGACGTTGAATACATACAAAACGCCTAGTACTCGAATATGGTCTCCAACCGTTGCCGAAAAACAAACAGTCAAAATTTTGTTTTCAAACATACGCTATTGTGGTGTTTTACACACGGTACACGAAACGATTACATACAGTACACAACACTCTGAGAGTTTAGGAAACATGCATTTAAGACCTTCGGAAAAGGGAATTCAGTCGGGTGGCTGGATCTGGTCTGAGAGACTAGGAGATTCAGTCTGAGAGGCTGGGAGGATAGTCTAGTGGGACTAGGAGATTCAGTCTGAGAGGCTGGGAGGATAGTCTAGTGGGACTAGGAGATTCAGTCTGAGAGGCTGGGATGATAGTCTAGTGGGACTAGGGAGCCAGTCTGGGAGGCTGGGAAAATTGTCTAGTGGGACTAGGGAGTCAGTCTGGGAGGCTGGGAGGCTAGTGGGACTAGGAGGACTATTTGATTGCTTATTGGTTATTTATGCATGTGTGTGTTTATTAAAGGTCATCACGTAGGAACCGCGAATATTAACTCGGGCACACACTATTATCCATATTGTCTATGATATTTTAACTTCCCGAGCAGGCAGCCTACGCATAACAAAACGAGTGCACAAGAATACATGCAACTCAATCTTTACGTCAACGGATGTCGGGGTACATCACCTTCTACGCGGCACACAACGCTAGTGCACAGGTATACGTGAAACTTAAGCTGTACATCAACGGAGGTTGAAGTACGACACATACAACTATCGAGGCGAGGCCTTTGAAAAGACACGATGGCACAATTCAATGACGACGCTAGATTCCTGTTAGCAGGAGAACTAACGATCAGGAAACGACAACTTGTCACGCGATCCTGCAACGACACGAATCACGCCAGGGAGAAGACGATTGTCTCCGCATTTCCCCCTACCTAACTAACGACGAATACGCTATGTTCGACATTCCATGGTAATGTCACCTAACAATTGGTCGTCACACGAAACCCCAGGTAAAGTCCTCAAATTTCTTTTATTGAAATTTCGAATTTCACACTTACTGAGTAGATTTTTCGTATCTCTACTCCTCTTAATGGTCATTGTATCACGATCATTTCTTTACAAGTTACATACATGGTTTTTCGTTGTAACCATGCCTAAAGTTTTCTTGTCAATACATATATTTATTGTCGGATTGCGCTAAAACCAAGTTCGATTGTTTGAACTTCTGCATTACACATACTCAATTCAAGATACCATATGATGTATTGAAGACATCATATTCAAATTCGTTTTAACAAGAGTTTCATTTGTTCCGAGTCGTAGTAGACTTGTTTGGTCTACGACTCCAATAAGTCATTTGTTGATTTCGACACCTTGTGGTGGTGTATTCATTAACTTGAAGCTTGCGCTAAACTCGTTTACACATCTCATACACGGATTTAATTATTGAATTGCTTTAAATCCGCTTTGGTTTATCACATTACAACAGTCTTAATACAATAGTGTGTTAAGACAATGGTACACAAATTCATTTTATATTCCGGTGTACCTACTAACGTTTCTTTCATTATCGATCGAAAGTCTTGCGATATTCATTGCTCCTTCCTCTTCGATCGAAACAGTAATTCTTTGGTGTTCCATCTTCAATTGAAAATTCTTTGATGTTTGTTGGAACAAACATTCATATTTACTTCATTGCGCTTTCAATTGACTTCAAACATGATGAATTTGTTTGATCACCGCTATTATTGAATTAATTAAGTCACTACGACACCTTGTGGTGTCAGTACAAACTTGTAGCTTCGGCTAACCATGATTGAGCGTTTCATGCAAAACACATGTGATACTTGTTCGATCACTCCTATTATTGAATTGTTTCATTCATTGCGACACCTTGTGGCGTCGGTATGACTTGCAGCTTGCACTGATCACGATCGAGCTTTTCGTGCAAACTAGTACATTTGAGATTGTTGATTCTAAGCTCATCCAGTGGATGTTATTGCTTCTAGAACTCATTTACATGTTATAAACGTTCATATGGAATTCGATTGGTCGAAGTTCCTGTTCATTGTTGGATCCCTGTTAACTTAGTCACATTAGTGACTGTACCTATATGTCTTGTTTCTTTTGACACCAACTTTTGAAACACATCTCTTCTAAACCGTTGGGTTCTTATTGATGAGAAATGTCCTTGGATTCACATGATTCGAATAAGTCTTGTTTCGATTACGCGATCATTCACTTTGTTATTATTCGGACTTACCTGCAAACAACACAATTCTGAGGAGATAACATAGTCTAAATTTCGAGGACGAAATTTCTGTAACAGGGGGAGAATGTGACAACCCGTAATTTACGGCTCTTAATTACGTGATTAACAGGTGATTAACGCATTAATTAATAGTGTTTGAGACGCAAATTAACCTAATTAGGCCTTTGGAGTGCCGAGGAACGTCTGTACGACTTTACAGTACGCGTATGAAGATTCACGTGGAATCTGCGGAACGTTAAGCGACAACGAACTGATGCCGTACAAAATACTGACAACGCCGACAAGTATGGATGTTACACGAATATTTTATGTTTATGAAATTAACTTTGTGAATTTATTGGGCTTCCGTGCAACACAAATGCAAACGTAAACTGAAAACGCGATGATAGGAAACGCATCGGCAACGAAACGGAAGCGACGGAGACGCCTGTCATCTTCGAAACTTACATTTTACGCTATATTTAGCTCCGTAATAAAATTTTAGTGATTACAGACGAAACCGGATCGAGAAATGGATTAAAGACGACAACGATAAAATTTTTCGCGATTATCACCGTAATCGACAAACGAGCGTGCAAACAACGACTACCGACCGTATTTTATGTATTTTAAATACTAAAATTTTATCTTTTGATAATGAACGGAGTTCGGGTTTTGACAACGGGTCTCGTAGGAATTATGGACCGCTTAAACACGGGGATTGAGCTTATGGGCCCTGGGCCCAAGCCCAAAACCCACAAGCCTAAACCCGTGCATAATACACAAGATCTACAAAATCTTGTCAAAACTTACTAAATATTAGTAAATCAAATTAAAATCCTGCAAAATCCATGATAAATCTCTACAAAATATTTTTTTTCAAGATTCACCAGATTTTTTTTAGATCTCAATATCTTACAAAGATCCCAAGATCTCTATATATGCCCATACCCTCACCTTCAATCTTATACTCAAACAAACACAGACCTTAAAGTTTGTCATTTCATTCCCCTCTCATCTCTCTTGATCTATACATATACCAACATTACACACACACCCAAATCAACCCAACAAATAAATGCAGACCCTCCATTTTCATCTCTCTTTCACCTCACTCGAACCTCCCTTTCTCCCTCGATGAAGAACCGCCGGCCACCACTGTGGGTGGCGGCGTTGGTGACTACCGGTGGTTGGTGACGGGTCCGACAGGTTAACCGGCGACCGCACCAGCCGACACCCCCTTCCTTTTCGATCTGTTCGACGGCCGGCCACCACCGTTTGGTGGTGGCGTACAGCGGCAGCAGCGAGAGAGACGGAGAGAGAGAGTAGAGAGAGAGAGACGACGAGGAGAGAAAGAGGCGGAGATAGGTGGCAGACGGCGTCGCCGTCAACGGCGGAGCACAGCGACAGAGCGGCGGTGGCACAATCGGGTTCGGACCGGCGAGTTTCACCGGTAAAGTCTCGTTTCCTTCATCTTTGTGTTTTTCCTAAAATCGGATGAAAGATGATACTAACAATGTTCAGTTTGTTCGGATTTGGGTTGGTTTGTTCCGGGTGTTCGTTTTGGGTTAACAGTGATCTGGTTCGAGTCTCGGGTCAGACACAGTCGGGTCAGGATTGAGGTCAGCGGGTTCGAGCTTTGGTTTATCGGGTCAACAATGGTCAACAGCAGCCTCGGGTTCTGCTCGGTTCAGTTGATTCGGTCAAACCGAGTCGACTCAGTGTTCGGGTCAGCAGGTTCAGGTCAACAGTTGGTTCGATGTCAGTCGGTTCGGGTCAGATTTTGAAGCGGTTCGTGTCAACTCGGTCCAACTCGGTCAACTCAGTTGACTCAGTCAACTCAGTGAGTTGACTCGGTCAGCTCGGTTTTCGACACGAGAAGATGGTAAAGATTTTACGGCGCAATACATTTCATTATTTATATAGTTTTATTTATTTCGTGAAAACGAGCTCGAACCGATCGACTAGAATATAGTTATATTTTGACATGTTTGGTGAAAGTTATATAATTTGATTGATTAATTGTTGAATCTTGAAAAATAACGACAACTTGTGTTGTTGGGGCGTCCAAAAACAGAGGAAACTCTGCCCGTTTTTCGAGAAAACCCGTAAAATAAAACGAGTTTTAGTATAAAAACGTGCTTTTCTTGTAAAACGACAACTATTGTTATAAAGCGACTTTTACGAGATACAAATATAAAGTTTCCTTCGACAACAACTTACAACTTACGAGAACAACGATATGGAAATTATTTGGACAACAAGAATAAATATAGTTATTATTATATTTATTTCAAACGTAAACTCGAATCCTTTTATAAATAAATATAGTGTATATATTTATTTCAAACATCGCGTAACGCGAATTCATTTCATCAAAATAAATATAGTTTATATTTATTTCAAATATTAAACGACACGAATTCTTTTATAAAATAGATATGATTTATCTATTTATTTCAAACTTCAAACAAACTCGATAATATTTTCGCAAAATAAATTTAACTTTTTATATTTATTACAAACGCCGAAACGGCATATACGTATATTTTTGGCAAATATACACAAGACGTGATATATATAATACAAGTTATTATATATTACTTTCATACGAAACGCGATATATGATACGAGTTTGTTATATGATATTTTCATAGAAATATTCTTTTATACACGTATGACTACTCGAGACGGCTAACACACCTACAACGATATATTTATATATTTTTATATAAATATTTATTCATTTTAAGTCTCTCGGAAACTAAGTCTTTTTCAAGACTTATTAAACTGCTACTGACATTTAACGAGACTTAACACGTATAACTTAATCTTTTCCATTAAGTTAACAACTTACCGTTGAATCGTTCGATTAACGATTCGGTAGAGCTCGGTGACACGTAGACTAGTTACCGCGTTTATTTAGAAACTTATAAGGTATTCCGTGTTAGGAATATTGTAGAATGCACGCTAGCGAGTCTCATCTTGGAAACGACATCACGAAGTCGTATATAGCTAGCTTTGCACAGGAATATTCAGGTGAGTTCATAACCCCACTTTTTACGGTTTTACATTTTTGTAAATGTTTTCGGGGTGGAAAGACATGCACGCTTTGCAAAAACATTCAAAGTTTTGAACAAACGCAAAACTCGTATTTCTAAATCATATTACGAAGGGATTTCGAGGAACACAAATGATTTACGAAAGGTTTATACTAAACATACCGGTTTTCAAACAAACGTATCTTTCGGAATATGCATACCCACAAATTCTAGTTTTCTAAACTACGGGTAAATACAAGAAGCACTCTTGGTGAGAACGAGTACCAAGTATGATGCAAATGCTTATTTTTGAAATGTGAATGATTTTCGGTCAGGGTGACCAGGGATTTTCGGTCAGGGTGACCAGGGATTGGGTCGGGGAGACCAGGGATTTTTATACATGGTATGATTAGCGTAAGGAGGGTTTACTACTTAGATCATGTGAGTGGGTAGGCGCAACTTGGGATCACTAATCCTCATTGTAGGACCGAGGGACAGGAGCGGTAGATCTATCTGGGTGTAGCGAGCCCAGCCCCCAGGCCAAACAGAACGGACCTCGGGGTGACTTTGTGCCCGACGCATAAATTTGCTAGGTTTGAGTCTTCCTACTTGCACTTCACACATACCATTGGCTTTGCAAACCATTGGTGATCTCTTTTTCCTTATTTGCTACATACCAGGGACATATATACTTACGAAACCACTTGTTCATACAAATTAAATACCATGTTTTATACAAAATTCAAAGCACAGGATTATGCGGGTATGGAGTCAAAGTCAGGGTGGGCATTGACGGTTATGCGAACATTACAAATACATGGTTTTTATGAACATACTGTGTTACAAACACAATGTTTCCATATAACTTGGCAAGAAAATGACTTTTGATTCGTTTTCTCAATACTATTTCAAAAACCGGTTATTCCAAAGATTTATTTCAAATCTTTCACAACTCAAAAGATTTATTTCAAATCTTTTACAAACAAACTATGAACTCGCTCAACATTATGTTGACTTTTTCGCATGTTTCTTTCTCAGGTTGCATTTCTAAGTTATGGCACGGTTGGAATAGGAGAACCATGAAGAGTCGAGTACTTAGCGGGCGTTCAATTTCTAGAAAGTCTTTTCTTATTTGCTTCCGCTGTGCAATGAAGATACCAGTTCAGTCACGCCAATGCTCTGATAATTTCGGGGGTGTGACAGATCTAGGCAGGCCAGTAACGAAATCCATGGAAATTTGCTCCCATTTCCATTGTGGGACCCAAATACGTCCCGTTACGTAGTATGCACCGTCTTCCTTTTGTTCTAATCGTTGCCTTGAGCCGCATAGGGCTTCAGCCCTGACGTTTTCTGGTTTCAATGCCTCTATCTGAGCGTCTCGTATTTGAGAAGGAAGACTAGAATGTATAGTGAGCTGCAAAGCTCGCACGCGCTTAGGCGCAGTGTCCTTTCGACTGAGGGCGTCAGCCACAACATTGGCTTTGCCAGGGTGGTACTTGATTGCACATTCGTAATCGTTTAATAACTCGACCCACCATCGTTGACGCATGTTTAGCTCTTTCTGCTTGAAGATGTGCTCGAGACTTCTGTGGTCGGTGTAAATGGTGTACTTGGTACCGTACAGGTAATGTCTCCATATCTTAAGTGCAAAAATAACAGCTCCCAGCTCTAAGTCGTGTGTAGTATAGTTCCTTTCATGAACTTTGAGTTGACGTGAGGCGTAGGCTATAACTTTATCTCGTTGCATCAATACACATCCAAGACCCTGAATCAATGCGTCGCAGTAGACCACAAAATCGTCTGTGCCCTCTGGCAATGAAAGGATAGGTGCGCTGCAAAGTCTATCCTTTAGATGCTGAAATGCTAATTCCTGTGCGTTTCCCCATCGATAAATAACGCCTTTCTGCGTTAGTGAGGTGAGGGGCTGTGCAATCTTGGAAAAATCCTTAATGAATCTCCTGTAGTAACCTGCCAAACCCAAAAATTGGCGAATTTCCGTGGGTGTACGAGGTGCAGGCCAGTTCTTAATTGAGTCTACCTTGGATGGATCAACGTGAATCCCATCTTTGTTCACCACATGGCCTAAGAAATGGACTTTACGAAGCCAGAAGTCGCTTTTCGAGAACTTTGCGTAAAGCTGTTCTGTTCTAAGGAGTTCCAAAATAAGTCGTAGATGCTGCTCGTGCTCCTCCTGACTCTTAGAATAGATCAGGATGTCGTCGATGAAGACTATAACGAACTTGTCCAGGTAAGGTTTGCACACTCGATTCATCAAGTCCATGAAGATTGCAGGTGCGTTTGTCAGCCCAAATGGCATGACCAAAAACTCATAGTGGCCATATCGAGTTCTAAAGGCTGTTTTGGAGACGTCCTCTTCTCGGACTCTCAGCTGGTGATAACCCGATCTCAAATCAATCTTTGAATAGTAGCTCGACCCTTGCAGTTGGTCGAACAAGTCGTCAATACGTGGTAGAGGATAACGATTCTTCACCGTCACCTTGTTGAGTTCCCGGTAGTCGATGCACATTCTGAAGGTACCATCTTTCTTCTTCACAAATAGCACTGGAGCTCCCCAGGGTGATGAGCTAGGACGAATAAAACCCTTATCCAGGAGTTCTTGTAGTTGTGTAGAGAGTTCTTCCAATTCTGATGGAGCTAAACGATAAGGTGCGCGAGCTATAGGCGCAGCTCCAGGAGCTAGTTCAATCTGAAACTCGACCTGGCGGTGAGGCGGAAGGCCAGGTAATTCCTCAGGAAATACCTCAGGATAGTCGCGTACAATTGGAAAATCTTCTATCTTCTTTTCTTTCTCCGAGGTGTCAGTAATGAGAGCCAGAATGGCAGTGTGGCCCTTTCGCAAGCACTTCTGGGCCTTAAGGAAAGAGATGACGTTCTCAACAGCACCCCTTTTGTCGCCATGAATCATGAGAGGTTCACTGCCTGAACCAGGAATACGAACAATCTTCTCGTTGCAAAGAATCTCTGCTCGGTGTTGGGATAACCAATCCATCCCAATGACAACGTCGAAACTACCCAAGACGATAGGAATAAGGTCGATAGAGAAGGTCTGGTTAGTAAGAACAAGTTTACAACCCTTGACTACGTGTGTGGCCTCTAAACTCTTACCGTTTGCTAGCTCTACAGTGTGCTTGTTGTTCAAAGGTGTTGGAATACGCTTAAGCATTCGACTAACTTCTAGTGACATGTAGCTAGTATCGGCACCCGAATCAAATAAAACTGTAACATAAAAGTCTTCGAGAAGGAACTTACCCGCCACAACATTGGGGTCATTCCTTGCTTCACCTTGGCCAATCACGAACGCCTGCCCCCTGGCTCCATTGTTGTTGTTGTTCCCATTGTTACCATTTCCCTGATTGTTGTTATTGTTGTTGTTGTTGTTGTTCTGGTTCCTGTTCAGTTGGGGGCAATCCCTCTTGAAATGGCCTTCAGCTCCACACTGAAAGCACCCTTTGTTATCACCTGGCTGCTGCTGCTGGCGTTGGTTCTGTTGAGCTTGTTGACGATTCTGATTGGCGGGATATGAGCTCCTGCAATCCTTTGCAGCGTGACCTGGCTTGTTGCACCGATGACAGTTACCCCTGGTGCATGGCCCGCTGTGGTGCAGGCTGCAGCGGTTGCATTTGGGGTGATTCCCTTTGTACCCACCATGACTTTGACCACCAGATGATTGCTGACTAGGGCTCTTGTAGTCATCAGTCTTTCTCTGCTGAGACTGGGACTGAACAGAAGTCGAACCCTTACTTGAAGCTCCATCCCATTTCCGTTTGTTGTCACCAAGGGCACCTGAAGTAGTTACAGCACCTATGCGCTTTGGTAACCTATTCTGCTCCACCGCCTGATCCGTGAGACGGTGAGCCAATTGGACAACTTGCTGGATGGTGGCGAGGTTAGCTGAAGTCACATGACTTTGGATTTCTGGCACTAAGCCCTTGAGAAATAGTTCGATGCGTTTGATGGGAGGATCCACCATGGTAGGACACAGAATTGCCAGTTCGTTCGATCTTTTCACATAAGCTTCAATTTCTGACCCCGTCATCTTGAGGTTGAAAAACTCTACTTCCAGTTTGTGGATTTCATCACGATTACAATACTCCTCCTTGATCATCTCCTTAAAGTTGTTCCATGGGGTGGCGTTAGCAGCAACCAACCCCAGCATTTGGACCTGACCGTTCCACCACGTGAGAGCTAAACCCTCTAGAGTACCGGTAGCATACTTCACCCTGCGCTCCTCAGGGCATTCACACATCTCGAAAACAGATTCGAGTTTCTCAAACCAGTGGAGGAGGCCTACGGCTCCTTCAGTGCCGCTAAAAGTAGTTGGTCGGCAGTCCATGAAAGTTTTAAAGGTGCACACAGGTGGCTGAGCATGTTGACCTATTGTGGGTGAAAGAAAAGATAGAGTTTAACACAAAGGTTGGTTCACGAGAGTAGGATCTAAAGATCCTAGAATGAGTTTGGACTGAAGGATATACCTCCTGCGTGTGCAGCTGCAAGTGCCGCAGCAACTTGTTCCTTAATCAGAGCCGTCAACTGGGCTTGTGTCATGTTAACGCGTCCAGACATGATCTTCATATAAAGAGGAACATGAGTGAGAGGGGTTCGCAAAAATGCGATGACAGAAGAGAGTAAACACACACGTGTTCAAGCAACAGTAGTTATACTAACCAAGCATACCATGAGTAATGTACTATGTAACTAACAAGTAGGCAATATATACATAGATCATATCACCTAGAATGTCGAGCCTTGCATGTGGAGTGAAGCGTCGTTGTGGATCGTAGAGCACTGTACAGGTTATAGTCTGATTTTAATAAAACTTTTTCCCCTTATTAAAACCAAGTTCACTATAACCAATGGCTCTGATACCAATCTGTCACACCCCCAAAATCCACCTGCGGAATACCACCGCTTGGAGGCGTGACTGACCAGGATCCAGCCACCAATCGTATTGGATAAGCATGTAAGTGATTATAAAATCCAACCAATGCAATTGGTGTCCAAACAAAACATAGTTTAAGTTGCAAGCGGAAGCATAACGTTTAAAACCAAAAGATAAGTTTAATTGTTTCAAAGTTTAACATGGCACACAGCTGTCCATGTCCCACAACGACTCTCTTCCATGCAAGCTCCAGCTAAGTACCTATTGACCTGCAAAGCATGTAGTAACGAGTCAACAACAAGTTGAGTGAGTTCACAGTTGGGTGTTTGTTTAAATTGTTCTGAAAACAGTTTTCCTTTATCTGGCATCCTGCCGTGGGGGTTACCCCATAGTTGAAAACGTGACTTGTTTATTCCCGGTTACTCTGGCAATCCAGCCGTGGGGGCTACCCCATGTTAGTTATCTGGCATTTCGGCCGTGGGGGCTACCCCATGTATACACTAGACTCGTTACCATATCGACTGCTGACTGTAGTCATGTTTATGTGCCCTGAACTGTCAATGTCTATCATCATTGACGTGCCCAGATCCATTAGTTCACGCCCGTCCTCTGCGGCACGGTGTGAGGCTTGTCAGACGTAAATAGCGCTATCTAACTAATGACCCGCTCGCCATTGGCCCGGCGATTATGTCGATATAAAAAGGAGGGACTTCGTTATAGAGTTTTGGTCTAGTACGAGTTATCTGTCCATGAGGACGAGGAATTATATTCCTGAACCAATACTGTCCTACCCAAGAAAGGACGAGGAATCCATGTTCCTTAACCCCATTCCCAAACCCCTGGGAATCCCATGCTTTGTTGAGGGTGTGAACTCACCTTGGTTTGCTCGGCAGATACACAGAAAGGTCAATCAAGCTATGTTGTGGTCAACCACGTCCTAACATAGTTGTACCACACAAGTCAGGTTCGTATTTAGGTAGTGCACGTATGTTTTCTACACACATTTGCATACACGTCTTGATCATGGCACACACGTATAAGTACTTCAGTTAATCAACAAGGCACAAACACAACCAATAGCCTCATCTACGTAAATAAGCAAAGTCCAAGTATGCGGCCCAACTAGTTGGGCTCGTAATAGCATGCAAGTCCAAAACAGTGTGTACGTGTGACTGGTCTCGAGTCGAGACTGTGCGGTCTCGGGTTGTAGTCTACAAGTTCTCGAGTCGCAACTGAGGAGGTCCGAGTCATGCATGTGCTAGTCGAGACTAGACGGTCTCGAGTCGCAACCGGACCCGCAACCATGGTCTCGAGTTATGATGTTTATACGCTGGTAATGTGTGGTCTCGAGTCGAGACTAGGGGTTCTCGACTCGCAACCTGTGTCGCAACCGTGGATCTCGAGTTGTCATCTTCATGGTCTCGAGTCGAGACCAAGGGTCTCGACTGTCACACCTGCTGATAACCGGCATTTGTACTAGCCAATAGGATTTCGATTTCATGTAATTGTGTACTATCCAACCAAATCACTCAAACATGTTTTGTTGTCTAATTCTATTTCAAAATGGATCAAACGCAGCATTATCAAATATTCATATCACATTCAAATTGTTCTTCATTAGGGTTTTCAAACCTTTAACACATATTCATCCTATCACTACTTCATTAACTTCAGAATTTATCATCCAGAAATATGTTCATCCATTTTATGAGGAAATCATGCTAACATGTGGTCAAAACATCATCAATAACAATAACACATGATTCGGTTTCTAACTAGCATCAAGAATCATTATTAGCTTCTAACAACTAGTATACATTCCTCGGTTCTAAAGCATGTGTACACATTCTTGTATGTCATAACAATCTTGCACATTATCATCAAAATAACATTTGTCCTATAACTTCTAACATAATTCGAATGACCACAAGCATCCCATACATTCATCATTTAATCATTTTAAGCAAGTCACACCATTGAATATAAAACAACTAGTGAACATCCAAAACACTAACCGGTTGATAAAGAGTGTGTGAAGGAGAGTAGGTTTGTTGTCCGATAGTCTCCGAGTGAAGAACACGAGCTAATCCGAGAGCTTGGTTTGCTACCTTTGATCCGACACAAGAGAAGAGAGTGGTGTTGCTAGGGTTTTAGTGAGAGAGAATGTAGGAGTGTGTGTGTAGGAGAGTGTGTGTAGGTTGTCCAAAAATGGCAAGGTTGGCTATCCACCAAGGTTATATACTCTCTCCAAGTTAGTGCACCCTAATGGGATTTCGGGTGGACTAAAGGAGGTGCATGGCCCAACCGGCCCACTGTTACACTGTTCACTCGACACTGCATGGTCTCGAGTCGGGTCCTTGTGTCTCGGGTTACATAAATACATGCATACATACAAGCACAACACATAATCACATAAGTTCACTTATATCATTAATTAATCAACATGTCAACTAGTCACATAACGTTCAAGCGTGTTACATCGAGATATAAAGAAAGGTTCTAAATTCCGAGTTGTCACATTATCCCCAAGTTGAAAGAAATTTCGTCCCAAAATTTGGTAAGTACTCACTGAGGAAGCTAGTTAAGTTGTATGGTTTTCCTGGTTTTCCTGGGGTGTCACAATATTTAAGTCCTTAGAAACGAGTGTTTGTTCCAAGCTTGAAGTGGATTATTGAAGCACAAAATGTTGAGTGTCAGGGGTATACTATGCCGCCTCAGAATCCCGATGATTCATGGCGTTTTCATTATGATACTTTGTGGGATTCGTTTGACATGGAAGAAGAAAAGGATGAAGAAGAAGATTTCTTTGATGAGTTGGATATTCTGAGAGAGTATGAAGAATCGCAGGAAAAGTTCCCAGCTGAGTATTCAAGAAGACCGAGACAAACTTCAAATGATGATGAAGCAGGTCCAAGCAATGCTGGTGAACATGATGATGTCCAACAAAATGAAGTTGCTCAAGATAATCAGACGGAACAAAGTGATAATCAAGAATCTGAGAACATGCCAGTATTTGATCGTAGTGATTCAGATTCTGAGGGGGAGCAAATTCAGAGTTCAAGTCAAACAAACCCAGTCAGTGAACAAGGTGCAAATCAGAATGTTACTAATCTGGAAGGTGAGGTAGATGTTTCAGGTGAAGTGATGCCGAGAACTCTTTCATACCATCCAGAGGAATTGATCATTGGAGAATTGCAAACAGGCGTTCGCACACGACGACAAATTGACCAAGGCCTTACTTGTTTTTATTCTACAGTAGCACCTTTACAAACTGAGTTTTCATTAAGTTGTTTTATTTCGCAGATCGAACCGCGAACATACAAAGAAGCGCTAACTGAAGATTCTTGGGTCAATGCTATGCAAGAGGAGCTGAGTCAGTTTGAGAAGTTGGGAGTGTGGAAGTTAGTAGACTTGTCTGATGGTCAGAGGAGAATAAAAACCAAGTGGGTGTTCAAGTGCAAGAGAGACGATAGAGGGGTTGTTGTTCATAACAAAGCTCGACTCGTAGTCCAGGGTTTCAGTCAGCAAGAGGGGATAGATTTTACTGAAGTATATGCTCCGGTTGCTCGACTAGAAGCGATCAGAATCTTCCTAGCATTTGCATCTTGGAAAAATTTCAAAGTATATCAGTTAGATGTTAAATCTGCGTTTCTCTTTGATAAGGTAAAAGAGGAGGTATATGTCGGTCAGCCACCGGGCTTCACCGATCCACTCCATAAAGACAAGGTTTACTTGCTAGACAAAGCGCTGTATGGTTTACACCAGGCCCCGAGAGCTTGGTATGAGACATTATCTCAACACTTGCTAGCCAACAGCTTCATCCGTGGAAAAGTGGATGCCACTCTCTTCACCAAAGAGGTCGACGGACATCTTCTGATTGTTCAGATATACGTGGACGACATCATATTTGGGTCAACAAATGAAAATTTGTGCAAAGACTTTGAACAAGTTATGAAGCAAAAATTTGAA
Source organism: Helianthus tuberosus (assembly GCA_030545235.1). Taxonomy (NCBI): domain Eukaryota; kingdom Viridiplantae; phylum Streptophyta; class Magnoliopsida; order Asterales; family Asteraceae; genus Helianthus; species Helianthus tuberosus. Next base: position 132,508,640 of record CM060387.1, on the reverse strand, counting down.
ATGTCATCGATGGGTGAGATGAAATTCTTTTTGGGATTGCAGGTTGATCAACTACCCAAAGGAATTTTCATACATCAAACGAAGTACGTTCATGATATCTTGGAGAAATTCGGGATGTCAGGTTCTACTCCAGCCTCCACCCCATTAGCAACGAATCATGGGATAAACCCTGATCTCACCGGAGAGAAGGTAGATGAAACGATGTATCGTTCCATGATCGGTTCGCTGATGTATTTGACAGCTTCAAGACCCGATATTATGTACCCAACCTGCCTCGCAGCAAGATTTCAGTCTAATCCGAGAGCTTCGCATATGATTATTGTTAAAAGGATATTACGTTACCTGAAAGGAACTCCATCATTGGGGTTGTGGTATCCAAGAGAAGGCGATTTTACGCTCGAAGGGTATTCTGATTCAGATTTCGGATGCTGCAAAGTTAACGCTAAATCAACAACAGCGGGGTGCCAGTTCTTTGGATCACGATTGGTCACCTGGCAATGCAAAAAGCAGACCTCTGTAGCTTTATCTACATGTGAAGCGGAGTATGTATCTGCTAGCAGTTGCTGCTCACAGATCTTGTGGATTCAGCAACAGATGCGCGACTACGGTTTGCAATTTCTAAACACCCCTATCTTTGTTGATAACGAGGCAGCGATTAACATTACTAAAAATCCAGTACATCACGCTAAAACAAAACATATTGAAATTCGTCATCACTTCATCCGAGATTGTTTCGAGAAGAAGTTGATACAAATTGAGAAAATCCACACTGATGAGCAAAAAGCTGATTTACATACCAAAGCATTTGACAAAACACGTTTTCAATATTTGCTAAAACTGAACGGTATGAAGCTTTTATCGGTGTTGGAGGAGATTATTGGCGTTGATGAAGGAGACATTGTAGATGATGTTGAGAAGCAATCTGCAATGGTTTGTCGATTTTTTACTTGTTTTGGTATTTAGGGGGAGATAGGGTAATATTTTCAGAAAATACAAAAACATTAAAAAATGACAAAAATACAAAAACATGAGATATTTTCAAAGTCCAAAAACAATAGAAAATTGAAAAAGAGCTTGTGTAAAAAGGGAAAATGATAGTACATCGGCTTGACAGTTACAGTATGCTAAAGAAATGTAATGTTTAAAAGGTTAAACAGTCTCGCTGATGATGTGCCGATAGGTTTTTACACATTTAGTAGATTTTTTTGGGATATAAACCTAAAATCTTTACTTACTTATTTCATGGGGAACACTACTTGGATATATAGGTAACCCCTGAAATCTCGTTTGAAAAATCCCTCTTTCTGAGATACTAGGTCTTTATACTCAGTGATATCTGGGGTATTATTCTGGGACTTCTGCTGAATGGAAGTTCTGACCTAGTCCTCGAATAATACTTTCTGCATGCTTGAAACATAGCGCAGCCCTCAGCATAAATGATGAACACAATAAAATTGCTAATCAATGTTGTTGTAAAAAAGATCCTCTAAAGGGGATACACCAAAGTCGAAGCCGTCATCTCTCTACTGAACGGAAGTTCTGACCTGAGCTCTCACAGTTCTTCGCATCTTAACCCCTTACAGATATCATCTGTGGTATACTCACCTGTAAGACTGAATATTGGGATTTGGATACGGGAGTATATTCAAGAGGTGGGACACATGTATAAGTTTAAGTCTCTAAAACACTAAATCCGTATCCTGAACATATTGAAATGTGTGTGAGAATTTAAAGTGGATTAGTATATCGACAATCTAAGCGAATTGTTTAATTCTGAGTATGTAATTGAAGCTTAAAGGTACTTGTGACTTGTCGAATAGCTGATATGATTCCCTAACACGCTTAACCAAAAATATGTTTGTAAATAGTTTATCTTTTATTGCATTTTAGTTCTGTATTTCATTTCTAGTTTAGAGCTTTATTAAAAATCCAAAAATATTTTACACTTCTGCTTTATTTTTGACAAACCAAAGTGGAGAGTTGATCTTCAGATTCGAATTGAAGCAGATGCAGGAAGTTTCTGGACTGAATGATGAGTTTGGAGCTAAATATGATAAGTTTGAGAAGTTGAAAAGTTGAAACAAGTTCATTAATTTGAAACTTGTAAATTTTCAGAAAAACAAATTGAACTGAATGTCAGTGTGATTTATCTCTGATCAACCAAGGTCATTAAATTGGACTTGGTAGAATAATTGAGTAATCAGGGTCATTGATTTGGACCTGAATACTTAAGTGGATTTCTAATACTGAAGGTTGAATGGTAAGTTTGGATTGAAACTATTATTGTCATATATCTTATATTTAGGTAGAGATTATGCAGGTAACAGGAATCCCCATGGCAATGAAATGTTAAAAGTTTAAACCAGAATTCAAGTCCCAGTATTCCGAGAGGGGGAGTCTGTGAAAGGGGGAGTCAGAATTCTGGATCAACAGTCAAAGGGGAGATTAATGGGGCTAGGTTGAGTTCCTGAACCTGTGAAGAGAGAGTTTTTGCAATGAGAAGACAAAATTTGGAGAAAGACAAAGACTAAAGACTCGACGACAAAGACTTCGTCAACATCCAAGGGGGAGTCTGTTGGCGCATTAAATGTCTGTTAACTACGTCTTAATCAAGTCTTAGGTCTAGATAGAATGAATGAACACACAATGGATTAGCATTTAAGGTTTACATGGTATTGTAGGTGAGTTCGCTTGAAATGACATCATGTCATGTTCAAGCGAAACCAAATCATGTGAGTTCGCTTGAAACAGAAATGTGTCATCTCAAGCGAACTAGGTACGGCTATAAATAGGTTGTGTGTGTTATCATTTGAAGCGGACATGGTCATTGTATGTGAGACAAGGTGCTGCCAAAATTTCATCAGAATCATTGTAAAGTCTCAGGAAATCAGTAATAGAGAAGAATTGAAAAGGAAACAAGCTGTGTGACTTTGTTTACTTTGATTCCGCCTTAGTAAATGAAGATGAACTACCTTTACTGACTGTTTAGGGTCACGAACACGGTCCAACATCAAGATCCATGAGTCAAACATTTTTCAAGGAAAAGACAAGGCAAGGACATTAGTAGGGAGGAGAATACCCCAAATTAAGGTGCCAATTAAGGCATAGTCTATGTGAGATAGACTTGCCAAAGACAAAATGCCCCCCCCCCCCCCAAAAGGACAAACGAGAGTTATATGTGATATGATGCATCTATTTGCCTGTTTATGCTAAGTAACATATTTATTTATTGGTATATATATATATATACGTATAAGTGTACGGAATAATTATTGACGTGAATAAGATACCTTCGACTCCAAATCCTATTATTGTTCTTGACTTGCACGATGAAGCTATCGACCTCGCGTTTACTGCAAAGCTCATAGCTGGAGTGATTACCAGAAGAGATTCTAAGCTTGTTTCCCTAGGAGATGGCCGTTCTTTCCTCTCGAATGCGAAGGTGCCTGACTACGGTAGTGACGGCGAGGCGGAGGAGGCTACCTTGGACAACAACCTTATCAGCAGGACGAGGTCCCTGTGGCTTTTGTGAAACCAGATTGACGACACATTTGACCAGACAAGGAAGATGAACTACTCATCTTGAAGGTGCCCCTCCAACTACTAGGAATTCTCCTTATTCCTATTACGTTTAATCATCGTGCCTATTCACGCGTGACGATAACGAATGTTAGCGCGTGGACCACCACAATGGTCCTTTCCATGTTAGAGGTATAAGGACAGTAGTGTCCCCTGTTTGGTTGATCATCTGCTTGGACGAAGGAAAGTTGGGGTGACCGTGCAAGACAAATCATTATTACGGGGGCCCACGTAATAACGACTTGTAGTGCATGGAAATCCTGGTGGACTCTGCGGGTCAGGCTAATGATCACCATCCCTCCAAAAATAATCTCTAGGTATTCACGCCTTCATCTGGTAGAACAATACCTAGATAGTTGCCTTAGAACTTTACAAAGTAGGAAACCTGTCTTTACCTACATCGTGTCAGACACTTCTACCCGTCTACAAGTCGTTTGGAGACCGATGGCTAAGCAAGTGAAGATGGCTAACACACGGGAAAGATTCAATGACGTCACACTCCCTATCACCCCTACATGAACAACCCCCATCTCTTGGAAAGTATACCCGTCTTGTGAGGCTAAAGATCTAAGAAAACCAATGTAGAAGGAAAATAACTACCACTTTCGTATTATGAAACTTGTATGACTGAGGTGATGTAGCCTCGAGTTCATTTTGTTTTCCCCATTACAAACAATAAGTCAAGTTGTCAAGCCCATATGAAAGCTCAGTGGTTGTTTCCTTACTTATACATTGCTGATTATATATGCATATTGGGTGGTTACATGTTTGCTTGTGGTAATATGTACCTCATAGAAAATTATAGAATGTTGTCTAACCTACCCTATACCCTTTTGACAGAAAAAGATGCCGCCCAGACGTGACACGGACACCATTACGTTAACTTTGGCCGAATACCATGAGCGCGTCTCTCAAGTTATAGCGCAGTATGAAGCCCACCGCTCCGAACGCAGCGGTGGCACTTCGGGAAGTAACCCTCCAACTGGTTGCACTTATAAACAGTTCTTGGACTGCAAGCCATTGAACTTTGACGGCACAGGAGGCGCTGTTGCATTTGTTCGTTGGGCAGAAAAGACTGACTCCGTTCTTAGAATGAGTAACTATTCGCCCCAGTGGAGTGTTACCTTTATCTCAGGGTTGTTTTTGGATGGCGCACTCTCCTGGTGGAACCTTCAGGTTCAGACCCTTGGTGAAGCCACTGCTTATGCACTGAGCTGGGACAAGCTCAAGGAAATGATGGAGAAGAAATACTGTTCAAGGGGCCGAAATCCAGAAGCTTGAGACTGAGTTCTGGAATTTGAAAATGGATGGGCCGAAGATCTCTTAGTACGTCCAACGCTTTCATGACTTGTCTAGGGTCGTTCCCTACTTAGTCAAGCCAGAATTCAAGAGGATTGAGCGTTTCATTTATGGACTTGCACCTCAAATCCTGAGCATGGTTACTGCCTCAAAGCCTCCAACCATCACAGAGGCTATCGATTTGAGTGTTACGCTTACTGAAGAAGCTCTTCGTATGGGAAAATTTCCGGAATCTGAGACAAACAAGAAAGAGACTCATGCGGAGTCTTCGGGCAATAAGAAAAGGAAGTCTTCGAACCTAAAGAAAGGCACCCAAGTCAGCTATGGAAGCTCTAAAGCAAACAAAAGAAGGTAAGTGAACCCGCCTCGTGACAGGAAAGCTTATGGAGCCACCAATAAGGCCCGTGGTAAGGTTTATTTGGACGAAGGATCCAGACGAAAGAGATAATGGTAAAGTTCCAGGTTGTTACAGATGTGGTGAAGTAGGGCACTTTAGGAAAGATTACCCTAAGAAGAACCAAACAAGGAAGGGTCTTCACGATCGGAGCTCGTGAAGCACTCTAGGATCCAGATGCGATTACGGGTACGTTCCCTATTAACCAATCATATGCATCCATTTTTTATTAATACTGGCATCGACCTTAACCTTGTATCCTTAGAACTTAAGAAACTGTTTGGCCTAGTTTCAAGTAGGATAGACGTCCCGTATTCTTTAGAATTGGCAAGTAGAAGGTTAGTTTAAGCAGACGAGGCGATTAAGGATTATATTTTGGGAACTCAGAAGGCCGGAACCTTCTATTACCATTGACTTGGGAAGTCATGATATGGTGGCCAGCATGGATTGGATATCCAAGTATAGAGCTGAAGTTGTTCGTTATAAGGAAAATCATTCGCATCTCTCTTGCGAATGATGAAACACTTATAGTACACAACCTTCTTGCAATAGGTGCAAGGGTACTAGGCCCCATAGGGCAGTGGATCTGCGACATCTCACATTGGTCGTAGAGACACAGGAGCACCTCCGAATAGACTGCATAGCCTCCCCTGCTCATGTGTCGATAAGGAAACCATGAAGCCAAAGCCTGGAGACATCCCCGTGGTGGAGGAATTTCCAGAAGCCTTTCGTGAAGACTTACCTGAGTTACCTCCACAACGACAAGAGGAGTTTAGGATAAACCTCGTGCCAGGAGCGGCACCGGTGACAGATGATGCCTAACCGACTAGCGTTGTCCGAGATACATGAGCCTCCGATGCAACTGCAAGAGATGCTAGATAGAGGAAATCTACCAGGCCGAACCTCTCACCGTGGGAAGCCCCCGGTGATATTCATTAGGAAGTAGGACGGCAGTTTTTACACGCGTACACAGTCTAATCTGAGAGGAACTCAGAGGAATTAATGTGGAAAAGTATTACGCATAAGTTACATGGAGATAGACGACTAACCATCAAGAATCGGTACCCCTTACCGAGGATTGATGACTTGTCAACCAACTGCAAGTCCCAGCTACTATTCCAAGATGGAATTAAGGACATGATATCCTTGGTTAAGGAGACGAGAAGAAAGTTGGCAGTTTCCATTTTGCATCAACTTCAGGGAATTGGATATCAAGGACCGGTATCCTTGTCAAGGATTGATGACTTGTTGAACCAATCGTAAGGTCCTAGTTACTACCCAAAGAATGACTTGAGCTCAGGATGTCTTCAACTGTAAACACAAGAAGAAAATATCCCTAAAACGACCTTTAGGACTCGCTTCGAGCAGTACGAGTTCCTTGTCGTGCTGTTTAGCTTAACACATGCACCGGCAGTGTTCATGGACCTCATGAATCGGGCGTGTAAGCCATACCTGGATAAGATCGTGATTATATTTATTGACTACATTCTCATAAGCTCAAAGACCAAGGATGGTCATAAGCAACATCTGCATTTTATCTTAGGACTCTTAGAGAAAGAACAGTTATGTGCTAGGATGTCGAAATGCAAACCTTGGATTCACGAGGTAAGACTTTTAGGGTACATGGTGGATAAGAATGAGATTCATGTCAACCCTACAGTCAAGAGCTAAGGAGTCCCAAAGACGCAACTAAGAATTTTTAGGGATTGTAGGTTGTATCCGACAACCCCTAGAAAACCTTTCAAGGACTGCTCAACCGCTAACAAACCTAACCTAGTATGTACCAATCTTGTCCTCACCTAAAAGTACAAATAGAGTTGCGGTACTTGTGGCGCTTCTCGACAAAGTACCGATTGCGCATTGATGCCACAAGACCAAGTCATCGCATACGCGTCACGTTGATTAAGGAATCGTAAGAAGAGACCTGGAACTAGGTGCAGTAACTGCGCGTTACAGATTTGACGTCATTACTTGTATAGGAAAACGTTGCACGATCTTTACTGATCACAAGGGTTTGCAGCACACCGTTAATCAGAAGGACTTAAACATGAGATAACTAGATGGAATGAGCTACTGAATGATTACGACTGAGAGATTAAGTGTCACCTGGACAAGGCAAGCATTGTAGCAGACACCTTGAGCCGCAAGGATCGTGCAAAGCCTCTAAGGGCGTGAGCCTTAGAAATGATCATACAGACAAAACTTATCGCTCGGATTCGTGAAGATGAGCGTGAGATACTCAAACTAGAGAACCTTCAAGCTGAAGCGTTATATGGAATGTAAGTGCATTATTGCCTAAGGAATACGAAACCTTGTACTTCATGGAACGACTACGGGGTATCGTTTCGCGGCATTTATGTACGCTTATTTTGGGACAAGGCTCATAGGTCAAGGTACTCGATCCATCCTAGGATCCGACAAGATGTACCAAGACTTGAAGGATTAGTATAAGTGGCCCAAGATGGAAGCTGATATAGCTACATATGTGGGTGACTGCCTTACTTGTGTCAAAGTTAAGACGGAATACAAGAAGCCATCAAGGCTACTGCAACAGCCTGAGATTCCCATATGGAAGAGGGAACGGATCTCAATGGATTTCATTACAAGCTACCAAAAACCCAAATAGGTCATGATATGATTTGGGTGAGTATTGACCGACACACCAAGACTGCACATTTCCTGCCAAACAGTGAGGAAGACAGCGCAAGGGAATTATCAGAGATTTAACCTAGAAAGGTTGTGGCACGTCATGGAGTGCCTGATCCTACCTTGTCTGATCGAGATGGTCGTTTTGTGCCAAGGATATGGCAGACGTTTCAAAAGGCGTTTAGGTCACGATTGGACCTTAGTACTACATTTCACCCTCAGGCGGACGGCCAGAGCAAATGAACGATACAAACTTTGGTAGACCCGCTATGTGCTTGTGTGATAAACTTTGATGAAGAGATGGATCACTTACTAGCCCTTAGTGGAGTTTTCCCTACAATAATATTTATCACACCGCCGTTCAGGCCGTCTCGCACAAAGCTTTATAGGAACGTAGGTATCGGTCCCCCTTCGTGTTGGGCAGAGACCGGAGATAAACGATTTACTGACCCGAGTTGGTTCAGAAAATTATAGGCAAGATTGTTTAGATACATGGACGTATCAAGTCAACAGGTGGCATACAGAAAGGCTACGCTGATAAGCGGCGGAAACTGTTGGAATTTGAGATAGGAGGTATGATTTTAATGAGAGTCTCGCCTTGGGAAGGCGTGGTATGATTTGGAAAGCGTGGAAGGTTGGACCCACGGTACATTAGACCTTTCGAGATCCTGGAAAGGATCGGGACCATTGCCCACAAGCTGAAACCTCCAGAGGAATTCAGCAGTGATCACGACACATTCCACGTGTCTAGTCTTTAGAAGAGCCTGACTCTAGGAACAATCGTTATTCCCGCAAACAAGATTCACATCAACGACAAACTCCAATTTATTAAGGAACCCGTAAGGTTGCGGACTGGGAGTCCACAAAACACGGAGAAGTCGTAATTGATTTGTTAGAGTTCGTTGGAATTCATATCATGGCCCAGAATTTACTTGGGAATATGAAGACCAAATTAAGCCTAAGTGACCACATTTGGTTCACAACTCCCCTGCGACCGATGGCATCGCTTGAATTTCGGGACGAAATTATTCTAACGGGGGGAGAATGTGACAACTAGCACTTTTCCATGCATTCCGTACAATAATTAGACAGTAATTTGTGCTTTAATGACTGCGCACGATCTAGTTTACAAGACAAATAAACTTCTGATTTCTGTTATATACATACAATGGCATTTCATGTTGCAAGACTTTTATCATTACTACATGCAACACGATATAGTTCTATTAATGCACAGAACAGAATTGGCACAGTTATCAGACAAACTAGAAGCACTGACGGGAGTTCAGTACTTAGACAGACATGATGTTAAGACACAAAATAAGCCCCAGGACCAAGTATTACACTAGTATAGAGTGTAGGAACGTAGGGGTTACAAAACTGCCTTCCTAGTGATAACATAGGTACCGGAAAGTGCCAGAAACACACTAAAACTGCAGAATTCTGCAGTAAATAAACAAATTCAGCAATTTTCAGCAATTTAACATCTAAATATAATGCAGAAAAGTGGTTTAATGGTCCAGAATACTTTCCTAAGTGTCGGGAACCGAAACTGTCATAAAATACAACATAAAGCACACTAAACTGCGCAATTTAGCACCTTAACGAACAATAACGAAACGAACAACCGGACACTACCCGAAACATCAAATTTTTACTAGAAGCACTGTTTTTATCTTACGAAACTAGGTATGGTCACCGAACATCATATTACATCTCATAAACATTAAATACATAAAATACCTAACTAACACCATTACATCCTAACTAAACTTGTAACTAACCTTTGAAATGGAACTAGATACCCCCCCCCCCATAACCGGTTATAAAAGTGGGCCCCACACATTGATTTTATTACAATATTTTATAAGATATGTTGGTATATTCTAGACATTTATGCCATATGCTTTCTAAATGTTGGAAGAAATCATTTATAAACCATAAGTTAGTAACATAAGCCACATTTATCATCTTCAACAACTCAACCCCTTCTCTTCTCCTCCATGTTCATGGCTCCAAACACCCCTTCTATATCCTCCATTTTCAATCCATTTCCAAGTAATCTAAGGTGATTCTAAGGTGTCTTAAGCACAAGGGTGGAAGCATCGAAACTTGAAGGACCTTCACCATTTGCTTTTATCCACTCTATTTCTTCTCTTGATCATCCCTAGCCTTGAGCTAGTGGTAAGAACCTTGATCTTTCTATTTTACATCTATTTCAAGTGGTTAAAAGATGTTACAAAATGATAATCTTGAAGATCATGAAGAAACATAAGAATAAACATGAACATAAAGCTCTAAAACATGAAGATCAAGTTGTTTTAAGTGTATGTAGTATACTTAAATGTTGATTTCTTGTGTTTATAATGTTGATCATCATAAGAACCTTGCTAGATGATGATTAAATACATGATCTAGCAAGTGTAAGGATAGATCTTGAGAAATTTGTAATGATCATCCTTTATGTAAATCATGAACTTGAAAATAAACTTGTTTTAGTGCATGATGATTATTTCTACAAGTTATAAGTCTTGAAAATAAAAGATTTCAAGAATAATATTTTCAAGAAACTAAAGTTTACTACAAGATTTAACATGATCATGTTGTTTAAAGGAAGTAAACATGTTTTAAGTGTTAAATCAAATCTAGAAACATATTGTTAACAAGAAAAATACAAGAAGAAATATTTTTAGAAAATCTTCATACAAGTTGTGAAGAACTAAAATCTTCAAGAATGAGTTTCATAAAATATAAACTATGTTTTTAAGGGTAACTTAACCTACTAAATAGCATACTAAGTTACTACATTTTTTTACAAAATTTTAAGTTCATGTCAAAGTGTAAATTGTGTATTTAAAGCATATGGTAAGTCTTGTTTATGTTGTGGATGATTGATGATGATTTTAAAAGAAAATGATATGCATTGAAAAGCATGGAAACCTCCATTTTTAAGGGGAAACTATGACAAATTTTTTGTAGAATTTAAACACTTAGAAAAATATTTTTAAACAAGTGTTTGTAGTAAATTTTAACCATGGTTTTTCACATAAAGTTTGCCATAGATTTTTGTTCAAAACTTATCAATATTGGAGGTTGGTTTTTATAAATAAAAATGACTAAATATGTATTTAGGAAAATATATATTTAGATGTCACCATGTGTGTGATTATTTGTATATTATGTGTATTAGTTATATTATTTTAGGACATGAAATAATATAACTCATCAAAATACCAAAAAATACAATCCAAAATATTAACAAAATTCCAAGAATATGAATATACAAGTTATAAACAAAATATTGGTGAAAGCTAATTTTTTTTAGAGAGAAACTACAATCTTTGTTTTTGTGTTTAGAGAGAGAAAGCTAATTTTTTAGTAAGAAACTACAATCTTCATGTTTAGAGAGAGAAAGCTAATTTTTTAGTAAGAAACTACAATCTACATCTTGTTCATCTTGACACCAAGAACACATGCACAAGTGTGTGAGAGAGAAACAAGTTTAAAGATCTTTCTTTTGTTATTTATGTATTTTGTTTAGATTTATACTTTTTATGATGTTTGATAGATTTAAAATCAAAGCTTAGTTTGTTTATTTCATTTTTTTAAAATCAAGACAAGGAAGCACTTTGTGTGTGCCTAATTTCTCTCTTCAAAGTATATTGATATTTCTTTTTCGAAGATTAATGTTGAATTTTTAAATTGTTTGTTCATCGATTTGGAGTTGATGATTGTTTTTAGTTGGATTTTATTTACCAGGGGGGAGGGGTGATATACTTTTTATGATCTCCTTTATTTTACAAGGCATGTTTTTTTGCTGGCATAATTAGCTACGTATGTTACATTTCTGCCGTTGCATTCTAAATTGTTTGTCCTATATCTTGTAACATGTGTTACACTTTGAGGTAATATATGTTGTTACAGGGTGTTACACATATACACTTAACGTAATAGTGATTTTAAATGAAAAAATGTTTTTTAGATGGACTTTACTTGGATAACACATTTTCATTACCTTTAGAATCTTCATAATTTATTCGTAATATCTCGTTTATTTTACAAATAAAAAAGTTACTTATATATAGTAACAACGGTACACATGTTACTTATAGTTACCTCCAACCCCTTTTCTGGACACAAAGGGGGCTGCACATATGTAACACATGTTTGTAACGTGTGTTATAGCAAAACTTTACACATGTACACATGTTACATAGAAGATTAATAAGTTTAGCTACAGGATATTAATAGTGATGTACTTGTTTTGTTCATAGGTGAATTGATGTTTTGTGCTCAAGATGAAGATGATTATCAAGAAGCGAAGCATAGTTAGATTTTTGTTAACTTATGATAGTTTTTGGATATTTTTATATATTTATGTTCATATAAAACACTTATGTTAAGTTTAAGTTTGATTGTAATGTTTTTTTCTTATAGTATATATAATCTATTTGTCCCTTTATTTTGTTACATATGTTACATTTTCTACCAACCCATTGTTAAATATGTAACTACCAACTAGGTGTCAACTTTGTTTTTTGATGTTACGCACCTGGACAAAAGGAATGATGCGACCAACATTTTATGTTAAGCTGGTTTATAATTACTGTATATCCAGGTTACACATGTTACATAGAGTCGTTTCATATTCATACCAAATGATAGCATATGTATATCCAGGTTACACGTGTTACATAGAGTCGTTGCATATTCTATACCAGAGGATAAAACATGTAAATCCAGGTTACACATGTTACATGTATGTGTAACTCATGTAACATACTTTAGGAGAGAAAGTTGCTGTTTTAGAGAGAGAAACAACAAATGTGTAAATCCAGAGGATAACACATGTAAATCCAGGTTATATATTTAAATCCAGGATAACACATGTAAATCCAGGTTACACAAAGTTGCTATTTTAGAGAGAGAACCTACAATCTTCACCACGTTCATCTAGAATACCAAGAACACACGCACAAGTGTGTGAGAGAGAAAAGCAGGTTTCCTGCTTCTCTCTCACACACTTGTGCGTGTGTTCTTGGTATTCTAGATGAACGTGGTGAAGATTGTAGGTTCTTTCTCTATGGCAACAACTTTCTCTCTCTATAATCACCCTTCGATCGATGCTTCAAATGTAGAAGATTAAAGCCTGCTCCAAACAGTGTTCCTACGAATCGATTAGCCACTCCAACCATGATTATAACCTTCAATAAATTATTTTCAAAGAAACCCTAGAAATTTTCCTTTGATCTTCTGTATCAGAACTTGAAAAAGAAAGGGAAAAGGGAAGGTGGGAAGAGAGAGAGAGGTGATAGGTAGGAAGAGAGAGGTGATGTTGATAGAGAGAGGTTGATGGTTTTTAATAGTGGATAGAGAAGATTCTTGTTTCTCTCTTTTAACAAGCAACTTCCTCCTCTAAAACAACATTTTCTCTCACACAAATGAAGAGATCGAATGGGGGTGATCGTGGTTTTGATATTTAGAATTTTGAATCTTGAAGAGAGAGAGAATTAGAGATATGGGATAATGTTGGTTTGATAGTGACAACTTGTATGAGAAGATAGAGAATGGGACATGAGGTGATGATGTTTATGATATTATAATATATATTTTGTACCTGGTACATATTGTTTTTACCCAAATACCCCTCAATCCACTCATCAACCCAAAAAATCTAATTAATTTGAATCAATAAAGCATCTAATTTCCTCAACCATTAGATCATCTAGATCAATGGTTATAAATAAGGTTTCTTAGGTTTTCATACCACAAATAAGTTTTCTATATATCCTTACCCTATATATATATATATAGGGGACCGCTAAAATGAGAACCACCTCGAGTTGTAAGAACCGCGAGAACTACACCGTACGGGGCGAGGTGGACCAAAAAAATTTTTTCATAAACGTAGATGCATGTATTATAAGCACATTTGTAAAAAAAATTCAAAAAAAAATATCGTGTGTGTAGTTTTGAGCACCACAAGTTTGTGTTTACGGGTACCGTAAATCTAACCGGAAAATTTACAGTGCCCGTAAACACAAACTTGTGGTGCTCAAAACTACACACACGACATTTTTTTTTTTGAATTTTTTTTACAAATGTGCTTATAATACATGCATCTACGTTTGTGAAAAAAAAAATTGGTCCACCTCGCCCCGGATCAAATAGTTCTCGCGGTTCTTACAACTCGAGGTGGTTCTCATTTTAGCGGACACTTATATATATATATATATATATAACAAGTGTAAGAAATAAATATATATTTCAAACCGATCTTAAAAATATATTAATTTTAAGAAACAACAAAGATATACTTCACAAGAAATATAATTCTGGAAATTCAACAAAATACTAAGTGTGGGGATATCCCAATAAATACAAATTTATACGTATACCTATACGTATAAATACGTGCCTATGTAAACTATAAAACACTTAGTAAAATATAAGATTTCAAGAATTTTACATGTATATACGTATACGTACAAATACTGTAGGTCCGGTTTGCGGATTGACGTTAACGTTTACGGAGATATCTAATCCTAAGTCGGATGCGCAAAATCCATCAGAAATAGGTAGAAACACAAGATTTCACAATTTTCTATGTTTTCTATATAATTCACAGTTTTGGTACAATTTTGACAGCGCTTCGCTTCACAGTCCGCCCAAACGATTACCGAACACTCAGTCCACACGTCTATTTATACAAGTTTACCTTCATGCGGACTAAGATGTACGTTCGTACGAACCTGCTCATCCGTGCGGATGTACTACATCTGTACGGATGAGCCTGTTTTACATACCAAACTCATATTTTACAATATCTAGCCCTAATACGTCAAGACGTAGGCAACAGACATATGCACTAACAGTCTCCCCTTGGATGTTGCCGCAGTCTTGATCTGTACTCTTGAATAACATATTCAAGTGACAACATAGTCTCCCCCTTGAATGATGCTTCGAGTCTCTAAGGTTTGAATATCCACACACACACACACAGTTTCTCAACAGTCTCGTTTATTCGGTTCTCATTCAACATTATTAGGACTCAATGGAAGATTTTGAAAGAAAATCTTTTTGGATTTTGAATCTATAATGCAAAAAATGTAAATAAGCTGAATGTAATATTTATAGTTTATATTTTTGTGAGAAAACGTGCTAGAGGATCATATCAGTTTTACTGAGATATATCAGTTGCACCGTTGATCTAAGAAACACTTAGTTTAAATAATTCACATGGATTGTCGGTATTGTTGTCTACTTAAACTCAATCTAAAACTTTTATAATTCTTACCGATACGTTAAGGTATATTTAATATGCACTAAGTTCTTATGGACCCCACGATCTCAGCATATCCCCTCATCGTGTAATACACTGACTCAAGTAATGCCCTTAAACTTTAATCAAATATGATTTGTGTAAAAATAAAGCAAAATGTTTAAACATTAACAATTAGGTAGATCTTTTGATATGCAGAGAAAGTCCAATGTTTAAACAAAACAAGAAATATAAACAATTTGAAATTGTTTAGATCTTAACCACCAGTTCGATATTCTCATATACGCAGAGGTGATCCAAGATTTAAACGAAACACCAAGTAAAATAAAGCAGAAATGTTCAGGCACTAACATCCAGTTCGATACTTTCGTATACGCAGAGGATGTCCAATGCTTAAACAAAATAAAGAAATAAAACAAGTTTAAATCTTTTGAAAATGAAATACACAATCACAGTGATTTTTCAGCGGTTATCGAGTAGGTACACAGCCACGAAGGACAAGACTAAGTACTTTCAACCACGTTTCCCACTAGAACTAGGCTTTTTCATTTAAGTTTGTATCGTTTTCGCAAAACTACTGGTCTATGTGAACCTATCGACACATCTTTAGTGAGATTGTTTAACCATTTTAAACATTACATATCTTTAGCATGCACTGATAGTCCACTGAGATACTATCATTTCCTCTTTTCGCAACAGGTAATCTCATTTTCATTTTTCAATGTTTTTGACATTTTGAGTTTTTCTAATGTTTTTGGCTTTTTGAAAATTTTTATCTATCTAAAATGATTTTGAAATGATGTTTTACAATTTTACAGATATTTTGACAATTTTAAAATTTTTCTCCCCCTAAAAATGTAAACATCTTTTCGAAATCGAAAAAGAAGAGTCTTCCATGTTATCCAAACAATGAATTTTTACAAATGTGAACATGAGACTACCATTTTTGTTTGTGTGAAACACTAAACCTTTTCATCATCTCAAACTCTGCATGAACAACCACTGCTTCTGAATAGACATTTGCTTGAAGCCTGGTTATCATGCACATGCAAATGAACTTAATTAGTTTTGAATTGGAAAGCAATCCATACTGGATTTAGGTTGACCAAATTCATCAATGATAGAAACAACAGTCCATTCACAATCTCTTTTATCATCAAACATTTTGATAGATATTTCATCTGAAAATCTAACTTTCTTTGTTTTTTCAACTGTTTGATGAATAATTCTCTTCTCCACTCTTCTCTCTTCTGTCATCAGATTTGTATCTGATGAATTCATTTTACTTGACTGATCACTCTTTGGAGAGTATAACGATTCTTCAGAACTAGTATCTGAATTCACTATTATATCCGAGGACAAAATTTTCTCTAAATACTCTCTAACTTTCTTTCTTTTCTTTCTCAATTTATCTCTCTGCCCTTGTGATAATTTTATTTTCTGTTCTTTGGGCTTTTCTGTTTTCTTTTTCTCTTTTTCAGTATTCTTAAACTTTTCTCGAGATTTATCCAATGATTCTCTATATGATCTCATTGGACAATCTCTGATAATATGTCCTTTGATTTAACAATTATAGCATCTTCTCGTATCAAATCTCTTTCTTAGGCAGTTAACAGCAATGTGTCCACTTTCTTCACAATTATAACACACCTTGTTATCGCACCAATCTTCTCTTACAGACCAAACACTCAAATCATAACACTGATTTGATGTGTAATAGTCATCATTCCAGCTTCTTCTATAATAATGATTTGTCTTTGAAGCACTGTGGTCAAACCTGCACCACTTATTTTCAATTTTTTGTGAGTTTTGTTTTTCAAATTTTTGTGAATTTTTATAATGATTGGATGATTGAACTGATGATCTTTTATTGTTACTTTGAAAATTTTTAGAATTTTTAGAAATTTTATCATTTTGTTTTTGTTTTTGTTCCATATTTTGCTTAGAAGGTTTTTGTGTTGAACATTCACCTTTTTCAGCAAATGGTGAAACAATTTCTTAAAATTTTTCTTTAATTTTAAAATATTTCGCTTTTTTATTATTTTTATTATCATCAATGTCATCATCACAATCTTCAATTGTGACTTCGTCATAATTTGTGACATTGTCACTTATTGGAATTTCTACTGAGTGAGTTTTACTTTTAATGTTATCAGGTACAACCGCTTTTTAATTGATATGATTACCATTTCTCATCGGTTTATACCCAATACGACGTTTACAAAATTCGTATTCGTCATCCCTAGTTTCTTTATTTTTCTTGATTGGTTTTGGAACCATATGATCTAACATTAAAGACGACCCAACAAAACTCTTCAATTTTTTATTCACAATCTCAGCTTCATTTTTAGCTATCTCGACATCTTTTTCAAGTAAAGTTATTTTCTCAAGATGAGAATTTATTGCAATTTGATTTTCAGAAATATTTTTATTTAGAACCAATTTTTTAATTTTCTAAAATTTTTAATTTACTTTTATAATCTTTTTTTATTTTGTTTTAATTTTTTGTTTTCTAATTGTCAAACTCTCTGAATCATTCAGGAGTTTGGCATTGTCTAATCTAGATTTAGCACATTTTAAGCACATTGTTTCAGAACACGAAGCCTCATTTGTAGACGTAATGGATTCTTAGATTTCAGTATTCTTCACCACTATTTTTCCTTTTTCCATCTTTAGCCTCGAAGCCTTTTTTTTCTTCAATTTCTGGTATCTTCGATCTAATCGCATCAATAAAATTATATCCATTATACTCGTATGAAGAGTTCCTTATTTTTCTCAACACTTCATACCAATCAGAAGATAATGATTCAATTAATTTTTCATTCTTTATTTCATAGGATCTAAAGACACCACATTTATCCATTTCAGAAAATAATTTTCTATATCTATCCAACCCTTCATCTGACGTCTCATCTTCTTTGATTTTAAAATTTTCAAATTTTTGTCTTATCATTTCTTTATTTTTGTACCTTTGATAATCACTTGTCATCATCTTAAAAAATTTTGTCAACAAAAAAGTTTTTCTCTTTCACGCGGATGTAAACTTTCAATCAGACAAGATACTTTCGTGTGGATCAGTCTCTTTCGTGAGAATGAGATTGATTCGTGCGAATGTATTTACTCTCGTGCGAAGGAAGACAATCCAAATGAATGAGCACGCTTTTGCGCGAACGTAGTTCTCGTTCGTGCGAATGAAAATTTTCAAAACGAATAAACTGTTACAAATGTGCGGACATACTTGTTTCGTGTGGATGAACTCTAGTCCGTGCGAACGAGTACTTCCGTACGAAGAACAAAATATGGTTTTTCTTGTTTTTAGAAAATTTCAGCATGAAAATGTTTGAATTTTAAGCTGATTTTTCAGTATGTTGTTCAAAACTAAATTTTTTACAATCCTCCAAAAAATCGATCCAGTTTAACTGTGAAAACTATGAAAACGAAGAAAATGTGTAGAAAGAATGTTTTAAGTGTCCAACTCTTGTAGTTTCTGTAGATATCAGCCTCTAGCTCTGATATCGGTCCAGTTTAACCGCGAAAACTATGAAAAAGTATATATCGTGTCGTGTGTTCGTTATCTCAAATATACAATATTCAACACATGCTCTATCTAGTCTATTCACACAGTGGCGGACATACATGATATGCACTAACAGAAGTAGAAGAAGTTTTGGATCCTTCAAAGACAGATGATGTCTTCTTCTGAGCAGTTTCAGCGTTCTTCTGGAATGGTGGGGGAATAGGAGGCAACGAAATAGAGCTCCGAGATGAGGTAACCGTTGGCATGGCAGTTGAAGTTGATTTCCCTTGAGAGGCCATGGTATTATGGATTGAAGAGAATAAGCAAAAATGGATGAAAATCTTTAGAATTGAAGCACCACTTGCCCCACGATGGGCGCCAAATTGTTTTGGTAAAAAATTTGATTAAGGATAATGTAACCAAATTTGGAAAGTGAGGCAGAGTGCTTAGGTGATGAACAATGACAAAACGAATGCTAGATGAACGATGTAAAAGAACATGAAGACTTATACGAGGAAAATCCCTTGATCACTAGTACATCACCGGCATAAAAAACCTTGGATAGTGAAAACTATCACTATCAACTATATTGAACAATAAAATTGATTACAACTTCGGATGTTGATCAAGTGTGGTATAATTGAATGCTAAGTGTGTTGTGAGAGCTCTGGTTTGCAATGTATGCGAGTGTGTGTGTGTGTGTAATCATAATTGTCTAAACTAACACTTGATCAACCCCTTTTGAATAAGCCTAACAACTAGGTCTGAACGAATTATGGAAGTAGCACGTGCAATATCTTGAACGAATTATGCTTGAGATACCAGCTGAGACTCAGCCCACTCCGTTAGTAACCTGCACATGATCATTAGAAAACATCGTAAACAATTGTTAGAAATCATAAGTAATGATAAGGATCCTTGATCCTTTGAGTCCCTGCATCATCCGCTAAGGATAAATGCCAGGCAACACTTCAGGATATATGATCCACAGTTATTAAAACTTATGTCCTAACAATACCCACCATTTACCTTTCAAAAAAAAAACAATACCCACCATTTCCGTGAAGTAACCTTACATCAGAACCATTATCTATTGCATATGAAATCATAGAAAAAATATAAAAAATCAAACCGGAACCACAAAACTAAAGATAATAATCACAGAATTCAGGTTACAAATTACGCATCTAAATCAGGAGACATAATTACTAAAGTTGAGAAAAGTCAAACCGGAACCATAAAACTAAAGTCGCAAACCATTAAGTAAACTGAAAATTACAAAAGATCTAGTTCGATTCATTGAATTTACAAAATATCTGATTCAATAACATACAAAACGTCTTGACGAACTACGCTTCTTCATGAATTCTTCCTTTAAAATCCCTGTTTTTACAATATATATGTGACACCTGTGTCACTTCAACCATCAAACAAATGCCAAACCAATGAAATATTGTATTTTATACTTGGGATTTGTAAAAATATGTGTATCGTTTGCACATATCAACTCTTGTTCGATTTCAAGCTTTAAATCACTTTCTGGAAGGTTATACGTGCTCTGATGCGTAAATATAACTAATTTAATGCAACAAACACTCTGGAATAGTGAAATAGGCTTAACATACCTTAAATAACCTCCACATAACTTAGAAATAAGTTTTGGATGGTTTGGTGTGTTGAAATCAAGTTTGTTCGATCGCAGGGACTAATTGTGTCAAACTGCGAAACTATACCGATTCGTACTGTAACGAACATTCCAGAACTTGATCATAAGTTAAATATGCCCTAAATATCCTTCACATAGCTTATAAATAGGCTTTGAAGTGTTTTGTGCGCTAAAATAAACTTTCATGATCAATAGGGACTAAAAGCGTCAAAAAGTGCACAAGTTTGCATTTTCGCGCATATCTTACGTTCTGAATATATCCAGACATCCAAAAATTTATGTAAGCACTAAAATATTTCATTTTAGTGTTTGGCATAATAAAAATCCATTCGTCGCTTAATTTGGATCGTTTTTGCGTTCGTTACGACTTCCGTCGTAATTAACCGAACAACGCAACCGTACGGCCAAACGAACCGACATCTGAGATATTTTTGAGCATGTTTTAAGTTCCCTATACTTTAACTTCATTTTAGAGCTTTGAAATGGGGTTAACGGGGCTTAAATGTGTCAAAAACGCATCAAATAGCAAGTTTGGGGCTTCAGGGGCCTGTTCTGCCATTTTTGAAACTTGCTGACCGGCATGGTCCTTACGGATCGTATGCCCATCCTCTTACGGTCCGTAAGCAAGTCCCAGACATCAGAAATTTGTTTCCAGCTTGATTCAGCTGTTCCACACTTGTGCAAATGGTTTTGAGCAATTCTATGGGCTCCCTTGGTTTTGTAAATCTGTGGGCACGAGGTGTATGGCTGAGATTGAAGCTCGGTTTTCAAGAAACGATCCTAACGGTTCTACGAAAACTATATATACCCACCCCCATTTCACTCCCAAAGCACAAATGATCTGATTTCTGCTCTCTAAGTTGAAGTTTATGCTTCATACCTGAGAGTAAATCGGATCATAGCTTGCGGGGACCCTTTGTAAGTGTTCCTTCGTTCTTTTATCGCTTTTCGAGTCTGAAAGTCAAACTGCGTTTGACTTTCTGCATTGACCAGTTTATGGTCAATGCGAAATTCATTTGAACTTCATAACGTAAGCGTAATCACGATGGTTATAGTCCCTAGTGACTATACCTACTGATTACCACGTTATCTAGGTGTAGTGACGAGTCGTAGTTTCGGCCAAAATGCGCATTCTTGCGTATTTTGTAACCAAACTACTTTTAGGTATCAAAACCATTTGTTTTGATACCAAACCTGTTTTCTAACTTAACTAAACATGTTTCGACATGTTTAGCTCGTCACTTTTTAGATTAGTGCTTGTGTAGAGTCGTAAGTCAAGCGGACTAAACACCCGCTTAGACTTACGAACTAGACCCGTTTGGTCGATCTTTAGGATCCGACCAAACACATTAGGTGACCATAGTTGTATAGGGAATAACCTTCCGAGGTTATACCTTATGGTCACCTAGTTTAAATAGTTGTATGATAGGTAGTTTATATGCCTTAGGTAAATTACCAAAATACCCTTTTCATGTGTAATTGGTAATTAAGCATATGTAACCTAAACTTTTGTCATTTAACTGATCATGTAACATAATTAAGTATGTTAGGGCATATAATACTTGTCATAGGACTAGTTAGGCGGTCTAAACGTGTTATACGCGAACGACGCGTTAAAGTAGCATAAGCTACCTAAACGGGTCGTGATGGGTCGTAAGCACTTAGGCTAGGTTTCACTTTAGTATGTAGGCCTTGTTAAACCATATCATATGAGTTCCCACGCTCATTTGGTTCACCAGACCTCATACTATCCGATCCCCCGATTTAGGTCTGGTTATTTATGTAGTTACCTATATTAGGTACCGTTTGATTTCCGGGACTCCTCTAGCTTGCTTGGTAGTTGTTCAAGACTCCTAAGCACTCTCATGTGAGTACATAGTCCCCTCTTTTACTGTTTTCAAATTGTTTTGGGGTGAAGCATGTGTACCTATCTATTATTTTCATGTTTTCCAAAAGTATAATTGATTATACCTATTTGTACTTATCTTTTTGCAAAGTAAATGATTGTCTATGATTTAAACTCTAATTTTTCAAAGATTATAAAATAAATGTTTGGAATAGTACTTATTTTTTTCACCGGACCGGTTGGTAGTATGATATAGCGCTATAGGATTTGACACCCCATTCCTGTTGTCATGGAATGTCTGAAACCAATTTGTTTCTCCATCCAAATAGGGATTGCCTTTGTGGTATCCCTATAGTCTCAAAGGTGTATTTTGATGCACTAGGTCTGAATGAATTCTTAAGTCACATTATTTTTGTATATTAAGTTATACTCCCAAAAGTATAGTTTGATATGCTCTCATATGTGATATCGTACAAAACCAACATGTATTTTGTTAATCATTAAAACATAGTTTGATATGTTATTCTCAAAATCCAAAGCATAGTTTAATATGTTATTTGTAATCCAAAACATAGTTTAATATGTTATTTATCAATCCAAAGTATACTTTTGATATACTACTGAAAATTTATTTACTTTAACAACTTAAGTGTATTTAATATACTATTTACTTAACGACTGGTTTTGGTTAGTGTTTCGATAACGGGACGGGTGTAATGTGATGAAAACATGGTAGATACGCCGCTGGTACTTCTTATATATAAGTGTTTTCATCGCATTGCATATCGTGGCATTATTTAGTACACTTGGGTTAACGGTTTTGGAACTGAAATATATTTTAATATATTATTTATTCGACTTTTTAAAACCAAAGTATATTTTTATATATATTATGAATCTTTTTATCAAAATATTGTTTTTCAAACAATATATTTTTATAACAAACTTATCCTACTTACTTATTTAATTTCCTATGTATTATTATTTTATATCATCTGATTTCTTATAAATGGTTTATAAAAGAAAACCTTTTACAAGGATCATGACTACTTTTATTAAAACTTTTTCTTTAAACTCATAAGTCATGAATCCTAATTACAATAAAACCTATGTATCTCACAGGCATTGTTATGCTGACGTACCTATTTTTACACATGTTTCAGGTGCTGCTTTGTGATGATTGATGATATATGCTACACATAGGATGGACTCGTGCCTTAGCGACTTTAAAACTTGAAAGATAATAGTTGTACTTATTTGATTGTATTAAAACAATGAGTTCATTTAATTCAATAAAACGAAATTAATTATTCCATGGTTGTGAAACAATGATTTTGTTACAACACTCCCCGACGTTTCCGCCACGTTTTGTTGTTTTACGTGGTCGGGGTGTGACAGAAAAGTTGGTATCATAGCCAATGGTTATAGGGAATTAGGTTATTAGTAATGCTTTGACCTAGACTATAACCTTCCTAGGACCCTAACACAAGTTTTCTTGTGTTTAGTTTTAAAACAATACCGTCACTTATGCTTAGGTGACAACCACAATAAGAACACAAATTTCAATCCTGCTTTGAAAACTAATCATCTGTTCTAGGATGATTGATTGTAAGGTTTTGAACCCTCTAAGTTTTCAAAATCCCGTCAAAGTTTGGTCTAAATAATGTGAACACGTGCAAACTGGAAGGGTGGGTGCCTGTACCCTGGGTCTTCTGTCTAAGGCTAGAGTGTTCGTACAAATCCGCAGTATCGGACCAGTCACTCTTACCTAGGAACTCTTGGGGTGAGTGTCCACTTATAGGCGAGCATGTCTTCGCGATACATTACATTGACCCATTTACTTTGATTAGTCACCTTCTCATTTGTTTGCCTTAGGTAACCAACAAATGATCGCAATTTTATGCATTGTTATTCTGTTTTCATTTCCCTTGTTTCCTCCCATGTCTCCCATTTCCTTCATGGTTCCACTTCATCGCAACAACAATGTCCGAACTAGGTGCTGCAATTGTCCATCAATTAGGCGTCGTACTACTAGAAGGTTGTTGATTTAGCTATCACCGTGACTCGTCTCAAGGATGAAGCCATACAAGGGAACCGCTCCTTAGAGCAATCAATGCAACCGTCATCATCCGAATCAGATACTCTATTTCAAATGTACCCACAGTGGACGATGGGGATATTTGATTATCATGTACCGCTTTGCAATCCAAAGCAAAACTGTTACAAATCCCGCTGCTACTCAACGTCTTGCAAGGAAACCTAATGCCGGTATGTGCTTATGTGCAACGAATGTAATGCACCTCACCAAGCATACCCGCAGTGTCGTCTGTGTGCATCACGTGGACGACTCGGTCACCTGACAAATGCTTGTCAAATCAACCCAAACCAAAGTGGTCTAAACCAACCCTAAGTCAACCCTGCTCGTATGATCGACTTAACATACATAGTACCCAACCTTCAAACTCTGCTTCATATGTCGCTTGGCATATCTAGCACCTCAACCTCATGAACTTTCTACCTTGTGTATCGACTTAAGCACGCCTAGTGCAAGGTGTCGAAACACCTCTCGTTACACAAAATTCCAAATTCCAAAATAGGATCTTTCTATCCTCATAATTAGATCCTTATGGATAATTATCAATCAAATCGGAACCCTTAATTGAATTATTCGTATGCCTTAATACGTAAATTACGATTCAATAAGGATAAATCCGAATTCCTATTAAGATCTTTCTATCTCCATAGTTAGATTCTTATGTTTAAAGTGCCAAATGAAATCCACGGATTGGATTCCTGGTGTGCTTTAAATACCCGTAACCAAAGATAACAAATTAAAGATCAAAGTTAACTAATTATGTGAATATGTGCTTATGTGTTTTCTTATATGATTTGTGTTTTTATGTGATCCATCCAAATCCTCGTAGAATTTTCCATATCTCATATGAGGGATTCATAGTAGGATATTCAAAGGTACTATCTTAAATCCTTAATGGACTTCTACGTTGTAGTAAAATCCCTTGGGTTTTAAAGTACTATTCTATAATTGGACCACTTGAGTGGTCTAGTTAAACAGATTGATTTGAAAATCTGGTTAGGAATATCATGTGATGATATAATTGAAAAGATCCCTTAAGTGGTCTATTTAAGGAGATCGTATGACGGTCTAGTTAAGAAGATCATATGTTGATCTAGTTAAAAAGATCGTTCGTTGATCTAGTTAAAAAGATCCTTTGGTGGTCTAGTCAAGTCGCTTCATGTTTATTCAATTGATTTTTCCCCTACGCATTATGAAATGAACTGTGTGGACTGTGCAAGGAATTACGTAATTATGGAGGCCTACATAATTATGGAATTCAGTGCACAGAAACCACAGGAAGTTTTGTCATGTGTTAAGACCTATAGTGACAAGAGTAATGATACGGGAGAAGTCTTGGACCTTGACCGATGTCATTTTATCTTACACTGCCCAATTCTGATTTCAAGCACACACAAGTTTCCTATGATAAGTCTTCACGGGAAACGTTCTCCTGACCAAAGTTTGAAACTCCATGTTTTGCTACTACAAGGACTTCGCTTTGAGGGTTGACAATTTCGCTAAGAACCCTATCATGGCCCAGAGTTCTACTTAGGGTTCACGGGATTCATTCGAAAGCGAAAACATCACAGTTGTCCTCACAAGTTTCTCCTAAAATTAAATTTCGGCACGAAATTTCCTAAAGTAGGGGAGACTGTGACACCTGTGTCACTTCAACCATCAAACAAATTCCAAACCAATGAAATATTGTATTTCAAACTTGGGATTTATAAAAATATGTGTATCGTTCGCACATATCAACTCTTGTTCGATTTCAAGCTTTAAATCACTTTCTGGAAGGTTATACGCGCTCTGATGCGTAAATATAACCAGTTTAATGCAAAAAACACTCCGGAATAGTGAAATAGGCTTAACATACCTTAAATAACCTCCACATAACTTAGAAATAAGTTTTGGATGGTTTGGTGTGTTGAAATCAAGTTTGTTCGATCGCAGGGACTAATTGTGTCAAACTGCGAAACTACACCGATTCGTACTGTAACGAACATTCCGGAACTTGATCATAAGTTAAATATGCCCTAAATATCCTTCACATAGCTTAGAAATAGGCTTTGAAGTGTTTTGTGCGCTAAAATAAACTTTCATGATCAATAGGGACTAAAAGCGTCAAAAAGTGCACAAGTTTGCATTTTCGCGCATATCTTACGTTCTGAATAAATCCGGACATCCAAAAATTTATGTAAGCACTAAAATATTTCATTTTAGTGTTTGGCATAATAAAAATCCATTCGTCGCTTAATTTGGATCGTTTTTGCGTTCGTTACGACTTCCGTCGTAATTAACCGAACAACGCAACCGTACGGCCAAACGAACCGACATCCGAGATATTTTTGAGCATGTTTTAAGTTCCCTATACTTTAACTTCATTTTAGAGCTTTGAAATGGGGTTAACGGGGGTTAAACGTGTCAAAAACGCATCAAATAGCAAGTTTGGGGCTTCAGGGGCCTGTTCTGCCATTTTTGAAACTTGCTGACCTGCATGGTCCTTACGGACCGTATGCCCATCCTCTTACGGTCCGTAAGCAAGTCCCAGACATCAGAAAGTTTTTTCCAGCTTGATTCAGCTGTTCCACACTTGTGCAAATGGTTTTGAGCAATTCTATGGGCTCCCTTGGTTTTGTAAATCTGTGGGCACGAGGTGTACGGCTGAGATTCAAGCTTGGTTTTCAAGAAACGATCCTAACGGTTCTACAAAAACTATATATACCCACCCCCATTTCACTCCCAAAGCACAAATGATCTGATTTTTGCTCTCTAAGTTGAAGTTTATGCTTCATACCTGAGAGTAAATCGGATCATAGCTTGCGGGGACCCTTTGTAAGTGTTCCTTCGTTCTTTTATCGCTTTTCGAGTCTGAAAGTCAAACTGCGTTTGACTTTCTACATTGACTAGTTTATGGTCAATGCGAAGTTCATTTGAACTTCATAACGTGAGCGTAATCATGATGGTTATAGTCCCTAGTGACTATACCTACTGATTACCACGTTATCTAGGTGTAGTGACGAGTCGTAGTTTCGGCCAAAATACGCATTCTTGCGTATTTTGTAACCAAACTACTTTTAGGTATCAAAACCGTTTGTTTTGATACCAAACCTGTTTTCTAACTTAACTAAACATGTTTCGACATGTTTAGCTCGTCACTTTTTAGATTAGTGCTTGTGTAGAGTCGTAAGTCAAGCGGACTAAACACCCGCTTAGACTTACGAACTAGACCCGTTTGGTCGATCTTTAGGATCCGACCAAACACATTAGGTGACCATAGTTGTATAGGGAATAACCTTCCGAGGTTATACCTTATGGTCACCTAGTTTAAATAGTTGTATGATAGGTAGTTTATATGCCTTAGGTAAATTACCAAAATACCCTTTTCATGTGTAATTGGTAATTAAGCATATGTAACCTAAACTTTTGTCATTTAACTGATTATGTAACATAATTAAGTATGTTAGGTCATAAAATACTTGTCATAGGACTAGTTAGGCGGTCTAAACGGGTCGTGATGGGTCGTAAGCACTTAGGCTAGGTTTCACTTTAGTATGTAGGCCTTATTAAACCATATCATATGAGTTCCCACGCTCATTTGGTTCACAAGACCTCATACTATCCGATCCCCCGATTTAGGTCTGGTTATTTGTCACGACCCTCGACCCAGCCGTGAACCAGTCAGATGGTATCGGTGTTTATTAATTACGCAACGGAAAAATTTTCATCAGGATCGTAGTTAGGAAATGATTTCAGAGTTTATAAAACACCGAACTTTTAATATTAAACAAATGGGCTTAAACCCATATTTCATTCAATTGTTTCTATAGGGATAAACCCAAATAAATAAAACATAAATTTCTTCTTTTATTCAGGTAATTATAGCTACTTTATTTAAGCCTTCAGTGCTCCATAGATGGCTTCTATTATCCTTACATCAAGTTATCTGAAATGTGTTTTGAAAACATTTTATCAGTAATAAATACTGGTGAGTTCATTCCATTTTATAAAATATATTGTTATACTTTACAGCATCAAAGTTTTTATATTCATTTATATTTACCCAACTCAATTAGGATTTGTCACATGGTGGCAGTTCCGTTGTGACAGTGGTCATATCACTCATTGGCTCATTTTTGTCCAATAGTGAATTTTATCAAGTAATAGATATATAGTATATCTTATTATTATATTGGTCACTAGGCGATTCCTGTGACGGTGGTCAATTCACTGTTGATCATTCTTTCAACTAGTGACTCAGGTCATATTACTTTTGATCATTCTTTTAACTAGTAATTGTGGTCATATCACTGTTGATCATTCTCTCAACTAGTGCCTTTAGACATGTCACTGTTGATCATTCTCTCAACTAGTGACTCTGGACTTAGTTGTGTCCCGTGACATTACTTTGTCAAATATATTATTTATGGCACAAAACCACTTAACCCAGAAAATGACATATATCATTTTATGTCAAACTACTATAACTTATCAAATATAATGTGTTAATTAAATAATTGTAATATCATTATTTAATATATTAATGTGACTAAGACTAAAAATATAATCTTAGTATAGTAAAATATATTATACTTGACTATTTTATTATGGTATACACCATTTAGATTTATTTCAAACATACATTAAATTTATTAACGATTTAATGTTAAAATAATATTAGTTATAGGCTATGGCTACTGGGGCATAATTCCCACTGTGATTGTGGTCATGCTACTATTGGCTAACTTTCTGGCCAATAGTAACGAGGGTCAAATAATGTATACAACCTCCCATACCGGCAGTTATTATAGAATATAAAAATTTAATCACTGTAAGTATAACTGGTAAACATTTAGGATTTTGGAAAGCATTTTTAAATATAATTGTATCACAAAAAAAGGTGATAAAATGGTGAGAAAAGAGAATGGACTCACATTGCAGATTTAATTTGAGCAGAGCCTAGCCTACTGATTAGCCTTTTTAACCCTAAATTTAATAACAGGCACACAATTCGGTTAGTAACTTAATACAGCATTTACGATAACTCACGAGATCAAACCCTCACAACGAATGACAAAGTGCGATACTTAAACATCCATCGAATTAACGACGAATGACAAAGCATAACCCTAATGTGGGCAGCACTTAAACATCCATTGGATATATTGATCAATCGGACATTGAATCGTAGCAGCGATCGAGTTATTACCCTGTATTGCGGCGGCGATTAGTGATCCGTGTGTGTTGTGATAGTAAACAGAACGTAACTCAGTGCATGTAGCGAAGTTTTACGTCGTTTCAGTACCAGAAATCAAGTCCCAATGCCTGCTATTTATACACGAATTTTGACATGCTTACGGACCGTAAGCCTTATCCCTTACGGTCCGTAAGGGACACCTATTCACTATAGGTTAGCTCCGTGTGTGTGTAGGCTTGCTGAGTAAACATTTTCGAAAAATTCAATTTTGACAACGTTTTATATAGATAATCCTAACTAGGGTTTTACCCCCCTGAGTTTTAGGGGCCCTGATCCTGATTCTGATTATTCTGAAAATTTTAGGGTTTGTGCAGAATCACTTGGGTGTCTCAATTAGGGTTTCCTATTGGAAAAAATAATAAAATAAATAGGACTTTTGATGAGGGTTGTTACATTCTCCCCACCTTAATAAAAATCTCGTCCTCGAGATTTGGGTTATGATATTTCTTTTAGACTTATGTCACATTTTAGTCAATTTAACTAATATTAAAGTAGAATCAGAACATCAAATTTTGTGAATATGAGTTATACAATAAATAGGACTCAATGGTTCAACTGAATTATTTCAAGAAATCGATGTCAAACGGATGAGATGAAATGATATAATGACTAGGTTCAAGCCAAAAGATATATGATCAAATAGATGTCTAAATCGAATGTTTACAAGTTGTGAATGAGTTTTAGAATTAATAAAATTCATTGTCAAAAGAAAACTTACTTTGATTGTCAACTGAGGAAGACTCAGAATTAATAAGCTCAAATGAAATAGAAGCACGAAAATGATTGTCAACTATCGAACCATAACAAGAGAAAAATCAGTGTGTTGACATTTATTGAATTGCAAGGATACACCGAAAAAGAGTTTAGTGTATCATTGTCTTAATATATAATTGTATCAAGACTATTTTTTTTTTGAATGATGAATCAAATGAAAGACGTACGTGGTTTTGAATGATTCGTATGATTATGATTAGCCCAAGCTACAAGTTTATATCGACGCCGTAAGGTGTCGTAATGATTGAAATAATTCAATAATTACGGTGACCGAACAATTTCACCGTGTAATCAACTGAAAGTTTTAATGAAGTAAATTTAGATATTCATTTTGAATAGGATTTTCAATTGATATTGAAAAGACCAAATGAATATTATAGAATTTTCGATAAATGATGAAAGAAACGTTAAGAGGTACACCGGAATATAATACGAATTTGTGTACTCTTATCTTAACACATAATTGTATTAAGACTGTTTAAGATAATGAACCAACAGAAATTAAAATTCGTACATCAGGAGTGAAAATGAGATTAGCTCAAGCTTCAAATTAAAGGAAATGCCACCACAAGGTGTCGTAGCCAATTTAAATGATTCAGTGAAAGTGAAGACCAAACAAGTCTGTTATGGTTTTGAATATATGAAGTACTTGACAGAATGTATTTATTTAAAAACTTCTATTTATATTAGGGTTAAATAATAACTTAACTTAGATATTATATATCAGCATTACGTCTGGAATCATTTCTGCTTCTTGCGTAGTAAGTACGAATGCTCGCGTGTTCTTCTTAGCTCCGTCTGTTGTTCTGGCCTTGTTGTCGGGTGCTTTAGTTAGTTTCGGGCAATATGGTTTGATGTGTCCTGTTTCTCCGCAATTGAAACAAACATTAGTTTTCCTTCTACACTCTTCCTCTATATGCCCGGTCATCTTGCAGAAGTCACAGTAGGGTGTTCTCCTAAAACGGCATCTTCCTGAATGCTTTTTGTTACAGTTTCTGCAGATAGGTTGCTCCAATGACGGTTCAGTTCCTGTCTTCTTGAATTCTTGGAAAATTTTCTGGGCTAACTCTTTCTTCTTGTTTTCTTCTCTTGTGCGAATTAGTCCATCTGTCAGCATGTTAGCTAGTTCAACTGCTTCTTCAATAGTCTTTGGTCTAGCAGCCTTGACTATGTCTCGGATTTCGCTAACTAATCCCCAAATATAACGAGAAATTAGTACGGGTTCTGGCGAAGCCAGAGTTGGTACCATTCTTGCATATTCGAAGAATGTTGTCGTATATTCACGACAATTCACATCTATCATTTTATGATTTAGGAACTTGTTAGCCATTCGTTCCTTTTCATAAGGGGGACAAAATTTCCTTTCTGTCATTTCCTTGAATTTTTCCCAGTTCATGGCATAAGCCATGTCACTTCCTTTTGCCTGAAGAATTGTATTCCACCATTCTAAGGCTTCTTCCTTAAAGAGGTTAGATGCATACATCACCTTATCTTCTTCTGCACATTTGCTGATTGTAAGAACAGCTTCCGTCTTTTCCAACCATCGTAGAGCAGCAGTGGCTCCTTCACTGCCTGCGAACTCAGTTGGTTTACAAGCTAGAAATTCTTTGTAGGTACACCCGAGAGTCATCGCCTTCTTTTTCTTGGGAAATGGGGTTTTGATAATATCATCATTACCTCCACTGACACTATGGCTGAAACAGTCGTCATGAATATGCTTGCTACTCACAACTTTGGTTGGTTCTACGGGGTTTTTAACAGCTTTAATTATTAAAGGTAAAGCATTAGCTATTCCTTGAGCTATTAGATTTTCTATAGCATTTTTATCCAAAGGATTTTCATTATTAGCATGAACTTCTGGATTATGTGATACTTCATTCGACATCTGAATTGTAAACATTTTCAATTATTAATATTATAGAATAAATAAAACAATACTTTCAAGAATCATGTGTGCATATATGTAGATATATACATATATTAAAATCTACAAAAAAAATAACATATATGTTATTTTGTATTAATTTTCCTAACTTTATTGTTTAAGTTTAGGTATTAAAAGAACACTTAAATAGCTTAAACAAGTGGCTCTGATACCACCTTCTGTCACGACCCTCGACCCCACCCTGAGAGCGAGAGCCGTGAACCAGTCAGATGGTATCGGTGTTTATTAATTACGCAGCGGAAAATTTTTCATCAGGATCGTAGTTAGGAAATGATTTCAGAGTTTATAAAACACCGAACTTTTAATATTAAACAAATGGGCTTAAACCCGTATTTCATTCAATTGTTTCTATAGGGATAAACCCAAATAAATAAAACATAAATTTCTTCTTTTATTCAGGTAATTATAGCCACTTTATTTAAGCCTTCAGTGCTCCATAGCTGGCTTCTATTATCCTTACATCAAGTTATCTGAAATGTGTTTTGAAAACATTTTATCAGTAATAAATACTGGTGAGTTCATTCCATTTTATAAAATATATTGTTATACTTTACAGCATCAAAGTTTTTATATTCATTTATATTTACCCAACTCAATTAGAATTTGTCACATGGTGGCAGTTCCGATGTGACAGTGGTCATATCACTCATTGGCTCATTTTTGTCCAATAGTGAATTTTATCAAGTAATAGATATATAGTATATCTTATTATTATATTGGTCACTAGGCGATTCCTGTGACGGTGGTCAATTCACTGTTGATCATTCTTTCAACTAGTGACTCAGGTCATATTACTGTTGATCATTCTTTTAACTAGTAATTGTGGTCATATCACTGTTGATCATTCTCTCAACTAGTGCCTTTAGACATGTCACCGTTGATCATTCTCTCAACTAGTGACTCTGGACTTAGTTGTGTCCCGTGACATTACTTTGTCAAATATATTATTTATGGCACAAAACCACTTAACCCAGAAAATGACATATATCATTTTATGTCAAACTACTATAACTTATCAAATATAATATGTTAATTAAATAATTGTAATAACATTATTTAATATATTAACGTGACTAAGACTAAAATATAATCTTAGTATAGTAAAATATATTATACTTGACTATTTTATTATGGTATACACCATTTAGATTTATTTCAAACATACATTAAATTTATTAACGATTTAATGTTAAAATAATATTAGTTATAGGCTATGGCTACTGGGGCATAATTCCCACTGTGATTGTGGTCATGCTACTATTGGCTAACTTTCTGGCCAATAGTAACGAGGGTCAAATAATGTATACAACCTCCCATACCGGCAGTTATTATAGAATATAAAAATTTAATCACTGTAAGTATAACTGGTAAACATTTAGGATTTTGGAAAGCATTTTTAAATATAATTGTATCACAAAAAAGGTGATAAAATGGTGAGAAAAGAGAATGGACTCACATTGCAGATTTAATTTGAGCAGAGCCTAGCCTACTGATTAGCCTTTTTAACCCTAAATTTAATAACAGGCACACAATTCGGTTAGTAACTTAATACAGCATTTACGATAACTCATGAGATCAAACCCTCACAACGAATGACAAAGTGCGATACTTAAACATCCATCGAATTAACGACGAATGACAAAGCATAACCCTAATGTGGGCAGCACTTAAACATCCATTGGATATATTGATCAATCGGACATTGAATCGTAGTAGCGATCGAGTTATTACCCTGTATTGCGGCGGCGATTAGTGATCCGTGTGTGTTGTGATAGTAAACAGAACGTAACTCAGTGCATGTAGCGAAGTTTTACGTCGTTTCAGTACCAGAAATCAAGTCCCGATGCCTGCTATTTATACACGAATTTTGACATGCTTACGGACTGTAAGCCTTATCCCTTACGGTCCGTAAGGGACACCTATTCAGTATAGGTTAGCTCCGTGTGTGTGTAGGCTTGCTGAGTCAACATTTTCGAAAAAGTCAATTTTGACAACGTTTTATATAGATAATCGTAACTAGGGTTTTACCCCCCTGAGTTTTAGGGGCCCTGATCCTGATTCTGATTATTCTGAAAATTTTAGGGTTTGTGCAGAATCACTTGGGTGTCTCAATTAGGGTTTCCTATTGGATAAAATAATAAAATAAATAGGACTTTTGATGAGGGTTGTTACATTATTTATGTAGTTACCTATATTAGGTACCGTTTGATTTCCGGGACTCCTCTAGCTTGCTTGGTAGTTGTTCAAGACTCCTAAGCACTCTCATGTGAGTACATAGTCCCCTCTTTTACTGTTTTCAAACTGTTTTGGGGTGAAGCATGTGTACCTATCTGTTATTTTCATGTTTTCCAAAAGTATAATTGATTATACCTATTTGTACTTATCTTTTTGCAAACTGAATGATTGTCTATGATTTAAACTCTAATTTTTCAAAGATTATAAAATAAATGTTTGGAATAGTACTTATTTTGTTCACCGGACCGGTTGGTAGTATGATATAGCGCTATAGGATTTGACACCCCATTCCTGTTTTCATGGAATGTCTGAAACCAATTTGTTTCTCCATCCAAATAGGGATTGCCTTTGTGGTATCCCTATAGTCTCAAATGTGTATTTTGATGCACTAGGTCTGAATGAATTCTTAAGTCACATTATTTTTGTATATTAAGTTATACTCCCAAAAGTATAGTTTGATATGCTCTCATATGTGATATCGTACAAAACCAACATGTATTTTGTTAATCATTAAAACATAGTTTGATATGTTATTCTCAAAATCCAAAGCATAGTTTAATGTGTTATTTGTAATCCAAAACATAGTTTAATATGTTATTTATCAATCCAAAGTATACTTTTGATATACTACTGAAAATTTATTTACTTTAACAACTAAA
Organism: Helianthus tuberosus; assembly: GCA_030545235.1. Lineage (NCBI taxonomy): Eukaryota > Viridiplantae > Streptophyta > Magnoliopsida > Asterales > Asteraceae > Helianthus > Helianthus tuberosus. The sequence continues at coordinate 132,473,464 of CM060387.1, read as the reverse complement.
GTGTATTTAATATACTATTTACTTAACGATTGGTTTTGGTTAGTGTTTAGATAACGGGACGGGTGTAATGTGATGAAAACATGGTAGATACGCCGCTGGTACTTCTTATATATAAGTGTTTTCATCGCATTGCATATCGTGGCATTATTTAGTACACTTGGGTTAACGGTTTTGGAACTGAAATATATTTTAATATATTATTTATTCGACTTTTTAAAACCAAAGTATATTTTTATATATATTATGAATCTTTTTATCAAAATATTGTTTTTCAAACAATATATTTTTATAACAAACTTATCCTACTTACTTATTTAATTTCCTATGTATTATTATTTTATATCATCTGATTTCTTATAAATGGTTTATAAAAGAAAACCTTTTACAAGGATCATGACTACTTTTATTAAAACTTTTTCTTTAAACTCATAAGTCATGAATCCTAATTACAATAAAACCTATGTATCTCACAGGCATTTTTATGCTGACGTACCTATTTTTACACATGTTTCAGGTGCTGTTTTGTGATAATTGATGATATATGCTACACATAGGATGGACTCGTGCCTTAGCGACTTTAAAACTTGAAAGATAATAGTTGTACTTATTTGATTGTATTAAAACAATGAGTTCAATTAATTCAATAAAACGAAATTAATTATTCCATGGTTGTGAAACAATGATTCTGTTACAACACTCCCCGACGTTTCCGCCACGTTTTGTTGTTTTACGTGGTCGGGGTGTGACAATATAAACGTTGCTATGTGAAAACTATATATGAATAAGAGGATCAATATGTGTATTTCCTATGAACAAGACATGGAAATAAGGATAATTTTGGTTGTTATCAAAATTGATTATATAAATCAATTACCTAAAAGTTGCCACTATTAAAAGTTGGAATCAATGCTTCGATGTCTTCAACAAGATCTTCACCCATCTCCTTCTTGTTTTCATCAGAATACATAAAAAAGTGAAAGTTGTATGATTAAATAATTTATAAACATAATCATTAAGTTGCAAAACTGAATAAACTTTAATACCTTCTAAATCAAATAACCAATCACGTGTGCATAGCAATGCCTCAACATTTGATGATAACAATGAAGTTCGATACTTACTTAACACCCGACCCCTGTTACTGAAAGATGATTTGGAAGTAACACTAGTAATCGGGATGCTCAATATATCGCGAGCCATTACAGCCAGTTTTGGCTACCTTACTTGATTATCCTTCCAATACTGTAAAACAATAAGTTCTATTTTTCTATCAAGGTTAGGTTCCTCCAAATACAATGTTAATTGTGACTTTTCATTATCAACAACTTTGTATTAGCTTTGAATTGTATCGAACCCATCCAACTCATCGTGCATATTATCACCAACATTTGAACTCTCGTGTATTGAAGAATCATGCATTGTCTCTGATTGAATGTTATACTCCTTATCATATAGCTTATGCATACCATCCACAATACGCTTCAATTTCACTTCATGCTCTTTAGATGTCATGTTAAGCTTTGAAAAACAACAATCAAGAAGCTTAACCTTGTAACAAGGATCTAGAATAGCTGAAGACAAAATCATAGTATAACTTTGCCAATATTTATCAAACTTTTCTTTCATGTCTTTTTCCATGCCACTAATAACTTGATCCACATTGCAAGTATCCTCTTCAATATACAACTTAATTCTCAACACTTGATAAAAAATATAAGTTGGAGGTAGGATAGGTGCTTCCAGAAAACAAAGTCGTGATACATAAAAAGGTTTCAAAAGTCGTGTGATTATTTCCACCCTTTCCCATTCCTCTTCTGATGGAGAAGTTTTAAAACTTGAATCAACTAAGGCTAACCGAGCATAAGCACATCGATAAGCTAATGCACAATCAAGCATAAGTGATGTGTGCAAAATGTAACATATAAATTACATCAAATGAGGCATAAAACCAACCATTTTTTAGTACTAATGTTGGAAAAAGCTTGTTTTTGTCTTCCTTTTGAATTTACAGGACCAAATGAGCTTAAACGTACAGAAGGAGAAAATAAGAAGCCAAAACCAACATAAATACAAAGAAAAGGAATAAACGTGACATGCCCGACCCCTCGGCAGCATCTCCAATGCAAAAACAAAGAAACAGAAGACTGACCACGGGGCCCTGCCCAGCCAAACAAGGGGCGTGATCAGGATCCTACAGAAAAGACAAACCTGTAGAAGCTTCTACACCCACCACGGGGGCGTGCCCAGCTCAGCACGGGGCGTGGTCAACGCAAAGATACGCAGAATCTTGCAAAATCTTGATAGTACAGATACGATGCTGACCAAGGGGCCGTGCCCACTGGACACGGGGTCGTGTGGGACCCTCTGCTGACACTTGCATTTAATGAAGGAAGAGAAAAGGCTGGCCACGGGGGCGTGCTTGCTGGACACGGGGCCGTGGCCAGAGCACTGTGCATGCTATAATTAGGGGTGCTTGGCTCACTTCAAAGACATCCCTTGGCAAACCACTACTCACCCACTTTGCCACCACTCCGCCACCACTACAACACCATCATCCACCACCATCATCCATCTTTAGAGTGTGTAGTAGTCTTGGGATCCAAGATTGATTGTAAGGGTTCTTGCTAATCAAAGGACATGTTTAGTTAAGCCTCTTACATCACTTGGTGAAGACAAGTCTTTATTGTATTACTTTTGATTTTTAATCTTTTGGCACTTTTTATTTGGTTTTGTATTAATGACTTTAATAACTAGTTTCTTATGTTGAAGGTTAATTCTTCCTATCATTTTTCCGTGGTGTCTTGGCGTTACTTTACTGTCTATATAAAGTAAAAATTGCATCATTCATGTTTTTACGGTCTATATAAAAGCATGTTGACTACCTGGTCGGGGGTTAGTTGCCTTGTTCAGTGTATAGATCCTGCAAGGACCTGGTTCAAGCTTACTAGGACCTCCTTCAATACCCACCGGTATTGGATGGCGGGGGTGTGAATAGCTTGAACCCCTCATATGTAAACTACTATTAATACATTAAACCGGCTACTTGGCATTGTATCCTTGCTGACTCAAACCACTTAGCCGAGGCTAACGTCACCTTCAAAAGAGGGGCCTACCACTTTTCGCATTAATAACTTAATTAATTATCTTTCAATATTCCGACCCTTTGGGATTGTATCCCTACTGACTCAAACCACTGGGTTGAGGGTAACGTCACCTTCAAAAGAGGGGCCTACTACTATAACTAAGATAATCTCTTAAAAAGTCCGAAAGTGCGAAAATCATCAAAGGATACATTAAAGGCGAGTCGGATCCAAGTGATTCATCTTATCTATCTGTTTTTATTTTATTTATTTCTGCATTTTTAGTTTTTATTTTTCATGTTTCAAAACTTTAAAAAAAATAGATTGATTAGACGTTGAGGATAAACCAGTACTAAAAGCTCTTGTGTCCTTGGACGACCTCGGTATCTTACCAACACTATACTACGTTCAAGATGGGTGCACTTGCCCAAGTGTGTGTTTAGTGTTAGTAGAATATCGTGTTTTATAAATTTAAAACTTGATTAATGTGTAAATGGGTTTAAAATATGAATAAAAATATATTACGCTTCGCACACACCAATAAGATATGTAGAGTTCCATCTCGTTACAATATCTTGACAAACATGCTTCCCCCACTTTAGTGAAAGTATTTGTATGTATTCCGCAAACTCATAATTCCTAGCAGCACTTGCTCTCACATATTTCACCAACTCTCGAACCTTTAATGGCCCCTTCAATTACTTTCAATATGACTTGAATGATAAGATTTAACACGTGCACTGAACAACGCACATGAGTAAAATCTCCATCACACACTAATGTGTTATTCAAACGGCAATGATCTTTTAAACAATCTACTAATATGTCAATTTATTTTGCATTGTCTTATGTGATGGTAAAAACTTTTTTCTCGATGCCTCAATCTGCTAAAAATTGATCAAGTGCTCTGCTAAAATGAAACCACTATGTGGATGTGGAAGGGGTATAACTCTAAAGTTTAGCACTTTTTTTTTCCTTAGATTCCACTTCTCATCAATATAATGAGTTGTTAATGCCATAAATCCATCTATCGTGATCAAACTCCAGAAATCTGAAGTCAAGCATATCTTACCGGTTACCTTTTCTAACTTGTCTTTAAGAATAATCTTTCTTCGCTCATATTTTTAAGACATCCTCTTTTGCAATATTTAATGTTATGAATTTCACATCACCATGTAGATAGTTGTGCAAATTTCTTGTTTCCTCATGTTCAACATAGCTAAAAGGGTAGTTATGTTTGATAATTGAAATTGCTAACTTCACCCTGTACATTGCTTAATCTAAAGGGGCGTGTTTTTGTTTTTTTTTTTTTTTTCCGAACGGGGCTCATCAAATATCAAGACACTTAGGGATATGTCGTCTCAAGTTGCATGTTCCCGAGCTTGCATTTGTTACATACACCTGCCACAAGCACTACATTTTGCTTTTTTATCCCCATTGGGTGCAACCGGTGATGGGTCAAAATAGTTCCAAATGTAAGAACGATGTTTACCTGAACTATATGAATTGCCTTAATCCTCATATTCCCCTTCTATACTATGTTGTCCGAATTATTAGTTGTTTGACATACCTTTCAACTACAAATACTTGCATCAAAACAAATAAAATTATTGAACAAATCTTTAAACGATGTAAACAAAATAGTTTCAAGTACAATTATCAAACACGCATAAATAGATACTTAAATAAGCCCAAAAATTTTGAAACCGGTAAACTGATAAATGATTGTCTAATACAAATAAAAAAAGATATGAAGCAATGTGAAAACCAATGGACATAAAGTAATTTAACACCGATCCAAAATCCAAAACAATATTTTACTAAAATGCAACAAAATTACATACGCGTAATAACTTCATTATTTATACATATGTGATATGTGTTACTAAAAATAGAAGACAATATCCATCACATTTAATACAAAAATGTCAAATTTGGTTGAAATCGACATCCAATAGTAACTTGTGAAGAAAAAACTTTGTTTGTGGTGAAGAAAGGACCAATGACAAAAAAAAAAAAAAAAAAGTCAAGTAACTTCTTCAATTATCATGATTTTCCATCATCGGGCATTTAAATACATAAAATTGTAATAAAAATACAACAAATTGTTTATAAAATTGGGTTTTAGTTTATAGAAACTTCTTATTTAGTAAACATCCAAACAATATATATCAATTTATAAGCAAAACTAAACAGATTTGGCAATCGTTAAAATTAAACATGAGATCGAAACTTAAAAACGAGCATTCAGAATGAGTAGGAGTTTTGATATTTCCATTCATGAAATGAATCGGACTGTATAAACCATTCATCAAGTAGAATAACGAAAACAATTAACGGAAAGATTGCAAAGCACCAGAATATTTAATTGAAACTTAAACACCCTATGGCTTTCAGTTGCAAGGCCCAACTAATAACTACAGAAATCAATCGAATAAACTAATTGATTTAATGAAGATCGAACTGAAACTAATTGGTATTACGAACAACAATTGAAATTAATCTAATAAACTAATTGAAAACTCACAATTGCTTTACCCAAAAAAAAAAAAAAAACTCACAATTGAAGATGAAGATTCTCTGTCGTTGAAAACTCACAATTGAAGATGATTGAAGTTGAAAACTCACAATTGCAGAAAACCCGCAATTGAATTGAAGATGATTTGTAGGTGATTTGTTGAGTTCTAACCCGCTTAGACACTAATTTAGGGGGTGTTTGGCCTAGCTTTTTTAACAAAGCTTATAGCTTTTTTAGCTTTTTTTATAAAATAAGCCTAGATGCGAACTCGTCTCTGTTATTCATAACCCGTTAAGTCAACCCATAAAATATCTCTATATTTTAAGGGATGACCCAATTGGACCCGTTAGTTACTAAAAAGAAGCCCAACCCGACCCATTTCAATTTAAAAAAGACCCAAAACGATGCAAATCTATTTATTTACTAAAAAGAAGCCAAAACCAACCCATTGCAATTTAAAAAAGACTCAAAACGACCCAAATCTAATAATTCGGGTCAACCCCCCCCCCCCCCCCCCCCCCCCTCCCTAATTTAAAGGGTTATTTGACTTTCCAAGGTCAAATATGCAGGGTGTAAAACGTTCAATTTTTACAAAGTACTGGGTGTAAAAAGAAATGGTATAAATGTCATTTCACATCACAACTAACATAAATGTGATGTCATTTAGTAGCAAGGTCCAAGATTGATTAAATTAGCCAGACGTGAGAGGTAATGCAGCAACATTTTGAAAATAGGGGGTAAACGTGATTATGCCCCAAACCACAGGGGACAAAACTGCAGTTTCCTGTTTATTTTATAATAATAATAATAATAATAATAATAATAATAATAATAATATATCTTTATGCGATTAATATAAGTATTCAAATCTTAAACTATTTAATTGACTATTCTTTGTTAATAACTTAACACATTTAATTACAACAAGCTTTTATGATTTAAGAATTTAAACTCTCCGTTATTAAAATTTATCCAAACCTAGACTGTAGACACTTAAAATATATTTAATAGCTTTGAATCTTTTATAAAACCAACTCAAATGGGCTTTCGTGATGCTACTGCAACACTGGGCTCGTCTCTAAGGACTGTTTTCAATTGTCATCTTTTATGTGTAATTTTAAGGGTTTTTGTTTAAAGTGAATATTTTTATCCAAACCTAGACAGTATATATTTCATAGTTTTGAATCTTTTATAAAACCAACTCAAATGGGCTTTCGTGATGCTACTGCAACACTGGGCTCGTCTCTAAGGCCTGTTTTAAATTGTCATTTTTTATGTGTAATTTTAAGGGTTTTTGTTTAAAGTGAATATTTTTAAATAAAGTTACAGTAAAATACAACATATAAATTATATCAAATACGGCGTAAAATCAACCCATTTTTGGTATTAATGTTGGAAAAAGTTTGTTTCTTTGTTCCTTTTTAATTTACAAGGTCAAAAGAGCTTAAACGCACAAAAGGAGCAAAAACCAACATAAATACAATGAAGAAGGATTGACATAAATACAATGAAGAAGGATTGACATAATTCGCCAAGCCCCCATCCACATCCAAACCAACAAAATAGCAAGATCAGAATATCTGGCACGGGGCCATGCCCACCAGGTTGAGGGTAACGCTGCCTGGAAGGGAGCCTACTACTATAACTTAAAGATAATCTCTTAAAATGCCCAAAGTGCGAAAATCATTTAAAGGATACATAAAAGAGGAGTTGGAACCAAGTGATTCCTTCTTGTCTATCTGTTTTTTTTCTTATATTTTATTTTTGCTTTTTAATTTTTCTTTTTATAACTTTCAAAACTTTTTATCAAAATTTGGTTCGATTAGACGTTAACGCTAAGCCGGTACTAAAAGCTCTTGTGTCCTTGGACGACCTCAGTATCTTGCCATCACTATACTACGTCCGCGATGGATGCACTTGCCCTAACGTGTGTGTAGAGTGATAGTATTATATCGTGGTTTATACTAAGCCGGTACTAAAAGCTCTTGTGTCCTTGGACGACCTTGGTATCTTGCCATCACTATACTACGTCCGTGATGGGTACACTTGCCCAAACGTGTGTGTAGAGTGATAGTATTATATCGTGTTTTATAAATTTAAAACTTGAACTCGCGAGTAAAAAGAGCTAAAATATATCTAAAAATACATACACACCGCACTCACGTCACCAAGTTATGAGAATTATGTGTTGTAATTAAGTAAAAAATATATAAAACTAATCATGAAAACTCATAATAGTTTTTCGTTTATTAGTTTCTATGTTAGAATCTCATGTATTACACGAGTTGATTAATTGTTATATACATCACTTTTAATTGATGTGATAATTAGAGGCCATTGATGGTTGTTAACTTAAAATAGAGTCCTTGATGGGACAACCGTCGCCCAATCTACAAGTGACGCCCACAGTGAAAATATTTTATGTTCTCATGTTAAAATGCTACTGGAAATCGCTTCGGAGTTGTAGGATTGATGGAAACTTGCATGAATGTTGATCGTCAATTGTAATTGTACTTGATTATCATAGGTAATCACGAGTTACTACTTATTAGTGGCACTTTAGACCTCAAATGTGTAAGTAAAAGTATAATCAAAACAGAATTTCAATACCATTTTGGACCTCAAATGTGGTGAGGTTCCACCTTAGTTTGCCATGACAAACTTGTGGAAACCTTCCTGTAGGTTGTCCAAGTAGTTTAAAAGAATAAATGAAGAAGAAAAGTGAGTGAAAACTCACTTAGAACACTAGGTGTTTTCTGTCCAAAATGTAGAATTTCTTGAGAGATTTAGAGAGTTTGAGAGTAGATTAAGTGTTAGGAATGTATGGAGGCTTCTATTTATAATGGGGTTGATTAGGGTTAGAGTTAAATGAGTTAGGAGGTGATTGGAGGTGAAAAAGGTGGCAAAAATGGACCAACCCGCGAGCTGGAAATTGACTGTTGCAAATTGACCTCTCCCACGCGTCGCTGGGGAGGACCTAGATTCTTCCGCGTGGTGCATGGGAGTACAGTTTGAAAACGTTTATTTTTGTCCCTGAACTTTGTACTTATGTTATTTTATGCTGTAAACTTGTATTTTAGCCTGTTTTTAGGTATTCAAGGTGTATCAAAGTATTGTTGCATGTATGATTAATATTACCAAGTATTTCGAGTCTCGGGTTTTGCGTATAAACGTGTATTCAACGATTGATTGCGTATAACACAAGTATGTAACATGTATATGTATAAAATGAATTTCAATTATGATCAAAGCCTCGGATTACAAGATTGGAAATGAAATACGAATACAAGTTTCTAAAAATAGAAATAGAAATATGAATACAACTTTCTAAATAAGGAAAGTACAGAAATGTGAAGCGGTTTACACTCAATCACACTTTCAGCCCTCATTTGAAAAAGCGAACAGTCCAGTCCCTGTGGTTGTCAATTGCTCGCAATCAAGTCCCTCCCACTAACTGGTCGTTTGTAATTCAGTGAAAAGACTAAAATGCCCCATAAGTTTAGTTACAATTTCAGTCCCTGCTGGTATATTTCATAATTTCCATCCATATTCAAAATTCTTTCCTAATCTAGTAATAAACCACCTTAAGCCATTAATTACTCAGGAATAAGAAGGTAGTATGATATGCACCAAATGCAACATATAAATTATATCAAATAAGGTATAAAATCATCCCTTTTTAGTACTAATGTTGGAAAAATGCTTTCCTTTGTATACTGTTGATTTTCAAGATTAAAAGAGCTTAAATGTACAAAAGAAACAAATTAACGGCAAAAACCAGTATGACCACAAATGAAGGGAAGTTGATACATCATACCGACCCTCCGAGCTTCACCCCAAGACTAAAAACAACAAATCAGAAGATAAGCACGGGGCTGTGCCACCAAGGCATGGGGTCGTGCCCCAATAAAGATTCCAGCAAGAAAAAGAGAAACAGAAGCAGACAAGAGACACGGGGCTGTGTCCCATAGACACTGACCGTGGCCAATTCCCAGAGTTGCGAATCTTGGATATTATAGCAAGTTGAATGGCCATGGGGCCATGCCATTGAAAACGGGGCCTGCAAGCATCCTTATTGATAGCTCATTAAATGAAGACAGAGAATAAGGAAGGCACGGGGCCATGCAAAGCTTCTGTTTCCAGCTATAAATAGGGGTGCGTGGTTCAATTACAATCCATCCATTGGCAAACCACTTCTCTCACACCTACCACCACTCCACCACCACATTCACCCATCTTCCATCTTTAGAGTGTGTAGTAGTCTCGGGATCCAAAATTGATCGTAAGAGTCCTTGTCAACCAAAGGCTATGATTGGCTAATCTCTTACATCACTTGTTGAAGACAAGTCATTTATGTATTACTTTTGATTTCCAATTTTTGGGTAACTTTTTAATTGGGTATGTATTAATGACTCTAATAACTAGTTTTTTATATTGAAAGTGAACTTTATTCTATCATCTCTTCATGTTTTGTTGATTCACTCATTCGTGTCTTTACGATCTATATAAAGCGCGTTAACTGCCTGGAAGGGGGTTAGAAGGGTGGTATAGGTAAAGTTCTTGCCTCGTTTAGTGTATAGATCCTGAGAGGACTTGGGTCAAGCTTATTAGGAATTCCTTTGAGGCAGATAGCATCAAATTCGGGAAAGTAAGAACGGTTTGAATCCCCTATAAATAAACTACTATTAAAACTTTAAACCGGCCTTGCGGGACTGTATCCTTGCTGACTCAGACCAATATGGCCGAGGGTAGCATTGCCTCCAAAAGAGGGACATGCCACATTTTGCATTAATAACTTACTTAATTATCTTTCAATATTCCATCCTTGCGGGACTGTATCCCTGCTGACTCAGACCATTGTGGTTGAGGGTAACGTTGCCTCCAAAAGAGGGACATGCCACTATAACTAAGATAATCTCTTAAAAAACCCAAAGTGCAGAAATCATCAAAGGATACATAAAAGATGAGTCAGAACCAAGTGATTCTTTCTTGTCTATTTGTTCCTTTTATTTAGTTAGTTTATTTCTTTATTTTACTTATTAAAAACATTTTTCTCAAAATTTGGTTAGATTACATGTTGACGATATTCCAGTATTAAAAGCTCTTGTCCTTGGACGACCTCGGTATCTTACCATCACTATACTACACTAACGATGGGTGCACTTGCCCTAGCATGTTGTAGAGAGTGATAGTGTTATATCGTATTTTATAAATTTAAAGTTTGATAAACGAGTAAAAAGTACTTAAAAATATATTAAAAAATCTTACACACTCGCACCACGTCATAGTAACATAACAACAACAACAACAACAAGAAATCAACACATGTAAGCAGAATTGGAAATCAGTTTAGAACTGGTTTTGACTATTTGGAGTTGAGTTTGACTTTTTGCCCTTTAACTTGTTTGACGTTTACAAGTTTAAATTGTTAACAAGAAGAAGAAGAAGAAGAAGAAGAAGAAGAAGAGATCAACACATGTAACCAGAATTGGAATGCAGTTTATATCTTGAACTGGATTTGGCTATTTGGAGTTGAGCCGGGTTTGACTTTTGGCCCTTTAACATGTTTGACCTTAACAAGTTTAAATTGGATTGGGTTTCACCTTCACAACACAAGTAACCAGATTTCAAACATGTAACTTTTTTGAACTTCACATGTGTTTTACTTATAGAACTGTAAATGGGTTTGACTTCTAGAACACCAAAGTTGTTTTGACCTTTCTTTACTCAACATACTTAACATGGTTTTGACCTTTCTTTGACCTTTGCTTGACCTCTGTTTTGTTGTCTCATGTTTGAACATCAAAAGACCTATGTTTAGTCAGCTTTGTTTTGTGACAACCCGTACTTTCAAGGTTAGAATCGTCTAGTCTCGTGACCTTTAACTTCGTATCACTCCTCTTCACGTTCCACTATACGTTGTCATTTTGTGTACGTTATGTAAACTTGATAAACTTGTTTAATTCTATTTGATTTACTATAATTGGATGTTTGTGCGTTGTTGAATATTAAATGTTAGATGGTTAGATTATAAGAATTATTATTATAACAAAATCAAGCCGCACACATTGCCGGGTCGCACACCCCTTTTACAGCCGCACATTCTTGTGCTTTTGTGTGCTCAGCCCAGTTTCCCTAAAGCCCAAACCGCCTCAGCCCATTCCTCCCTTGTGTGCACGTATGCGGGTATATGCGTATAGAGTTTATGTGTTTTCATAATCATAACAAACCCTAGTATTTTATTCTCTCCTTCTTGTCACTTGACGGCAGTTTCTTGTTTCCTATCAATCATTCCATCAATGAAGGCAGCCTCTCTTCTCTTTCGAAGCTCTCTCTCTCATTCTAAGCACCTTCATTTACTCTACATCTATCGGTTAATATGATCAACACTATTTTGATTGATGTTTCTTCATTATTTATCACTAGTTGATTGATATTGGTGTTTATGAGGTTATGGTTATGTTTATGCTCTAGGTTTGTTAGAAGTCATGATCTGATATTGTTTTGATTTCATGAATGATGTATGATAACTAGGGTTGTGTGTTAACAAGGTTTTCGGTGACTTGCTGGTGATAACAAACTGATTACATAATCTGGAAGTTGTTTATGATGATGAATCAATAACTAGGGTTTTGTATGGTTAAAGGGTGTCGGTGATTCTTTATGATGATTTGGATTACTGGATCTGATTGTATGTCGTTCATGATGAGTATTGATGAAGTTGATAAACTAGTGTTCCATGATATGGTGTTTTGACGATTTCGCGTGATATAGTATTCATACATCTGTTTTGGATGTTGTTAATGATTAATTGATGATTTAAGAGTTCATATGAATCAATGTTATGTTTTGTGAATTCTGAATATGTGGTATAGATGCAACACGTGGGGATTAGGGTTTTGATCGTGTAAACGTGGGTGGTTATGGGTTTGAACAGATAGACGGCGCCGTAGGCTACGGTTGGGAAACCATAGCTTACGGCGGGGTCTAACTGGCACACCGCACACCCACAGGTCGCACACTTGTGCCGCACACTCCTATACCGTACACCCATCTGCTACACATTGTACACCCTTACACTGCACACCGCACACTCATGTGCCACGCTGACCCGCACACCCCTAAATGGTACACCACTTGTTGCACAAAGTACAACCATTTGATGCATAGTCGCGCACTAGGTTGTGGCCACACACTCAGACTAGACCGCACACCTGAGTTGGGTCGCACCTATGTTGGGCCGCACACTCACACTCACACCTTTGGGCTTTTTGTTATGGATCCATGCATGACCTTGCATGATATATGTGCTACGTGATAACTTTGCTTGCATGCAACCTGTTAGATATGTGTAGAGAATACGTGAATTCTTTGTTTACACAATTCTAATAATAATGGTAACCATAATAGGACGTGGTTGACCATACTAGCTCGAGTAATTTAATCTGCCAAGCTAAGCAAAGATGAGTTCACACATTTACTAAAAGCATGTATTCCCGGTGGTTAGGAACCTCACTTTCCCTGGTTTAGGATTGCCTAGTATTCCTGGTTTGGAATACTGTTAAATGTTATTTATACTGCATGTCTTTAGCGGGCTAAACGAACTCTATCTAAAAGTCCCCACACATTATACCGATTAATCGACAGGGCCTGGCGAACGCAGTATTAGTTGATAGCGCTATTAGGTTTGACAAACCTCACACATGCCGAGGAGGATGGGCGTGAACTTTTGCTTGGGCAACTGGTCAATGATGATAGACATTGACCTGAGCACAAACAACTTAAACATACAAGTTTCGGTACCACACAGTTTAGTAGCTTAACGATGGGGTAGCTCTCCATGACATGTTTTATAAACTAAGTAATTTAACAACCTGTTTTTGAAACAACATTGAAAACCGTGAACTCGCCAACTTTATGTTGACACACTTGTGCATGCTTTGCAGGTTGTTAGGTACAGCGCGGAAGCTTGCTTTGGGGAAGTGTCGCTGTTGCGAAGAACTGTTATTGGATTTTTATGAAATAGTTATGGTTTTAAACTATTGTTTGGAATTTAAACATTTTGCTTCCGCTAATAAGCTTAGACATTGTTTTTGAACTTTTGAATACTTAGTCACTGATCGTATTGATGGTGATGGGTTTTCTTTATTTTAATTAATTGTTCAATATGATTAGTGGCATGATCCTGGTCAGTCACACGCCTCGTGGTAATACTCCACATGTGGATTTGAGGGTGTGACATGTTTAGTCAAACATGTTTCAACATGAGTAAAACCAATACATGTATCTACTGTCAAATACGAGTTCATTCAAATACATGTATTCACTTAACATTATCTAATAGATTATCTAAAACTAAAAATATTCAAATGACTAAAATTAGTACATGTGCATTCAAATGACTAAAACCATAAACTGCCAAATACTAGTTCACCCAACAGAAATAGGTTATCTAAACAAACAGATTTCCAAACGAAAACTTACAATTCAAGCCCAAACATCATTCTCAAATACATTTATTCACTTAAATGCACAGATAAGTTATTTAGGAGATTACCCCAAATCAAACATCATTCTCGAATATGTCATTCATCATCATTCATAAATACCATAAGTCATACAACATTCATACATATAAACCACATGGATTACCCTTGATCATGAACGACTAAAACCCAAAACTTGACCACCCCAAGTAACCCACTTAACTGTTGTAACTAACACTGATCAACGACGACTAAAACCCAAAAATGACCAGACCAAACAAACCAAAAACAACAGTTATAGTTAACCTATTAAGTATGCATCATATATGTACATGAAAGGACCTTGAAGCCTTCACATGCGATGGGCAAAACAGAGCTCAACCCGAAACCGCCTACCGGATCTCATCAGAACCCGATACTGGATCTTAATGTTCCGCCTTGTGACCTGGACCCTAATTCCCACTAGAAATCCAAGAAAAACAAGCTGCATTTCAGCTACTATACAAGAATACAGGAATCTAATCATGAAATGAAATTTCAACTACAAAATTAAGACAATGCAGTACCAATAACGTGGAATGTGATCAGAATAATGACGTATTGTCTCATATTGATGATGCTTGGAGCTATGTGTCGCCGAAAGGAGGGGTTGTTGAGCGAGAGAGGGTTTTGGGGAGGAAGGATTGGATTGTGGCTAATCATGTAAGTTAGGGGATTAAAAAGGTTGGTCAATTTTTAGATTTAACTAAAATGACCATTCTGCCCTCCCTACCATTAAGTCAAATGACGGTCAACTAACGGTTGTTAGTGATAGGGACTTGATTGCGAGCAATTGACAATCACATGGACTAGACCTATTCGATTTTTTCAAATGAGGGTTGAAAGTGTGATTGGGTGTAAACCCCAGGGACTGAAATTGTACTTTACTCTACTTTATTTACATTTCAACCAAGAGGTGTTCAAAACCAGATATCTGAAAATTCATAAATCCGAATTTCGGACGATCGAATATCCGAATTTCCAATTTTTATTTTTTTTATTTATTTAAAACCGGATATTTCGGATATTTTCAGTCCGAATATAAATTTTCGGATATTCGGATATCCGATAACAAATAAAAAAGATAATATCCGAATCCGAAAATTCGGATATTCGAAATTTCAGATATCTGAATTTTCGGATAGTTCGGATTTGGATATTTTTTAACACCACTAGTTCAACCCCTCAAATTTAGTTACTATGGTAGTTGAAATTAGGATTCTTTATTATTCTGGTCACACTTTTAAACCCGAAGTTAGACTTGATGAGTTGGTTTCATTCGATTTAGAATTTCGGATTTTGAATTTCTCATTTCACAATTACGAACCGGATACTAAGCTAACCAAATTCAAATTCAGTTTTCGAATCAAATTGACTCTTCCAACCTTCCATATAATTGACTAGATTTGTAATAATACGAATCGTTCAGGAATCCTAGTATCTTGAAAACACAAGAAACAAAGTTGTTAACTCTTCATTATCCATACTCTCTAACTTTCTATTCAACACCCACAACATATCTATCAACATTAGCATTAGCATCATCAACATGAACATCACATACTTGATCTTCAATAACAACCACATTATCAACGTTAATAACATGTTGATTCTAAGAAGCAAGAACCTTGAGACTTTCTTTAGTTAAACCTATCTAGAGCTACAATTTTAGACTTCCTCAATTCTTCGTCTATTTTTTCTCTTTTTACATTTTTAACCACCAAATACTAGTTTAAAAGGCATAATTTCAATAAATCATATAACAATAACCTTATAACCGATAGCAATGTAAAACAATTGGGTTAAATAATACCTGAAACCAAAAATAATGGTAGCTAGTTTGCTTCTTATATTTACAACCACAATAACAGATGCTATTAATATTTCATATTAGTACAAACTCAACTATTTATGTGTTACTTTTCAAACACAAGTCAAAACACTAGGCACAATCTTTGTGGGTTCAACACCCTCTATTGGCAAGCTAGTAAACAAAATCACATACCGAACAAGTATGTTCTTTCATAAAACAAATAACATGTACAACTTACACATTTTTTTTAATATCCAAAACAATGAACTACATTTGTGAAAAAGAAAAATGGGGATATGTTTTGTTGTCTTGTATAACCGTCGCAACAATGAGAAACAAAAAAAAAAGCTCGTAAACGGGTCATAAACCCGAGTTTTGAAAAACAAACCGTTTCTTTTTTTTCATATTTTTGTTTTTTACTTTTATTTTGCATACATGTTCAAGGGCTGCATAGGTTCTTGAGATCCTCTTCTTGAGCATACCAACTCGGAATTATTTTCCCCAAATGAGGATAAAGATCCTTGTACGAGTTTCTGATCGTACCTTCTGCAACTCCCGTTGCAAGTGCCACATCTGCACGCATATTTCCCAATACATTACATAAATTATAAAAACGTGAAGAAAAAGATACAGAAAAGAGAAATGACAAAATATTTACCTTTGAGGGGTTTCTTATCATCAGAAAGTTGAGTTACTATGTAAATAACAGCTGCAGCAATAGAGATTGGACTTCTCCTGAAATAAGTCATGCAAACGGTTTAAATTCTATACAGAAAGTCAAACAGTAAAATGAATATTATGTTAATTTGAATTGTAAATATATTGATGCCATTTATATGTTTTAAATTAACTGAACAACAAAGATGGAAATGACTGAGCAAGAAACACCACATGCTACATAGAATTACTCCAAATACAAATAAAAAGCATATAAATACTAAATAGTAATCATTTTTATATTAATACTATGATCAACCACTTAATCAGAAGGATATAAACTTCAATCACTAAACATGTAGAAACTGAGAAGGCAAGTGTTTAAACTCTAAAACAGGTCAAGCGGGTATACAACAACCACCGAACCCAGTAAGGGTATGTTTGGCATGGAGCTTTTAGGAGCTTCTAGCTTTAAGTTTTTTAGAAAAAGCTCCTACTCAATAAAAAGCCTTGTTTGGTTGAAGGAGCTTAAAACTTTTAGGTTAGGAGCTTGAAGCTTTTGGTTGAACGCTCCTACTAGTAACATTTAGAAGGAGCAACAAACTTTTAGGGAAAAAATGAACTTTTTAATGCACCAACTTTTTAAATTTTTTTTCTAAAGATAACGAAAAATCAAATTCTTAGCTATCTTTTAAACAAATTCTTTGATTATATATACACGATCTTCGTATGTTGTTACCATACGTTCTTCGTTCGTCCCCTTCATCACCGATTTTCTGGTACCTTGATGTGCTTTAAATTGTACATATTTTTATATAGATATTTCTTACACTTTTGAATAGTTTTATGGTTGTTTTTATTAAGTTTTACTCATTTACTCATAATAGGTTCATATTTAAATGGGAGGGTTTAAGTGAAAATGAGTAGACGATTGCGTCATATTAAAAAAAAAGTGTAAATGTTAATTTTATAATTTGGGAAATTAAGTAACAGTTAAAAATGGTCCATTTTATACAAAGTTAATCTACGTGTGATATAACAAAGTGCATATTAAAGTGATTAATGAACTTTGAGATGGAATGTACGACATTAATGATTTAGTAATATTATATTATGTTCTCGACTGTTTGTCAATAACTATGTTTTATTTAATTGAAAATGACCATGTTTTATTTATTTGAGAAAGAACTTATATATGTGTGTGTGTGTGTGTGTGTTATTACGTTTAGTATTATGTTTTTTTAGTTATATCAATTTTGGTCATTTTATACATTTTATTAAAAGCTCCAGCTACTCTGCCAAACACCTAATTATATCTAAAAAGCTACAGCCACCGGCTACTTTTGCCAAACATACCCTAAATCCCACAAGTAGCAAAGCTATTGTTAGGGTCTGGGGAGGGTGAGATGTAGACAAACCTTACCTCTATCTCAGGGATAGAGAGGCTACTTCCAGAGAGACCCTCGGCTCAAATCAAACACACAAATTTATAAAGCATGAAGTATATATGTATATAGAAAACTACCACATATAGAAAACTACCGCTAATAACATAGGTGGTGAAAGAGTACATGGTTAAATATAGGCAAATATAACATCAGAAGACAACCTATAAGCCAACTATGGTTAAAAATAGGCAAATATAACATCAGAGCCAACCTATAAGCCAACTATGGTTAAAAATAGGCAAATATAACATCAGAGCCAACCTATAAGCATATATACAAGAAACAATCCCATCTAAATCCCGTGTAAAGCGGGTATAATTTATTTATAATAATTTAACTAAAAGAAAAAGAGTCGAACTGGTCGGAAGTTGTGAGAAATGCGCTCCTAATGCTTTAAAACTCCTATATTACTTTATTTAGAAGATTGTATAATTACACATATAACAGAATCGTCATAATCATAATGTATAAAAAACTTGCTGGTTACCAAAAAAAAAAAATTAAGTGTTTATGGTGAACCCAACTCGACATGTTTGATGTTTCATGCTTTACCCAACCTAATTTTGCAACCACTATCCAAAAGCTCAATCACATATAAAAATATTTTTGCTAATTACCTTGATAGTTTGTAACTTATTTAACCAAAAGGGAAACAGGCCAGAAGTTGCAAAAACCGTATTTTTAATGTGCCTTAGACCTCCTATCTTACATTATTTTAAAAAATGAGATTATTACAAAAATAGTAGAATCGTCAATCTGTCATAATCATGTTGTCAACCTAATAAATAACTGGTTGTTAGCCCAAGATTCTTTTTCCGCTTCTCTTATTTCACCCCTTCATATTCTGTTTCTTACTTTTGAAAGTAAATTACAGCTCAGTTACTCCATGTGTCAAAATTCTATGAGCCCAAGATTTTCTTTCTCCTTCTCTTATCTCACTCCTTCATATTCTATTTCTTAATTTAAAAAAGTTAATTACACTTTTCTATTCTTATCAATATATATAGAGTTATATAATTCCTAAATCTCAATTGTCAACTATTTAATATCTCCTTTATTCAACTCATGTAATACACGGGTTTCTAACCTAGTTGTTTATATACCAACACAACATGATGTTTCACGCTTAACCCAACTTGTCTCACCATCCCATTTTGCCACCACTATCCAAAGATCAATCACCAAAATACATATTTGCTAACTATGTTATAGTTCAAAATTTTTTAACTAAAAGGAAACGGATCGGAGTTGCAGAAAGTGTATGTCTAATGCTTTAAACCACCTATATTACTTTATAAAGATAATGGAATCGTCATAATCATGTTAGACAACCTAACTGTTCATTAAAAAACTGTTCAGGGTCAACCCATCCTGACATGTTTTAACGGTTTAGCTGACCAGCCCATTTTTCCACTACTCAAAAAAAAACTTTTTTTTACTAATTACCTTATATCAAACTCTTCTGACTTTTGAACAGATTCTTGAGCAGCTTTAACCGTCTGATTAGTCATACCAAGATTGGAACAAAAACGCCTCTGATGATTTCAGATTGGTGAAAAAAACACAATAAAAGTCAGAAACTTTAACAAAATCATCAAAAGATTAAAATGCCATTTTCGTCCCTGAGGTTTGGCCAGTTTTGTGACTTTCGTCCAAAGGTTTGTTTTTCAGCATCTGGATCCAAAAGGTTTGAAAGCTTGTCAGTTTCATCCAGCTCGTTAACTCCATCCATTTTTCTTTGTCAAGTCAGGGGTATTTTCTTCTTTTTTGTTAACTTAAAGGGCAATTCAATCTTTTCTTTTTCACTTTATGTACAAGCATTTAAAATACCCCTGACCGAATCTGTTAGACTAAATGGCCCTTTAAGTTAACAAAAAAGACGGAAATACCCCTGGCGTAATGGAGAAAAATGGACGGAGTTAACAAGCCAGATGAAAATGGCAAGTCTTCAAACTTTTTGGATCCAAATGCAAAAAAACAAACCTTTGAAGAAAGTCGCACAACTGGCCAAACCTCAGGGACGAAAATGGCATTTTACTCTTAGCAAAATTACAAATTACAAAAATAGATATATAAACAAACTTGCCATAAAATCGCCAGCATGGATAGTACCCATCTCTACTGACTGACCCATTTCAAGCTCTAGTTGTTTGACAATGTATTCTTTTGCCCGCCCGATTTCCTTCTTTGTTGCTCCATTAGCAACCGAACAGATTTCTATTTTAACAAATGTTCAGAAGATCTCATCTATATAAAGATTTCTATTTGAACAGTTGTTATAGAAAAGGTTTTTATAATACCCTTTACGGTTCTTGGTTTGTCTTCTTGACGACAAGCAATGTAGAGGCAAGCGGCCAGTATGGCATCCTGATTTCTCCCTCTACTTGATTTTTGATCTTCGACTTTCTTAAATATCTCATTAGCACGATCCTGTTTATTTAACAAAAAAATTAAAGAAACAAAAACATTAGAATCACATTTAGACAAGAAATCCTTATTATGGGAAGAAAAAACTGTATGATTATATAAAAAAATACTAGAGTGTTGATAGCATATATGGTACAAAATAAAAAAAATAAAAAAAGTAGAACACTTAAAAATATTTAAACTTCTGCAAAACGGATCAAAACTCAAAAAAACGATAATTTACATATTTCAAGCGTAATTTAAAAAAAAAAAGAGTAAAACATCATTTTTCGTCCCCAAGGTTTGGCCACTTTTGCGACTTTCATCCGAAGGTTTGTTTTTCCGCATCTAGATCCAAAAGGTTTAAAATTTTGCCTTTTATCCGACTCGTTAACTCCATCCATTTTTATCCGTTAAATGAGAGGTATTTCCGTCTTTTAGACATTTTTTATAATATAAAACACTATAAGAAATAAAGATCCACCTCTGTTGACTTTCTCCCCACCCAAATCCTTTAATCATCACAAAAAAAGTCTAAAAAAACAAAAATATTCCTTACTTAACGTTAAAAAATGGATGGAGTAACGAGTTGGATGAAAATGGCAAAATTTCAAACCTTTTGGATCTAAATGCGGAAAAACAAACCTTTAGACGAAAGTCGCAAAACTGGCCAAACCTCAAAGACGAAAATGGCAATTAACTTGTAATTAAAAAGAAATAAAAGAACTCTTTTGTAGCCAATTGGCTATACATATTGGTGTGGTGAGATACCTTAATAGTTGCAACAAGACCCAACCTGCATAAAAAATCAAATGCATCAGATACAAACTCAGGTTACAAACAAAATTTATGCCAGTTTATCCAATAATGTTGAAATGCAATCAAGAGACTTTACAGCAATCATGTAATTGTTAGCTTCTTGATTTAAGGTTAGTTAGATAATCACTTAATCAGAGTAACTTTTGTATTTTCTAATTAAAGCCCCTACATTGCAAGAAGTAATTAACACATCTATGTCATGTCCATGTTATCTATATGCGACGCATTCAATGCAAAACCAACTTATGTAGTGCTGGTCGGATATAGTGAGACAGAAAAAGACAAGCGGTTATGCGATTCCATAACCGTCTTATGCATCAAAATTAAATGACTACGCACAGCAACGATATAACTAATTAACTATGTAGTGATCATATTAGGAAAAAAGTGTGAAGTAGCCATAATTGGTTTGCCCCTATATATAAAAGATAACAAAGGATACATGGTATGCTTTATTTTAAAGTGGCCAGAGGTCGAATAGAGTGTCCAAACCAAAAAGAGTGCTATGATTTCCAGCATATTTCAGTGTATAAAGTAACTTTCTAAATACTAAATAGCGTTTAAAATGGCTAATTTCAAACTTATTATCCAATAAGTTGATCATCTGTTTCTGCTTAAACAAGCTATCCCCAAACGCCCATCTGAAACGCATGCACTGATGCAATGTTATAAGCTTCAGTAACCCTCACCATCATTACATTTGTTCAGCTCAAACTTATGAAATCCTATTAAACAGATATCAGATCAATGAAATTACCATCAATTTCCACCAATCATAGTTACAAACCCCTTCTAACACAAATCAAAAATAAAACTTATGCATCAAATCCAAACTTTCACAACAACAAACCCTAGCATATCTAGATCCCCATTTACAACCATTGTAGTGCTGGTCATATATAATCAGCCGATTATGCAGTTACATAGCCTCATTATCTATCACAGATAAAGCACTACGTACAACTGTTTAAATAGTCATATTAAGAAAAATTAAAAAATGTACCATAATCATAATAAGGTTCACCTCTATACATAAAAGATTACAAATAAAAGATGTTACGCTTTAGTTTATTAACAGCCAAGTGTCGAATCGAGTGTTAAAATAAAACCAAGCTATAATTTCCTGCTTATTTCAGTGTACAAATTAGTAGCACTGGTTTGTAAATAGCAGGTTAAGATTGCTAATTTCAAACTAATTATTCCCAATGTTGTAAAAATCAGGATTAATCGCCCACCTAGTCGGACCTAAAATCGGTAATCGGTCAAAGGCAGACAAAATCGGACAAAATCTTTGAAGCGTTTGAAAATGTATACTTATTAATCCAATCCAATTAATAGGTTTGAAAAAAAATACAAATAGAATTTAAAAAAACTGGGTTTGTGTAAATATAAATATAAGTTTAAAAAAAATACATTCCAATCCGATTAATCCCAAAAACTCCCTATTTATAACTAATTTCTAGTCAGTAGTAGCGCCCAACCGCCCAACTAGCGCCTCGCCATTTTTACAAGCATGATTATTCCTAGCAACATCAACTGCTCATATGTTTCTGCTTATTATCTCCAAACACACACGCCTAAAACGAATGCAATGTTCGAAGCTTAGATAACTCTCATCACACCATTCACTTCAAACTTACAAAAAATCCTTCTAAACACATATCATATCAATAATTCCACCATCAATTTCCACCAATCAAAATCACAGATTCAAACCCTAACATATCCAGATCCCCAATTTCAACACTCTAACAACCAAACCAAACCAAAGAGACAATCCAACACCAATCTCACCTATCCGACATCGTAGCAATGGTTTTAAACGCCATAATCAACGACCGATCCGGATTCGAGCCGCGATTCTGCCAGCGTCCTAACGAACTAGACAAAAAATCACTGGTAACACCGTTCGGTTTGGAAATAACCGTGGATAATCCACCATCATTGAGCAAAACATTGGTGGGACCACCAACACGGACCGGATCGTTATCCCCTGACTCGTTGGCGAAGGTACGCCACTCGGAGGTCTCATCGATTGAGTGCGATTCGAGAACGAGGCCGCACTCCGAGCAGACTGTGTCTCCGGCGGAGTGATCGAAGACCACCTCGGTGCTTTTCCGGCAGTCAGAGCAGTAGGCGTCCATGTGGGTTAGGGTTAGGGTTAGGGTTTGAAATTGGATTTGGCGTTTGGGTTAAATTGGGGAGGATGGGAGAGTTGGAGAACGGGAGCCGCCGAAGATGAATCAAGTAGTTAATAACCGAGAGAACTGGAAAAGGAAGGAAAGGCTAGTGGGGATAATAATAATAATAATAATACTGGAAAAGGAAGGAAAGGCTAGTGGGGATAATAATAATAATAATAATAAATAAATAATAATAATAATAATAAGGGTGGAGATACAATAGCAAGTTTATTTGGCTAGGGAGGCTAGAGAGTGATCTTGGCCATCCATTTAATTAATCAAGGGCTATGATTAAATGAATGAAAATGAAGCAAAAAAAAGAGGCGCGTGAGTTTGTTAGGGGCATTCTAGTCAATCCAGCACAATAGTTTCTCTCTCCTCCAATTCCCCCCATTTTTTAAACGTTAATAACTTTTTCATACGACATTATTTTTTTATAAAAATTGCACCAAAAAAACCAGCGTTTTTTTATCTTTAAAACGAGTATACTATTGCTATATTTTCGAAAAAAAATTTGAAAACAGTTGCGTAAAACGCAATGGAGAAAACCCTGTTGCGTAAAACGCAATGAAAAAAAACGTAAAAAAATGACTTTTTCTAAAACGCAATCCACCAAAAACACAAAGAAATGTCTTATTTCTAAAACGCAATGACCAGAAAACACAAATAAATGTCTTATTTTAAAACACAATAGCCTAAAAACACAAAAGAAAGTGTACTTTATAAAACGCAATGCACCCAAAACACTTAAAAATGTCTTATTTCTAAAACGCAATGAACCCAAAACACTTAAAAATGTCTTATTTCTAAAACGCAATGGCCAGAAAACACTTAAAAATGTCTTATTTCTAAAACGCAATGCCTAGAAAACACATAAAAATGTCTTATTTCTAAAACGCAATGGCCTAAAAACACAAAAGAAACTGTTCTCTCTAAAACGCAATGAACTGAATACACATAAAAATGTGTTTACCTAAAACGCAATGAGTAAAAACACTTCAAAAATGTTTTATTTCTAAAACGCAATGACCAGAAACTGTTGTTCACAGAACCAGAAACTGTCTAAAACGCAATGACCAGAAACTGTTGTTCATAGAACCAGAAACTGTCTAAAACGCAATGACCAGAAACTGTTGTTCACAGAACCAGAATCTAACTAAAACGCAATGACCAGAACCTGTTGTTTATAGAACCAGAAACACTGTCTACGAATGCAGTTTTCCAGAGGCAATTTACAGAAAATTAATTTTTCTGATGCATTTTTATTACAGCAATTTAATAGGAAAACAAATTTTCTGAACCCCAGCCAGGGGCTCTGCCCCTTGGACCCCGCCAGGGGCTGCCGCCCCTGGGACCCCGCTACCAGGGGCGCTGCCCCCGGACCCCCGCCAAGATCGTAAAACGCAATACTAAATCAAAAACCCAGATCGTAAAAATGAAATTAAAGAATTTCTTACATGAATCTAAATGATTTCTTCAACAATTGACGAAGTTTGAATGATTGAAACACTTATCAGCGCTCGAATCGAACGAATCGAGTGATTATCTCCAAAATCACCGGAAAAAACGAGATTTTTTATGAAATTAAACTGGGTTTTCTTCAAAAAAAAGCTGAAGAACACGTTGATCGGGTGTTTGAATCATTGATTTGTGATGAAAATCGCACTATAATGTAGTGATTATTGAGATAGAAAGTGAAGAAATGGTTGAAGATGGTGGGTTTTGAAAATGGTGGGTTTTGAAGTTACTGGGTTTTGAAAAGGAAGAAGAAAGGGTTGGATTGACTAAAATACCCTTTTTCTTTATTTTAAATGTTGCCACATGTCCTAATCCTATTGCTTCCTACACTTCCTAGCCAAAATAAACTTCCTATTTGATCTTTTCCCATAATAATAATAATAATAATTGTTATAAATATATTTCATTACGTGGTTATCAACTCCTTAAATAGAAGACTTCATATCCTATATATGTTTCTTTTGTAAAATACACACCTCAATCAATAATATTAATCACTTTATCCTTGTTATTATCTTATATTCTTTTGTTATTATGCTAGTTTCACAACACGTTATCGGCACGACATTGCTCTGTTGAAAACCCTAACCCCAACATTGTTACTCGTCATACCCAAAACCCTTATTGAGTTTGTGAGATACATGGAGAGTTCTGTCAAAAGTTTTGTTTCCACCAATCCTGGAAAGAAAAAGATATTGGTTGGTTGCTGCTCCGATGATGTTGGTCATTCGGATGATTTTTAAGGTACGTAAATAGGTTTTCAAAATATATATTATTTCTACTTGTTAGCAAATTAAACATATGATTGGTATTGGTCGGGTTGCTAGTGGGATTATAATGATTAAACTATCCTGAAGTTTTATTTTGTAATATTGTATTTCTGTATTTTAATTAGAAGGGTTTTTTACATATATCCCCCTTCTAAGTTCCCTTATTACATATATACCCAACTCTTAAAATTAATTACATATTTCCTCTTTTCACACTAAAATTACCCATCTACCCTTACCTATTTCTTTAACCCCTTTATGCAATAAACCCAAAATCCCTTTTTTTCCAGCCACCACCAAATGCTAACCAACAACCACCATCTCCACCTTCTTTCTCATATCCAACGACCACCACTCCCACCTTCTTTATCCTATCTTCACCACTCAAAAGTCAACAACATCGATGGATGGGGATCTCCCTTCCTACAACATCCTCAAAGTCAGTCGTAACGTCAACGTGGAAGACCTAAAAAACGCCTACTATTATTTCGCAATGTTCTGGCATCAAGAACAAGATTAAAGCGGAGGCAAAGTTCAAGCAGAGTTCCGAAGCTTATGTGTAAAGGTCAGTTCAACATCCGTCATCGCCACCGTCGTCATCCGCGGTGGCGGATACAAAAATTAGGCTTAAACATATGAATAATCAATTAAACAAAGTTAAATAAAGAAAACAAGCAAAAAAGGTTTGAACATATGAAAAGGTAAGAATTCTTGTTATTCGTGGCTTTCTTCAGTGGACCTTATAGTAGCAATATGTGATGGTCAGCATGAAACAAAAAGAGGATAATTTTGATATATGATGTATTTTATATATGAAACTGTAATATATTTGATGCATTTATGGGTATATTGGTATATGATGTTTTCTTTTGTTCTTGTTCTTGTTCTTGGTATATTGGTATATGATGTTTGCTTTTGTTTTCGTTCTTGGTGTTTTGTATATTATAGGTATTGTGAACTAATGAGGCGCTTAATTTCTTGGTAGATAGAATTATCACGGTATTATTTTGGAACAAGTGATAGATGAGATATCATGGTACTATTTTGGAACAATGGCAACTAGAGAAATTTAGAGAAATACTGTACTGAGTTGTGAAAATAAAAGAATTATGGAAATATGTAATTTGATGTTATTAAAAAAGAGAAATATCTAGATAATCATTTAACAAGTTCATTAAGGGTAAAATAGTCATTTAATATAAGTAATTTTAATGAAAAAGGGAAATATGTAATTTATATTGTTTAGCAAGGGGAAATATGTAATTAATTTTAAAGGTTGGGTATATATGTAATAAGAGAACTTAGGAGGGGGGAATATGTAAAAATCCCTAATTAGAACGCTCGATATTTACATAACTAATTACCGGACATTAAGATATCACAGCATCATATAAATTCTTGAATAACTTTTAATTGTTTAGTTTATTTTTAATTAATTAATTAACATATATTAGAAGCAACTGCGTTTGAAATAAAGATTGTAAAATTATGATATGTGTTGTGGGTTTATTATTATCACCATAAATATTTTGTTTCGATATGTCTAAAACATGTTTCAAAATTTTCTTTCGGTTTTAGATTTGTGCATGTTGACAATAGTGTTTTAACTAATAACGCTTAATGATTCTTTTACAAAGATACTCTAAAATGTAACGTATATTTTGTTTTCATATAAATAATTAGTTAACTTTTATATAGAAAAAAAACAGATTACAATAGTTATAATATATTCTTGCTTATTCAAGAAAATATGATCTTGAAATCGCATTTATATTCAGATGTTTTACAAATACTATATAAATTACAAAAGACAGTTAACACAATATAGCTTTACTTTAAATTTGAAAATAATTCCTAACTATTACGTGACATTTATAAGATTTAAATATTAGTTTTTCACGTTGTAATGCATCAATTATTTTTGTCATAGTTTTGTGAGTGTATACTGTCGCAACCCCCGATCCCTGATTCCCGGGAACGGGCGGACGCGATCTCAGAGTTTCGGTGGTATCAGGTTATTTAGTCTTGCAGCGAAATTTACATCAAGACCGTAGTTAGGAAAAGTTTATCAGAGTAAAACCACCATAATTAATATCAATAAACACATGGGCAAAACCCAAGTTTCTTATTACAATACATCATAGGGATAAACTCTATTTTATTTAATTTAAAACATCGTTTATTAGGTAACTTTTATAGCCACATTTTTCCCAATCCTTCAGTGCTCTCCAGCTGGTTTTTTACTAATTGGCTTTCACATTGGGTTACCTGAAACATGTTTTAAAAATATTTGTCAGCGGGAAAATACTGGTGAGTGAATCCCAATTTAATCAAGTTTAGATAAAAAGTCACAGTGAACAGTATTGAGAGCGATCACATTGTTTATGTCTACACAATTACTCATTCTGTATTTGCCACTCGACCGGATCTGTGGCTATGGTCAAATTACCCATTGGCTAACTCGTTGTCCAATGGTAATACACTGTCATTCCGACATACTACTACTACTCGTAGTAATAAATTTTGTATACAAAACCCCATAATACCGGCAGTAATTGAAGAACTACAAAGACTCAATCACCGCTTAATCACATTGTAAAACAATTAAGGTTTTGTAAAACATTCCAATAAGGTTAACAAAAAGAGGATAAACTCACATTGCTATCTTAGGCTTTTCGTAAGGGTTTCCTGGATATAATCTATAATTTATACAAATGTACATTGATTAGTATCATAACCCTTTGAAATTATTAATGATACCCTCCCCGAGACGGCATTCCAACAACTACGTCGGGCAGAACCACGACAGTTGTTACGGAACCCTAAATCAATCGGGCAGCATAACTGTTATGAAACTAGGGTTATAATACTTACAACGGAGCAGAACCTCGCTAATTAGGGGTATAATATCCAAATATAATGCTTAATACTTCATAATTCGAGATTGAGAATTTAGAATGAGCGACGGAAATTGAAACCCGAGGCCTCCTTTATATAGTTGCTGATATTGACTCTCAGGCGGCCCGCGTAAAACACAGGCCAGGGTTACGCGGCCCGCGTCAACCCTGGCCAACACTATAGCTTGTCCCGGTCATTCTCTAGACCGCCACGATAACGACACGTGTTGGCCTCTGGATGTATCCGCGTTTCATGACCTATCGCGGCCCGCGTCGACAAAACATAACTCTTACGCGGCCCGCTTTAACTAAAGAAATCAGCGGAGTCAATTCCGGTCTTGATACCGCCCGCGTGAGATGTTGGGGTGGGTCTACGCGGCCCGCCTCAACTCCATTATTCTTATTTTTGATTTATTTGATATGTTAAAACATAATTCGGCTCGGTTTTCACATACGGGGTATAATATAAAACATATTGGGACATTTTAAGATATAATAGGGCGTTAGACATATTATGAGAGTGTTGGTTTTACCGAGGGTTGTTACATTCTCCCCACCTTGTTTTAGAGCTCGTCCTCGAGATCTACTGGAATAAATATGGATATTTCTTTTTCATCTCTGACTCGAGTTCCCATGTGTACTCAGGTCCTCTTTTGGAGTCCCACTTCACTTTGACAAGAACTAGTCTCTTATGTTTGAGATTCTTGACTTTCCTGTCTTCAATCTTGTAACACCCGTATCAAATTTACTTGAAATTAATATTAATTCACACCAATTTAGATAAAGATGTCTAGTTATAACATAGTTTTCATAATTAAGTTCAAAAGTTTCAAAATATTAGTCAACTAAGACTAATTAAAAACATTCAAAAGTTGTTTAACATTTTGATTACATTCCATAAACATAGTCTATTAAAGGTTAAAATATTGCGGAAGCTTCAAAAGTCGTGTTCGGTTCTTTGACATTTGCTTGACCGCCATCCGTAAGATCCACCTTGTCACCTAGGGTCAAAACCATTAAAACATTAGTTTTGACATTGTTATATAGTACATAAACACAAGATCCAACATCAAATTGTGAATAATAAAATACTAGTTTTTCTGGTTCCACCGTAACTTACGGTGTCACCGTAAGTTACGGTAGGTCCTGAATGCTTCTGATCTACCGTAAAACAGGGGTAAACCACCGTAAGCTCCTGACCTCTACCGTAAGTTACGGTACTACCGTAACTTACGGTAGTCCCTGGAAATCCATATTTTGTTTGATTTGTTCATTACACTCAAACCCAAATCTCGGATTTCGCTTTTCTAACATACCAATACATTAAATTCTCGTATTTCTAATATGTTATATATTAACCAATATCAAAGATCATTCCATCATATTCCGGAGCATTAACCATGCCTTACTTGATTATTTGACCCGTTTAGCTCATCTACGGAATCCTCCATTATGATGACTACCAACGAGAATTAACCAAGTCTTGTCATATTATTCAATATAGCGACAACATCACTTTACCTCAACATAACTTTTATTCTACGACTCAACTACACATATACTAGTTATCAAATTTAACCAATGTAACGGGTCAAGTTACATACCTTCAAAGTAGGCCTTTCAAACGTGGTTCGCCACCCGCTTGTCCACTTGACGCTCCTGCGCCCGTTCCTATAGAGTTCATTTATGATATGTTTAGAACTCTTTTTAAATCATAATTCGCATAATACACCAAAACATCATAATTATGCGTTTAAACTTGGAATTTCAGTTTTAAGCCTTCATAGAGGCATTTCAACAAACACTTCATGAGCAGATTTTTTTACATGATTAAACATCAAATCTCTAGTTTATCATTTAGCCCTAATTTCACATCATTCAACCTTTTTACATGATTGATAACTTCTAATTTTCTGAAATCACTTCAAAATTGCCAAATTACACTAGATCAACAATCTATTTCCTAGTGTTCATCAAATTACACATAACCCACTAATCACCTACAATGGTGATCATAGTTTCCACTAAAATTTCACATGATTTCAGCTTGTGTTTGTCTAGGGTTTGTCCCTAGACACTATAGTTGTTCCTAAATCATCATAACACACACATGCAACCATAATTTCAGATTTTTCCTAATTCATGAGAATTTCAATTTGAGAGATTTCTCCAAATTTTACATACCTTGTAATCCTCTTGTGATGAGGATCAGTAATCTATGTTCGGATTTTGATTTGGACTGAGTTTGATCCTTCAATTTAGAGTTTTTATGCTGAGCTAGGGTTTGATGGAGCTTGGGTCGCTCCTGGTCGATCTCCACCAAAACACATACAAAATGTTTGTGTTTTATTTATTTAGATTTTATTAATATTAGTTTCATTTTGAACACATTTGGTCCCTAGACTTTCCTTTGGTTCTAATTTAGCATTTTAACCCATTTGTAGGTTACTACAAGGCTTTCACCTAATTGGGTTATTTAAAATCCTAGTTAGTTAACTAGTTTATTTATCAACTTTATATTTAAATAAATGATTTTCATTTTTCGGGGTGTTACAAGTCCACCCCCCTTAAGAGGGTTTCGTCCCCGAAACCGAAGTACGTACCAAATAATGTAGGGTGGAGACGTCGCATCTCCTCTTCGGACTCCCACGTAGTGTCCGAACCTTTCCTATGCTCCCATTTGACCTTGACTTGATTAATCACTTTGTTCCTTAAACTCTTCTCTTTATGATCTAAAATCGCAATTGGTTTCACTGCATAGTTGAGACTGTTATCCACCTCGATATCATCGTAGTGGATACGAGCAGTTTCGTCTGCCAAACATATCCGGAGATGTGACACGTGGAATGTGCTATGAATCCCACTCAACTCCTCGGGTAATTCGAGACGATAAGCTACTTTACCAACCCGTTCAATGATTCTGAATGGCCCAATAAATCTCGGGCTTAATTTCCCTCTTTTTCTGAATCTAATAATGCCCTTCCATGGGGAAACTTTTAGCATAACCATGTCGCCAACCTGAAATTCAATTGGCCTATTCCTTTTATCCGCATACGCCTTTTGCCTGTCTTGAGCCGCTTTCAAGTGTGCCCGAACCATGTCGATTTTCTCATTCGTAGTTCGGATTATATCAGTAGGTGCTAGCCCTCGTGGACCCATTCTCCCCAACATACTGGAGTTCGACATTTTCTGCCATATAACAGTTCATACGGGGCCATTTTAATGCTCGTGTGATAGCTATTGTTATATGAAAATTCGACCAAGGGTAGATAGACATCCCAACTACCCCCGAAGTCAATAATGCAAGCCCGCAGCATATCTCCCAACGTTTGTATTGTTATTTCACTCTGCCCATCCGTTTGTGGATGGTAAGCAGTGCTAATGAACAATTTAGTTCCCATTTGTTCTTGAAATTCACGCCAAAAATTCAAAGTAAACCGAGTATCTCTGTCTGACACAATGGATATCGGTACCCCATGCCGTGCTATGATTTCATTGGTGTACACCTCCGACATCTTTTCGGATGTATAAGTCTCACGAATTGGAATGAAGTGAGCGCTTTTCGTCAATCTATCTACAACTACCCATATAGCATCAAACCCGCGGTTAGTTTTGGGTAATTTGGTCAACAAATCCATGGTGGTTTGTTCCCATTTCCAAACCGGAATTTCCAACGGTTGAAGTTTACCGTATGGTTTTTGGTGCTCCGCCTTGACTTGTAAACATGTCAAGCATTTTTCTACGTACTTCACCACATCTCTCTTCATCCCGAGCCACCAATAGTTTTGCTTTAAATCATTGTACATTTTGGTCGCTCCCGGATGAATTGAATATCGGGATTTATGAGCTTCCTCAAGTAGAAGCGCCTTCACCCCACAAGTATTTGGAACCCATATCCTCCCGAATCGAGTCTTCAACCCGTTATTCCCATCCGTCAAATCTTTCAACTGACCGATTATTCTTTCCTTCTTCCAATTCTCCTCTTTTACTGCTTCTAATTGCGCCTCTCGAATACGTTCCAGTATACCCGAGGTCACCACGAGCTGCATCGACCTTACTCGTATTGGGACATAGTCCGCTTTTCTGCTCAGAGCATCCGCTACCACATTTGCCTTTCCGGGGTGGTAATGTATTTCACAGTCGAAATCTTTCACCGTTTCTAACCATCGCCGTTGTCGCATATTTAACTCCTTCTGATCGAAGAAGTATTTTAAGCTCTTGTGATCGGTGAATATGGTGCACTTTACCCCATATAAGTAGTGCCTCCATATTTTTAAGGCAAATACCACCGCAACCAACTCAAGATCGTGCGTGGGATATTTATTCTCGTGTATCTTCAATTGCCTCGAGGCATAAGTTATAACTTTGCCCCGTTGCATCAAAACGCATCCGAGCCCCGATAATGAAGCATCCGAATAAACCACCATATCTTCGACTCCGTCCGGCAATGTCAGTACCGGAGCTTGAGTTAACTTTTCTTTTAGCGTTTGAAACGCTTTTTCTTGATCAACACCCCAAATGAACTTTTCTTTCTTTTGGGTTAGCTTTGTTAACGGTGACGCAATCTTGGAGAAATCTTGAATGAATCTCCTATAGTATCCCGCAAGCCCCAAAAAGCTTCTAATTTCCGAAGGGTTCTTCGGGGGATTCCATTTTGACACAGCTTCGATCTTGGACGGATCCACCAATACTCCGTCGGCACTTATGACGTGGCCAAGAAATTGTACCTCTCGTAACCAAAAGGCACACTTAGAGAATTTCGCATACAACCTTTCTCGTCTAAGTGTCTCTAACACTTCTTGTAAGTGGTGTGCGTGTTCAGCTTCACTTTTCAAATACACCAAAATATCATCGATAAACACGATGACCGACTTATCCAACATTGGCTTGCAAACCCGGTTCATGAGGTCCATGAAAGCCGCGGGTGCATTTGTTAGCCCAAATGACATCACGAGGAATTCGTAATGTCCGTATCTCGTGCGGAAAGCCGTCTTCGGTACATCTTCTTCTTTGACCTTTAGTTGGTGATACCCAGATCTAAGGTCAATTTTTGAAAACCAGTTCGCACCTTGTAATTGGTCGAATAAATCATCAATCCTCGGAAGCGGGTATCGGTTCTTTACCGTGAGTTTGTTTAACTCCCGGTAATCGATACACATGCGCATGCTTCCGTCTTTCTTTCTCACGAACAATACCGGTGCGCCCCAAGGAGACACACTCGGCCTTATGAATCCCTTGTCAAGCAGGTCTTGAATTTGGGACATCAACTCTTGTAATTCCGACGGTGCGAGTCGGTACGAAGCTTTTGCTACGGGTTTTGCGCCCGGAATCAATTCGATCCCGAACTCTATTTCCCGTTCAGGCGGTATCCCCGGTAAATCCTCCGGAAACACATCTTCATAATCTCGTACTACCGGTACATCTCCAATCTTTCGTGATTCTTTTTCGGGTTCATTTGCGTATATCATGAATGCCTTGCATCCTCGCTTCATAAGCTTGTGAGCTTTCAACATTGAGCATACTATAGGGTTGCCTCCTTTTTTGCCATAAATGGTGACGTGTTTCCCGCTCGGAGATGTTAGTTTTATCTCTTTACGGAAACACACGACCTTTGCATGGTGTTGAGATAGCCAATCCATCCCAACGACTACTTGAAATTCTCCCATTGACATCGGGATTAGGTCTATCAAGTATTCCTCATCGTCAATGCTTAATTTACAGCCTCGACAAACATCACAAACTATAAAACTTTTGTTGTCCCCTATTTCAACTTCTAAGGGCACAGATAATTTCGTCAATACAAATGAAGGATGTCGAATAAATCCATGTGAAATGAAGGATTTATTCGCACCCGTATCAAACAATACACGTGCTGGAATTGAGTTAATTGTGAATATACCTGAAACCACATCGGGTTCTGTCTTCGCTTCAGCCGCGGTAAGTTGGAAGGACCTAGCCTTCGCTTTGGGAGCTTCTGTTGGGGATTCTTTAACATCTCTCTTTCCAACTAAGTCCGGACATTCGGACTTTTTATGGCCGGGTTGATAACATTTGTAGCAAACAGAGACTTTTCCCGGGCATAGCGAGGCCGTGTGCCCCGTCTTATTACATATGGGGCATGGCTTGTCTTTGAACCGACATTCCCCTTTGTGTCCCTTCCCGCACACTTTACAACTTGGCGACCCACCTTTAGTATCCACCTTCTTTCCCGATTTTCCAGTTCGGGCTTTCTTTGTAGGGCTTGGATTCACATCATGTGCCCTTCGCTCACCTCTTTCGACTTGCTTCTTCAACTCGATTTCCCATTCCCGAGCAACATTAATGATTTCGGTAAGGGTCTCGTATTTTGAAGGAGTCATAAACTCCCTATATTCAGCGCTCAACATATTGTAGTAGTAGTATATTTTATGTTCTTCGTTCGTCACCAATTCACTACTAAACTTCATTTTATCCATAAACATCGCCGTGATCTTGTCTATGGTTTCACCCTTGTGCCTAAGTTGCATGAACTCTTCCTTGATTTTGTTAATAACCGCTTTGGGACTATGATGTTTAAGAAATGGTGTCTTAAACTCATCCCATGTCATGGCCCTTGCCGCTTCGGCCCCTATTTCATTCTTTTTGTTATCCCACCAATCCTTGGCTTGTCCTCTTAACCGACCCGTTCCGTAGGCAACGAAATCGCTTTCGTCGCAATGGGTCCTTTCAAACACCCCTTCAATATCGCCCAACCATCTTTGGCAAATTATCTGGTTGACTTCCCCGTTATAGATTGGCGGTTTACACGCCATGAATTCCTTGTACGAACACCCTTTGCGTTCTCCCGTTTTCTCCTTCATAAGGTTGACAATATCCTCCAACCTTTTAACTCGCTCTTCTACAAGCGACAACACCGTGCCTTGAATTTTGTCTATAAACCCAGATAGACTTCCTTCAATTGCCTTCCCTACCTCTTCGGCAATTATCTCTTTCATTTGTTCGGTGCTTGTTTGCACCGGATTATCATCATTCCCATCAGACATCTTGAAACTGAAATGTTTACATTTAAACGTTAAACATTTCATTCATAGCATTGCTTCATTTGTTTTGGTTTAGCCAAGTTTCCAACTTGCTTTAACCATTCACATCTAATGCACTTTCCAGGTTTGAGTGTGTTAATACACTCTTCCCATGCATTTCAATTCGTTTCTTATTTCTTACGCAAGGTATAATCTACTAACATAATAAGTTAATTCTTACCGGACGATCGATCAAGCTTGAACCGAACACTTGTTGACAACCTTAGGCTCTGATTACCAACTTGTAACACCCGTATCAAATTTACTTGAAATTAATATTAATTCACACCAATTTAGATAAAGATGTCTAGTTATAACATAGTTTTCATAATTAAGTTCAAAAGTTTCAAAATATTAGTCAACTAAGACTAATTAAAAACATTCAAAAGTTGTTTAACATTTTGTTTACATTCCATAAACATAGTCTATTAAAGGTTAAAATATTGCGGAAGCTTCAAAAGTCGTGTTCGGTTCTTTGACATTTGCTTGACCGCCATCCGTAAGATCCACCTTGTCACCTAGGGTCAAAACCATTAAAACATTAGTTTTGACATTGTTATATAGTACATAAACACAAGATCCAACATCAAATTGTGAATAATAAAATACTAGTTTTTCTGGTTCCACCGTAACTTACGGTGTCACCGTAAGTTACGGTAGGTCCTGAATGCTTCTGATCTACCGTAAAACAGGGGTAAACCACCGTAAGCTCCTGACCTCTACCGTAAGTTACGGTACTACCGTAACTCACGGTAGTCCCTGGAAATCCATATTTTGTTTGATTTGTTCATTACACTCAAACCCAAATCTCGGATTTCGCTTTTCTAACATACCAATACATTAAATTCTCGTATTTCTAATATGTTATATATTAACCAATATCAAAGATCATTCCATCATATTCCGGAGCATTAACCATGCCTTACTTGATTATTTGACCCGTTTAGCTCATCTACGGAATCCTCCATTATGATGACTACCAACGAGAATTAACCAAGTCTTGTCATATTATTCAATATAGCGACAACATCACTTTACCTCAACATAACTTTTATTCTACGACTCAACTACACATATACTAGTTATCAAATTTAACCAATGTAACGGGTCAAGTTACATACCTTCAAAGTAGGCCTTTCAAACGTGGTTCGCCACCCGCTTGTCCACTTGACGCTCCTGCGCCCGTTCCTATAGAGTTCATTTATGATATGTTTAGAACTCTTTTTAAATCATAATTCGTATAATACACCAAAACATCATAATTATGCGTTTAAACTTGGAATTTCAGTTTTAAGCCTTCATAGAGGCATTTCAACAAACACTTCATGAGCAGATTTTTTTACATGATTAAACATCAAATCTCTAGTTTATCATTTAGCCTTAATTTCACATCATTCAACCTTTTTACATGATTGATAACTTCTAATTTTCTGAAATCACTTCAAAATTGCCAAATTACACTAGATCAACAATCTATTTCCTAGTGTTCATCAAATTACACATAACCCACTAATCACCTACAATGGTGATCATAGTTTCCACTAAAATTTCACATGATTTCAGCTTGTGTTTGTCTAGGGTTTGTCCCTAGACACTATAGT
The DNA here is from genome assembly GCA_030545235.1 of Helianthus tuberosus. Lineage (NCBI taxonomy): Eukaryota > Viridiplantae > Streptophyta > Magnoliopsida > Asterales > Asteraceae > Helianthus > Helianthus tuberosus. Next base: position 132,436,171 of record CM060387.1, on the reverse strand, counting down.
TGTTCCTAAATCATCATAACACACACATGCAACCATAATTTCAGATTTTTCCCAATTCATGAGAATTTCAATTTGAGAGATTTCTCAAAATTTTACATACCTTGTAATCCTCTTGTGATGAGGATCAGTAATCTATGTTCGGATTTTGATTTGGACTAAGTTTGATCCTTCAATTTAGAGTTTTTATGCTGAGCTAGGGTTTGATGGAGCTTGGGTCGCTCCTGGTCGATCTCCAACAAAACACAGACAAAATGTGTGTGTTTTATTTATTTAGATTTTATTAATATTAGTTTCATTTTGAACACATTTGGTCCCTAGACTTTCCTTTGGTTCTAATTTAGCATTTTAACCCATTTGTAGGTTACTACAAGGCTTTCACCTAATTGGGTTATTTAAAATCCTAGTTAGTTAACTAGTTTATTTATCAACTTTATATTTAAATAAATGATTTGCATTTTTCGGGGTGTTACAAATCTGTAGAGGTCTTTCTACAAACTTGAGTTGTTCATTTACCTCTATATCCTTATGAGGTACTATCAATGATTCATCAGCTAAACACTTTTTAAGATTAGATACATGAAACACATCATATATTCCTGCCATTTCCTCTGGCAGTTGTAGCTGATAAGCTACAGGTCCTATTCTTCTAATAATCTTAAAAGGTCCAACATACCTGGGACTTAGCTTTCCCCATTTGATGAATCTTACCACTTCTTTCCAATGAGAGACTTTCAATAATACTTTATCTCCTACTTGAAACTCCAATGGTTTTCGCCTGTTATTAGCATAACTTTTCTGTCTATCACGTGCTGCTTTCAGTCGTTCCTTGACTTGAATAATTTTATCAGTTGTTTCTTGCACTATCTCAGGTCCAGATAGTTGCTTTTCCCCAATTTCTGCCCAACAGACTGGGATTCGACACTTTCGTCCATAAAGTGCTTCGAATGGTGCAGCATTGATACTTGTGTGATAACTATTATTATAAGAAAATTCTATTAAAGGTAAGTGATCGTCCCAATTACCTCCAAAATCAATTACACAAGCTCTAAGCATGTCCTCCATTGTCTGAATTGTCCTTTCACTTTGTCCATCCGTTTGTGGATGATAAGCCGTACTTAGTTTTAACTTGGTTCCCATTGCCTTTTGGAAACTTGACCAAAAATGAGATGTAAAGCGACTATCCCTATCAGAAACAATTGATAAAGGAATGCCATGTAAAGAAACAATTTCATTTACATACAACTTAGATAATTGTTCCATACTAATTGTTTCCTTCATTGGTAGAAAATGAGCTGACTTGGTTAGCCTATCTACAATCACCCAGATTGTATCATTTCCTTTCTTAGTTTTAGGTAATTTAGTAACAAAATCCATTGTTATAAATTCCCATTTCCAAACTGGCATTTCTAATTGCTGTAACAAACCTGAGGGTTTCTGGTGTTCAGCTTTGACTTGTAAACATGTTAAACATTTAGAAACATAGTTTGCTATATCCTTTTTCATTCCTATCCACCAAAAATTTTTCCTTCAATCCTGGTACATTTTATCACTTCCTGGATGCATTGTTTACTTAGATTTATGGGCTTCTTCTAATATACAATGCCGTAGATTTCCTAATTTAGGTATCCACATTCTCTTTTTATGGAATCTCCAAATTCCATCTGTCCCTTGTTCCAATTCTTTTAGCATACCTTTTAATTTTTCAGAATCATCCTTGATTACTGATTCTTGTGCTTCTCTTATCTGATCGTTTAAATCTACTTGCAGATTTAATTTAAGAGAACGTACCCTTTTTGGCTTTTCATGATACTTTCGGCTTAAAGCATCTGCCACTATATTGGCTTTTCCTTCATGATACTGGATATCACAATCATAATCACTAAGAAATTCCATCCAACGTCTTTGTCTCATATTTAACTCTTTCTGCCCGAAAACATACCTTAAACTTTTGTGATCAGTAAATATGGTAAACTTACTACCATAAAGGTAATGTCTCCAAATCTTAAGAACAAAAATTATAGCTCCTAATTCTAAATCATGAGTTGAATAATTCTCTTCATGATTCTTAAGTTGTCTAGATGCGTAAGCTATAACCTTTTGTCGTTGCATCAACACACATCCATAACCTAATTTAGAAGTATCACAATAGACTACGAAGTCTTCAGTTCCTTTTTGTAATGTTAGTATGGGTTTATGGGTTAATCTTTGTTTAAGAATTCTAAAGGCTTCTTCTTGTTTTAATCCCCATTCAAACTTAACAGATTTACAGGTTAGCTTAGTTAAGGGAATGGCTATTCTAGAGAAATCTTTAATAAATCTTCTATAATAACCAGCCAATCCTAAGAAACTTCTAACCTCAGTTGGTGACTCGGGGGTTTTCCATTTAGTAATCGCCTTGATTTTTGTTGGATCTTCATGAATTCCTTCATGATTGACTAAATGTCCAAGGAATTGTACCTGTTCTAACCAAAATTCGCACTTTGAAAACTTAGCATAAAGCTTTTCCTTTCTTAACAAACTTAAAAGTGCGTGCAAATGCTTAGCATGATCCTCTTTACTCTTAGAGTAAATTAGAATATCATCTATGAAAACAATTATGAATTTATCCAATTATGGCTTACATATTAGGTTCATCATGTCCATAAATGCAGCTGGGGCATTGGTTAAACCAAATGGCATGACAGTAAATTCATAATGGCCATACCTTGTTCTAAATGCGGTCTTAGGAATGTCCTCTTCCTGTACCTTTAATTGATGATATCCTGACCTTAAATCGATTTTAGAGAAAAATCGAGCTCCTTGCAGTTGATCAAACAGATCATCAATCCTCGGTAATGGGTACCGATTCTTAATTGTGACCTTGTTTAATTCACGGTAGTCAGTGCACATACGCATTGATCCGTCCTTCTTTTTAACAAAGAGTATCGGCGCTCCCCATGACGATGAACTTGGTTGTATGAATCCTTTCTCTAACAATTTATCTAATTGTTTCTTCAATTCTTGCATTTCTGCAGGTGCCAACCGATAAGGTGTTTTGGCAATTGGTGATGTTCCTGGTATTAGATGAATCCTAAATTCAACTTCTCTGTCTGGAGGTTGTCCTGGCAATTCTTCTGGAAATACATCTGAAAACTGAGATACTACTGGAATATCTTTTAAATCCTTTCCTTTAGTGTTAATGATTATAGAAATCAAATACACTATAGAACCTTTTCTCATACAACTTGCAGTTTTCATCACAGAAATGAATTTAGTAGACCTAGAAGGTTTATCTCCTTTAATTGTGATCATTTTACCTTTTGGTGAATTTACTTGAATTAACTTTTGATCACATAAAAAATAGCTTTATTGGCTATTAACCAATCCATTCCTAAAACAACATCGAATCCTACCAGATTCATGGGATAAAGGTTTGCAATAAATTTCTGATTTAAAATTTCTATTCTTGCTCCCTGCAAGATTTCAAAAATCCTAATGGTTTCTCCATTTGCTGTCTCTACTAAGCATTCTAGTGGTAGTTTAGTTAATGACGTATTAATTCTAGTGGCAGAACCACGACAGTTGTTACGGAACCCTAAATCAATCGGGCAGCATAACTGTTATGAAACTAGGGTTATAATACTTACAACGGAGCAGAACCTCGCTAATTAGGGGTATAATACCCAAATATAATGCTTAATACTTCAGAATTCGATATTGAGAATTTAGAATGAGCGACGGAAATTAAAACCCGAGGCCTCCTTTATATAGTTGTTGATATTGACTCTCAGGCGGCCCGCGTAAAACACAGGCCAGGGTTACGCGGCCCGCGTCAACCCTGGTCAACACTATAGCTTGTCCCGGTCATTCTCTAGACCGCCACGATAACGACACGTGTTGGCCTCTGGATGTATCTGCGTTTCATGATCTATCGCGGCCCGCGTCGACAAAACATAACTCTTACTGTCGCAACCCCCGATCCCTGATCCCCGGGAACGGGCGGGCGCGATTACAGAGTTTCGGTGGTATCAGGTTGTTTAATCTCGCAGCGGAATTTACATCAGGACCGTAGTTAGGAAATGTTTATCAGAGTAAAACCACCTTATTTAATATTAATAATCACATGGGTAAAACCCAAGTTTCTTATTACAATACATTTATAGGGACAAACCCTATTTTATTGAATTTAAAACATCGTTTATTAGGTAACTTTTATAGCCACATTTTCCCAAGCCTTCAGTGCTCTCCAGCTGGCTTTTCACTAATTGGATGTTCACATTGTGTTACCTGTAACGCGTTTTAAAAACATTTGTCAGTCAGAAATACTGGTGAGTGAATCCCAGTTTAATCAAGAAACATTTTATAAATTAAAACAGTATTGAGAGCGATCACATTGTTTATGTCTACACAATTACTCATTCAGTATTTGCCACTCGACCGGATCTATGGCTATGGTCAAATTACCCATTGGCTAACTCGTCGTCCAATGGTAATTCACTGTCATTCAGATTTACTACTACTCGTAGTAAATTTTATATACAAAACCCCATAATACCGGCAGTAATTGAAGAACTAGAAAGACTCAATCACCGCTTAATTTCATAGTAAAACATTTAAGGTTTGGTAAAACATTACCAAAAACATTAACAAAAAGAGGATAAACTCACATTGCTATCTTAGGCTTCTTGTAAGGATTTTCTGGGTATAATCTATAATTTATACAAATGTACATTGGTTAGTATCATAACCCTTTGAAATTATTAATGATACCCTCCCCGAGACGGCATTCCAACAACTACGTCGGGCAGAACCACGACAGTTGTTACGGAACCCTAAATCAATCGGGCAGCGTAACTATTATGAAACTGGGGTTATAATACTTACAACGGAGCAGAACCTCGCTAATTAGGGGTATAATACCCAACTATAATTCCTCTACTACAGAAAGTGAGATTTAGAATTGAAATGTGAGCGACGAAAAACGTAAACCGATGCCATCTATTTATATTGCTTGATTCTGACTTCCAGGCGGCCCGCGTAAGGTAAGGCTAAGCCTTACGCGGCCCGCGTCAACCACACGGTCAACATATAGCTTAGCTCAGTCATTCACTAGACCGCCACGATAACGACACGTGTCGGCCTCTGGGTGTATCCGCGTTTTATGAGTCCGCGCGGCCCGCGTTAATGTAAGCTTAAGCTTACGCGGCCCGCTTGAACTTAAGAATTCAGCGGAGTCCGGTCAACACTCTCATACGGCCCGCGTGAGCTTGAGGTGGGATCCTACGCGGCCCGCCTCAGCTTGTTATTTCTTATTTTTAATTTATTTTATAAACTATAACATAGATCGGGCTCGGTTTTCACATACGGGGTATAATATAAGACATATTGGGACATTTTATAATATACTAAGGCGTCTAAAATATTATGAGGGTGTTGGTTTTACCGAGGGTTGTTACATTCTCCCCACCTTATTTTAGAGCTCGTCCTCGAGATCTACTGGAATAAATGCGGATATTTTCTTTTCATTTCAGATTCAAGCTCCCATGTGTATTCTGGTCCTCTTTTGGAGTCCCACTTCACTTTGACTAGAACTAGTCTCTTGTGTTTGAGATTCTTGACTTTTCTGTCTTCAATTTGTAGAGACCTTTCTACAAACTTGAGTTGTTCATTTACCTCTATATCCTTAAGAGGTACTATCAGTGATTCATCAGCTAAACACTTTTTAAGATTGGATACATGAAACACATCATGTATTCCTGCCATTTCCTCTGGCAGTTGTAGCTGATAGGCTACAGGTCCTATTTTTCTAATAATCTTGAAAGGTCCAACATACCTGGGACTTACCTTTCCTCGTTTGATGAATCTTACCACTCCTTTCCAAGGAGAGACTTTTAACAATACTTTATCTCCTACTTGAAATTCCAATGGCTTGCGTCGGTTATTGGCATAACTCTTCTCTCTATCACGTGCGACTTTTAATCGTTCTTTGACTTGAATAATCTTGTCAGTTGTTTCTTGCACTATCTCAGGTCCAGATAGTTGCTTTTCCCCAATTTCTGCCCAACAGACTGGGGTTCGACACTTTCTTCCATAAAGTGCTTCAAATGGTGCAGCATTGATACTTGTGTGATAGCTATTATTGTAAGAAAATTCTATTAAAGGTAAGTGATCGTCCCAATTACCTCCAAAATCAATTACACAAGCTCTAAGCATATCTTCCATTGTCTGAATTGTTCTTTCGCTTTGTCCGTCTGTTTGTGGGTGATAAGCTGTGCTTAATCTTAACTTGGTTCCCATTGCCTTTTGGAAACTTGACCAAAAATGAGAAGTAAAGCAGCTATCTCTATCAGAAACAATTGATAAAGGAATGCCATGTAAAGAAACAATTTCATTTACATACAACTTGGCTAATTGTTCCATACTAATTGTTTCCTTCATTGGTAGAAAATGAGCTGCCTTAGTTAGTCTATCTACAATCACCCAGATTGTATTATTACCTTTCCTTGTTTTAATTCTTTTAACATACCTTTTAATTTTTCAGAATCATCCTTGATTACTGATTCTTGTGCTTCTCTTATTTGATCATTTAAATCTACTTGTAGATTTAATTTAAGAGAACGTACCCTTTTTGGCTTTTCATGATATTTTCGACTTAAAGCATCTGCCACTATATTTGCTTTTCCTTCATGATACTGGATATCACAATCATAATCACTAAGAAATTCCATCCAACGTCTTTGTCTCATATTCAACTCTTTCTGCCCGAAAACATACCTTAAACTTTTGTGATCAGTAAATATGGTAAACTTACTACCATAAAGGTAATGTCTCCAAATCTTAAGAGCAAAAATTATAGCTCCTAATTCTAAATCATGGGTTGAATAATTCTCTTCATGATTCTTAAGTTGTCTAGATGCGTAAGCTATAACCTTTTGGCGTTGCATCAAAACACATCCATAACCTAGTCTAGAAGCATCACAATAGACTACAAAGTCTTCAGTTCCTTCTGGTAATGCTAGTATAGGTGTATGGGTTAATCTTTGCTTAAGAATTCTAAAGGCTTCTTCTTGTTTTAATCCCCATTCAAACTTAACAGATTTACAGGTTAACTTAGTTAAGGGAATGGCTATTCTAGAGAAATCTTTAATAAATTTTCTATAATAACCAGCCAATCCTAAGAAACTTCTAACCTCAGTTGGTGACTCAGGGGTTTTCCATTTAGTAATTGCCTCGATTTTTGTTGGATCTACATGAATTCCTTCATGATTGACTAGATGTCCAAGGAATTGTACCTGTTCTAACCAAAATTCACACTTATTAAATTTAGCATAAAGCTTTTCTTTTCTTAATAAACTTAAAAGTGTTTGTAAATGCCTTGCATGATCTTCTTTATTCTTAGAATAAATTAGAATATCATCTATGAATACAATTATGAATTTATCCAAATATGGCTTACATATTCGGTTCATCATGTCCATAAATGCAGCTGGGGCATTGGTTAAACCAAATGGCATGACAGTAAATTCATAATGACCATACCTTGTTCTAAAAGCGGTTTTAGGAATGTCCTCTTCCTGTACCCTTAATTGATGATATCCTGACCTTAAATCGATCTTAGAGAAAAATCGAGCTCCTTGTAGCTGATCAAACAAATCATCGATTCTTGGTAATGGGTACCGATTCTTAATCGTGACTTTGTTTAATTCACGGTAGTCAATGCACATACGCATTGATCCATCTTTCTTTTTAACAAACAGTATCGGCGCTCCCCATGGCGATGAACTTGGCTGAATAAATCCTTTTTCTAACAATTCATCTAATTGTTTCTTCAATTCTTGCATTTCTGCAGGTGCCAACCGATAAGGTGCTTTGGTAATTGGTGATGTTCCTGGTAGGAAGTGAATTCTGAATTCAACTTCTCTGTCTGGAGGTAGTCCTGGTAATTCTTCTAGAAAGACATCTGAAAACTGAGATACTACTGGAATATCTTTTAGTTCTTTTCCTTTAGTGTTAGTGATTATAGAAATCAAATACACTATAGAACCTTTTCTCATACAACTTGCAGTTTTCATTACAGAGATAAATTTATTGGATTTAGAGGTTTTATCTCCTTTAATTATGATCATTTTACCTTTTGGTGAATTTACTTGAATTAACTTTTGATCACATAAAATACTGGCTTTATTGGCTATTAACCAATCCATTCCTAAAACAACATCAAATCCTACCAGACTCATGGGATATAGGTTTGCTATAAATTTCTGATTTAAAATTTCTATACTTGCTCCCTGCAAGATTTCAGAAATTCTAACGATTTCCCCATTAGTTGTCTCTACTAAGCATTCTTGTGGTAGTTTAGTTAATGACTGATTTAGAAATTTGCAAAATGATGTATTAATAAAACTTTGGTTTGCACCAGAGTCAAATAATACTTTAGCAAAGACATCATTAACTAAAAACGTACTAGCTATGACATCTGGAATCATCTTGGCTTCTTCTGCAGTTAGAACAAATGCTCTAGCATTTTTAGTATTCTTGTTATCTGGAGCTGGAGCTAATTTTGGGCAATTCAGCTTGATATGACCTTGTTCTCCACAATTGTAACATACCCTGCTGTTAGCTTTCTTCCTACAGTTTTTTTCCTTGTGTCCCGATATTTTGCAAAAGTTACAATATATGGAGCATCTTCCTGCATGCTTTCTTTTGCAATACCTACAGTAGGGTGTAGAGGTAGATCCTACATTTCTCCCACGGTTAGAATTTCCAGAACGAAATTCTTGATTCAATTTCTGGGTTAGGTTTCTCCTTTGATCCTCTTCTCGGGTACGGACTAATTCATCAGTCAAGGTATTGGCTAGTTCTACAGCTTCTTCTATGGTTTGAGGTCTAGCTGCCTTGACTACGTGTCTAATCTCTCCAATTAATCCCCAAATATAACGAGAGATTAACACTGGTTCTGGTGAAGCAAGAGTTGGCACTATCCTAGCATATTCAAAGAATAGCTTTGTGTATCCCTTGCTATCCACACCAGTCATCCTAAGGTTTAGAAATTTGTTTGCTATCTGTTCTTTTTCATTAGGAGGGCAGAATTTCCTTTCTACCTTGTCTTTAAATTCTTCCCATTCCATATTATAAGTTCTATCACTTCCTTTTATTTGGAGGATATTGTTCCACCATTCTAGTGCTGCATTCTTAAACAGATTAGAAGCAAACAATATCTTATCTTCTTCAGCACACTTGCTTATCCTTAAGACTGCCTCAGTCTTTTCTATCCAGCGTAAAGTTGCAATGGCCCCTTCATTGCCCGAGAATTCCATTGGTTTACAAGACCATAATTCTTTATAAGAACAACCATAAGGCATGGTTCTTCTTCTTTTGGGAATGGGCATTTGAAGTATAGGTCCATTGTTCACGCTGTTTTCTGGTTCACTTGGTCGCTTACTGCTATGCTTACTTTTATTATCAGCATCCTTAACAGTTTGAATAATAAATGGCATTGCATCTATAATTCCCTGTGCTACTATGTGTTGAATAGCACTATTGTCCACTTGATTGTTATTGTTATTGATGCTTGGATTCTCATTAACCACGTTAATGTTACTCTGGTTATCATTATTCAGATTTCCTTGATTTCCTTCGTCGGCCATCTGAATTTTAAACATTTACCCCATATTAATATCACAAATAATATTTTAATATAGTTAATCACATAACACATAATCTAGCCAAAAACCGTCGATTATTGCGACTATACTCTTTTTCATATACTATGCGTCTATTACACACTAGTACAGAAATAAAGATTACAATACCAACAGAAATAAAATAGTAATATGCATCCGTACACACATATTTTATTTTATTTTAGTATATTATTATTACTACCGTCGTTTCACCATCTCATTCACGGATATAGATTTATCCAAAAATCTATATTACGTTCATCGTATTTCCATACGAGACGTTCTCCCACCTGACGCATTCTCTCACTGCTTTCTAAAATTTCCTCCCCAAAAGTCCTAAGTTCTTGAACGTTTTCTGCACTCATTGGGGGTGCAGGTTCTCGGACTGGGTTTGGAATCTGGGGTGCGGTTTCCTGAAATTGGTAAGGATCCTCTAATATCTCCCTAATATAATCATCTTGATAATAGGGGTCTAAAGGGTCCATACCTGGGTAAGCTTCTATGTTCTGTATGGGTGGATAGTCCTGAATAGGGTAACGTTGCACAAAGTCCCTATTGTTGTACCACCAGGGGTCGAAATTTGGATCTAGAGGGTTTGGTGCAGGTACCCTTGGGATTTCTTCTGGGTTAAAATCGTGCATCTCTACTTGGTTTTCCGGGTTTTCTATTTCCATGGGTTGTTCTGGGTTTTGTGGTTGTGGGGCTACTAATTGTTCCAGACCTGGGTCAGCAGCAGTTGTAGCTAAGATATGGAAATTAGCTAGGCTTCTATTTAGCTTATCTTGAGTATGGGCATCTGTCTCTCGCTTAATAGCTGCTAAAGCCCTTTGCTGTTGCAGTTTTCGCATTCTCTTCCTACGAGCAAAAGCTTCTTTACTGAACCATCCTCGTTTCTTAGTAGGAAATGGTTCTTCCGATTTAGCTCTAAAGGTAAATATTCCCTCCTCCTGATCAGCAGAATACCCTGAAAGGGCAGGCTGTGATGATGTACCTTCACTCCTAGGTGAATCAGATAACTGACGATTCACGTCTGATGGTCCTTGATCACTCATACTGAAAACTAACAAATAGTCAAATAACACATAACAAATAATTACAGTTATACATGTATTTCCGTAATTTATTTCCTAACACAAATTTTAGAATTTTAAGTGTCAGCAGAACACTTCTTTGGCTCAGACCAGTGGCTAGGCTCTGATACCACCTTCTGTCGCAACCCCCGATCCCTGATCCCCGGGAACGGGCGGACGCGATTACAGAGTTTCGGTGGTATCAGGTTGTTTAATCTCGCAGCGGAATTTACATCAGGACCGTAGTTAGGAAATGTTTATCAGAGTAAAACCACCTTATTTAATATTAATAATCACATGGGTAAAACCCAAGTTTCTTATTACAATACATTTATAGGGACAAACCCTATTTTATTGAATTTAAAACATCATTTATTAGGTAACTTTTATAGCCACATTTTCCCAAGCCTTCAGTGCTCTCCAGCTGGCTTTTCACTAATTGGCTGTTCACATTGTGTTACCTGTAACGCGTTTTAAAAACATTTGTCAGTCGGAAATACTGGTGAGTGAATCGCAGTTTAATCAAGAAACATTTTATCAATTAAAACAGTATTGAAAGCGATCACATTGTTTATGTCTACACAATTACTCATTCAGTATTTGCTACTCGACAGGATCTATGGCTATGGTCAAATTACCCATTGGTTAACTCGTCGTCCAATGGTAATGCACTGTCATTCAGACTTACTACTACTCGTAGTAAATTTTGTATACAAAACCCCATAATACCGGCAGTAATTGAAGAACTACAAAGACTCAATCACCGCTTAATTTCATAGTAAAACATTTAAGGTTTGGTAAAACATTACCAAAAACATTAACAAAAAGAGGATAAACTCACATTGCTATCTTAGGCTTCTTGTAAGGATTTCCTGGGTATAATCTATAATTTATACAAATGTACATTGGTTAGTATCATAACCCTTTGAAATTATTAATGATACCCTCCCCGAGACGGCATTCCAACAACTACGTCGGGCAGAACCACGACAGTTGTTACGGAACCCTAAATCAATCGGGCAGCGTAACTATTATGAAACTGGGGTTATAATACTTACAACGGAGCAGAACCTCGCTAATTAGGGGTATAATACCCAACTATAATTCCTCTACTACAGAAAGTGAGATTTAGAATTGAAATGTGAGCGACGAAAAACGTAAACCGATGCCATCTATTTATATTGCTGGATTCTAACTTCCAGGCGGCCCGCGTAAGGTAAGGCTAAGCCTTACGCGGCCCGCGTCAACCACACGGTCAACATATAGCTTAGCTCAGTCATTCACTAGACCGCCACGATAACGACACGTGTCGGCCTCTGGGTGTATCCGCGTTTTATGAGTCTGCGCGGCCCGCGTTAATGTAAGCTTAAGCTTACGCGGCCCGCTTGAACTTAAGAATTCAGCGGAGTCCGGTCAACACTCTCATATGGCCCGCGTGAGCTTGAGGTGGGATCCTACGCGGCCCGCCTCAGCTTGTTATTTCTTATTTTTAATTTATTTTATAAACTATAACATAGATCGGGCTCGGTTTTCACATACGGGGTATAATATAAGACATATTGGGACATTTTATAATATACGAAGGCGTCTAAAATATTATTAGGGTGTTGGTTTTACCGAGGGTTGTTACACTTACGCGGCCCACTTTAACTAAAGAAATCAGCGGAGTCAATTCCGCTCTTGATACCGCCCGCGTGAGATGTTGGGGTGGGTCTACGCGGGCCTACTCAACTCCATTATTCTTATTTTTTATTTATTTAATATGTTAAAACATAATTCGGCTCGGTTTTCACATACGGGGTATAATATAAAACATATTGGGACATTTTAAGATATAATAGGGCGTTAGACATATTATGAGAGTGTTGGTTTTACCAAGGGTTGTTACATATACACTTATGTGGCCTAGGTTTAAGTTGGAGTTATATTATATATAAATATTTAGGGTAAATTACACTTTTCGTCCTTTATGTTTGTGTTGAATTGCAGTGGATAACCTTTAACTTCAATAATTACAGTCACAATCCTTTATTCGAAGAACTCATTACACGCTAGGTCCTTTTACACTAACCTAGTTAAAAATTCAGTTAACTCTAGTCATGTGCATTGCACATGAGGGCAATTTGGTCATTTTAAGCATTAATAATATATAATATAATAAATAAAATAAATAAACTTCAAAACAATTAATTATTTAGTTAATATAATTTTTTTATAATCTATAATAGTATGTAATTGAATTTAACTGATAATAAGGCAATGGGGTGTACTCTAACATCTAGAGTGTTAACAATGATATGGCATGTTAACTAACATTGCAAACCATTCTCTCCTTGTGTTAAAGTGCATTAAATGAGTTATGTGTTAACTTGTTAACCCAATGTTAAGAGATTGAATTAATTATTATTTTCTTTTTTAGACAAAAACCACTAAAAGATAGGTTAAAGTGCATTAAATGAGTTATGTGTTAACATGTTAAACTATTTCCTTAGAGTGAGACAAAGTGAAATGAGGAAAAAAAGTTGATGTGTCACTTAGATGGAGTTAAGATAGGTTAAAGTATACCCAAAGGCCTAACAGATTCAATGAACAAATCATCCATTATCCATACCTGTACCTTCATCTTCACATAAACCCCCAAAATCAAATGCAAATCTCACATAAACCCCCAAAATCAGATGCAAATCTCAGATTCTTGTACCTCCAACTGAGCAGTTACCACTTCATAATCAAATTACTGATCCTGAAAACAATCAAATGTTGTTCGACTTCGAGGCAGATCTGAGGCGTACGGCGTCTTCGTGGTTGCCGTAGATGACTTTTAGGCGAATAACCGGCCGGTAGGGATGTGGAGGACTTTGTAAACGGTGCCACCGCTGCACCACCGCCACCGTCGTCGCTACAATCCCTAATAGTCGCCGCAATCCCCTTTTCAACCAACCTTGTTTCTTTAACAGTAGACCTAATAAGCTCTTTATTGATTCTTGTCATCGCTACACCAAATCGGACCTCTTCATCGGAAACTACTACTCGGTGAGTCGGTGGCTCCTCATCGGGTCACCCAACGGTTATTCTTTCATGATCCAGATGGGTTTATGATTGAGATATGCAACTGTGATAACCTTCCGGTGGTCCCGATAGCAGGAGAAATGGTCCGATCATGCTCGCGGTTAAACTTAGATATCATTTCTCAGAAACAAATACAAACAGTTGTTCAGTTGCAAGCAAATGGATCTCTGTTATGGTCTGTCTTTATGTTATTATATGATGTTAATTTGTGATGTTTAAGTTCGGCTGAGAGGTTTAATTTCTAGTTTATTACTGATGATGATCTTGCTGTGGTGGCCCACTCGTTTCCGAATTTTAAAGAGCTTGTTTTGGTCTGTTGTGATGTGTTTGGTACCACTGGACTTGCTGTTGTTAGTGAGTGTAGGTAATGATTTATCCCCAATTTCTTGTTTCTTTAACAATAGACCTTGATGAAGAGGTCCGATCTAGTGTAGTGATGTCTAGAGAGAGAGAGAGAGAGAGAGAGAGAGAGGAGGGGACTGAGTTTCTAGAGAGAGATATATGTATATGAGATTATGATTATTGTATATATTTTATAAGTTTTTTATTTTGTTTTTGTTTTATTTATAGAATATTTTAATTAGATTGGTAAAAAGACCAAAGTGCCCTTATATAAATAAACTTAACTGAAATTTTTAACTTTGTTAGTGTTAAAGGACGAAAGATGTAACGAGTTTTCCAAATAAAGGATTGTAACTGTAATTATTGAAGTTAAAGGCTATCTGTTGCAATTCGATACAAACATAAAGGACGAAAAGTGTAATTTACCCAATATTTAATCTTATATAAATAAAATCTCACAACCATTATTTTCAGTTTGCTACCTGTCACACCCCAACCGATGGCGGAAATATCGGAGTGAGACGAAAACGAGATTGTTCATTACTCATAACACTAAATTGCGGCAAGTATTTAAATAATGGATTTCATTTCATTGCTAAAAGGATCAATTACATTGTTTGAAATCAAATACAACAACTTGAAACAAAAAAAAAATTACATTATAACAAGTATATAAAGTCTAAATGTGTTTGTAGGCATCCTACTAAGTTCTATGCATCATCAACATCATCATAAACCTGCAACATGTTTTAAAAGTATAGTTCAATACAAAAATATTGGCCAGTACACAAGTTTTAGATACAGAGCATAAGTATAAAAGAATTTCTCGAATCCAACATGACAATTTGGTATACAAGGTTGAATTAGCATACATAACTAAAAGTCAAGCTCGAGTGTCCACAAGAATAATGAGCATCCCTCGCCACCAAAGTGAACGAGACCGTTATGTATAATAACACAGAAAACTATGATGTTAAAACACAACTAATCTTAAAACACAAACTTTTTTTTAAAACACATTAACTCAGAAAACTGTTATATATTTTGAAATTAGAGTAAATTACAAGTTTTGTCCTTTATCTTTACATCAAATTTTAGGCGCTGTCCTTTAGCCAAAAAGTTGACAGGCGGTGTCCTTTACGTTTCAGAATCTTGCAAGTTTTGTCCTTTAAGCCAAACCAGGTTAGAATTCTCAGTTAAAATACCTCATGTGCAAGGCACATGAGGGTAAAATGGTCATTCCCTCTTAAATCATTTAATTCCCCATTTAATTCCTCATTTATATCGCACACCAACCACCAACACAAAATCATCTCTCTGCAGAGCATCAAATTAGGGTTTCTTCAACACAAAATCACTCACAACACTTTAATATTATCCAAATCCTTGATCACAATCCGATTCCCAACCCGCATTGAACTAATCATCTCCCTCTGCGCTTTCAACTCGTTCTCATACTTCTTCCACAACGAATTAACCCATTTTCCCATCGAACCCAACGGCACAACATGGACAGCGAGTGAGTTGATGACGCGGGTGGTGCGATAGTGGAGGGATGAGTCGAAGGACTGGATGTCGGGATCTGAGCGGCATGCGTGCTCATATGAGGTTAGATCTGATGGGGAGATTGAGGGTGTGTGTGATGAGGAGGGTTGGTGGTGGTGGGTGCTGGATGAGGTGCTACAGATGCAACCCATCGGTGGGTGAAATTGAAGGGGAAGATTGGGGGATGAGAAGTGGGGGGATCTGCAGTGCTTTGGGGTTGAATCTGTGGTCAACTGTGTGTGGTGGAAGGTGTGTAGAAGCAACGGTGTTTTGATTGGGTCAATTACGAATCTGCTTCAATAGTCTATGCAAGAAATTAGAAATGTGTCTTCTTTGACTTCGTATATCTGGTCTGAAAAACACCAAAAATCTTGTTTAAGAATATGATGTCATGGGTAGAAATTACAAGTGCATAGACTATTGAAGAAAGAGTGTAGGTTTATAATCTTTCTCTCAGGTGTTTAGATTTATAGTGATGATTCATTTAATTTTTTGGGGTTTTGAGGATTATTAGTTTTGGGGATTTTTGGTTGGTGAGTTGATTTGAAGATGGTGATTGTAGATGATGAGGGGTGGTAGTGGTGGCGGTGAAGGCTGGTTGTTGTGGTGGTGGTGGTGGAGGTGGAGGATGGTGGTGATAGGTGATTGCTAATTTCAGAAATATATATATATATATGGTTATAAAAATAATATTTTAAATTATTTTGTTTTATTTTTATATAATAGTCCCTTGATATAATTTATCTTACAGAATAGTCCTTGGGAGGTGAAATTACAATACTACCCTCATGTGCCTTGCACATGACTAGATTTAACCAAAAAATCTAACTGGGTTTGGCTTAAAGGACAAAACGTGCAAGATTTTGAAAGGTAAAGGACACCGCCTGTAAACTTTTGCGATAAAGGACAGCGCCTGCAATTTGGTGTAAACATAAAAGACAAAACTTGTAATTTACTCTTGAAATTATATAACAATTAGTTTAAAACACAAATTGTATTAAACACACTTGATGTTTCAAAATGAAAAATTTCAATACTCGTTTAATATTACGGATACTGTGTTTAAAACTGCCAAGGGTGTGTCGGTGATAAGGTCTCCGCTGGAATCATTGTTTCCCGTAGTCACCCTACATGTAACTGTAATAAGCGCATGGGCTGATTTACTTAACGATGGGGAAAGGTTCAGAAAAAAGGCATTGTCTCACGCCTATTTTGTTCAGTTAATATGTTGGTAAGTATAAACGTAATGAGATTATTCATAATCAAAGTTTATTGGATTTATAATATTCTCTCATAAATACTTTAAATACATATTTTTAATGTTTAGGGTGAATTTGAACTAAATCGAATTCGGTTCGAATTCGATTCGAATTCAAGTTTCAAATACTAAACGAATCGAATCTAATACGAATTCTGGTAAAGAAAATAAAAATTCAAATAATTCGATTCGAATAATTCTAAAATTCGTGATTCAATTCGATAAACATCCGTAGTTATACATGATTCTTTGATATCTCAGATGGGCTTTTAAATATTATTGAGAGTGGTTTTAGGGTAATGGACAATGGATAAGTTTTAACCACCAATGAGAATTCACGATATTCCTAAGAAAATTCGTGAACCAAAATGTTAATGAGTAATCGAGTACTTGAGGTTATGCAAATAAAGTTTTATAATTAGTTATGCAACAAAGATTCACAAATCCAACTCATTGTCATCCTTATTTTTATTAAAGCATATACACCGTGCAGCTTGAACGAAAACTCCGCGGGGCCATATTCTCAAAATCTAAATTGGTAGGTCCGAACTCTTAAAATCCAATATTTACACTATAAAAGAAAATTCAGAAATTTTCGATAAAAACAACATAATGAGCGAAAAATCGATGGGGCCCGGGGTAAAGCTTCGCCCTTGCATACACCACATTACAACACACATCACCTCCAAAAACAAAATCGTTATTTCTTTATCTAATTGTTCTCCAATCTACTATCATGCCGATAAACCCCCTCTCCACCAGTGGCGGACTTACAATGTTAGTAGGGGTAGCACGGGCTACCCCTCAACCTCGTCTCCGTAGTGTAAAAATATCCCTTAACTCCGTTTCTGTAGTGTAAAAATACCCCGCAACTTCGTCTCCGTTATACAAAAGATACCCCTTGTCTAAAAAATAAAAAAATTGGGATACCCCTAAATTTTTGGGCTAGTTCCGCCCCTGCTCTCCACCCTCTTTTTCCATACTCTACCACTGGCTTAATGAGCTGTGATTGCACGTTTTGAACAAATCAAAAGTTTAGAAACAATACTGCAATTCATTATAAACACATATTTTGAAGAATTTAGCATATGTATTTAAAAAAAATTACTTTAGTGACTACAAGTATAATAACTTCAAACTAAGAATAATTTTATAGTGTATTCGACTTTTGTTAAACTAAAAAAGTTAAATTAGTAAATTTAATCAAGATTTTATATTTATTTCAGTTAGATAGTTTAACTTTATTAGTATTTACAAATAAAATATGAAATAAAATTAAACTTAAATTAATTTTGTAGTTCATAAAAAGTTTGGAGTATCTTTCAAACAGGTGTTAAAAGTTTGACCAAACATAGAAAGCCACTAGTACATTTGGTATCTATCATACACGGTTTCCTGTTCTGTTGGAAAATGGAAATATTGTTCTGTACACAGACATGTTCCTTCAATGTTTCATTATAACCCACAATTAATGCATGTATAACATTTACAGGGAAAAGATCAAATAGGAAGATTAATTTTGCTAGGAAGGATAGGAAGCAATAAGGGGATGACATGTGACAACAATTAAAATAAAGAAAAAGGGTATTTTAGTCAATCCAACCCTTTCTTCTTCATTTTCAAAACCCAGTAACTTCAAAACCCACCATTTTCAAAACCCACCATCTTCAACCATTTCTTCACTTTCTATCTCAATAATCACTACATTATAGTGCGATTTTCATCACCAATCAATGATTCAAACACCCGATCAACGTGTTCTTCAGCTTTTTTGAAGAAAACCCAGTTTAAATTCGTACAAAATCTCATTTTTTCCGGTGATTTTGAAGATAATTACTCGATTCGTTCGATTCGAGAGCTGATAAGTGTTTCAATCATTCAAAATTCGTCAATTGTTGAAGAAACCACTTCGATCCAGGTAACAAATTCTTTAATTTCATTTTTACGAACTGGGTTTTTGATTTAGTCATTGCGTTTTACGATCTTGGCGGGGGTCCGGGGGCGGCAGCCCCCGGTAGCGGGGTCCCAGGGGCGGCAGCCCCTGGCGGGGTCCAAGGGGCAGAGCCCCTGGCTGGGGTCCAAGGGTCAGCTCGGAAATTTTTTTTTTCGATTAAATTGCTGTACTAAAAACGCATCAGAAAAATTAATTTTCCAGAAATTGGCTCATTTCGAAGACAGTAATTCGTAGACAATTCAGACAGTTCACAGACAATTCACAGACAGTTCTCAGACAGTTTTATGTGTCCATTGCGTTTTAGAAATAAGAGAGTTTTATGTGTTTTATAGCTATGGCGTTTTAGAAAAAACACATTTTTAAGTGTTTTTAGTTATTGCGTTTTAGGTAAAACACATTTTTAAAGTGTTTTTAGTCATTGCGTTTTAGGTAGAACATATTTTTAGGTGTTTTCAGTCCATTGCGTTTTAGAATGAGTAATTTTTAAGTGTTTTCTGGCCATTGCGTTTTACAAATAAGACATTTCTTTGTGTTTTTTGTGCATTGCGTTTTAGGTAAAACACATTTTTATGTGTTTTTGGTGCATTGCGTTTTAGGTAAAACACATTTTTATGGGTTTTTAGTCCATTGCGTTTTATAAAGTACATTTTCTTTTGAGTTTTTAGGCTATTGCGTTTTAGAAATAAAATATTTCTTTGTGTTTTCTGGCCATTGCGTTTTACAAATAAGTCATTTCTATGTGTTTTTGGTGCATTGCGTTTTAGAAAAATGTCATTTTTAAGGTTTTTTTTTTCATTGCGTTTTACAATACTGGGGGTTTTTCTATTGCGTTTTACGCAACTGGGTTTTAATTTTTTTTTTTCAAAATATAGCAATAGTATACTCGTTTTAAAGATAAAAAAACGCTCGTTTTTTTGGTGCAATTTTTATAAAAAAATAATGTCGTATGAAAGAGTTATTAACGTTTAAAAAATGGGGGGAATTGGAGGAGAGAGAAACTATTGGCTTACTTGACTAGAATGCCCCTGAAAAAAGTCACGCGCCTCTTTTCTTACTTTCAATTTCCCTGATTTAATCTTAGCCCTTGATTAACTTAATGGATGGTCAAGATCACTTCCTAGCCTTCCTAGCCAAATTAACTTCCTATTGTATCTCCACCCAACATTTACATACCCTCAGTTATAAAACCTATTATTATTCTCATAGCTAACGTTTTTTAGGGTGTGTTTGGTCGGGATTAAGTTTCCACGAGGTGCGAGGAAGGGCTCTGCACTGCACTCCCCCTCATTCGAACCTGGGTGGCTGTGCTTCCGATAAAAAGGGTTGAAGCGCAGTCGGTAGTGGGTTTCCAATCGATCTACACCTTTCAATATATATATATATATATATATATAGGGCTTGGTTATATAAGAAACTCTATCTTTTTAAGGAAACTATGGAAACCCATTGTGAACCATTGATTAGCTTACATCAAACTTGATCAATGGCTATGATTATTTTGGTATGAATAAAATTAAAAAGAAATAAAAAGTACTGCCATTTAGTACCATTGAAGGGCATTTTCGGAAGTCAACAAAGACATTGGAAAACAGAAATCACTGCCATGCAGTAGCCGTCTAATCAAGAACAGCAAACAAAATTCAAAATTTTTTCTTCTTTCACATTATACTCATTGCTCCTCTGTTCCGGAACGCTAACACAGAAGCCGATAGTGGCCAACGTGGACAATGAGGAAGTCGTTCATAATATTGTCGTCGTCCGTGAAGATGAAACGATTAAGGAAGATTCAGAGTTCAATTAAAAGGTTAGTTTTGTTGTAATCGGTCATGTAAAAGGTGGTTTTGTTCCACCGATTTATCGGAAAATGGCACCTGAGTTTGTTTTCTTTTATATATGTAGGACTTCGAAACACAGATTAGGGCAAAAAAGGTCAGAGAGCCGTACAGTTGTGATTATATCCGACGAACCCAAGACAGGACCTTCCAAACAACAATCTGACTTTGGTGCGACCCAACGGGAGTTAGGTTAGAATTTTTATGTCTCTTAACATTGTTCAAGGTGATCTATATATGGATAGTGTGTTGGATAAGAAATTGTGCATAACAGAATTTTGTTGGCTGCCTTGCAGTGTATGATGATACCGATAGTGTGTCACCAAGGCATGGGAAAAGACGGAAAGCAGGTAACGGGTAACCAGTAATATTGTTTATAATTTGTATAATGTCTTGTTGGGCTAATCGTTTTCGTTACGAATCTATCGGTGCTAAATGAAGGTTGTGTGGAAAGTTCCTTTTGTTACAATAGTGGCTAATTGCGTATCCAGTTAAATCTGAGTAACATGTTTGAAACTGTAGGGAAGAAAAGCATTGTCGGGGATAGTTCTGGGTGTGGAAATAAAAGAAAACGTGGTTAGTTAAATATTGTTGGCTTTGATTAACATGTGTTAATTGGGCATGACCTTGAAAATTCATTAACATGTGATAATCAGCAGGGGAAAGAAACAGCGCCGATGATAATTCTGGCAATGTAATGCGAAAAAACCATGGTTAGTTATTTTTTAAGCCCTTCAAATTTTTGGATGTTACGAATGAAAAATTGTTACATGTTGTCATAGGTGGTTGTAAAGTACACTAATTGTTTGGGTTGTTGTGGTTTCGTATAAAATGTTATTTCAGTAAGTAGGGCAGAAGTGACGGCTACATCGAAGGGTGGGATGTTAAGGACCAAAAAGAAGAAGGGTTCGGAGGACAATGGGAAAGGTAAAGCAGGGAAACCAAAGGTAGTTGGTAACCAACCGGAAAAGGTTCAGAAAGCCCGTAAGCGAGCAAAAAAGGATGAATTTCCAGGCATAAGGACAAGATCTGCACCACTGCAGTTTTATAAATGTGTACGGGCATTGACAGAACAACAACGTGACGCAGTCAGGCAAATGGGCTTTGGTCGTTTGCTAACTTTCAGCGTTGATGGTTTGCCGGCTAAGTTAGCTTATTTTGTTGTGGACAATTTTTATCCCGATAAGATGGTGATATGTACGCCTGCAGGGGATATCAAGGTGAACAGGAAAGTGATACATAAGTTATTAGGGATTCCGACTGGTGGACAAAAGATTAGTTCGATTAGTAAGCTGCCGATGCTGATTGATGCCATTGCGGATTGGAGGGCGAGATACCCGGGGGTAATGGTGCCTCCAACAAAGATGGTGAAAATGATAGATGAGTCCGATGGCGAAGACAATTTTGATTTCAGGATGGATTTTGTAATGTGTTTTGTGGCAGTGCTGGTTGATTGTCATAAACAAAGTTGTTTACGGGAAGAAATCTTAGAGTATCTGGATGACGAAATGGACTTTGCAACAATAGACTGGTGTGACCTTGTTGTAGAAAAGCTGAGAACTTGCAAAGATACCTGGAATCGGCTTGACCCACAAAGTTTCTTCGTCGGTCCTCTAACGATTCTGATGGTAAGTGCACTTTTAATTATTTTAGATAATTAACATGTGTTAGAATACTTGATTATTTCCGGGCTGAACGGATCGTTGTTTCTTGTAGTTGTTGTACGTTGATAGCATTGAGTGCACGGGGATGGAGGTAGACAGTGCGGTGTGTCCTTTAGCTTTTTGGAACTTGAAAAGATTGCGAGAGAGAGAAAGGCTTGAAATACTTGCTGGTGGGTTTGGACTAGGACGGTTTAAAGGATTAACACGTCCCAGAAACTATAACGTGGAACACTGGGCAAGTAAAGAGGTAAAGTTATATGCTCTAACATGTGTTTTTTACAATTAGTATATAGTGTTAGTATCAAAATGTTGAAAAACTATTTTCAACAGGAGAGGTTGACGATAGTACGACAGTTAATAAACGTGACAAAGAAGAACAAAGTCAAAATTGAGGGGATGTTAGAATCGCTATTGGTGGATAGCCATGAAGACGAAGAAGTACAAACGTTGAAGGCAACGTTTGAAAGTATGTTTGAGAAGAAAGTTAGTGAAAGTGAGGATCACGATGACGCGGTAGATTTAGCGTCACACAAGATCAATTCGGTCTTGGGAGATTTGAGAAATGATGAAAGGTTTCACATCAACGAAGGAGAGAACGCTGGTTAGTAACTGTTATTCTTTGTGTTATTTAGTTTAATAATTTGGAATCCGTTTATCGTTGTGCAAACGATTTCGTAGGGGATGGCGTGGACGACGATTTTTCGGATGGGTCACCAATAGCGAGCTTGTACAGGAAGTCGCTTATCCGGCGAAACAAAAAAATCAGTAAAAGTAAATTGAAAGCAGTAGGATCTTCAGCAATAGACTTTGATGCCCAAGAAGGTGTGCTGACAATGTTTATGAAATGAACACTGAACCACGTGTTAATGTGATACCTGTTGTGTTGGTTATCATTCTTAAAGTGATCACTGTAACACATTTGACGGGTGTGGCAACCTGTATTGATTGACTATTTTTTTTGGGGTTGCAGCTGATGTTGCGGGCCAATCAATCGTAGATGATGGTGGAGAAGACTATGCTGAAAAGATGGAAGATGGTGGAAAGTCGGGTCAGGTGAGGAGATCTGCAAGAATCGGGAAGTTAAAGCATGTTAGTGAGACAGAAGAAGGGGTTGTGACCCCAAAAAGAAGAAAGACAAATATGAAGTTTGGTGGACAATACACAGATGGTGGCAAAGAAAAAGGTAAATTGTTACATGTATTACCATTTTAAGAGTACGTTTATAGCGCGAAAAGAGTTTATGTACCTGTACTATATGTTATGGAATGAAATGTTTAGTCTAACACATGTTAATGTGACTTTGATCGTATAGTTTAACATTCTATTGTGGTTGCAGCAGATGGTGCGGGGGAATCAAGCGTAGTTGCTGATGGAACTGAGTGTACCGGAGCGCTGGAAGAAGGTGGTATGTCGTTGCGGGTAAGGAGATCTCCCCGTCTGAATAAGTTAAAGGATGCTCCTGAAATGAAAGCAAGCTTTGTGACCCCGAATTGCCCGAAGACAAATATAAAGATTGATCGGGAAAAAACGGATGATGGACTCGAATCAGGTAAACTGTAACATGTGTTACCAGTTTCATCATACATTTAGATTTAGAAGTACACGTTGACGGTGACGCGTAGTTTGTTGCTCGTTAAAATTTATTACCCTCTAATATGCGTACGTGTCTGAAACCCATTTAATATTTCTGTGATGTTATAGGCTTCAACAAGACTGAGAAGCAACTGGAAGAGAGAGAACTGGGGTTTAGTGAATTTGTGGAAGAAACAAATGAAGTCGTCGAAGGTGATAAGAGTGTTCATGATGCTGGTAATTCAAGTGGAGGTGACTGTAGTATTGGTGGGGCCGAAGAAAATAAAGGAGCCGGAAGCGTGGATAAAAGTGATGCTGAAGAAGTGTATAAGCCGCTGGGTTTAATGCGTGCAATACTGCGTATTAAAGCAGCAGAAGTGCATGGTGCTGTTAATGATAAGGACGAACATGTGGTTCTGGATGGCAAAGGCAAGGGGGCTGTTGATGAGTGTGACCGTGATATTAAGGGTAATTATTTATGCAGCTTCTGGTACTAAGTTGTGCCTGAGATGTGATAAGAATGTTTTATGCAGCTGAAGAAGGTAAGATTGAGCATGATGGGATGCATTCAACTGATGTAAATATGCAAGGGTGCAGTAGCGCGGTGGTAGACTCTGTCACAGGCGCAGCTTTCGATAAGGACCAGGATGTCGAGGGTAAAGGGAAAGCGGCTGAGGAGGTGTGTCAGCTGGAAAAGAACGGTAAAGATTTTCATGCTCTAACATGTGTTAACTGCTCCCCTACCTGTATCATTTAGTGAGTTAACATGTGTTAATCATATACACAGTCTCCGGAAACCGTTTTATTTTATTAGCCATGTTTAGGCATGTCTAATTTATTCGAAAAATGTTTATGCAACTACAGATAGTAAGATTGAGAGTGAAGTTAGGGCTGCAGCTGATGGAAGAAAAGAAGAGAGTGGTGGCGTCGTGTTTGCATATGTGGAAGGTGCTGTTAATGATAAGGACGAACATGTGGTTCTGGATGGCAAAGGCACGGGGTCTGTTGATGAGTGTGACCGTGATTTTAAGGGTAATTATTTATGCAGCTTCTGGTACTAAGTTGTGCATGAGATGTGATAAGAATGTTTTATGCAGCTGAAGAAGGTAAGATTGAGCATGATGGGATGCATTCAACTGATGTAAATATGCAAGGGTGCAGTAGCGCGGTGGTAGACTCTGTCACAGGCGCAGCTTTCGATAAGGACCAGGATGTCGAGGGTAAAGGGAAATCGGCCCAGGAGGTGTGTCAGCCGGAAAAGAACGGTAAAGATTTTCAAGCTCTAACATGTGTTAACTGCTCCCCTGCCTGTATC
This sequence comes from Helianthus tuberosus, assembly GCA_030545235.1. NCBI lineage: Eukaryota > Viridiplantae > Streptophyta > Magnoliopsida > Asterales > Asteraceae > Helianthus > Helianthus tuberosus. Next base: position 132,410,888 of record CM060387.1, on the reverse strand, counting down.
ATTTAGTGAGTTAACATGTGTTAATCATATACACAGTGTGCGAAGGCGATACGATTTTTGATGAACGGAATTTAGATGGCCCCAATTGGAGTCTTGGAATGACACAAATTGGGGGTGAATTGGACGTGTCATAGGAAATCGGTACGATAGAGCATTAAAGAAACTCAGTATTGATGGGTTAGTAGGGGTCATCTGTAATATACTTATTTGCATTAAACGTGCAGGGTGCACAAGTGGGAAGGTGGATGATATTTCTCGGACAGAAACAGTGCTGGAGCGTTCCGGTGAGCTGAAATACATTCATTTACTGTGAAAAGTGTTGTATTCTTCAATGCGTAACGTGAGTTATTTATTTTATATGTTTTAGGCGATATGGAGGCTACCACAGACTTGAGTATGGTTATAATGGTAGAACCAGTTAGCTCCTATGACCCGGCCCTTGCAATCCACAAAGGGCTAACTGGTCTGGAATTTTGTGGGGGTGATATGAATGATGTGGAGGACAATATTCCGCTTGCAAACCGTGTGCGTATGTTGGATGAGATGCGGGCCCAAAAACGGAAGCTCCCTTTCAGAGAAAAAGTGGCAGCGGAAGCAAACAGATCACCTTACTATATAAGGTCTGTTGACATGGGGCTGGCAATAACTAAGAAGGAGGCAAATCTGTGGGAGTACATATACGTTGATGAAAGCCCATTGCACTCTTTAAATGGGCATTCTCGTAGGAAGCGGTCAATGGAGGCAAACGTGTAAGTAGAACTGCAACGTGGTTTATTGTTTTATAATAATAGGGTAAACCATGAACCAAGTTCCACACTTGATAATTCGTTATATTTTGATTTTTTCCGCAGGAGGGAACAGGGTTCGTCGTCGGTTGTTGATGTAGATAGTCCGATACACATGGCTGTGTAAGTAGGGGGGTCACCATACCAAAATTTAGTAAAATAATAAATAACATGTGTTAAAGTATGCAATTTAATTTATAATTTGTACATCTGAAACCAGGGAGTTGCTGTTTAGAAGCCCTACCCATGTAGAAGCGTCTCGGGCTATGTTCAAGAGTTTAAACGTTGGCAATGAGATCTCAGATGGTATTATCGACTGTTGGGCGGAGGTGCTAAACTTCCAAGAGAAACGGAAATCACGGGGGGCTTACAGTAGGCAATTCTTTGGTACCAAAGTTGTGGTGAGTGTCATGTATATAGAGATTACAGTGTGGCGACTTTTTGAGCTTATTAATTTCTCTGTTGTGGTTAAAGTTTCCGTGGATGCTAACAACTGAGGAAGGTGGAGTCGAGGCGCGGATGCACAAGTTTCGGCTTGGAATAAAAGGTGCGATTAACAGCGGTGAAAATGTTCCTGACTTTCGAAATCACGACATTGTTTTCTTCCCGATATTGGAGCACAAACACTTTTACTTGCTAGTGTTTGAGTTACGCGACCCGGGAATTTATGTCGTTGATAATGACAAAGCCCGCCAAGGTCAGTTGATAGAAGATAGTGTCTACTACCTCCACAAGGACACAGCGTATAAGATCGTAAGTTTCTTATAAACTGACAATTGTTGAACAAATAAGTGTGATAATATTGAGGAACTGCTTTTTTATTGAGCATGGCTTGTATATGTGTATGCAGAAAGATATGTTTGTGCAATATCTTCGGGAGGTTGGGAATCCGCGAGCCGATGACATAGAGTACTGCAACATCCAGCGTATGCCGGTTCCTTGGGCGACCACCGCAAACACAACTGATTGTGGGGTCTTCTTGATGCGGCACATGGAGTGCTACATGGGGAAAAACAAAAGTTTTAACTGTGGGTTCAGCATGAGTGGGGCGAGGAAGATGGCGGAGGTGCGAAAGTTGAGAAAGAGGTATGCTGCGCACATCTTATGTTCGGAGGTGAATGTGCTGCTGCCAAAAATCAAGCAGGATTGCCGAATAGAGTAACACGTGTTAGGGGGGTGAAATGGTAGTTACTGTAGCACCAGTGTGCATTAATTGCGCCAGCTTTGTTTTTGGAAACATGTAATGTACTTTGATGGATTTGGGGATGTTGCTTTAAACTTATTGCGGGGTAGGTGTTTTGTTGGGTATGGCATCGTCACGATGTCTTTTTGGGGATAGACTATCTATATACAATCTGATGTTTAGTAACTTGGTAATTCTATACTCTAAAGAATATTGATGTGTTGTTGGATGTGTTACAATATTATTAATCTAGTTGATTGACGTAGTTGATAATGTTTTAAATGAGGTTGTTTGAAATTATATAAAGGTACGTGTAACATTATAGAAAATGAGAAAATGATGCTTCCAAGGGAACCACTCTTTCTAAAAATGTAGTAGGAATATTGGAAATTGGGGAAAGTAGGTGGCAGAAGTCTACAAACATAGGGGTTGGTGTCTATAAAACAACTTTATTGGGAAAGGAACCATTGCTTTTTGGCCCCTTATGGTCACATCAAAGTCAAGTCACAAAGACCTATATTAAATGTACCTAGTTCAAACCTCTATAAGTATTGTGGTGAAGAACCAAAGTCATATTCTGTAATACTTCACCACTTCAGTTAACCATAAACTGTTAGCGGTTCCAAAGTGGTGTAATGTGATGGACCCGTGTAAAGGTAAGGTTACGGCTACCCAACCAGGCATGGAGAAGCGTATGCAAAAGGGGAAGGAAGCATGTGAGGGCCAGTACGGGGTGTGCTACGAAAGAAAAGTGTCTCACAAAAATCGAGAAGACGGGAAAACTAGAGTAGCATCTGGTGACGATGCTGCAGAAAGCGGAACCAAAAATGTAACTGATGTAGCTGGTGTGTCGCAAGAAACGTCACGCCGTAGGGAACACGTTGTTCCAGAAGCTGAAAAGTTGAAGGGGCTACCAGATGAGTTGGTTAGGTTGCTGACGGATCCAGACCATGAATTATGTGGTTGCCCGTTGTGTCCATACTCACCCGAAACAATCCAGTCCTGGTGTTACCATGACCCATGGGAGAGTGAGCGCAACCCCTCTCCTCTGTACTTTCATGATGAGGAATTTCCCACACCATGATGAAAAGCTTGTTAGAGATGGAGGATAACAATGGGTAGTTAGTATGTTGAAAATGGTTGAAGATGTGTTAACCTGATGACCCTATGTTGTAACAAAACGACATACCAATGTCGTTTTGTTGGTATTTTATTATGTTTTTTTTTTTTGGCAATCAATGTGTTTTAGACGCGGGGGGTGTAACCTATTAGTAGAATGTGTGTTTAAGTTGGCTAGACGTGAAGTTTAATTCTATAACCTGACGTGGTTTAATATATAAGCTTTTTTTGCGTGGTTAAGACAGATTGTTTTGATCCTTTCAAGTTAAAAGAACCAAGCATTATGGGGGCTAACATGTGTTAAGCATCTGTTTTTATGCCATTGTAAAAAAATAAAACACAAAAACACAATTATCAAATGTAACACATTGGAAATGATGATCCACACCCGTGAATGGCACAAAAACCATCTTGTACCTATGAATAAAAAATTGATTTGATGTTAACAATATGTAAAACTTTTTTGGGTTAGGGTTGTATACTTGGGGATCAGGCCTAACACATGTTAATGGGGGGGGGTGGGGTTTGACTAACCTGTTAGTGCTGTAAGTTGCGTCAAACGCGAGGACATCGCCAAAAGCTTTGTAGTTTAGCTTTGAAATCTCATCAGCCCAGAACCTGTTTTTGTGTGGTTAACACAGATTGTTTTGATCCTTTCGAGTTAAAAGAACCAAGCATTATGGGGGCTAACATGTGTTAAGCATCTGTTTTTATGCCATTGTAAAAAAATAAAACACAAAAACACAATTATCAAATGCAGATAATATTAAGATAAGCCCATTAATAGCAAATAGAGGTCCCCAAAGAAGTAGGGCTACAAACACAAAAGTGGCCAAGGCCGTAGAGTTTCTTACAATCCTAATTATGGTTAATGGGATCAAAATAGTTCCACCTTCTTACACACGCAACAGAGAAGAGCAGGACGATGTCAAAAGACTGTTACATGTGTGTAAGAAGGACAAAATGAAGAGAGTCTCCCATGACATAGTACTAGAAAACGACAATAAAGATTTTAATCAGAGGGTGAGTCGCCAGAGGCGGTCTGCCTTTGTTGTTCAGCAGCTGCCTTTGCTGCTTTCATTGCAGCCACCTTAAGGCAGTTGCGTGAGTCGTGGTCGTCGACATACAGACCACAACGCTTGCATAAACGAAGCTGCTTTGTACGTTTTGGTGGTTTTGCCTTTGCCTTCTCACCGGGCCCAGAAATGCGAGTATGAGTACCACATCCTTTATTGCGTGCAACTTCTGGATTAGCAACTTCGACTGGAATGTTGATTGGCTGTCCAACTATTTCTTCCATTTGACACTCGTTTGATTCATTTTGAATTGTAGACAATGGTTGCTTGGAAAGCACATTGATCTTGAAATCCCTAAGTTGGTCAACCAATTTTGCCAACGAATCCTCATCGGTTCTGGCCACATCAACGCATTCAGTAACGAGGTCGAGGATTTCATTCCGCATAACGGACGGTGCGTGTGGGTTGACTCCGTATCGGCTGGAAATTGAAAAAACCTGTTTGGGGAGGGCATCTCGACGCCACCTATCGTTTATGTATTGTGGTGGAATCCTTTCAACATTTTTCAATCGATAGACGCAAAAGACATGGCGACACAGATATCCGATACGTGTGAAATTCCTGCATGAGCAACTGGCGGATTGGTCTACAGTGTTATACGTAACCTGTTTTGAACATAGACAGCAAAAAAGAAAGCCATTTAGATCTAACATGTGTTAGAGGATGGGTAATAATGAAATTGCCTAACATGTGTTACCTGATAGACGTTTGTGATGTTGTTCCTTTTATCCAAATGAGTGACGTCTATCAGAAGACTGGAATTGCTGGACTCGGCTTGGTTTGTGATGTAGCATAAAAACTTCCCTTTAATTATCTCTTTTTGAACTTGCGCGAAAACAGCGTTTGTGTAAATGGTGAACGCGTGCTGTTCTATCGCTAAATCAGTATTGCCAGTGAACATCGTGGATGAGGTTTTGTACTCCGATACACGTTGACGATATCGTTGGCTGTCTACCCTATTTTCAAAGCACATCATAAATTGTACAAGGGTGTTTGCGCTTGTTGAGTTGACCTTGAAGGCAGCGTTAGAGCTTTCGCAGCGGGAAGTGGTCTTCATTAAGCAACACATGGGCAGTTCCCTGAAGTAGGCTGGTACCCAGAGATGTTTGATGTTGTACATGTCGTTCAACCAGCTGTGGTCTTGAAGCCCAAATGTTTGTAGGAGGTCATTCCAGCGGGACTCAAACGTTTCAGGTTTGATATAAACATTCCAAACCAACCGATGAATGCAGGACCGAAGATCAGTGTTATCGAGAACGTCGGCAGAGATCTGAAAAAAGTTAATAGTTACTAACACGAGTTAGATTAAAAACAGTTTGAGAAGACATATAAAAATTGTGTTATGTTGGATAACACATGTTAAGGGCTAACAAATTAAGCTAACCTTGGAGGGTAGTTTTTTCATTATATGCCACATGCATAGACGGTGTCGTGATTCGGTAAAGACCATAGGAACAACTTGTAGCATGGATGGGTCTTGATCACTCAGCACGAGAGTTGGTTGAGTACCGTGTGCCTTCAAGAAAGCCTTAAGCAACCACACATAAGATTCAATGGACTCGGTTGATATCAAACCCGCTCCAAATGTAACACATTGGAAATGATGATCCACACCCGTGAATGGCACAAAAACCATCTTGTACCTATGAATAAAAAATTGATTTGATGTTAACAATATGTAAAAAAATTTTGGGTTAGGGTTGTATACTTGGGGATCAGGCCTAACACATGTTAATGGGGGGGGGGGTTTGACTAACCTGTTAGTGCTGTAAGTTGCGTCAAACGCGAGGACATCGCCAAAAGCTTTGTAGTTTAGCTTTGAAATCTCATCAGCCCAGAATACAGAAGACAACTTTCCATTTGATACAGTGTAATCAAAATAGAAGTTGGGTAGGTTGTCAAAACGCTCACGCAGGCGTTCAAGGAAAACTTGTGCGTCGCGTTCACCAATAAAAATTCGCAACTGGTGGCTAAAGTTTTTAAAATCCACCGGAGTCCCATTGACATTGTGATGCCCTCCTTTTAAAGCTACAAGACATCTATAAGCTCTCATTGGTCCGATACGGTTTAGACTCATATTGTGAATGAATTGTTTCGTGGAGAATGACAGCTTCCGTGATATCTTGCTAAGATCACGGTTGTAACTCTCAACAAGTTCATGATTATGAATATCATTGAAACTCAGAACTGTGTATGAATCATTCGAGATTGAGACTAGTATGCTTGCCTTACAGTCACACCATGTGAAGTTGGTCCTCCGGTGCTTAACAGAAGATTCATCTAGGGTGTCAAAGGTCCTCTTGGGTTGTGGTTTTCCATATTTTGAGCATCGAAGATACTTGTGTGTGGGAATTCCATTCCAGACTTTAGTTTGCCCTTTTTTTACAGAAAAACCTGCTTCAAACGCATAAAGTTCATACATCGAAAGAACATCCGCAAAAGTTGGATAAGATTTCCCACACACTGGTATGAACTTATCAGCGACATTAGGAATCCAGTAACGGGTTCCCTGAGGGGTATCAAAAACAAAGTATGGATTCGATGGCCCTGCATCATAAAACGAAAAAGGTTAGGAATCTGCTATACATGGCATGACAAAAGGTTAGAAATCTGTGATATGATAATAAAGTGGGCTCCCATGTAATATATACAACCGTCTAACTGGCCGCGTGATGATTCAGCAAACATAGAAGGACCATGAGATGATCCAGAAACAGCAACAGTCATGGCCTGCATATGGGAATCTTGGGATGCTACATCTGAACATTATGGAATATGTTTGAACAATGCCATATCTGGGGAAGAAAAAAACAAAACCAAAGTATAGAAAAAACAAACCTTCTTCATTATCCATGACCTGGTCATCATTAAATGCGCTGTTCATGAAATTGTTGGATATCACAACATCCGGGGATCTAACAGGGGCTTCAGATGACCGAGAACAATCAACATGCATATAAGTGTATACAAAAGCTTCGAATGGAACAAGTGAACATGGACATGCAGTATAGTTTGGATTAAAAAGAATACAAGTTGTAAAAGACAAAAAAAACAGGACTTCGTGAACAGTTAAATTACATATATGGACAAACCTGGAGCATTAAATTCCTCATCATTTTGGAAGTCGCTGCAAAAGAACCGGTTGGGGAAACTATGGATCGGCGACATTGATTGTGAGGTTGGTGGATTGGTCTCCATGGATATTAATGGAGAAATGAACAGGGGAGTAGAAGATGAATATGTAGTTCAGTTGAAGAATATATAAAATGAGAAATTGTAAAAGAAATATGGGGGTGGGTGCATTGTACAAATGAGTTGATGTGCATTAAATGCTGATGTCAATTCAACCAGCTGATAACATCTTGCCTAACACAAATTACATATATAACCTTCCATCAAAAAGTAACTAGAAGTGTGGGAGGGCTACGTGGCTAAATGATGGCCACTATTATAGTTTGCTAAGTTTTCTAAGAATATGGGGTTTCTTACTAAGCGTTATCCTATATATATATATATAAAATAACTACTATATATCCGCTAGTAGATGACTCTACCATTCTGGTAATCATACATGAATAGTTTCAGTAATTTGTGTTGTTCATCATCTCTTAATACAACTTTACGATCATCTAGTTGTTCAATAAGAAAAGGCTTTCAAACTATCTTTTCAACTCAACAATAAACGATACCCGAATTCAAACATAAATAAGCCATAATCCTTTGCAAGGCTACAATCAATGCCTTAAGGCAAATAGACAAAGATTATTCTTCAAGTGCAATCATGCAAATGATCTCTTGGCCTATGGTGAATGGGGAGATGGGTTGCTTCTTGTGGAGGTTCTGGGTTCAAATTCAGGTAAGGGGTTTTAATACTAACTTGGTGATACTAACTACTAACTTGGTTAGTGACATTCTAACCGTACGCCGTTCAAAAAAAGTATATGGTTTTATGCAAACATAATAATTAAGATGTTTAGGCCTCCAATAATTTTTTTGATAGTTGAGGGTATCTAAGTTGTACCCCTATTTATGTTTTTTTTTTAAAGGAAAACTTCATTAAGCAACCGACCAACCCGGAAAAGACGGGCAGCCAGAACACACTAACAACTATACAAATTTACACCAATCTTCCCACGATACATCTATACATTTAGATCTATTCTTAAACCAAAGATACCCGAGCGTTCTAATAGAGCAAAAAACCTCCTCCACCTTCGGAACTTTATCATTAAAGACAAGGTCGTTCCTAGCTTTCCATATCATCCAGCACGCGATTATAACAATACCTTGATACGCAGATTGACTCTTTCCTTTCAGACCACAGAACCGATGGGCGGTCAGCACATCTTCGAAGGAAAACGCTACCAGAAACGGAACCTTACACCAAGCACTAACCTTCAGCCAAATGGTCGTAGCGAAAGCACAAGCTGTGAATAAATGGGAAGCCGTCTCATCCCCCGACTCACACATCGGGCAAACCACATCCGAAACAGGAACGTTCCGCTTGCTAAGTTCCACCCTAGTAGGCAATCTTTCCAACAACGCCCTCCACGCAAACACATTACATTTTAATGGAGTCCATTTACACCACTCCCATATAAACCTAGAGTCGACTCCGACCAAAGGAACCATGAGATCATAAGCAGACTTCACAGAAAAGACGCCGGAGTCGTCCCACTCCCAACACCATTTATCATTACAAGCCGAAAAAGAAACGTTACGCAGGAGGGAGCATAGAGAAGACCACTCGGCCAACTCAACATTGTTATTAGGAGGACTTTTCCAACGCCAAGAAGCTAAAGGGTTAGTTACAGGACGGACGATCCGATCACGAATGCAACATCTTTTATCGCGCTCCAACTCGAAGAGGTTCGGAAAACAAAACTTTAACGGATCCTTGCAAAGCCAGGGGTCCAACCAAAAAGCGATGTTCAAACCATCCCCCACAATCCCTCTTATGTAATGACGAAACCGGTCCTGACCGCGCAACGGTCTATTCACAACCTTGACAATATTACCCCACGAACCACCCAAAGAAGCATTAGCGGGAAGAAAATCCCAAGCACGACGGTGCGAGTGGATCGCCGAAATGACTTTGACCCACAAGGAGTTCCCATCGGTTTTGAATCTCCAAGCCCACTTCAAAAGAAGAGAATAATTGACGAGACCGAGCTTGCGAATCCCCAAGCCGCCCTTATCGATCGGAGACGCAACACAGTCCCATGACACCCAACTCATTTTTCTATCCACACCGGTTCCGCCCCACAGGAACTTCCTCATGATAGCCTCCAAAGAATTTATGACCCCGACAGGAACTTTAAACAGAGAAAAGAAATAGATAGGAATGCTATAACACCGATTTTATGAGGGTAAGCCTACCTCCTATGGACAAAGTAGAAGCTTTCCAAAGCGAAAGTCTAGACTCGAAAGTCTCGATCACCGATCTCCAATTGGAGATACGATTCATATTGGCTTCTACCGGTATCCCAAGATAATTAAAGGGCAATTTTTCATATTGGCCCCTATTTATGTTAAAGGGTCCAATTGAACATTTCAATTTTCTTTGATACATTGGTTGTGTAGCATATATTTATGTATTTTTGGATTATCTAAATGCATCAACTCTTATTTTCCCTTGAAGATTCCCTTTCACTAATATGTTTTCAATACGTTACATTAATGTCTCATTCATAGCGTTATGGACATTAGTTGTGTGGCAAAGTCTCAACTCAATGGTCACGGCTCCTTTTTTTTTTTAACCGCAAACCACTTTATATCTAAACTAGTTTTTTAAATGGAGGGCGAAACCGTAAATTGAAACTGGGAACAAAATTCAAAGTGAGTTTTTGAACCGAGGGCAAAAGCGTAAATTTGAGTTAGGAGCAAAATTATAATTTTATTTTGAGCTGGGGGCAAAAACGTAATTTTAAACAAAGGACGAAAGCGTAATTTTAAACTGGAAACAAAATTAAATTAAAAATAAGTTGGTCCAATAGGGAAGTGTTAGGCAAGCTGCCTGGCACTATTCCCCTAACTTGGAAATGTATATGTTGGATATATAAAGAGCCAGCATGCCGCAGGCACGACTCCTACTATAGGTTTTACATTCACTTGCTATGTAGGTAGCGTTGTGAAGCTATGTCCGTACGCTACACCAATAGTATACTTACAAAATTACATTGTGCAAGCACAGACGTTATTTTATGAGACATATGATAACACGTAAAGAAGTGTAAAAATTGTGTTAGCACGTCTTCTTTCTCCTCCTCCCTCTCGCAAAACTTGTTAAGGTGTTTTTGTAGAAAAAACATCCACCATAACTCTCTCATTTACGTCATTCCCTCTCCTAAAAATACGTCCATGAACGCTCTACACGTAACATGTGTGAACAAGCATAAACACACAAACTCATAAACATATAGCAATGAAGAGAGATATTGGTTAAAAATACTTTCACTATTATAAATAAAACGAACCAAAAGATTTCCAATATCAATTCGACACCAATTTTTGGCGTTTTCTATATTAGTGCCGGTTTTTACCTTCATGTACTGATATCGAACAGGACCGTCCCGGTATTTTCGATACCAGTACTGGTTCGATACTGGTTGACACCAAGCTTATCCCAACCCCTGATATTAAAAAAAAGATTACAGTTAAAAAAGTAAAGAAAATAATTATTATTATGATATTAAAATAATAAAAGTATTAAAAAAGACTATATATTATTATAATATTAAAATCACTATTCATTTCAGTTCGTTTACTAATTTATAGTAAAGTAATATCACAAGTTCAATTACTAAAGTAGTTAAAATTGATCAGAAAAACTCAAAAATAAATATCGCATTTTACATTTTAGTCTTCACCAAAGTAATTTTCCCTCGTTTCTTCCAACATTTTAGTCTTCACCAAAGTAATCACCTCTCATTTCTTCCATTCAAAAGTCGCCGCATCAACCCCACCAGCTAAAACGACTAGGATTTGGCCTACACATTTTGGCAAAAAGTGTCAATCAAGCCTATACGTTTGCTGAAAAGTGTCAGCTAAGCTGGTTTAGCCCGCTCTTTCGATCAGCTCAGCTTGCGCTTTTAGTAAAAGTGCCGCTTTTGATGAAAAGCATCAACTCAACCCACGCATGTTTATTTTTTAAAATTTTCGATATTACTTTTACTATTTCAGTATTTTATTTTTTTATAAAAAGTATGGGTATTTAAAAAAAAGCCAAATTAATAAAAAAAAAATTCTCTATCCTACACATTCTACATCTTAAGACACGCCGCCACTCTTGTTGAATTTTTTTTGGAAATGGTATATTTTAGAAATATTTTTAGGATAACGGGGAAGTCAAAAAAAAAAAAAAGGAATTTGGGGTATCCGCTATTCCTAATAGCGGATTAGGAAGGATTGGGAAGAAGAATATGGTGTGCCGTACGAGGTGTCAGACTTATTTCCTAAGCTGCTATTCTGAATAGCGGATTAGGAGGAAACCATTTAACCCAGTTAACTTTTAACAAACCAAACTAACCCCTTTAACTATCTATCTAACCTTCGTTAAATAATATTATTTTGTTAAATAATATTATAAACAATAATATAAATGGTTCAAACCTAACTGATTAGAATATTATGATAAATTTTTTTTATTTTAGTTTTAACCCAAAGGTTTGTACCTTTTCCAATTTTAACCCTACATAATTTGTTTTTTTAACGTTTTCCGTTTTACGCACCGCCGCAACGCGGGGTGTGCTTTGGGGGTTTCAAAGAAAAAATTGTTATGCATAGTTGTCGTAACGTTGGCTTTGGGGGGTTTCAAAAAAAATGTTTTTGTTTTTACTTTTCACCCAAAAGTATTTCATAAATTACTTTTAACCCAAAACTATTTGTTTTTTTACTTTTAACCCAAAACTTTTTATCTTTTGCAATCTATCCTCATAACCTTTTTTACTTTCAACTTTGGTCATTTATAGTTTCCATTTTCGCAAATTTTTCGCTCTATGCTTGGTTCTAAATTTTGTGACTTAACACATCACAGCTGTGTCTTTGGCTTAACGTTTTTACGTTTCGTTCTAAATTTTGCGAGTTAACACGACGCAACATGCGTGAGTGGGTGAACGTTTTTACATCGTCTATTTTTACCCCGTTTGACAGGTTTAACATAACGTGTGGGTCGTAGATCGACTTAGTTATAAATAAAGAATCCCCGCCGCATTGCGGCGGGTCGTAATCCTAGTTTAATTAAAAATGTAGAATTAAAATTAATTAATTAGTAATGTGTATAGCTTTTAATTATTTTATACCAAATAATACAACGAGTTTATTAATTTATACCAAATAATACAAATAATGAGTTTTGTATTATTTGGTATAAAATAATTAAAAGCTATACGCATTACTAATTTATTAATTTTAATTCTACATTTTTAATTAAACTAGGATTACGACCCGCCGCAATGCGGCGGGGATTCTTTATTTATAACTAAGTCGATCTACGACCCACACGTTATGTTAAACCTGTCAAACGGGGTAAAAATAGACGATGTAAAAACGTTCACCCACTCACGCATGTTGCGTCGTGTTAACTCGCAAAATTTAGAACGAAACGTAAAAACGTTAAGCCAAAGACACAGCTGTGATGTGTTAAGTCACAAAATTTAGAACCAAGCATAGAGCGAAAAATTTGCGAAAATGGAAACTATAAATGACCAAAGTTGAAAGTAAAAAAGGTTATGAGGATAGATTGCAAAAGATAAAAAGTTTTGGGTTAAAAGTAAAAAAACAAATAGTTTTGGGTTAAAAGTAATTTATGAAATACTTTTGGGTGAAAAGTAAAAAAAAAAACATTTTTTTTGAAACCCCCCAAAGCCAACGTTACGACAACTATGCATAACAATTTTTTCTTTGAAACCCCCAAAGCACACCCCGCGTTGCGGCGGTGCGTAAAACGGAAAACGTTAAAAAAACAAATTATGTAGGGTTAAAATTGGAAAAGGTACAAACCTTTGGGTTAAAACTAAAATAAAAAAAATTTATCATAATATTCTAATCAGTTAGGTTTGAACCATTTATATTATTGTTTATAATATTATTTAACAAAATAATATTATTTAACGAAGGTTAGATAGATAGTTAAAGGGGTTAGTTTGGTTTGTTAAAAGTTAACTGGGTTAAATGGTTTCCTCCTAATCCGCTATTCAGAATAGCAGCTTAGGAAATAAGTCTGACACCTCGTACGGCACACCATATTCTTCTTCCCAATCCTTCCTAATCCGCTATTAGGAATAGCGGATACCCCAAATTCCTTTTTTTTTTTTTGACTTCCCCGTTATCCTAAAAATATTTCTAAAATATACCATTTCCAAAAAAAAATCCACTCTTGTTTCTAATTTAGAATATTACAATATTTTGTATCATCACGCGCATAGTTGACTATTCAAACAAGCAAGCATCCCATACATACAACCATCTTCATCTAGATCATCATCAATCCTTCCTAGGAACAAACACAGAAACACAACCAACCCCACAAAACTCACCATAAAACCCAAAAACCAACTCTTATTATTCTCACTTCTCCTCCCTCCCTCCCTGCATAATCAAATCAACAACAATATGGTGGATTATCATGTTCACAGGCATACCCAGATGAAAAAAGGTGTCAACTTGGCATTAACTCATGTCGATGAAGAACATGGTTGTGTTAGCATCAAAAGATCAAGACCAAAGCTTCTTTTTTTTCTCACTTTTTGCTCTCTTTTGTCTTGTTTTTTGCTGCTTCTTCCTTCCCTTTTTCCTACCTCCCCTTCTTCCACTTTCTCTCTCCTATGTAAGCTCACTTTCTCTCTCTCTCTCTCTCTATGTATGTTTTGAGATGAAGTTTGAATGTTTATATGTTTTTTCTTAATGGGGTTTGTAGATTCATATGAAGGTGATGATGATGAGACCCTTTCTGGTGGTTATAAAGCTCCCCTTTGTTCATCTGTTGCAGATGGTAAGATTTTTCTCTCTTTCATTCATTTTCTGTACATTTTTTTTATTGTTAGGGTTGGCAGATTGACCCGAACCCGATGGGTAAATCCGAAATATGAAACATCTGATGGGTAATGGAATGGGTATTCGGATATGGGACCAGATATGGTATTAGGGGGTGTTTGGGGTTCCTTCTATTTCAACTTATTTGAGGCAAAAAGGACTTTCCAAAGTGTTTGGAATTCCTTTGTGTGTGAGTGAATAAGTCAATAAGTCAGGAAAGCCATTTTCAAAAGGAAAACCAAACATGCACTTAGTTTAAAATATTTCACGGGTATGGGATCGGTTTGGAATTTGGTGCCGAAAATCGCATACCCGTGTGTCCAAACTCCACTCGGAAACATTTTTTTTTTATATTTCTAATTTCATTGGGTAATAAAGTTATATATAAATTAAAATAGTAAGAAACGTATTTGGAAATCCTGGAAGATTATTTTTTTAACAAACTAACGAGTATACTCTGTACATTCTGGGTAATTACATGACAAAAACCAATGGGTATCGAGGCAGGTGTTAGACACAATTTTACAATAGGGTATTGGAGTGAGATCACTAAAACCCGTCCCAAAAACGTGTCATTTTTTTTTTGATTCTTGATGTTTGTTTGAATTGAATACATGTTTTTAATCTTTGTGGGTTTGATTTGCAGGAACTATTTGTTGTGACAGAACCAGTGTTCGATCAGATATATGTATGATGAAAGGGGACATAAGAACAAACTCTTCTTCATTCTCCATCTTCCTGTACACCTCAGGCAACGTCTCTGGTGATGTTATCACCACCAGAGACGATGAACTCCAGCGCGAAAAGATCAAACCGTACACTCGAAAATGGGAGCCATCCACCATGGCCACAATTGATGAACTAACTCTCATTTCCAAGAATTCCAACGGTTCAACAGTCGAAAACCGGCCTAAATGCGATGTAAACCACGACGTTCCAGCCGTTTTCTTCTCCACCGGAGGCTTCACGGGCAATGTTTATCATGAGTTCAACGACGGGTTGATCCCGCTTTACATCACTTCTCAGAAGTTCAACAAGAAAGTTGTGTTTGTGATTCTTGAATATCATGATTGGTGGGTTATGAAGTATGGTGATGTTGTTTCTAGGTTGTCCGATTACGAGCCGGTAGATTTTAACGGGGATCATCGAACACATTGTTTCTCGGAAGCTATAATCGGGTTAAGAATCCATGACGAGCTCGCGATCAATTCTACATTGATGAAAAACAACGAAACTATCAAAGATTTTCATGATGTTCTAGATAAAGCGTACGTGCCGCGAATTCAGGATTTGGTTCAAGAAGAACCAATCGCGGTCCTTGAACCAGAAAAGCCTAAGCTCGTGATCATATCGAGAAACGGGTCTCGGGCCATTACGAACCAAAACTTATTAGCAAAAATGGCGGAAAAAATCGGGTTCAATGTGGAGATTTTGTGGCCCGACAAAACGACTGAGTTGGCGAAAATTTACCGGTCACTGAACTCGAGTGATGTCATGATCGGAGTACATGGGGCCGCGATGACTCACTTTTTGTTCATGAGGCCCGGATCAGTGTTCATCCAAGTTGTGCCTTTAGGCACAACTTGGGCCGCTGAGACGTACTATGGAGGGCCTGCTAAGAAGCTTGGTTTGCGATATATTGGGTATGAGATTCTTCCACAAGAAAGCTCATTGTACAACGAATATGAAAGAAACGATGCTGTTTTGACCGACCCGGATAGTGTTAATGATCGAGGATGGGAGTTCACTAAGAAGATTTATCTTGATCGACAAAAGGTGAAATTAAATCTGACAAGGTTTAGGAAGCATTTGGTTCGGTCACATTTATATATCATGGCAAAAAGAAACCAGGCTCAAAGTCATGCCCGAGCTGAAGTGACTTCGGGCTAGAATCCGAGTCCGATCAAGCTTGGGCCTGAATCCAACCCGAACCATAATGCCAATGTGTGAAGATCAACTATGGGGAACACTATAGCTTAGGAATTAGTTGTTGATTTTTTTTTTGTACATGATATCATAGGAAAGGGGGAAACATGCATTCTTTGATTTTTTTTATTGAAGTTGAGAAAATCTTTATTCTTTTATTACATTGTATTGATTGATTAATACTGGATTTTTACTTATACCTATCATAGATTTTGTTCTCAAGTGATTTATGGGTGACTTGCAGGGGCGGACTTAGGTAGAGGTTTGAGTGGGCGGACGCACCCCTTGAATTTTTTTGTGTGTGTATTTTATAGGGCAAAATCCCGATCGCATCTCTTGAAAAAATTTGGTTAAACCCCTCATTCCCACCCCTTGCAAATATAAATATTTTCTGGGTCTGTCTGGTGACTTGACTCGTATTAATTAAAGAACCTATTTATCACATTAATTTTCCGAAACTTTATCATGGTTTAGTTGTATATTATGTATGATTATTTGTGCAAATGATTTTTTAGTCTAGTGACACCAGATGTTTATCTCTATCAAAGTTTGAGTCCCACAGTGTAGACAATAGACGAATTTAGGAATTTAGAAGTACATCATATAGGGTGGGTGTCACATTTAAATAAATATATGATTGATGTTAAGTTGCACCTTGGTCGGTTGCTTTGATGTTGGGGGTCTTCTTTACAACTATACAATACACATTTGCATCAAAAGAAGTTATGGTTGTTCTGTGTGCATGATTGGTTGTACAATGTGCATGTGCTTGTTAGGAATCTTGCCTACTTTGGGCTGCCAACCTTTTTATGCGGAATGTTGTTTCATGAGAGTAGTACCCTATGATTAACCATTAAATATTACCCAATCATGGCCACTAATTCACTATCTTATATTCAACTTGTATTATAATATTTCTCGAGTTGACACATATGGAGACATTCATGTTTTTAATTTCAAACGAAGTTAAAATAGTATAAAGGTAATACTCTCACCTCACCCACCTATTCTGAAACAAAAAAAAATATGTATCCATGAAGAAACTAGCTTTATTTTTCGCTAGTTTGATTGTTCGTTTATACTTTATATATATAACTTATGCATAGGATAAACTAGTTTGATTGTCCGTCTATGCATATGACATACACACGCGTAGGTCATGTGTAGGTTATACTACCTACCAATGTTGTAAAACAAGGTATCGGAGGCTGAATAATCGCTATAAGGTAGGTTGCCGGGGTGATTTTTTTCAACTCTGCCTAATTACTTGGAATCAATCAAACGTGGTCAACCTCCGCCAGAATCGGTTCTTATTGGTCAAATAGGGCCGAACTTGACTTAAAAAATAAAAAAGATTAAATTGCCAAAATCATTCCAGATGTTTGGGCATGTTTGTCAGTTTCATCCAAAACAACTTTTTGTACCATATTACCCTTCACTTTTGAGGGTTTTTTTGTCATTTTTATCCAAACGTCGGAACACCTAGCGACTTCTACAACCATGCTACCTACATATACCAAAGGGCTTGTAGCCTAGCAACACCAAGATGTGAGGACAAGGTCTTCCCCTATGAGGTTAAGGATCTAGTTCCACAGTTGACAAAAGATATAGATTTAGAAATAGCATCGGAGTGAGTCACCGTTCTAAAATCAAACCTACATATATGTAGGAAAATGATACAATAAAATATATAGAAATTTTAAATTTTAATTTGATTGTTTTCGTGTAACTAACTTACACGTGTATATAATGGTGTAAGGGGCACTCCTCTAAGTGGAGAGTGATCTCTCTTACCCACAGCCAATCAGCACGCGCCACGTCAACTCCCCACTTAACTCCCCCCATACCCTCAATTTGATGGCGGCACTCCTCTCTTGGGGGACTTGCTTTTTTTTTTTTGTTTTTTTTATTTGTTTTAATATAAAAAAACGGTATAATTTGTTTACCCACAGCAAATCTCATCGGTGACCTCTCCCCGCTCCCCGATTTGGGTCACCGAGGGGTCGGCGGCGGTGTTCCCGATCGGGGAGTACACTCACCGCACCCCTCCCCGCAGGCGCCCCGGACACCATAAGAAGCATAGAATTTAAAAATGATAAACCACTCAGTGTTGAAGTAATCGCTAGTCAAGCGATGGGGTGGGGACTAGCGATTAATCGAAATTAATTTGGATTAATATTGATTAATCGGTACCTAGTCAGGATTTTTACAACCATGAAACCATTCTCTCTCTCTATGTATATTATTATTATTATTATTATTATTATTATTATTATATATATTAAAATATGAGATAGTGATGAATAGTAATTTTTTTTTTGTTACATATTCAAGTTTTTGATTTTAATTTTGTAACTTCGGTTTTCTATAATTTGTGTCACAAAGGTTAAATAAGTTTAGTTTTTGTTTTATGTTTTTTTTTTTTGGGTTTATTCTTCATTTGTTTGTTACTTAGCAAGGTGTTACCAATGGGGTGGTGGTCTATTGGCAAAGACAATGCCTTTAAAAACACCTAGGTTGGGAAGGAGAAGGTCTTGGGTTCAAGTCCCACAGACGACAGGGGACTAAAGAAATTAGTCGTTCAAAAAAAAACTTAGCAAGGTGTTTGTTGGTCACATTTGATCTCTTAAGTTTTGTTTACCCCCTCCACTTTCTAGTTCATATCGGTATAAATTCAAAATCGTCTACGTTTTACGTCACACAAGTCACTGGGTGTTAGAAATTCGTGTTTTTATTTTTACATGTTTTCCCGCTTTTGGTCGTCATTCGGTTGTTACTTAGCATGATTTTACGTCCCAACCCTACAATACTAGCATAGTTTATGCCCCGCACCCGCAACGTGGACAACGGTGGAGAAGGTGGGTGGCGGTGGTGATCGGAGGTAGCAGCGGCGACGGTGGGTGACGACGGCAGGCGGTGATGGTGGATGGCGGTGGTGGTGGTTGGTGGCAACGGTGGTGGGTTATTGTGTTGTTAATGAAGGGTGAAGAGAGAATGGAATGGAAAACAACAGGGGGACAGGTGGAATGATTTTGAGGGATGGAATGCACTTTGGAATGGGCGATTCTATTCCACCGACCAACCAAACACTCTTTTATTCATTCTCTCGCAATGGTCCACACCATTCCACCTCTCATTTCTGCATACCAAACGCTACCTAAAGTCTAAAGCTGATGGCATGTCGGAAATTCCGATCTCTATACATGTAACAACCAAAAACTCGAATCTCTTTTCTTGAATTCAAAATCGAATATCACAATTTTTAAAGCTGCATTGCAATATAATACACTATATCGCGATGTAGTTACTTAATCAGTAGATATATTAAAAAATACAAGGAAGTATTTAACTAGCCAATTTGCAATATCAAAATTGAAACACAAAATGACAACATGAGCTAGTGTAAGGAGAAATAAGGAAAAACTCACTTATTTGCTTCAATAAATTCTCTGTACTCTTTCTTCATTTTCACCCCCGATACACTCCTGCATATTCATTCATATAAGTAATAACGTATCACAGATTAAGTTAACAACACAAGACACATTTCGACCCGTTCACTTGTGAATAAGTTGTTTCGGATTATAGTGAAATAACACATAACTTTTTATGTAATTGCCCCTTAAAAGAAAAAAAGGAAACTACAAACCTGATCATTTCTTTGTTCTTAAAGAACTGTACACATGGTGTGCCCATAACATTTGCGGCTTCAGCAACCTCCGGATCTTCTTCAATGTCAATCTCAACAAAATGAACATTCTGATCAAACTCATCTATAACCTGCCATTAATTAAAGCTTCATAATATTAGTTCACATCAGATCAAAAGTTAACATACGAAAAAATATATAAATATGAAAAGGATTAACATTACCTTTCCCAAAATTGGCTTTAATGTCCTACATGGACCGCAAGTTGGTGATGTATATAGTACACAAATGAGTCTAGGACTTTCGTGATACAATTTACGCAATGCATACTGCATGAAAAGGAAATGGAGATAATTATGGAGCCATTAGCCAAAATAACTGATGTAAAATATATAAGATATCCCGACGAAAAGTAAAAAAGAAAAACCAGCAGGATCACATTCATAATATCATGTTTACCCATTCCAAACAAAAAATCTCATGTTTAACTGTAAAAAATATAATAAGTCATTTGTAAAAAAAAAAGTATTTGGTTGCGTCACGTGTCACAATTCTGTGAGCTCAAGATACTTTTTATCGTTTCTCTTATTTTGCCCCTTCATTTATAATATCATTGCTTTATTACTTAAAGTGGTTATTTATATGTAATTTCAATCATATCTTGTCTTGTCTCAAAGTATCGTTTTACAGATTCAAAATCTCCATTATTAACTATTTAATATTTCTTTGATTCACCCGTGTAATAGACCGACGGGTAGGGCTGTAAACGAATCCAACGTTCAATGAACATTTCGTGAACCGTTCGGCGGGAAGTTCGTTTATGTTCGTTCGATTAGCTTAACGAACGAACACGAACAAAAAAATTTGTTCGGTTAGCTTAGCGAACGAACACGAACACATGTCTCGTTCGTTAGACTGCATTCGTGAACATTTGGTAATATGTTCGGTTATGTTCGTTCATGTTCATTTGTTTCCGTTCGTTCGTGTTCATTTGATTATATTAAAAAACAATAAACATTTTTTTATCTAAACATATTGAAAACTTGAAACCCTATTTTTTACTAAGTTAGCTAAAATTTGGACATTCTAAGACATTTTTGGGATAATTATGTCTAAGTTAGTTAAACTTTCAATAATTATGTCTAACTAGTAGGAGTCCCCGCGTGATGCGGCGGGAACTCGGTCAGTATCAAAACCTTCGTGAGTTGTCGAAAAAGGCATTGACACGTGTTTTACATCGATTGAAAATCATAAAAACGAATACCAGTACCAGTTCTGATAATAATGATACCGGTATCGATGTTATCTAATCGAAATCAGTTTGGTTTGATATGGTACTGGTGAGGTACTATAACTCATATAACTCTGTTAAAAAGATAACAATTATGTATTTAGTTTTGTTCCTTATAAGTTGACGAACCCAAATTATAAAAGAAAAATCAAATGATGTGGTAAAGATGTATACATTATATACTATAAAAGCTAACACCGAAACTTAAAAAAAATATGTAACTACAATATATATATTAAATAAATGAACTTCACATCATATAATTTATGAACAGGTTGCTAAAAGTTTTTGCATGTCCTATATGGTAAGCTTTATATTATAGCTTGTTTATACTTTACATAATTAAATGAATTTAAAAACTCAAAAAACAAAATATAAATACTCAAAAAAAAAAAAAATCAAATATAAATAATATACATGTAGTTTGGACTTTTGAGTATTCATGACCTGCTCTAAACTGGTGGAGCACAAAAAAAGGAATAAGTGGCAGAATGGTAATTTGTATTCAACTATTGTCCAATTAATTTACTGTCCTTAAGGCCATTCATCAAATGTTGTATTATATAGAATGTAGTTAAACTTGATTAATTGTTTGGCGATTGTAGTAGACTTCTTGTGTTTTGATTTATCATTTGATGGTTGTATTTAACTATTTATGTCCAATGTTTAAGGATAACAATGTTTTTATTTTTTATTTTCAAGTTAAGTGTTTGTTTACGTTCGTTGTTATTTGTTTGCGCTCATTTGTGTTCGTGACCAGTGTTCACGAACTGTTCGTGAACAACTGAATTTCCTTAACGAACGAACACGAACATAAACTTATGTTTGGTATGCGTTCGTGAACAGTTCGCGAACATGTTAATTTCCTTAACGAACGAACACGAACATGGCCTTGTTCGTGTTCGTTCGGTTCGTTTACAACCCTACCGACGGGTTTCTAACCTAGTTACTGAATAAACAAACAGGAAAACAACTTTATTATTGTGAAACATCTCAACACATAACGTGATTTTAAATTATTTACTATGCACGGGGTAAATATGTTATTTTTAGTGTTTAAAAGGGTAAATATGGTATTATAAAAACTCACAACATATAAGAAATTTTGAACTTTTATGTGGATATATATGAAGACGCCCATTTTATATACCTGGCCCCTGTGCTTAGTAAGTGTAATGTCAAATCCTTCCTGTACGTCTCTTGGTGTGAGCTCTTTCTTAACTTCTTCAGTATGTGGCTGTGAAAATCACAAGATAAAAAGGTTAAATGTAAGTTATTGACCATTTTATATGTTCATTTTCATGTTAATGATAATAAACTAGTTTTGGTAAAATACCTGGTGAAATTCAATAAGAAGATTATTGCCGACAAGATATCTTTCCACTGAGAGCGCAGCAACGCATCCTGATCCAGCTGCAGTTATTGCTTGCCTCCATTCATGATCCTACCAATAAATTTTAAATTGAACATATGAAGATGATTACAAGTTAATACAAGGTTTATATTATATATACCACAAATATGCTATTATGTCACATACTCACATCAACCAACTTTGGCATTAATCAAATTTAGCCACTCAACTTTAATAATGACATGTTTAGTCCCTCAACCTTGGTAATGACATGTTCAGCCCTTTAACTATAAAACTTTAGTCCCTCAACTTTAATAATGACATGTTTAACTACTTAACTACATCAAACAACTTTAGCCCCTCAACTTTAGTAATGACATGTTTAGCCCCCCTTAACTGAGAACATGGTCCATGATAGGAGCTCGTGGAGACGTAGAATTAAGGTTAAGGATTTCTAGGAGAGGGTACAATTGTTTCTTTAGGTGTAGTGTATGGCCGTAGATATGTAACTATGTGTATATGCTGTTTTGTGTTGTCATATTTGTCTTGTTATACTCTTTCGCATCTCATGTTACATTGGTAGCTTCACACACACCTCATGTTCTATTTATTTCTTTCCTGGGTGTTTTAGAGCCGAGGGTCTCACTGGAAGCAGCCTCTCTATCCCTAGGGGTAGAGGTAAGGTGTGCCTACATCCCACCCTCCCCAGACCCTACAAATAGCTTTGCTATTGGTGGGATTTTACTGGGTATGATTGATTGATTGATTGAACTAAAACATCAAACAACTTTAACTCTAACAATCTGCTTATTTTTATCTACGTTTCGAACCCGTTGCGGAGCGGTTGTTATAAAAAAGAGATATTGTATTTACTATCTAGTATTATAGAGGTCACCCAAGCGGACAAAATTTCTACGCCACATTCTTTATACTTGATAACTATGATTTACATGTTATTAAACTTTTTAAATTAAATTAACTATTTTGGAAAATAAAAATAAAAAAGTTATCAAATGATTTTGATTTAAATATATAATTAAAAAAATATTCATAAAACGATAAGGATGTGTCTTTAAAGGTCCCGATGAAAAAAAGTCGTATACTTGGGTGGCCTCCACATACACTATCCCTAAATATATTGACAAAAACAAGGTATCAAATGTAAACAGAATAATAAGAATTTTGGTATATAATTTACCTGAACATCTCCAGCAGCAAACACACCTTCTAAGGAAGTCTCTGCAGTTCCATCTTTGACCAATATATAACCGGCGCTATCAAGGTCAATTTGACCTTGTAACAACTGGCTGTTTGGGGTATGACCGATTCCATAGAACAAGCCCTTAGCTTCCAGCACTGATTCCTCACCGGTATCAAGTTTCTTGAGTTTTATGCCAGACATTTGTCCTTTTGTGTTGCTGACAACATCCACCGTCTCTGTGTTGTAGTGCACTGTGATATTTGGATTGTCAAGAACTCTGAAACATTCGCCAGAATCAACCTGTTAAACAAACATTCAGGGAGTTCAAAACTAAAATGCATTAATTAAATTCTCTAAATTTTGGTTGACCTAAATTGTAATAGGGGACGGATCATGAGAAAACTCCTCTTTGTGAGAAAACTCCAGAAAACTCTATCTAACCATTACTAAACCCTAAACCCCAAAAAACTAAACCCTAAACTCTAAACCTTAATCCCTAAAACCTAAGAAATAAACCCTAAAACCTAAAAAATAAGCCCTAATCCCAAAATCCTAAACCCTAATGGCTAAAAACTAAATGCTAAAGTTAAACCCTAAAAGCTAAACCCTAACCTCTAAAAACTGAACCCCAGAAAAAATTCAACACAAATATCAATTGTTTGATAGAGTTTTCTCGAGTTATCTCAAGAAAAAAACAGTTTTCTCATGATTCTCTCCCAATTGTAATAACCCTTGATAAAAAAAACCCTGCATGCATCTAAGGATAAATGAAAAAAAGGGTATTGCAATTATTTTGGAAAGTGGGAAAGTCGGAATGAAGGGGACTCTAGGGACTGGAAGTGGCAAATCATGAAAGCTTTGATTGACTGATTGGAAACCGTCAAGTGTTGACACTGATTGACTGATTGGCACACTTTGTTTTAAAAAAGTGTGCTTGATACGCGAGGCACGTGAGTTGATCTGGAAAACGCCTCATGTACATCTGGGTCAAAACTGACAAAAGTAGGCTATGTAGAACAGTAGAAGGTTGATACGTAAACAACCAACAGGATGAAGAGATCATGAATGCTTTGCTTGATAAAAAGACAGATATGTAAAAGAAATGAGACGATGCAACTTTTGGTTGTATATAAAGCTTATTTGGTTGTACAAAGAGCAACATCTCCATTAGCTTTCGGGACCTAAACAACTGGAGCAACTTGCACTTTTTAAAACCAAAACTATAAGTCCCAATTAATACTCTGTGGTATAGCATCGAAAAGTTCCAACTCAGTTCAAGAGAGCAGTAAAGGGTCATGGCAGAAGTAAGCACAAAGCTGTGACAGGCGAGCTCTAGGCAGTACGACTGTACGAGTAAGAGGTATAATCTCGATTCTCGACCATGAAAATTTAAACCAATTAGCAGCTTGGTTTTAAAAAGCGAGAGGCGCACAAAAGCGACGAGGTCTAAAATTGAGGCGCAAAGCGCAAAAGCGGTGGGCTTTTCGTACCCGAGGCGCAAGATGTTTATATAATTTTTTTTATATATCCCATACATATCCCATAGCTTTTTAGCTTCCTTTAACCAAAATATAGCTATAAGTAAGGCTTTTATACCATTTTAATTACATGTACAAGTCAAAAAACCCAAGGTACAACATTTTTATGCAGTAAAAAGCCTAAGGTACATGAGGCGCAAGCCTCAGGCCAAAAAGCCCACAAAAAAACATCAAAAAATGTGCTTTTTTGTCGCTTCCTGTAATTACACAAGGCGAGAAGCAAAAAAGCCCCAAGCCCTGCGCCTTGTTGCGCCTTGCGCCTAGGCGCGCCTAGGGCGCGCTTTTTAAAACCAAGATTAGCAGGCATGCCACACTGCTACAGTACATCAAACAGTATAGTATCATCCTCATATGCCAGTTCCTTTCCGAAACTTACTGGTTAAGAACTTAAGTGGTGTATGTAAGTGAACAATGATTTTAAAAGCCTCTGATAAGACCCTTCATGGCAAGCAACTGATTTGCCTAAGGTATTAGTTAAGATGGAGAAAAAGATTTTAAATATTTTTGGAATAATGGATGCTACTAGATATCTTAGACTTGCCATGAATGACTAAGTAGGGGTCAGAAATATTTCCTTAACGTTACTCAAAGTTTTTCATTTACTGAAAGGAAAAAGTGGACTAAGGTTGTTAACTGATAAAAACAACTATTTGAAAATATTAACAAGCAATGTTAGGCCTTTTCAGTAGGGGTAATTTCATCAAAAGGTGACCAAAGTTAGTCTCTGCTCTCTATTCTGGTTAACAAGCATCCTATTTATGGACAAACTTATACGAATTACATATCATTCTATTGTAATATAAATGCATATTAATAAAAGTTAAAAACAATGCAAATAGTAAGAAGAATTAAGCATATAACACTTGAGTCACTCTTTCGACCCATTTAATTATAAACGGGTTAATTTGGGTTGTGTTACATCTTAAAAACAAGTCCAATAAGTCAAAGCAAACAATTAAGCTAATAGGGACTTCTTCACAACTACCTAGATCATTCTAGTCAAGGGTTTAGGGCTAAGGTTAAGAGTCTAACTTCCACCCGTTTTAGAAAATAAAACATAGTGATAACAACCACTAGTTGGTTTTTTAACTACCAGATGATTCGGAAAGGATCATCAATAAAAGTTAGATTCCAGTTACCCATTGGCTATGCAGTTAATATCGGTGATATATCGGTGATCAGTCCCCATGTAAAATATCGGTGTCAAATATCGGTCATGGGTACCAATATTATCGGCAATATTGACCGAGATATCACCGATTTTCCCGATATCGGTGCCTTTCTTCTTAGTTCTACCATTCATCTTTCTTATTGCTGCTACTAGTGTTTTAAGTCTTAATTGTTAATTGTTAGTGTTTTAAGACTTAATGAGTTCCTACTTGCTACAATTGTTAGTGGGTAGGAGAAACTGAGAGTATACTGAATTGTTAGTGTTAAATTGCTATACAAATTCTGCATGATAATAAAATAACCGATATCCCACCGCGATAACCTAAATCTCAAATATAGGTCCTTGACCTATATCCGATTTTTTAATGCATTAGCTACATATCCTATTGGTGGTTATGGGAAATTAGGCTCTTAACCATCCTAACGGCTAGAGTTAGAAAAACACTTAATTTAATGATTTAGATCATTACTGTAATTATACTTTTTACGTAGTTAATTACTTCGTAACAAATTCTTTTCACCAATGGACAAAAAGGTGACCCGGCCCTTTTTTCAACCCATACTAAGCAATTGCCATTCAAACTGCACATCTCTACACAACACCTATGAACCAAACAAATTCAAATATTATAATAATATAATTAAATGTAGATGAAACGGAATTATAACTAACCTATCTTGCATAGCTTTCGATGCCCTCATTTGGTCCCTGCGTACAAGTAAATGAACATGTCGAGCGTATTTAGTCAAATATATTGCTTCCTCAGTAGCTGTATCACCTCCACCAACAACTGCAAGAACTTGACCCTTGAAAAGCGGTGAAGCTCCATCACAAATTGCACATGCACTGATTCCCCTACTCCAAAACTCATCTTCGCGAGGTAAATTCAATCTTTTGGCAGTTGCTCCTGTAGCTACTATAATACTATGGCATTTCACCTGAAAATATATAGAAAATAAATAAAAACAATTAAGAAAATAAAAATTTTGAAGTTCTTCATTAGGACTATATATGATGTTTCATCGGATAGATGAAAGTTCATTTGAGAACCACAAAAAAGTTGAAAATGAAAGCACTCATCAGGGCCCTTGGATCAAAGAAATGAAGACATTAAATCCTTACAAATGTGAATATGATTAGCTCAGTACCGTACCGGTTCCGAACCGTACCAGTACCAAAAGTATCAATCCCGAAAATCGTCAAAATTGGGTACCGGTAGCGAAAATGCTCGGTACGGTTGGTATCTGAAGGTAAAAACTGGTAAAATACTGGTAGAAAGTATTGATCCCCATGTAAAATATCGGTAATATCGGTGATATCGGTTATCGGTCCCCATGTACAATATCGGTGTCAAATATCGATCGGAATATCGGTCATATCACCAATTTTCCCGATATCAGTTCCTTCTTCTTAGTTCTACCATTCGTCTTTCTTCTTATTGCTGCTATTAGTGTTTTAAGTCTTGATTGTTAATTATTAGTGTTAGTGTTTTAAGTCTTGATTGTTAATTATTAGCGTTAGTGTTTTAAGTCTTAATCAGTACCTACTTGCTACAATTGTTGGTGTTTTGCAAGTTGCAAAAGGTTAATTGTTAATGGTAGGAGAGTATACTGAATTGTTCATGTTAAATTGCTATATATATAAATTTTGCATGATATTAAAATTACCAATATCCCACCGTGAATCCGTGATATCCTATATCTCAAATATCGGTCCTTGACCGATATCCTATATTTTACCGCATTAACTGCATAGTTGTGAAGTGACTAAATTGCCCCTACATTTAAAGTTTTTTGTTACATCTAGAGTTGTAAAATGGCATGGACCTACCCATATATGTTTATAGTAGATTTAGGGGCATTTGTCATTCTTACAACGCTAGATGTGACAAAAACTTCTAACTTAGAAGCATTTGTCATTTTTCCAAATTGTCTGCATATTTTTTGTCGAAACTGGTAAAATAAACAAAACCCATTGATATTTGAGTGGCCTTTTAAGTTGTTTAAATACTTGGGTGGCCTATGTATATATTATCCCATTTTTTTGTTCATTTCTATTTATTACATTACACTAGCTAATAAATTGGAAGATTCACATGCTAATAAGATTAAGCACCACCTTGCGGTCAGTGCTTTGCACAGTAAAAGGACGGTTATTCGCATCAATAAACTCTACATCCTCCTGATGAAGTTCTGCTCCCCAACGCTCAGCTTGACGGCGCATCCTATAAATACAAACATCAAAAATTAAGCTCGATAACCCCTATTCTTTTGTCAAAAAAACAAACATTTTTATATAAATAATTAAAGTGCCAAGTGCCAACCATATGATTACAAAAATTAAATCAGTAAGGTTTTTGCACAACATACCAACGGACCTTTAAATTTGTCCCAATTTAGTCATTGCACTTTTTTGTACATTTGAATCATGAGTCAGTTTAAAATGTTGTGTGCCGCGTTAAATATATCATTATATAAAGTTAACACTATACATAAATCTATCTAAACATTAACATCTTTATATAAACATAATCATTTTTTACAACCATTTTTTGCATACAGAAAGACCCAAACAGGACGTAAAATCATCTTTTGACGACTTGAATATACAAACAAGAGTACAATCACTAAAACGGGACAAATGAAAAGGTATGTTGGTATTATATGAATAGAACATCTATATTCACTGGATAAAAACGATTTAAGAAGTTTTATGCTTCCAAAAGATATACTTTGGATGACTTTCAACCGTTCAACTTGTTCCCATTTACCCTAACTTTCTTGATTTTACCTGTTTGTCTAGTTAAAGGTAAACACAACCGACAACTCATATTGACCCATTCATAGGCCTATAAATGAATCGAACGAACATGTACATATAATCGAGCACATTTTTTTGTTCATGTTCGTTTATTAAGAAAATGGGCATGTTCGTGTTCGTTCATTTAAAATTTAAACGAAAAGTTCACGAACGTAAACAAACAAACTTAAACGAACATAATTTAACAATAAACAACACAAATGAACATAATTGAATAAACACAAATGAACATAATTGACCAAACATAAAGTAATTTTTTATATAAATTAGTGATTAATTACGATAAATTCCATTGGAAAACCCATTTTTATTACTAGAAAGCCCAATTACCAATTAGTTATATTTATTATTTATGTAGTTAGAAAGCTCCTTTTATGTTTAATATTTATATAAATATAACTACTTATGTATTTAAATTGAAACGAACATAAACAAATGTAAATAAAAGAACATAAATGAACGAACAAAACGTGTGTTCATTTTCGTCCGTTTAATTAAATGAGCAGAAAATTGTGTTCATGTCCGTTCGTTTATTAAATAAACGAACTTCCCACCGAACAAGTTCATGAACATTCGGTTTGTTTACAGGCCCTACCCGTTCATGAGAAACAAGTCGGAAATTCCCACCACTTAAGTATTAAAAAAAGTAACTTACCGATCCATCAAGTCTGGACCAGTAATTCCCTCCGGGAAACCTGGAAAGTTCTCCACTTCAGTGGTGGTCATCAATTGTCCACCAGGAACACCGCCAACTTGATACCCCTCAAACACTACAGGCTTCAAATTCGCACGAGCTGCATAAATGGCTGCTGTGTATCCCGCTGGACCCGACCCTATGATTACCAAATTTTCAACATCTTGCCCTGCTAAAACAAAAGATTAAGTCAGATAGTACATCATCAATAGATCTCTTTAAACTTAAACAAACTAGAATTCAAGATTATAAACGTGACACGCATTAGTGCTGCTGTTCCCCTATATAATATGAGCTAATCTATATGTCAGTGTTCTATAAGTTCACAAATAACTATTCGAGTCTCTCAATCGATGATTCTATTCGTAAGGTAATATGCAAAAGGTCCTATAATAAGAGTCCTGTACATATAGGCGAATTTAAGGAAGTAATATCTTATGAGGAAATGATACTTCCAACCATTACACTTAGACTAGTGTTGAGCAGTTATTATATGTTAAAAAATGCAATAACAATATTGAAGTTAGCTAGAATGTAGGAAGATTAACTATTGTAGTTGTCGAAATATTTAACCTTTTGCTAAATGTCACTCACTGATGTCATTTTTACTCGCTCTATTACCCAAAAGCAAAACAGATACATTTTCGATTAACTTGTATTGCACTGGTATTTCATTCATGCAGGCCCATATCAATAGCAACAATTTCTCATTTTAACATTTTATTTTAAAAACAATATATAAATGACTTAATTTTCATGAACATAAAAAAAGGTAAGTTGCAGTTTCCAATGGATGAGAGCGTACACCTCAATAAAAAATCACTATGAATTCCAACCTTCTCTAGAAACATATGCAAACTATTATGAACATTACAACTGATAAAACATATTCTATCTATAGCCTAATTTATAGTGCTCTATTTTAATTTTAATTTTCAATAGTCATAATGGCTCACACAATGTTTGCAACAAATTCACATATTTCTACAAATACAAGTACTATATTGAAAAACTCTAATTTCAGAATGCAGTTCTATTGATGAACTACAAATACAACATCAGTTGGTGTTAAATTCTATCTATAACCTAATTCCTGGCGCTGCTCTATTTTGAAATCCATACGGCTCATACCAACGTTCACAACATAATTCTACAAATACAAGCAGTAAATTGATAATCCAATTTCAGAATGCAGATCTATAGATAAAACAAATGCAGCATTAATTGGTTTATCTTCTATCCATAACCTAATTCATGGTGCTATATTTCAATTTTCGATATCAAATACAACATTAACTGGCGTTGAATTCTATCTATAACCTAATTCATAATGCTCTAATTTAATTTTGAATTTTCCATATCCATAGGGCTCATACCGATGTTCACATCAAAAACCACATAATTATACAAACACATGCACTAATTTGAAATTATAATTTCAGAATACAGCCTATAAATACAACATCCATAACCTAATTCCAGGTGCTCTATCTCCATATTGGTACTACTCACACCAAAATCTACATAATTCTACAAACAGAGCTGCTAAACTGAAATTATAATCTGAAAATGCACATGTAAAACGATACAAAAACACAGATGCAGCTTCAAACAAGCAGTTAAAACAAAAACCTGAAGATGTAGGCTGTTCGGCGGATGAAGCGGAGGCGCGTAAGGAACACGGCGGCGGAGAACGACGGAAGGCAGAGAAGCGACCGGCGAAGTTAACTACGGAGTGAAAACGAAGCGTGGCGGCGCGTGGACGAGTGAAACTGAGTAAGATGCTGTTTGAAGTGAGAGCAGGAGTGGACGGAGCGGCGGAGGTAAGGCGGCCGGAGTTACGGATGCCGACACCATTGGCAATCTGAGCAGTAGTTGTAGCCATTGGTTTCGGACCATACAATACAATATCCCCTCAGGCCTCAACACAACCCACAAATAACTGCACCTACAACCACTGTTTGTACGTGTGTTTATTTATTTATTTATCTATTTGTTTGTTTATTTATTTATGATATTTGGTGAGTTCGCTTTTTTATGAATTGTGTTTGATTGGACTTTGGAGGATCTATCCAGAACGCCATTTGAGAATATGGCCAAACCATGTATTTTTTAAGGGTCTACATATTTACACACCTTTATGCCTATTTTGACACCCTTCAGGACGCCTCGTATAGACCTATACGAGGCGTATAGGGTTACTTTTCCGACCATCTCTGCAACAAAGCACAATGTCAAATCAGTCACATCAGACGGGGAGTATAGGTCTGTACGAGGGATGGATACGAGGCAATAAGACGCCTCGTATAGACCTATACGAGGCGTCTTCTACAGGTGACAAAAAGATATACGAGGGGTCTAGAGCTATACGAGGCGTCGATGGCTTATGAAAAAGTGCAACATACAGTGTATGGTTTGTCCATAGCATCGAACCAAATACTTAAAACATTTGCTTGTTCTTCTTTCATTCTGCTTCTTCTTCTTCTTCTTCTTTCATTCTGGGACGACATTTAATTTGTGTTATTATCATCCCGAAGTGTTGAAATGTCATCATACTGGGACGGCAACTATGTCTTCGGGCAGTATTATAGCGAGAACTGGGTGCCCGAAAGCGATCCGGTAACAGTACAGGTACTTAAATGTTTTAATTAGTTTTTGTTTTAGTTTATTATTTTCTAATGATGATACGGTTCTTTATTTTGGAGGAGTCTTGCGTTCCCGATTCTAATGAGCAAGAGGAGGTTGTGTCTAGTATACAAGGAGAACAAAACAAACCGTTTCTAGATTTGAACAATCATCCCCCTGTTGATGAAACACCCCCTGTAGATGACTCATACCATGCTTGTCAACCAAGTTATCTGACGCAACAAGGGTATCCGGATTATAGATACGGGTGTGAATACGGAGGAGACGGTGGATACGGAGGAGACGGTGGATACGGAGGAGACGGTGGTTACAGAGGAGATGGTGGATACAGTGGATACGGAGGAGACGGTGGTTATGGTGGATATGGTAGATATGGTGGTGAGACACCTCCCATCCAGGACAGTCCGTACTTAAAAAAGCAGGTATTAATTACTATTTTTGTATTATTTAATTATTTAATTATTGTTATTAGTATTATTATTAGTATTATTATTAATATTATTATTATTATTATTATTTATTTATTAAAATTATTTATTATTATTGTCGATATTACAGGTTTTCAACTCTTTAGATGAACTAAAGAATCGGATTCAAGAAATAGCAAACGCGGATGGTTTCGTTATTGTCACCCGTCGATCAAAGAAAACCGGTGGAATAATCCGGAGGGTATGGCTTGAATGTGATCGTGCTGGTGAGCACCAGACTACAGCAACACTTAGAAAAGCCGGAAGCAAAAAAACCGGTTGCCCGTTTTACCTGCTGGCTGTGCGAAACCACCCGTATGAAACCTGGGAGATTAAAGACGGAAAAATTGAACATAACCACGAACTTTGTGAGGACCTGTCGGCCCACGCGTTTGTGCGAAGGTTTACTCCAAGCGAAATGAAACTGATCGAGCAGCTGACAGCTCAAAACATGGAGTGCAAACGTTCTAGTAAGTTTTTATAATAACATACGACTCACATATGCAAATTTTATTAAATTATTTTTACGTTTTAGGAGTCTTCAAATACGTGTACGATAACTGGCTAAAAGACTATAAGGAGATGTTCGTCTTTGCGTGGACTGATAAGAGGCGCAACTTTGGTAATCGTACCACAAACAGAGTTGAGAGCCAACATGCCAACTTAAAGAGATACGTTGAAGATAGGAGCTCGCTCGACCGTATAGTTGGTTGTGTCCATGATATAGTTGAGACACAGTTCGGTGAAATAAGGAAGACTTTTCGAGAAAGCATCGAAAAAACAATGACCCACCACAAACACCCGTTGTTTCAACACCTACTTGGTAAAGTATCTCATACAGCCCTTGATTTGTTGAGGGGAGAGGCAATTAGGAAGCTAGATGTCTTGGAGCGCTTTCATTCATCATGTGGTTGCCAAATGTGGCACAGCTGTGGGTTGCCCTGTGCTTGCAGGATACAAAAGTACATGCTTGAAGGTAATAATTGTGTGATATATTTCCGTTAATCATGTGACTTAAACAATGTTGTTTTTAACCGTGCAGAGCGTCCGATTCAACTCGAAGACGTGGACGTCTTCTGGCGGAGACTTAACTTCCAAAGTTGTAAATTGATAGACGATGACGTGGACGTGGTCGAAGAGCTAAATATTGTTAGACAACAATTAGAGTCGCACCCCCCAGCTCAGCAAAAAAGCCTGATTTCAAAGATTAAAGCGGTGTTGACTCCAAAGAAATCTACCAAGAAACCACCGGTTGTCCAACAAAATACTCGTGGCCGACCAACAACAAAGCAGGTACAACAAAGGTTGGACGAGGCCTCTCGTATAGATGAAGAATTGAGGAGAAGCTCATTCGGTGATGCAAACACGTGCTTTGAAGGTTCCCGACAAAGTAAGTACGACAAACCTCGTCACAGCTCGTACGTTCCGTCACAGGCCTCTCAACAGTCGGTTATAAGGTCCCAAAAACCCAAAGCGAGCCTAAGCCGTTCAAAGAGTTCTAAGAAGAAAGAGACACGAGATGCTCACGGTTTTCCGTTAATCATTGGGGACGAGTACGTGGGAATCATCGAAATGTTTCAGGATGACATTCCGCTAGTGTTCCATCCGTACGTCTCGTGCATACGAGATGTGATGCCGGACGGTCATTGTGGGTTTCGGTCTGTGGCTGTGGGCTTAGGTATGGAACAGAGTTCATGGGGGCTCATTCGAAGGCACCTTGTTCAAGAAATGGATAAGAACAAATCGATCTGGTTCCCAATATTTGAAGCATGGGATAAAGGTTATTTTTACACGCATCGTCAGGGCCTAATTTGGGATTCAGTGTCCGGTTGTGGGGGGGATCACTGGATGGACTTCCCCTATGCAGGACTTCTTATTGCACAAACGTACGGTATCGGGGTGCACCTGTTAACGACAACCATCGGTGCGAGTTCCACTTTCTTCCCGATACTAAGTCCTCCGGCTAATCAACAACCATTGTTCATAACGCTTACACATGTAAACGAGAACCACTTCATACATGTTAAGCTGGAAGGGGATTATCCAATGCCACCAGCACACGGGCTATGGTTGACCAACCGAACACCCCATACGAAACAATGGGAAGATATGTACTTGCCACGTCTAGAATGGTATACATCGATAATGAATCCTCCGCCAAGATCAAACCCCAGTCTTAATTACATCGATAGTGATACGGAAGAATGATTTTTGTAATTTGAATGTATTTTTTTTTATTAATTCCTATAATTTTCTACAATTTCTATAATTTTTTTTATAATTTGTATCATTTTTCAATAATTAAAACAGTTTAATATCATTTTTTAAAAAAATTAAAAATATACGACGCGTATAGAGCTATACGCGTCGTATAGATATGCCCAAAAGACCATTCTGCCCCTGTTATGCCCCCAATCTAGGCTTATTTCAGGGGCTAAAAGGTCATTTACTAAACCACAGACGCCTCGTATAGATCTATACGAGACGTCTATTTGAGCGGGTTTTTGAAATTTTGAATTTTGAAAATTTGAAAATCAAAATTTGAATTTTTTGAATTAGGACGCCTCGTATAGATCTATACGAGGCGTCTACAGTGTCTGCAACAATTCTTTTTTTAAATTTTGAATTTTGAAAATATTTTATGTTAATTACCATTTTGCCCCTGTAAAGCCCCCAGTATAGACCATTAACAGGGGCTTAAAGGTAATTTTGAAACCCCAGACGCCGCGTATAGAGCTATACGTGTCGTCTTCTGAGGCGGCAACTTTTTGAGAATTTTTGTTTTTTAATTATTAAAAAAAGTTTATTAAATTACCATTTTGCCCCTGTAAAGCCCTCAGTATAGGCTTTATTCAGGGGCAAAATGGTAATTAACCATTCCAGAAATATCTTTTTGGAATGGTTAATTACCATTTTGCCCCTGAATAATGCCTATACTGGGGGCATACCAGGGGCTAAATGGTCATTTAATAAAAACGGAAGACGCCTCGTATAGAGCTATACGAGGCGTCTAGGCCTCGTATATCACAGGGGGGGTCTAGACGAGGCTGCTTATACCCCCAAACAAAAAACAAACACACATACGGAGAATACAACTCTATACGCCTCGGATACGGATCTCGACCGGATTTTCGAAGATTTGAAGCATCACCGGTATGTATTTCGCCCCGTAGTTTAGTATTTTTGCCATGTTTTTGCCTTTAGACCGTAGGTTTGCCCTGAAATTTGATTTTTGTGGGGTTTGGGGGTTTGAGTTTTGAGGTTGAAGATGAATATGGAAGAACAGGACGTCGAGTATAGCCCTATACGAGGGCTATACGAGGCTCTGTGTTTTTTTTTTTTTTTTTAATTAATTATTATTATTAGTTTTATTATTATTGTTATTATTAATGTTGTTATTATTATTGTTAATGTTATTATTATTATTATTATTATTATTTATTATTACTATTATTTATTATTATTGTTATTGTTATTATTATTATTATTATTATTATTATCATTGTTTATTATTATTATTATTATTATTTATTTATTATTACTATTATTTATTATTATTGTTATTGTTATTTATTATTATTTTTATTTATTATTATTATTATTATTTTTATTTATTATTATTATTATTATTGTTTATTATTATTATTATTATTATTATTTATTATTATTACTATTATTTATTATTATTGTTATTGTTATTGATTATTATTTTTATTTATTATTATTATTATTATTATTATTATTTATTATTTGCAGATTGATTATGGAGGGCGATGATATTGAGATAGAGATTGAGGGGGGTCCGCCGGTTCAGCAGATTCAGCCGGTTCAGGAGGGTCCACGACGGAGACGGCGGCCGCCTCTGGATACGCTGCAGGGTTGTCCGTATCTAGAGTTTCCCGCGGGCACCGATGCCGCCCGCCATTGCCAGAAGCTTCGGAGGATGTACATTGGATCGCATGCATCGATCGACTGGGATGCGATGGGGGAGCTTGCTGAGACGGATAGAGTGCGTCGGTTTGTACCTCTCGATTCGCCGTGGCATCGACTTTTCGATTTGGCGCACACGCCGACCTACAGGGAGCTGCTGGTCGAGTTCCTTTCGTCATTCTCATTTCACCCTCCTGGGGTCCCAGTGCCGCTGCCGTACCCAGGTGCTCCCCCTCCGCCTGAGATTTCTTTCAGGCTCGCTGGCGTTTTGCGTACGATGACGCTAGCAGACTTTGCGGTGCGTTCTGGTTTATACATGCAGGGGGAGATCGAGACTGAGGTTTACACAGCGGGGCTAGTGGTGGTTGAAAAACCCATTCTTCTGGGGTTTTGGCAGGTGATTGCGGGGCCAGATCATTGGGAGCACGATAAGTCGAAGGGGAGGGTGTCGTTTGTTGCGGACCCACTATACAGGTACGTATGTTTATTACGGTAATTATTGTGATTATGTGCATTGTTTATTTATCTCTATTTCTGTATTTCGCTAACACTAACACTATCTGCAGGTATCTGCACCATTTGCTCGCTACTTCTATCTCAGCGCGCGGGTACAGCCGTGAGTGGTGTACGACCACAGATCTTTTTTTCCTTTACTGTTTGTTGTATAGGAGGCCGTGCGCGCTAGCACACGGTCTAGCCCAGTACTACGCCTCCGCCCATCACCGGCAGGAGCGCGGATTTTTGTATGGCGGGGCGTATGTGACCGTCATTGCCCGTTCATTTGGCCTCGTGCTGCACGAGGACCCACATCTACGGACGCCGCCAGTCATGCCGACGCGGATGGGCATGCAGTCGCTGTGGGGGATGAAGGTAATCAGGAGGTTTCCAGTTGGCCCGCGGTTTAAAAACCGCGCGACCGGGGGCATATGGACAGAGGAGGCACTACCAGAGCATTTCGAGCCCGTTTATCCTCCTGTAGATCCTGCTGATATAGTGCCTGTGGAGGAGCCTCCGGAGGATGTAGACGGTGCAGCGGTGCCACAGCCACCGCCACCTGCCGGGGCGCCTCAGTTTCCACGTCACGCTATTCCAGGTCATGCCCCAGGACCTGCGCCGATACATCCGGAGGTACGAGCAGAGCTTGACAGGCTCAGCGATTTGATAGGTTGGGTGGTTCGGGAGCTGCAGGATAGACGCGAGAGAGATGGGTTACCCGCGATACCGCTCCCACCACCTCGAGCACCACATCAGCAGCAGCAGCCGCAGCAGCCAGATTCGGATTCGGATTCGGATGCATAGACCTGTTGTTGTTTTTATTTTTATTATGGATGTACAAACTTATCTTATATATTTTTGTTATGGATGTACAAAGTTATCTTATCTATGTCATATTTATGTTTGTTTTCAATTATTCGGTTACTTAATGATTGTTGTCTTAAATTGAGATAATACGGAAACAAAATATGTTTTGAATATTTGAACGAGATAAAATTTTAATCGGAAGAATAATATTTAAAAAAGTAAAATGTAAAAAACATTATAATATTTAATCGATATAATATATTTAAAGAGCCGATTTTTAAAATAGTTCATTTTTAAAAAACAAAAACTTTTTTATAGTGTAAAAAACAAAAAAAACATAACTTTTTTTAAAAACAAAAAAATTTTCAATAAAAAACACATCTTCAAAAACTATCCAAAAACCATACCAAAACCCACCAAAACACCCCCCATTTCAGCCAAAAAAAAAACCCAATCTTAGACGCCTCGTATAGCTCTGTACGAGGCGTCTAGTGTTCCTTAAACTTTGTGCCTGACACCCTCGCAGACCCCCTTGAATTCAGTGCGTAGACGCCTCGTATAGACCTATACGAGGCGTCTAGGGCACCAAAGGTGTGAAAATAGGCGCGATGGGTGTCCAAATATCTCCAGCCTTTTTTAATTGGAAAAATTACACGTTTTGTCTTTTATCTTTATACATTTCCGCAGGCGGTGTCTTTTTCAACAAATGTTGGCAGGTTTTGCCATTTATAGATAATTTTGTTACATCTTTTGTCCTTTAACCCTAACTCAGTTAGATTTTTATGTTAAATCTGATCATGTGACTTACATGTGAGGGTATTTTTATCATTTCACCTTAAAGGAGTAAATATATAAATTACTTCTCTCCACCACCACAAAATTAATCACAGATCAAATCAAATTACAGATCAATTTGATTTGAAATCAAATTACAAGGAATTGATTCAAGTTTTTTTTTTTTTTGAACGGTAACTTTCTTAAGATATTTACATCCCCAAGACGGGGACCCTAACCAAGTCTGTCCCAGACTTACGTTGACTTAACCGGGTCCGCACTGGGAGTGGTCAGACTTGGCTACGGCGTTCGCCCGGAAACCGTACCGCCTCCACACGAGACACCTCGCTGGAGTAACGGCCGGATTAAAACCGGGGCGGCTCAGGCTCGAACTTGCGCAACATTGGCTAACAAGCACTTACCATCATTGTCTGGTCCCCACACCTTTGCTACACCCGGGAGTCGAACCGGAGTCTCCAAGGAAACAAACCGGGCCAACTCCCAACTGAGCTGGGGTGGGGGATTTGATTCAGTTGAAGCAACACAAACAAACAAATCTAATCTAAATACATAAAAAATCACAGATCAATTTGTAAATATGTACAGAACATAACCTAACTTAAACTTTTGTAATCAAGAATACATACTGAATCAAAATCCCTTTATCCAACAAAATCACGTCGCAAGATGTATATGTCGGTCACAAAATCATGACGAAAATAAAGTTGATTCTTAAGAGTTACCGCTGAAAAAGGGGATTTTTGTAAATACTCACATATGTTATATCATATTTAACAAGACTGAAGGACGATGTAACACCATAAACCAGCATCGGCGGTGTCGCTGCTGCCGCTAGCGCCACCGCCTGCTACTAGCGCCACCGCCGAATGAATTGATATTTGAAGTGGAATCTTTGTCTTCTTTATCGACTTTGGTTTCTGGATGATTTGGTGAGTGATTTTGGATCGGATTTGGAGCGGACTGTGAGTGATTGTGTGGAGATTCAGGTTCTGGATCATCTGATAATATAGATCTGAAGAAATCCGTTGATGATTGAAGTTATTTGAGAAGATGATGATTTCTACGGTTTATGTGTAGATGATGAACTGATTATCAGCCGGCGAATGTTGAACGAGATGATGCTTCAACAAATCCTAGACCCCAAAACGATTTAGGGGTTTTGTACTTGATGGTTGGTGAAACTGCCACTGATTTTTGGTGAACGATTGAACAAATCCTATACCCCAAAACGATTTTGGTCGGTTGAACAACAATAAATCCTACCGGTTGAACAGATTTGGTTATCAGCAAACGATTGAACAGATATGATTCCAGTGAACCATGGCAAATCTTGTCGGTTGAACAATGAACATATCTGTTTGACTTTATGGTGGTTTATGGTGGGGGAGATGGTGGTGTAGTTTGGTGCCGGAGGGTGGTGGTTAATGGTGGCGGTGGTAGGTATAAAGAACGTGAACAGATAATAGAGAGAAGGGGTAGAGAGAGGGTGAAGAGAGAGAGTTGTTTACATAATAAATATATGTTATATTAGTTTTTAAATTTAAGTATTTAAGTTATTTACATATTTAGTTCTTTGACAAAAATGCCCTCACAGTAAAAGGACGGTTATTCGCATCAATAAATTCTACATCGTCCTGATGAAGTTCTACTCCCCAACGCTCAGCTTGACGGCGCATCATATAAATACAAACATCAAAACTTTATGTTATATTAGTTTTTAAATTTAATTATTTAAGTTATTTACATATTTAAGTTATTTACTATTTTACAGGCGGTATCCTTTAGCGCAAAACTTTGCAAGTTTTGTACTTTATGTTTTAAAATCTTGCACGTTTTAACCTTTAGGCAAAACCTAATTAATTTTTTCTGTTAAATCAAATCATGTGCAAGGCACATGAGGGTATAATTGTCTTTTACCCATGTTATTTAATACCCTTTTCTCTTACCTTTACCCCCTCTATCTATCTATCTATCTCTCTCTCTTTATATATATATATATATATATATATATATAGGGTAAGGATAGTGTAAAAAGGGTCTAAAATGTGAGAAGTGTATTATAACACTATATATAATACTATAGAACACCATATAAACACCGTATAACAATATGTAACACCATATAATACCATATAACACTATGTAACACTATATAACATTATATAACAAATATAACACTATACATCTATCATAGACATGCTATCAGACAACCTATAGTGTTATATTTGTTATATAATGATATATAGTGTTACATAGTGTTATATAGTATTATATGGTCTTACATATTGTTATACGGTGTTTATATGGTGTTATATAGTATTATATATAGTGTTATAATACACTTCTCACACTTTGAGCACTTTTTACAGGATCCTCTACCTATATATATATATGTAGAATGAGTTCATCCATAAATCCATACTTCAAGATCTCACTAATGAAATCCAGGAAACATAAATCAAGATCATTAATTAAAACGAGGGGAAAGGGATTTTATCACTCTTAACTAATCAGTTTTGGTCGCTGCCACTCCCAACTTTCACTTTGGGTCCCACCACCCCCTACCTAAAATTTAGGTTGTTGTGTCACCCCTTCATTAAATAATCACTAACTCTTTTGGTTTTTAATCCTACGTGTCATAATAATGTGATGTGGCTTACCTACGTAAACTCACCCCTTATAACCCCTGTAAAGTTATACAAACCCTAAACCATTAAATAT
Source organism: Helianthus tuberosus (assembly GCA_030545235.1). Lineage (NCBI taxonomy): Eukaryota > Viridiplantae > Streptophyta > Magnoliopsida > Asterales > Asteraceae > Helianthus > Helianthus tuberosus. The sequence goes on along the minus strand of CM060387.1, from coordinate 132,369,188 downwards.
CAACACAACACACATACTCCAATCTGGAAAGCAAAATCAAACGGTTTTTTGAAGCCCTAATTCCTTCCCAGGCCGTCGATTACACTGAATACACGGATCTTAACTTCGATTCAATACGAGTTCACCTTCTACCTCTGCCTCTGGTTTAATCCGAAAACCTAAACTCTTCAAGGTCGATTTGGATGGAAATGTCTACTGCCATCATGACATTGTTGCAATTATTCGATTAGCTGGGCTTAAAAATGAAAGACATGGTGAAGAATTTTACGGATGCTTTCATTGGTCTGTAAGTTCCCTTGTTCATCTTCCCTCTTTTTGTTTGAATTTTTTAAAGTTGTTGTGTTTTGTAGAGATTCGATTGCAAATTCTTCTTGTGGAAAGAAGATGTTGATAACATGTTTAGTGAACGTTCAAACGACACCTCACCTCAACTACAATCGCTTTTGAAGACCTGAAGATAAAAAACCTTGAATTACAAAATATGTTGTTGTTAGAAGAGAGCAAGAAATTGAAAGCAAAGACATTTGGTACAGAGACGAAGTTGAAGAAACCATATGTGTTAACCTTGCTAATTGCTGTTTAGCATATATGCAAAATACACAAAAATTGCTAAGTTAAAATTTTATAACAAAATTTCATAAATAACCTTTAAATATTATTGCATACCGTGTGACTAATTTAATACAAAGAACAACTGATAATAAAAACATATTAAGTTTTATTGTAAACTTAATTATTTACTGGGTAAAGTTTCTGGCTTGTAGGTGATAAGGGGGCTAAAACTTAAATCAAAGTATTTAAAGATTTGCATTTACTACTACAGTAGCTAGCATATAGAGATCTGCCCATTTTTCATCTAACTTGTCTTCCCATGGTGGGTTACTGCCTAGTTCTTGGGTTTTCTGATTAACTCTCTTTTCTTTTGGTTGTGATTTCTTTAATTTCTCATGACTTTTCCTAATAATCAAACTTCTTTTATTAGGAGAAAGTGGTTCCTCATATTGTGCATTTCGAACAAATATTTCTTCTTCAGGATTTGCATAGGGTTTTGAGGAATTTGTTTGGGATGAATGATGTGTTCAAATATTAACATATAAATTTCATCAAATGAGGCATAAAACTAACCTCTTTTTAGTACTAATGTTGGAAAAAGTGTGCTTTTGTCTTCCTTTTGTATTTTCAGGATTAAATGAGCTCAAATTAACAAAAGAAGCAAAAAGACATCAAAATCTGACATAAATACAAGAAAAGGAACAAGATGTGACATGCCCGACCCCACAACAGCATATTCCCAAGCAAAACAAGAGATCAGAAGCCTGAACACGCCCCGTGCTCAGCCAGCACGGGGGCGTGCCCACGTGTCAGCAGAAAAGACAAAGTGGTAGAAGCTTCTATTGCCCACCACGGGTCGTGTTCAGCGGACACGGGGCCGTGGTCAACTATAAGATTCGCACAATCCAGTAAATCTGCATAGTACAAAGATTCTTCTACACCACGGGGTCGTGCTCAGCGGACACGAGGGCGTGGTCAACTAATAAGACAAAGCTGCATTTAATGAAGAAAGAGAAGGATGTGGACACGGGGCCGTGCCCACTGGACACGGGGCCGTGCCCAAGCTTCTGTTCAGCCTATAAATAGATGTGCTTGGCTCAAGCTCAAACCATCCCTTGGCACACCACCTCTCTCACACTTCACCCACCACCCACCACCACCATAACACCATCATCCACCACCATCATCCATTGTCCATCATAGAGTGTGTGAGTCGTCTCGGGATCCAAGATTGATCGTAAGAGTTCTTGACAATCAAGGCCATGTTTGCCTAAGTCTCTTACATCACTTGGTGAAGACAAAGTGTCTAGTGTAATACTTTTTATTTCTAATCTTTTGCACTTTTTATTTGGTTTCGTATTAATGACTTTAATAACTAGTTGCTTATGTTGAAGGTGATCTTTCCTTATCGTTTGTCCGTGGTGTCTTGAAATTATTTTACTGTCTATATAAAATAAAAGATTTTCAGCATTCATATCTCCACGGTCTATATGGAGGTATGTTGGCTACCTGGTCGGGGGTTAAGGGAACGATTTGGTAAAGGTCTTGCCATTGTTCAGCGTTTAGAGGTCCTGCAATGGACCTGGGTCAAATTTAGTAGGACCTCCTTCAATACTTCACGGTATTGGATGGCGGGGGTCCAAACTCTTTGACCCCCTCATAAGTTAATTACTATTAATACTATAACCCGGCTATTTAGGACTGTATCCCTGCTGACTCAGACTACTTAGTCGAGGGTAACGTCACCTCCAAAAGAGGGGCCTACCATAATATTGCATTAATAACTTAATTCATTATCTTCCAATAATCCACCCTTTTAGGATTGTATCCTTGCTGACTCAAACTACTGGGGTGAGGGTAACGTCACCTTCAAAAGAGGGGCCTACTACAATAACTAAGATAATCTCTTAATCATGTGCAAAAGTGCGGAAATAATCAAAGGTTACACTAGATACGAGTCGGAACCAAGTGATTCATCTTGTCTATCTGTTTTTATTTTTATTTTTATTTTCAGCATTTTAGTTAGTTTTTATTTTTCTTAGTTTAAAACATTTTTCTAAACTTTTTATTTTGATTAGACGTTGAGGATAAACCGGTACTAAAAGCTCTTGTGTCCTTGGACGACCTCGGTATCTTGCCAACACTATACTACGCTCACGATGGGTGCACTTGCCCATATGTGTGTTTAGTGTTAGTAAAATATCGTGTTTTATAAATTTAAAACTTGGCTAAAAATAAGTGTTAAAGGGGCTCAAAATATACACCTAATATATATAACACTTCACACGCATCAAGTTTTTGGCGCCGTTGCCGGGGACACAAGGATTTTAGGAAAGCTTAAAATCGATGGCCTAATCAGTTTTTCAAAACCTTTTCAAAACGGGCCCACATTTTTCTGCATTTTAGTTTAGTTTTGCATTTACAGTAGGTTGAACACGGGCCGTGCTCGCTGAACACGGGGCCGTGCTGCATATTTTTCATAAAACACCCAGTAACAGAAGCTTGAACACGGGCCGTGTTAATTAAAACACGCCCCGTGCTCAACGAAATCAGTAAATTTAATTAAAACGCCCAGATACAGATTCTGAACACGGGGCCGTGTCCACTGAACACGGGGCCGTGTCCAGCCTTTGTTTCCGTTTTTCTTTTTGTTTTCTGATCTCGGGACTTGGTTGTGGTCTGCTGAGTGATTCTTATGGATCAATACTCAGGAGGTTACAACTACACCTATGAGGAGGATGATTATAGGGGTAACTATTGCACTAATTGTCGTAACACACGCTCGGTTCAAAATAGTCACTCATATCAACCATCCAATTCATACACCTACTATGAGGAACCCAGGTACGAGCCATCAACTTCATACACATCCTATGAAGACCAAAGGTATGAACCTCCTCCCTCATACTCATATTTTGATGAACCAAGGTATGAGCCTTCATACTCATACTTTGAGGAACCAAGATATGAGCCACCACCTTCGTATGCTTACTATGAGGAACCTTGGTGTGAACAACCCACCTCATATGAGTATTATGAAGAAAAAAATTACGAACCTTATCCATTATATGCTTACAATGAAGAACAATGGTGCGAACCATCTACTTCATATGGGTATTATGAGGAACAAAGGGTCGAACAACCGGATTCAAGCTTAGAAAATCCCGATTCTTTTTCTATAACCGAAGTAACCGATTGGATATTAGAACACATAAGAGTTATCGATCGCTGTATACGAGAATCTCGCGCAAGGGAAGAGGAGTCCCGCGCAAGAGAAGAATTAAAAAATGAAGAGATAACCGAAAGTGTAAAAATGGAAGAACAAATAAGTGAAAAACCGACACATGAGTTAAACAACGATAAAGGTGAGTCCAACAACGTTAAAATTCAAGAAGAGTCTAATTTTGAAGAAATTAACCTCTTGTCACCTTCTTTCGAAAATCATTGTTTAGTACCCACTCATGCTAAGTTTTTAAAAGAGTTAAACACTAACACTAAAATTGACGAAACGGTAAGTGTTAAGTTAACTAATGATCAAACCTCGCTAATAAAAGAAGACCCATTTGAAATTAACATTACACCGGTTCCATGTTTCTTTCAAAATTCGTTTATTAGTAATGTCACAATCGATAAAGATCTTTGTGTTAACATAATGCCTAACTACATTTTCAAAAAATTAAGTATTAGTGATTTTTCTCCATTTCAAATACCCATTTTTCTATCCAATCGGAAAGTAATAAAATCAATCGGTATAGTTGAGGATGTATTGGTTCAAACAAATCAAATGGTAATCCCGACCGATTTTGTCATCCTCGATGACGTTCCTCTAGTGTTGGGACGACCATTTGTAAAAACTCACGAAGCTTTGAATGTGACAACCGTCACTTTTCCGTACATTCCGTACACGAAATGAACAGTAATTTGTGCTTAAATGACTGTGCATGATCTAGTTTACGAGACAAATAAGCTTCTGAATTCCATGCAAGTGAATTCATGCACGAAATATAATACAAAATATTGCTTATTGCATAAGCGAGAGCGTTGCGTCATAAAATAGTAAACTCACCGGTAAGACACACTGTGTCAACAAAACTGCAGAAAGCAGTCAGGCAATAGAATTAAGGCCTAGGTGTAGGTCCGACGACAAAAGTGCATTAAAACCCAAGAGTACATGTAAGGGTTTAATTTATAGACATTGCGAAAGCAAAAATAAGCACTAAAAAGCACCCGAAACGCACTTTAAGTGCATAATTTTGTATAATTAAGCTATAATCAGCATTATAGCACTAAAATATTATGCAGAAATTATGTTTTATTATCCAGAATACTTCCCCAAGTGTTGGGAATCGAAAGGATACAAAAAGGTACTTAAAAGACACTAAAAAGTGTGATTTAGCACTTTAACGAACCGGTGTCTAACCGCACAACCGGATATTACCCGGAACACCAAAATAATGCTAGAAGCATTGTTTTTATTTTTCTAAGCTAGTTAGGGTCCCCGAATACCCTAACACCTTTTATATTACACTACACACTAATAACCTACATAAAGTCCTAACCAAACTTAACTAGACACTAACTATCCATTTGGAATCCAACCATATACCCCCCCTAACCCGATCGGTTCCCCAAGGGGTGACCCACCCCACCATTTGTTGATTATTATAATCATCTTTGTCCAATATCTATCATACATATTACATAATGGGTATTAGGAGAACATGGATTATAAGTAAGTTCATGAGATAACCATTATCTCACCTCAACACTTCACAAAAAAAAATTGCTCTCTCACTCTCTCCCTTGCTCTCTTGATCTCGGCCAAACATAGAGCCACCACCACCACCATTGTTCCATCCATTTCAAGGCATTCTCAAGGTGCAAGGAGCCATATAAGAAGGTTTGGTGGTCTCGGAACTTAAAGGACCTCATCCGCTTGCTTTTATCCACTCATTCTTCGACTAGATTCTTCCCTAGCCTCGAGCTAGTAGTAAGTTGCTTGAAACACACTCTCGGTCTATTTTAAAGTGGTTAAAATAAAATATGACGGTTAAAACTCGTGAACTTGCAAAATGAAGTGTTAAAAGTCTACTAAAATGTTAAAAATGATGGATAAAAGCTATAGAGTTGTGTAAAACTTGTAAGACTTGTTTTGTTGTGATTATTTAGTGCCGATCTATGTTGTGGTAGCTCGGATCATCATCTAACCCGGATTAGTCATGTTCATGAAACATGACATAGAATATGTTAAGTATGAAAAGGGTTAAATGATGAAACTCTACTACACACTAAACATGAACTTGAGTAAAGGTAATTTTTCTTGTAAAATAAGACTCTAAACTAGTAGATCTAAAGATCTACAAGTGGTATTTTCAAAAGACCAACTGTAAGACAAAACCATGTTTTAAAACCGGATCTTTCATGAAGTAGAAGTGTTTTTATGAACAAACAAGAGTGTGGACACTTGTGTAACAAAAGTTTTAACAAAGAAATAATTTTCGTAAAAACCGACTAGAAGTTGTGAAACTTCATATTCTTTAAAAATAAAGTTTTTAAGAAATTAAACTTATTTTTAAAGATAACAAGGCTTACTAAATGTGCTAGTAAATTACTACACATTTTTGTAAATATTCAAGTTCATGAAATGGAGAAACTAGTGATTGTTGTTGATGATTATTGTTGATAATTGTTGTTGATGATTGTTGACGATTTAAAAGAAAATAAACACATGTTTTGAAAACATGGGAAACCTCCATTTTTAGGGGAAACTCTGTCAAAATTTTTATAAATTTTGACACCTAGAAAAATATAAGTTTTTGGGAAACTTATTCCCTAAAAATGTATTTAAAGTATTACCAAGGTTTCCATAATTTTTGGTGATAAGAAATGAGGATTTCTTCAAGAATAAAAATGGATATAAGTATGTATATTTTTGAGAGAAAAATATATATTATTTTATCACCAACTTTTGTGCTAAGTGTATATAGTATGTGTTATACGTGCTAGTGTATTAGGACTTAAAAATACACTAAACACTCATGAGGAGTATAAACATAAAAATACACATGCAACATACCAGATACATAATTCGGGTGCAAAGTGCAAAACACGAGATACTTATATTAATTTTAGAGAAAATAATATAAGTAAGATACGTAGTTAAAAATATAGAATATTTTTAACACAAGAATATATACAAAAGAGAGTGACTGTACTTGTGCGACGCAAGTCTAGTGACTAACGTTAAGAAAACGCGTATAGGTTACGACGTTAATTAAGCAAATCCGGTGAAGTTTACGACGCAAGGAACGCAAAGTTGTGAGTTCATGCTCCCCCTTTTCTTTAACTGTTTTTGGTTTTATAACTCTCGGGGGTGAAATACATGTTACAAATATTATAATTTTTACAAAGGGTAAAAATACGAGAAGCACTCGTGGTGAGTGCAATACGATGAGCTTTAAGAAAAGCCTAGAAAATACTAGATCATGTGAGCATAGACTAAATACAGAAATGCCATTAATACTTAATTAGGGACGAGGGTTAGATCTAACGGGTACGGCCGAGCCCCACTCAGGGTCCTTATGTGACCACTTGAGTGCTTCGGTGTCCCAGTCGAGGGAAATCGACACAGTCGAGGTTAATCGACACAGTCGAGGGTAATCGACACAGTCAAGGAAAATTGACGCAGTCGAGGCTAATCGACACAGTCGAGGGAAAATCGACACAGCGAAAGGAGAAAATACTAAAGCTCCCTATGTCCTCACATGCCTTAATGTCCTTGCTCAAACACTCATTTAGTACGTGGTGTACACAAGAAAACGTGATTTATACAATGAATACTTGATTTGTAGAGGTTACAAACTATGTTTTCACACAAGATATACAAGACGCATGAACTCGCTCAACTTTATGTTGATGTTTTCCAAAATTACATGTATTTCAGGTGACAGGATGGATCTTGGGCGCAAGTGTCATAACTAGAAGTAGACAACAAGTTTAGATGTCATCCACTTTTGTTGAATTGTAACCTAGTCAAAGGTCGTGTTTTAAAAACTTAAATAACAAGTGTTTGTAATACTCAAATTTTCATGAACGGATGGACATCGTTTTGATCATGTAGTTGTTTATTACGATTGAATGCAATGATAGTCACACATCATACGCTTCCGCAAAAGACAGGGTGTGACAGTTTGGTATCAGAGCTTCGACTGTAGTGAACTAGGATTCTTTCTCGAGTCTAGACTACAATCACTAGAGTTCTCTCACGAAAACATTTTTCAAAAAGGTTTTCATTGCATTCACAAAAGCGCCAAGATCCACGAGTCAGACACTTTACAAAGAAAATATAAGGCAAGGACATTAGTGAGGAATACCTTTAAAATAAGGTGCCAATCAAAGCGTAGTCTACACGAGTTAGACTTGCCAAAAACAAAATGACCCCCCAAAAACGAGAGCTATACGTGATATAATGCATTAAAATGCTTGATTATGCTAAGTAGCATATATGATATTGATATACGTACATACAAATAAGTGTACGGAATGATTATTGACGTGAATAAATATACTTTCGACTCCGACTCCTATTACTGTACGTGACTCGCACGATGAAGCTACCGACCTCGCGTCCTTTGCAAAGCTCATGGCTGGGAGTGATTACCAAACAAGATGCTGAGCTTGCTTCCGTAGGAGATGGCTGCTCTTCCCTCTCGATCGTGAAGATGCCTAACTACGGTGATGACGACGAGGCAGAGGCGGCAACCTTGATCAAATTCTCAATCAACGGGACGAGATCCCTACGGCTTATGTGAAGCAAGATTGACGACATACTTGACCAGAAAAGGAAGATGAAGTATTCATCTCGAAGGTGCCTCTCCAACTACTAGGAATTCTCTCTATTCCTATTCCATCTAATCATCGTGCCTATACGCGCGTAACGATAATGAATGTTAGCGCGTGGACCATCGCAAAGGTCCTTTCCATGACAGAGGTATAAGGACAGTGGTGTCCCCTCTGTGATTGATCATCTGCTGGACGAGAGAAAATTGGGGTAACTGTGCAAGACAATTTATTATTACGGGGGCCCACGTAATAACGACTTGTAGTGCACAGAAATCCTGGTGGACTCTGCGGGTCAAGCTAATGAAAACCATACAAAATTAATCTATAGGTGTCCTCACCTTCATCTGGTAGAACAACACATAGATCAGTGCTTTAGCACGTTAGAAAGTAAGAAGCTTGTCTTAGCCTACTTCGTGACTGACACTTCTACCTGCATACGAGACGTTTGTGAAGACGATGTTTAAGCAAGAGAAGTGGAATGACATTCAGGAAGAATCAGTGATGATACACTTCCTATCACCTATACATAAACAACCCCATCAAAGGGGAAATATACGCACCAGTAAAGCTAAACCAATGTGGCAGGAAATAAACTAAAACTTGAATGACCAAGGCGATGTAGCCTCGAGTTCATTTCAAACAATAAGCCAAGTTGGCAAGCCTATGTGAAGGCTCAATAACTGTTTCCTCGCTTATACACTGATTATATATACGTGTGAAATTGGGTGGCTTATGGTGCTATGTATCTCATAGACAATTGGAATGTTGTCTAACCTACTTCATACCTTTTTGGCAGAAGAGAATGCCGCCCAGGCGAGACACAAACACCAGTACGTTGCCAAGGACAGAAGCCGAGCTGCAAGAATGCATCTCACAGGCGATTGCTCGACATGAAGCCCTCCGCTCTAAGCACAGCGATGGCACTACTGGAAATAACCCTCCAACTGGCTGCACCTATAAACAGTTCCTAGACTGCAAGCCATTAAATTTTGATGGCACAGGAGGTGCCGTTGCATTTGTTCGTTGGGCAGAAAAGACTGACTCCATTCTAAGAATGAGTAATTGTTCACCCCAACAGAGCGTTACCTATATCTCAGGGTTATTCGTAGATGGCGCACTCTCCTGGTGGAACCTTCAGATTCAAACCCTTGGTGCGGATGCTGCTTATGCACTAAGCTGGGACGAGCTCAAGGAAATGATGGAAAAGAAATACTGTTCTAGGGCTGAAATCCAGAAGATTGAGGTGGAGTTCTGGAACTTAAAAATGGACGGACCGAAGATTTCTGAATACGTCCAACGATTTCACGACTTGTCTAGGGTCGTCCCCTACTTAGTCAAACCGGAATTCAAAAGGGTTGAACGATTCATTTGGGGACTTGCACCTCAGATCAGGAGCATGGTTACTACCTCAAAGCCCTCAACCATTGCAGAGGCTATCGATATGAGTGTCACCCTTACTGAAGAAGCTCTTCGGGCGGGAAAATTTTCGGAATCTGAGGATAACAAGAAAGAGACTCATGTGGAGTCGTCAAGCAACAAGAAGAGGAAGTCCTCAAACCTAAAGATGAGCACCCAAGTCAACTATGGAAGCTCTAGAACAGGCAAAAGAAAGAAGGTAAAACCGCCGCATGACAGGAAAACTGATGGAGCCACTTATAAGGCCGGTGGTAAGATCTACTTGGGAAGTAAGCCGAAGTGCAGAGAATGCAATTTTCACCATGAAGGTCGATGTCTGAAGCCTAATTGCGGAAAGTGTGGAAAAGAAGGGCACAACAAGGATGCCTGTTGGGCGAAGGACCCAGATGGAAGAAATAAGAGAATACCAGGTTGCTACAAATGTGGTGAAGCAGGGCACTTTAGGAAAGATTGCCCTAGGAAGAAACAAGCAAGGAAGGGTTTTCACGATTGAAACTCGTGAAGCACGCCAGGATCCAGATGCGGTTAATGGTACGTTCCCTATTAACCAACCTAATGCATCTACTTTTAATTAATACTGGCATCAACTTCAACCTTGCATGCTTAGAACATAAGAAACTGCTTGGCCTAGTTTCGAGTAAAATAGACGCCCCGTATTCTTTAGAAATGGGCATATAGGAGGCTAGTTTAAACAGTCGAAGCGAGTAAGGAACTATATTCTAGGGACTCAGAAGGTCGGAACCTTCTGTTACCGTTGACTCGCGAAGTCATAATATGATAGTCAGCATGGATCAGGAATCCAAGTTTACAGCTGAAGTCGTTCGATATGAGAAAAACAGATGCATCCCTCTTGCGGATGATGAAAACCAACTTTCCTGCAATAGGTGCAAGGATGCTAGACCCCACAAGGCGACATATCTACGACATCCCTCAACTGTCATAGAAACGCCTCCGAGTAGACTGCAGAGCCTGAGAACATCCCCGTGACGGAAGAAGTTCCAGTAGCTTTTTCGGAAGACTTGCCAGGAACGCCTCTCTGTAGCGACAAGAGGAGTTCAGGATAAATCGCATGCCAGGAGCAGCACCAGTGACGAATGATGCCATACCGGCTAGCTTCACTAGCGAAGCATGAACCTCTAATATAACTGCAAGAGCTGCCAGGCAGAGGAAATTAAGGATGTAGCATCCTTAGTTAAGGAGACAAGGAGAAAGTTGGTAGTCTCCACTTTACATAAACTTCAGAAAATTGAGAATCAGAATCCTTTTCCCAGGGACTGGTGACACAAATGAGCCAATCGTAAGGTTCCAGTTACCACTCAAAGATCAACTTGAGGACAAGATGTCCTCCACTGTGAATACAAGAGGAAATATCCCTAAAACGACCTTTAGGACTCGCTTCGAGCATTACGAGTTCCTTGTCGTACCATTTGGCTTAACACATGCATCGACAATATTCATGGACCTCATGAATCGAACGTGTAAGCCATGCCCGGATGGATTACGATCATACTTATTGACTACATTCTTATATGGCCAACGACCAAGGAAGGTCGTGAGCAGCAGCCGCAATTTACCTTGCAACTCTTAGAGAAAGCACAACTATGTGCAATGATGACGGAAAGCGTATTTCGAGTTCGCGAAGGGAGAACTTTAAGATACATGGTGGTTAAGAACAAAATTCATGCCAACCCCGCAACCAAGAGCTAAGGAGCTAGAGTTGCAATTATGTGACGTCTCTCGACAAAGTCTCGATTGTACGTCGATGCAACGAGACCACGACATTGCACACGTGGCACATTGATTAAGGAATCACGAGAAGAGATCTTGAGATAGATACAGTGATTGTGCGCCGCAACTGGACGTCATTACCTGAAAGAAAACGTTGCATGATCTTTATTGATCACAAGGGTTGCAACACACCGATGATCGTAAGAACTCGAATATGAACTGAGCTGCTGAACAATGCAGACTGTATGAACACAATACGTTCTTGTGTGATAAACTTTGATGAAAACCCGAAACACTCACTTGCCCTTAGTGGAGTTTTCCTAAAACGGTATCTATCACACCGTCGTCTAAACCGCTTCGTGTAAAGCCTTAGACGGAACACATTGAGTAAATTCCCGTCACGTTGAACAGAGACGAGAAATAAACAATCAACTGGCCCGAGATGGCCCAGGAAAACTAGAGGCCAGATCCTTCAGATATGTAATCATATCAGGACAGCCCGTAGAATACAGAAAGATTACGCCGATGAGCGGCAGAAATCGTAAGAATATGAGACAAGAAGTATGACTTAAATGAGAGCCTCGCCTAGAGAAGGCGTAGTGTGAGTTGAAAAACGAAAAGGTTGAATCCCCGGTGTAGGGATCAGAACCATTGCTCACAAGATGAAGCTCCCAGAAAAAGATCAGTAGTGATCGCGACACATTCATGTGTCTAGTCTGTAGAGGAGTCTGACTTAAGGAACAGTCATTGTTCCCACAAATAAGATTCACGTCAATGACAAACAACAAGAATTACTATAGAAACCTGTTAAGGTTTTGGACCAAGAGTCCGTGATACTATAGAAACCTGTTGAGATTTTGGACCAAGAGTCCGTGATACTATAGAACCCTGTTGAGGTTTTGGACCAAGAGTCCGTGATACTATAGAAACCTGTTGAGGTTATGGACCAAGAGTCCACAAGATACAGAAAAGACATGATTGATCTACTTGAGTGTGATAGAACTCACGACATGACCCAAAGATTTCTTGGGAACATGAAGACAATCATGAATCTAAGTGACCATATTGGTTTCACAACTCCCCTGCGACCGATGGCATCGCTTGAATTTCGGGACGAAATTCTTTTAACGGGGGGAGACTGTGACAACCGTCACTTTTCCGTACATTCCGTACACGAAATGAACAGTAATTTGTGCTTAAATGACTGTGCATGATCTAGTTTACGAGACAAATAAGCTTCTGAATTCCATGCAAGTGAATTCATGCACGAAATATACTACAAAATATTGCTTATTGCATAAGCGAGAGCGTTGCGTCATAAAATAGTAAACTCACCGGTAAGACACACTGTGTCAATAAAACTGCAGAAAGCAGTCAGGCAATAGAATTAAGGCCTAGGTGTAGGTCCGACGACAAAAGTGCATTAAAACCCAAGAGTACATGTAAGGGTTTAATTTATAGACATTGCGAAAGCAAAAATAAGCACTAAAAAGCACCCGAAACGCACTTTAAGTGCATAATTTTGTATAATTCAGCTATAATCAGCATTATAGCACTAAAATATTATGCAGAAATTATGTTTTATTATCCAGAATACTTCCCCAAGTGTTGGGAATCGAAAGGATACAAAAAGGTACTTAAAAGACACTAAAAAGTGTGATTTAGCACTTTAACGAACCGGTGTCTAACCGCACAACCGGATATTACCCGGAACACCAAAATAATGCTAGAAGCATTGTTTTTATTTTTCTAAGCTAGTTAGGGTCCCCGAATACCCTAACACCTTTTATATTACACTACACACTAATAACCTACATAAAGTCCTAACCAAACTTAACTAGACACTAACTATCCATTTGGAATCCAACCATATACCCCCCCTAACCCGATCGGTTCCCCAAGGGGTGACCCACCCCACCATTTGTTGATTATTATAATCATCTTTGTCCAATATCTATCATACATATTACATAATGGGTATTAGGAGAACATGGATTATAAGTAAGTTCATGAGATAACCATTATCTCACCTCAACACTTCACAAAAAAAAAAAAAATTGCTCTCTCACTCTCTCCCTTGCTCTCTTGATCTCGGCCAAACATAGAGCCACCACCACCACCATTGTTCCATCCATTTCAAGGCATTCTCAAGGTGCAAGGAGCCATATAAGAAGGTTTGGTGGTCTCGGAACTTGAAGGACCTCATCCGCTTGCTTTTATCCACTCATTCTTCGACTAGATTCTTCCCTAGCCTCGAGCTAGTAGTAAGTTGCTTGAAACACACTCTCGGTCTATTTTAAAGTGGTTAAAATAAGATATGACGGTTAAAACTCGTGAACTTGCAAAATGAAGTGTTAAAAGTCTACTAAAATGTTAAAAATGATGGATAAAAGCTATAGAGTTGTGTAAAACTTGTAAGACTTGTTTTGTTGTGATTATTTAGTGCCGATCTATGTTGTGGTAGCTCGGATCATCATCTAACCCGGATTAGTCATGTTCATGAAACATGACATAGAATATGTTAAGTATGAAAAGGGTTAAATGATGAAACTCTACTACACACTAAACATGAACTTGAGTAAAGGTAATTTTTCTTGTAAAATAAGACTCTAAACTAGTAGATCTAAAGATCTACAAGTGGTATTTTCAAAAGACCAACTGTAAGACAAAACCATGTTTTAAAACCGGATCTTTCATGAAGTAGAAGTGTTTTTATGAACAAACAAGAGTGTGGACACTTGTGTAACAAAAGTTTTAACAAAGAAATAATTTTCGTAAAAACCGACTAGAAGTTGTGAAACTTCATATTCTTTAAAAATAAAGTTTTTAAGAAATTAAACTTATTTTTAAAGATAACAAGGCTTACTAAATGTGCTAGTAAATTACTACACATTTTTGTAAATATTCAAGTTCATGAAATGGAGAAACTAGTGATTGTTGTTGATGATTATTGTTGATAATTGTTGTTGATGATTGTTGACGATTTAAAAGAAAATAAACACATGTTTTGAAAACATGGGAAACCTCCATTTTTAGGGGAAACTCTGTCAAAATTTTTATAAATTTTGACACCTAGAAAAATATAAGTTTTTGGGAAACTTATTCCCTAAAAATGTATTTAAAGTATTACCAAGGTTTCCATAATTTTTGGTGATAAGAAATGAGGATTTCTTCAAGAATAAAAATGGATATAAGTATGTATATTTTTGAGAGAAAAATATATATTATTTTATCACCAACTTTTGTGCTAAGTGTATATAGTATGTGTTATACGTGCTAGTGTATTAGGACTTAAAAATACACTAAACACTCATGAGGAGTATAAACATAAAAATACACATGCAACATACCAGATACATAATTCGGGTGCAAAGTGCAAAACACGAGATACTTATATTAATTTTAGAGAAAATAATATAAGTAAGATACGTAGTTAAAAATATAGAATATTTTTAACACAAGAATATATACAAAAGAGAGTGACTGTACTTGTGCGACGCAAGTCTAGTGACTAACGTTAAGAAAACGCGTATAGGTTACGACGTTAATTAAGCAAATCCGGTGAAGTTTACGACGCAAGGAACGCAAAGTTGTGAGTTCTTGCTCCCCCTTTTCTTTAACTGTTTTTGGTTTTATAACTCTCGGGGGTGAAATACATGTTACAAATATTATAATTTTTACAAAGGGTAAAAATACGAGAAGCACTCGTGGTGAGTGCAATACGATGAGCTTTAAGAAAAGCCTAGAAAATACTAGATCATGTGAGCATAGACTAAATACAGAAATGCCATTAATACTTAATTAGGGACGAGGGTTAGATCTAACGGGTACGGCCGAGCCCCACTAAGGGTCCTTATGTGACCACTTGAGTGCTTCGGTGTCCCAGTCGAGGGAAATCGACACAGTCGAGGTTAATCGACACAGTCGAGGGTAATCGACACAGTCAAGGAAAATTGACGCAGTCGAGGCTAATCGACACAGTCGAGGGAAAATCGACACAGCGAAAGGAGAAAATACTAAAGCTCCCTATGTCCTCACATGCCTTAATGTCCTTGCTCAAACACTCATTTAGTACGTGGTGTACACAAGAAAACGTGATTTATACAATGAATACTTGATTTGTAGAGGTTACAAACTATGTTTTCACACAAGATATACAAGACGCATGAACTCGCTCAACTTTATGTTGATGTTTTCCAAAATTACATGTATTTCAGGTGACAGGATGGATCTTGGGCGCAAGTGTCATAACTAGAAGTAGACAACAAGTTTAGATGTCATCCACTTTTGTTGAATTGTAACCTAGTCAAAGGTCGTGTTTTAAAAACTTAAATAACAAGTGTTTGTAATACTCAAATTTTCATGAACGGATGGACATCGTTTTGATCATATAGTTGTTTATTACGATTGAATGCAATGATAGTCACACATCATACGCTTCCGCAAAAGACAGGGTGTGACAGTTTGGTATCAGAGCTTCGACTGTAGTGAACTAGGATTCTTTCTCGAGTCTAGACTACAATCACTAGAGTTCTCTCACGAAAACATTTTTCAAAAAGGTTTTCATTGCATTCACAAAAGCGCCAAGATCCACGAGTCAGACACTTTACAAAGAAAATATAAGGCAAGGACATTAGTGAGGAATACCTTTAAAATAAGGTGCCAATCAAAGCGTAGTCTACACGAGTTAGACTTGCCAAAAACAAAATGACCCCCCAAAAACGAGAGCTATACGTGATATAATGCATTAAAATGCTTGATTATGCTAAGTAGCATATATGATATTGATATACGTACATACAAATAAGTGTACGGAATGATTATTGACGTGAATAAATATACTTTCGACTCCGACTCCTATTATTGACGTGCCCAAGGTTCTGTAGAAAATGCCCAGTTCAGGTACCTGGACACGGGGCCGTGCTCACTGGACACGCCCCCGTGCCCAGCCTTCTGTTTACTTTTGGTACTGGCAGTCTGGACACTGGGCCGTGCTCAGCCAACACCACCCCGTGTTCAGCTACCCAGTACCATAAAATCTTGTTTTTAACCCACTTTTACACATTTTAATCAACCGAAAAACTTATTTTTGGGACACATTGAGGACAATGTGTAATTTAAGTGTGGGGGGGGGGGATGCTAAAACCTTGAATCCTGCAAGTCCTAATAACAAGCCTTACACAAAACTCTATTGGAACCGCTAATCACCCTTCAATTTTTTTACTTGTCTAGGTTTAACTTGGGAATTTCAAAATTCTAAAAAGGTTATATTTTTACGAATTTACAACCGATAGCGTCGTGATAAAAAGAACCAACATAAGAAAATTATGAAAAGGCATGACAAGCTTAGTAAAAATTTAATTATATATACTTGATCACATAAAAAACCCATTCCCACAAAAGTGAGTTTTGAGCCTTTAATGAGCAAACACTTACATATCATTTGACTAAATGCTCATTTTCGTTTCTTGTGTGAATAGCCGCTTGGTTCTTACGACTCTAGAACTTGCCATGACGATACATTCCCGGTCCTTACCAACTTAAACCTGAGTAAGTAAATGATGGAGGCATTAGGACTAACCTTTTTTATTTCTACACCATTATTTTTCTTTTTTTTTACCACCTACCCAAAAAATCCCCCTAGTTAGCCCCTTTGAGCCTAAACCTTTTCATTTCATAACCCAAACCAAACACCATTTTTACCCACCAAAACCTTTTTCATTTTTACCCCTTTGTTTTAGTAACAAGTTCGGTTCTTTATATGACTTTAAAAAAAAAAAAATAATAATAATTTTTTGATGATGAAGCAAAAGAAAATAGACAAACAAGTTCATCAAAAATAACTTTGTTTGAATAAATAGCTTCATCAAAATAAAAGTTACAAAAATAGAAAGTCATATGAAAACCGACACTTGTTACGCTTTTCGGCCTTTTTCTACTAACCACTAACCACCAACCCAACCACCTACCTTTAACCCAAGCCTAACCCTTAACCCACAAAGTCCTCTTGATATTTACAAAGGTATATAAGTTAAAAAGGAGGAGGATTGATTGCTTGGCAAGCCTATGGTAGGAGTAAGTTCCATGCCGCTCTCGAGTGATCCACAAAAATACATTTTTGGCCGAGTGTTGAGTGATCCCCGTGAGGTATGTGAACTTGTATATAAATAGAATTTTAGAAAGGCATGTTATGCCCTAATAAGTAATTTATCTTATGAAAAGTTTTTAAATCATGACGAATAGGATTGTAAATAAATAAAAATAAAATTAAATAAAGAATCTTGGAAATCCCGACACTCTACGACAAGCCAAAAAACCTTCTTCTCTACCCATTCCATTTGGGAGTGTAAATAGCCACATATTAAAGAGTTTTGCTTGAGGACAAGCAAAGATTCAAGTGTGGGGTATTTGATGTGTTCAAATATTAACATATAAATTTCATCAAATGAGGCATAAAACTAACCCCTTTTTAGTACTAATGTTGGAAAAAGTGTGCTTTTGTCTTCCTTTTGTATTTTCAGGATTAAATGAGCTCAAATTAACAAAAGAAGCAAAAAGACATCAAAATCTGACATAAATACAAGAAAAGGAACAAGATGTGACATGCCCGACCCCACAACAGCATCTTCCCAAGCAAAACAAGAGATCAGAAGCCTGAACACGCCCCGTGCTCAGCCAGCACGGGGGCGTGCCCAAGTGTCAGCAGAAAAGACAAAGTGGTAGAAGCTTCTATTGCCCACCACGGGCCGTGTTCAGCGGACACGAGGCCGTGGTGAACTATAAGATTCGCACAATCCAGCAAATCTGCATAGTACAAAGATTCTTCTGCACCACGGGGTCGTGCTCAGCGGACACGGGGGCGTGGCCAACTAATAAGACAAAGCTGCATTTAATGAAGAAAGAGAAGGATGTGGACACGGGGCCGTGCCCACTGGACACGGGGCCGTGCCCGAGCTTCTGTTCAGCCTATAAATAGATGTGCTTGGCTCAAGCTCAAACCATCCCTTGGCACACCACCTCTCTCACACTTCACCCACCACCCACCACCACCATAACACCATCATCCACCACCATCATCCATTGTCCATCATAGAGTGTGTGAGTTGTCTCGGGATCCAAGATTGATCGTAAGAGTTCTTGACAATCAAGGCCATGTTTGCCTAAGTCTCTTACATCACTTGGTGAAGACAAAGTGTCTAGTGTAATACTTTTTATTTCTAATCTTTTGCACTTTTTATTTGGTTTCGTATTAATGACTTTAATAACTAGTTGCTTATGTTGAAGGTGATCTTTCCTTATCGTTTGTCCGTGGTGTCTTGAAATTATTTTACTGTCTATATAAAATAAAAGATTTTCACCATTCATATCTCCACGGTCTATATGGAGGTATGTTGGCTACCTGGTCGGGGGTTAAGGGAACGGTTTGGTAAAGGTCTTGCCATTGTTCAGCGTTTAGAGGTCCTGCAATGGACCTGGGTCAAATTTAGTAGGACCTCCTTCAATACTTCACGGTATTGGATGGCGGGGGTCCAAACTCTTTGACCCCCTCATAAGTTAATTACTATTAATACTATAACCCGGCTATTTAGGACTGTATCCCTGCTGACTCAGACTACTTAGTCGAGGGTAACGTCACCTCCAAAAGAGGGGCCTACCATAATATTGCATTAATAACTTAATTCATTATCTTCCAATAATCCACCCTTTTAGGATTGTATCCTTGCTGACTCAAACTACTGGGGTGAGGGTAACGTCACCTTCAAAAGAGGGGCCTACTACAATAACTAAGATAATCTCTTAATCATGTGCAAAAGTGCGGAAATAATCAAAGGTTACACTAGATACGAGTCGGAACCAAGTGATTCATCTTGTCTATCTGTTTTTATTTTTATTTTTATTTTCAGCATTTTAGTTAGTTTTTATTTTTCTTAGTTTAAAACATTTTTCTAAACTTTTTATTTTGATTAGACGTTGAGGATAAACCGGTACTAAAAGCTCTTGTGTCCTTGGACGACCTCGGTATCTTGCCAACACTATACTACGCTCACGATGGGTGCACTTGCCCATATGTGTGTTTAGTGTTAGTAAAATATCGTGTTTTATAAATTTAAAACTTGGCTAAAAATAAGTGTTAAAGGGGCTCAAAATATACACCTAATATATATAACACTTCACACGCATCAATGAACTTCCCTTCTCGTTTGATGACCTATCTAATTTAAGATAGATGTTTGAAAGCTTTTGTTTACCCATACTGTACATAAATATTCAAATAATAAAACACATAATCACAGAATAGCAATTAGTAAAATTAAGTATTTTCTAAATACTTAATTGGCTTAAATCAGTGGCTCTGATACCACCTTTTTCTGTCACGGCCTCCGACCCGGTTTGACCCGTTTCAGGAGCCGCGGGACAGAAAATCCCGTGGTATTTATTTAATTGTGTTAACAGCGGAAGTTTTTCTTCAGGATCTTTTTAAAACTGCAATTACCCGATTTATTTATTTCATAATTCGGAATAAAACCCCGGTAATTTACAATCATATGATTTCACTGAGAAATCTTTATTTTACAAAACATGTTTCTTTATTTTATATTGAGCCACTTTCTTAAGCTTGTAGTGCTTCACGACACTTTTCCTGGATCACAACAGATCACCTGAAACATGTTTGAAAAAGGTTTTGTCAGCGGGAAATACTGGTGAATCATTCTTTTTACTAAAAACGACTCGTTTGTTATAATTTACAGTATTAAGAGCGATTACAATGTTTCCATATATCAACCAACTACCCACAGTATTTGTCACTCGAACATCCATTGGTAACCTCAGAGTCCAATGGTGTCTGTGACTATGGTCATATTACCCCTTGGCTACCCCGTTGTCCAATGGTGAAGTTTATCAAGTAATGTATACAAAACCCCACATACCGGCTGTAATTTGGTGATTACAAAGACTTAATCCCTGTAATTATAACCTTGAAAACATTTAAGAATTTATAAAGCACTTTGATAAAAAGAGAATGACTCACTTTGCAGATTTAATATGAATAGAGCTTAGCCTTGATAACCTAGTTTAAATAACATTGCACACAAACTAGGTTAGTAACTAATACAGCATTTACGATAACTCACGAGATTAAACCTTCACAACGAATGACAAAGTGAGATACTTAAACATCCATCGAATTAACGACAAATGACAAAGCATAAACCCTAATGTGGGCAGCACTTAAACATCCATTGGATAGTTTAATCGATCGGACATTGAATCGTAGCAGCGATCGAGTTATTACCCTGTATTGCGGCAACGATTCGTGATTCGTGTGTGTTTTTGTAGTAAACAGACGATATCTCGAAATGTAAAACGAATTTTAACGTCGTTCAAGTGCCAAAATTCAAGTCCCAAACCCCACTATTTATACATGAAATTTGACACCCTCGCGTGACGCGAGGGGTACCCCCATGGGCGTCGCGTGGCGCGAGGGGTCACACCCTACCATAGGGTAGCCCCGTGTGTTTGTAGCCTTGCTGAGTCAGTAGATTGTTAAAAATCGATTTCGCCAGCTAGTTATGTGGATAATCGTAAATAGGTAATACCCCCCTGAGTTTTAGGGGCCCTGATCCTGATTCTGATTGTTCTGAAAATTTTAGGGTTATACAGAATCACTTGAGGGTCTCAATTAGGGTTTCCTATTGGACAAAATAATATAATAAAATAGGACTTTTGATGAGAGTTGTTACATCCTCCCCACCTTAATAAAATCTCGTCCTCGAGATTTACTGGAACAAGTGAGGATACTTTCGCTTTATCTCTGATTCCAGCTCCCAAGTGTATTCTGGTCCTCTTTTTGAATCCCACTTGACTTTGACCAGCACTAGTCGTTTGTGTTTGAGAAACTTGATCTTTCGGTCTTCTATTTGTAGTGGCTTCTCAATAAATTTTAGCTTTTCATTCACCTCTATGTCTTGAAGAGGTATTACCAGGGATTCGTCAGATAGACATTTCTTGAGGTTGGATATATGAAATACGTCATGTACTCTAGCTAACTCTTCTGGTAGTTGTAAACGATAAGCAACTGGTCCTATACGTTGGATCACTGAAAATGGTCCTACGTATCTTGGACTTAACTTTCCTTTCTTACCGAATCGAACTACTCCTTTCCATGGTGAAACTTTTAATAGTACCTTGTCTCCAACTTGGAATTCTAGTGGTTTGCGTTGATTGTCGGCATAACTTTTCTGGCGATCTCGAGCCATCTTTAACCTTTCCTTGATTTGAGTGATCTTATCGGTGGTTTCTTGCACAATCTCAGGACCTGATAATTGACTTTCTCCTATTTCTGCCCAACAAACTGGAGTTCTGCACTTTCGTCCGTATAATGCTTCGAATGGGGCAGCTTCAATGCTTGAATGATAACTATTGTTATAGGAGAATTCAATTAAGGGTAAATGATCGTCCCAATTTCCACCAAAATCTATCACACATGTTCTGAGCATGTCTTCCAGAGTTTGGATTGTCCTTTCACTTTCTCCGTCTGTTTGAGGATGATATGCAGTGCTTAGATTTAATCGAGTTCCCATCGCTTCTTGGAAACTAGTCCAGAAATGGGAAGTGAAACGACTATCCCTATCCGATACAATGGAGAGTGGAACTCCATGTAAGGATACTACTTCATCTACATACAACTTTGCCAATCTTTCCATGCTAAAGGTTTCTTTCATATGTAGAAAATGAGCTGATTTGGTTAATCGATCCACAATTACCCAAATCGTATCATTACTTTTTCTGGTTTTGGGTAACTTAGTAACAAAATCCATTGTTATGAGTTCCCATTTCCATACAGGTATTTCTAATTGCTGTAGTAGACCTAAAGGTTTCTGATGTTCTGCCTTAACTTATGAACAAGTAAGACATTTAGAAACATATCGAGCTATGTCCTTTTTCATTCCTATCCACCAGAAGTTATTTCTTAAATCTTGGTACATTTTATTGTTTCCAGGGTGCATGGTATACCTAGATTTATGGGCTTCTTCTAAAATCTTATTTCTTAATTCTCCCTGCTTAGGTACCAAAATTCTGTTTTTATGGAATCTCCAAATTCCATCAACTCCTTGTTCTAATTCTTTTATTCGTCCTTTCATTCCTTCAGCATCATCCTTGATTGCTGTAGTTTGAACATTCTTCAATTGTTCCATTAAATCTAATTGTAGATTTAACCTAAGAGCACGAACTCGTCGTTGTTTTTCATGATACTTACGACTTAAGGCATCTGCAACCACATTTGCCTTTCCTTCGTGATACTGAATATCACAGTCGTAGTCACTTAGGATTTCCATCCATCTCCTTTGTCTCATGTTTAATTCTTTTTGCCCAAATATATATCTTAAACTCTTATGATCTGTATAGACAGTAAATTTACTTCCATACAGATAATGCCTCCAAATTTTAAGGGCAAAAATTACGGCTCCTAACTCTAAGTCATGAGTTGTATAGTTTTCTTCGTGCTTTTTCAATTGTCTTGAAGCATACGCAATTACCTTCTTGCGTTGCATTAGCACACATCCTAATCCTAGTTTTGAAGCATCACAGTAAACTTCAAAATCTTCAGTTCCTTCTGGCAAGGCTAGGATTGGGGCATTTGTTAACTTTTGCTTTAGAATCCTAAAAGCTTCTTCTTGCTTAGGTCCCCATTCAAACTGTTGATGCAGATTTGTGTCCGATGCTTGTCGAATAGATTAGATTTATTATTTTACGCTGAATTTGTAATAGTTAGTGAAACGGTCTATCGAACGTGTATAGACCCGCTCGTTTGAAGTGGTCAAACGAGAGGGTTATTCGGTTGACCGTGTGTGTTTGAAAGACAAAGGGGGTGTAGCTATAAATAGCAACCCTTTGCCATTTCAAACACTTGTAGATTTTAGGAGGTTCAAGTCCTCACCAGGGAGAGATCACCACTTGATCTCTCCCCGGAACCAAACGGCTCTGGTAAAGGTTCGATTATCTTGTTAATCGGGCAGGCTTGCTTTGTTATGTTATCAAATCTATACAAGTAAGTATTTCATCCGTCTATGATCTTCCCGTCTATGAACATAATCATGATAATCACGGTTTCGGTCCCGAAAACGGTCCTACAAGTGGTATCAGAGCTGTTTGCTGGGCATCGCAAAAAGGAAGACATCTGATGTTGGCGGTTTGGGGTTTTGACAGAAATTTATGGGGTTTTGATGAATCAATCGGAGCTGGAATATGAGTTGGCGGCTACTAAATTTTTTTTTTGGTTTGTTCATCGAGAAAGATAAGAGGATGACAGATATGTGTGTTGAATAATGGGATTTTGGATATTTGTGTATCGCAGAAAGAGATGGAGTTCTGGAAGGTTGTGGAGGCTGCACAAAGGATTCTATTTAGGGGTTTTTGAATCATGGACTTCAATTCGGTAATGGGCTAAGGTGTACGATGGGCATGTGATGTGTCGAATGGGCCTAGGTATGGTTTTTATTGAGCTTATTATTTTGGTCATTTATGGGTATAATATGCTGCAATTTAAACCGATGCCAATGTTGCTTGCAATTTCGGCCCGATTAACAAGATCATTCTAATGGGTCGCAAACAAAGTGGGGTCGGGTGGTCGCGAAAGATATTGGAGTTAATTTTTAACGTCATATTCATATGAGTTCGGGAGCGCGCGAAATGATGAAGATGATGAAAACTTGATATTTTGAAAAATGTGGGGTAGTGATGCGTGCGAAGTGTTACTTATTTTAGGTGTGTACTTTAAGCCCTTTTTAACACTTATTTTAGCCAAGTTTTAAATTTATAAAACATGATATTTCACTAACACTAAACACACATATGGGCAAGTGCACCCATCGTTGAGTGTAGTATAGCGTTGGTAAGATACCGAGGTCGTCCAAGGACACAAGAGCTTTAAGTACCGCTTTATCCTCAACGTCTAACCAAAATAAAAGTTTAGAAAAATGTTTTAAACTAAGAAAATTAAAAACTAACTAAAATGCTGAAAATAAAAATAAAAGAAAAACAGATAGACAAGATGAATCACTTGGTTCCGACTCGTATCTAGTATAACCTTTGATTATTTCCGCACTTTTGCACATAATTAAGAGATTATCTTAGTTATTGTAGTAGGCCCCTCTTTTGAAGGTGACGTTACCCTCACCCCAGTAGTTTGAGTCAGCAGGGATACAATCCTAAAAGGGTGGATTATTGGAAGATAATGAATTAAGTTATTAATGCAGTATTGTGGTAGGCCCCGCTTTTGGCGGTGACGTTACCCTCGGCTAAGTAGTCTGAGTCAGCAGGGATACAGTCCTAAATAGCCGGGTTATAGTATTAATAGTAGTTAACTTATGAGGGGATCAAAGAGTTTGGACCCCCGCCATCCAATACCGTGAAGTATTGAAGGAGGTCCTACTAAATTTGACCCAGGTCCATTGCAGGACCTCTAAACGCTGAACAATGGCAAGACCTTTACCAAACCATTCCCTTAACCCCCGACCAGGTAGCCAACATATCTCCATATAGACCGTGGAGATATGAATGGTGAAAATCCTTTATTTTATATAGACAGTAAAATAATGCCAAGACACCACGGACAAACGATAAGGAAAGATCACCTTCAACATAAGTAACTAGTTATTAAAGTCATTAATACAAAACCAAATAAAAAGTGCAAAAGATTAGAAATAAAAAGTATTATACTAGACACTTTGTCTTCACCAAGTGATGTAAGAGACTTAGGCAAACATGGCCTTGATTGTCAAGAACTCTTACGATCAATCTTGGATCCCGAGACGACTCACACACTCTACGATGGACAATGGATGATGGTGGTGGATGATGGTGTTGTGATGGTGGTGGGTGGTGGATGAAGTGTGAGAGAGGTGGTGTGCCAAGGGATGAGATGAAATGAATCCAAGCACTCCTATTTATAGGCTGAACAGAGAGCTGGGCACGGCCCCGTGTCCGTCTGACAATCTCTCTCCTCATTAATTGTAATTCTCAATTACAATAAATGCGCCTGCTGTACTTTCGACACGCCCCCGTGTCCGCTGAGCACGGCCCGTGGTGGGCAATAGAAGCTTCTATAGGTTTGTCTTTTCTGCTGCTTCTTGGGCACGGCCCCGTGCTGGCTGAGCACGGGGCGTGTTCAGTCTTCTGATTTCTCTACTTTGCTTTGGAAGGTGCCGTTGAGGGGTCGGGCTGTCCACTAGTATTCCTTTTCTTGTATTTATGTTGGATTTAGCTGTCTTTTTGCTTCTTTTGCGTTTTTGAGCTCATTTAATCCTGAAAATACAAAAGGAAGACAAAAACACTCTTTTTCCAATATTAGTACTTAAAAAGGGTTAGTGTTATGCCTCATTTGATGTAATTTATATGTTGCATTTTACATACATCAAATACCCCCACACTTGAACTTTTGCTTGTCCTCAAGCAAAACTCTTTAATATGTGGCTTACCCTCCCAAATGGAATAGGTAGAAGAGAAGGTTTTGGGCTTGTCGTAGAGTGTCGGGATTTCCAAGATCTTTTTGGGTTTTATTTTTATTTATTTACACTCCTATTCGTAATGATTTATTTAGAACTTTTCATAAAAGAAATTACTTATTTGGGCATAACATGCCTTTTTAAAATTCTATTTATATACAAGTTCACATACCTCACGGGGAAATCACTCACACTCGGCCGAAGGTGTATTTTTAGTGAATCACTCGAGAGCGGCATGGAACTTATTCCTACCATAGGCTTGCCAAGAAATCAATCCTCCTCCTTTTTAACTTTTATACCTTTGTAGATATCAAGAGGACTTTGTGGGTTACGGGTTAGGCTAGGGTTAAAGGTAGGTGGTTGGGTTAGTGGTTAGTAGAAAAAGGGCTAAAAGCGTAACAAGTGTCGGTTTTCGTATTTTTGCAACTTTTTATTTTGATGAAGCTTTTATTCAAACTAAGTTATTTTTGATTAACTTGTTTGTTTATTTTCTTTTTGCTTCATCATTATCACACAATTTTTTTTTTTTACGAAGAACCGAACTTGTTACTAAAATAAAGGGTTAAAAATGAAAAAGGTTTTGGTGGGTAAAAGGGTTTTTGTTTGGGTGATGAAACGAAAAGGTTTAGGCTCAAAGGGGCTAACTAGGGGGATTTTTGGGTAGGTGGTAAAAGAAAAAGAAAAATAATGGTGTAGAAATAAAAAGGGTTAGTCCTAATGCCTCCATCATTTACTTACTCGGGTTTAAGTTGATAAGGACCGGGAATGTATTGTCATGGCAAGTTCTAGAGTCGTAAGAACCAAGCGGCTATTCACACAAGAAACGAAAAATGAGCATTTAGTCAAATGATATGTAATTGTGTGCTCAATAAAGGCTCAAAACTCACTTTTGTGGGAATGGGTTTTTATGTGATCAAGTATATATAATCAAATTTTAAATAAGTTTGCTATGCCTTTTCATAATTTTCTTATGTTGGTTCTTTTTATCACTACGCTATCGGTTGTAAATTTGTAAAAATATAACCTTTTTGAGAACTTGAATTTTCCGAGTTAAACCTAGACAAGTAAAAAAAATGAAATTTTTGAAAAAAATTTGGGGTGATTAGCGGTTCCAATAGAGTTTTGTGTAAGGCTTGTATTTAGGACTTGCAAAATTCAAGGTTTTAGCATCCCCCCCACACTTAAATTACACATTGTCCTCAATGTGTCCCAAAAATAAATTTTTAGGCTGATTAGATGTGTAAAATAGTGTTTAAAAAGCAAAAATTTGTGTTACTGGGCACTGAACACGGCCCCGTGTTGTCCGGGCACGGCCCCGTGTTCAAGTGCCAGTAACAGAATTAAAACAAGAGAAACAGAAGCCTGGACACGGGGGCGTGTTGGGTGAACACGGCCCGTGTCCAGTTACCTGAACTGGGCGTTTTCTGCAGGGTGCTCAGCACGGGGCCGTGTTGGTTGGGCACGGCCCGTGTTGAACCTTCTGAAATTGTCGGGTTGCCTTGTTCTTGTGCATGGGTTCATTTTTCTCGTTCCCCTTTTCATCCTTTACCACCATGAGTGTGTTTTATTCATGAAAGATAAAAACTAAACTAGAAAACATAAAGGTTAATCTAAACTAAACTACGGATAGTTCCGCGGAATGCCTCCGTGGTGCGCCACGTTTATAAGGGTCCTTGGCTAGACCCACCTTATCAGGTGGTTCTGGCTCATCTTCAATTAGGGGGTCATCATTGCCGAATGGATATTTCATTGATCGCTCAAGGTCGACACTTTTTTTGAATGCCCCTAATTGAAGAGGTAGATTGTTGTACTTCCGGTTTTTCAAAGCTTCGTGAGTTTTTACAAATGGTCATCCCAACACTAGAGGAGCGTCATCGAGGATGACAAAGTCGGTGGGGATTACCAATTGATTTGTTTGAACCAATACATCCTCAACTATACCGATTGATTTTATTACTTTCCGATTGGATAGAAAAATGGGTATTTGAAGTGGAGAAAAATCACTAATACTTAATTTTTCGAAAATGTAGTTAGGCATTATGTTAACACAAAGATCTTTATCGATTGTGACATTACTAATAAACGAATTTTGAAAGAAACATGGAACCGGTGTAATGTTAATTTCAAATGGGTCTTCTTTTATTAGCGAGGGTTGATCATTAGTTAACTTAACACTTACCGTTTCGTCAATTTTAGCGTTAGTGTTTAACTCTTTTAAAAACTTAGCATGAGTGGGTACTAAACAATGATTTTCGAAAGAAGGTGACAAGAGATTAATTTCTTCAAAATTAGACTCTTCTTGAATTTTAACGTTGTCGGACTCACCTTTTTCGTTGTTTAACTCATGTGTTGGTTTTTCACTTATTTGTTCTTCCATTTTTATATTTTCAGTTATCTCTTCCTTTTTTAATTCTTCTCTTGCGCGGGACTCCTCTTCCCTTGCGCGAGCTTCTTTTATACATCGATCGATAACTCTAATGTGTTCTAATATCCTATCGGTCACTTCGGTTATAGAAAAAGAATCGGTATTTTCTAAGCTTGAATCCGGTTGTTCGACCCTTTGTTCCTCATAATACTCATATGAAGTCAATGGTTCGCACCATTGTTCTTCATTGTAAGCATATGATGGATAAGGTTCGTAATTTTGTTCTCCATAATACTCATATGAGGTGGGTTGTTCACGCCATGGTTCCTCATAGTAAGCATATGAAGGTGGTGGCTCATATCTTGGTTCCTCAAAGTATGAGTATGAGGGCTCATACCTTGGTTCATCAAAATATGAGTATGATGGAGGAGGTTCATACCTTTGGTCTTCATAGGATGTGTATGAAGTTGATGGCTCGTACCTGGGCTCCTCATAGTAGGTGTATGAATTGGATGGTTGATATGAGCGATTATTTTGAACCGATCGTGCGTTACGACAATTAGTGCAATAATTACCCCTATAATCATCCTCCTCATAGGTGTAGTTGTAACCTCCTGAGTATTGATCCATAAGAATCACTCAGCAGACCACAACTGAGTCTCGAGATCAGAAAACAAAAAGAAAAACGGAAACAGAGGCTGGACACGGCCCCGTGTTCAGTGAGCACGGCCCCGTGTTCAGGATCTGTATCTGGGCGTTTTAATTAAAGTTACTGATTTCGTTGAGCACGGGGCGTGTTCAGTGAGCACGGCCCGTGTTCAAGCTTCTGTTACTGGTGTTTTATGAAAAATATGCAGCACGGCCCCGTGTTCAGCGAGCACGGCCCGTGTTCAACCTACTGTAAATGCAAAACTAAACTAAAATGCAGAAAAATGTGGGCCCGTTTTGAAAAGGTTTTGAAAAACTGATTAGGCCGTCGATTTTAAGCTTTCCTAAAATTCTTGTGTCCCCGGCAACGGCGCCAAAAACTTGATGCGTGCGAAGTGTTACTTATTTTAGGTGTGTATTTTAAGCCCTTTTTAACACTTATTTTAGCCAAGTTTTAAATTTATAAAACACGATATTTCACTAACACTAAACACACATATGGGCAAGTGCACCCATCGTTGAGTGTAGTATAGCGTTGGTAAGATACCGAGGTCGTCCAAGGACACAAGAGCTTTTAGTACCGGTTTATCCTCAACGTCTAACCAAAATAAAAGTTTAGAAAAATGTTTTAAACTAAGAAAATTAAAAACTAACTAAAATGCTGAAAATAAAAATAAAAGAAAAACAGATAGACAAGATGAATCACTTGGTTCCGACTCGTATCTAGTATAACCTTTGATTATTTCCGCACTTTTGCACATAATTAAGAGATTATCTTAGTTATTGTAGTAGGCCCCTCTTTTGAAGGTGACGTTACCCCCACCCCAGTAGTTTGAGTCAGCAGGGATACAATCCTAAAAGGGTGGATTATTGGAAGATAATGAATTAAGTTATTAATGCAGTATTGTGGTAGGCCCTGCTTTTGGCGGTGACGTTACCCTCGGCTAAGTAGTCTGAGTCAGCAGGGATACAGTCCTAAATAGCCGGGTTATAGTATTAATAGTAGTTAACTTATGAGGGGATCAAAGAGTTTGGACCCCCGCCATCCAATACCGTGAAGTATTGAAGGAGGTCCTACTAAATTTGACCCAGGTCCATTGCAGGACCTCTAAACGCTGAACAATGGCAAGACCTTTACCAAACCATTCCCTTAACCCCCGACCAGGTAGCCAACATATCTCCATATAGACCGTGGAGATATGAATGGTGAAAATCCTTTATTTTATATAGACAGTAAAATAATGCCAAGACACCACGGACAAACGATAAGGAAAGATCACCTTCAACATAAGTAACTAGTTATTAAAGTCATTAATACAAAACCAAATAAAAAGTGCAAAAGATTAGAAATAAAAAGTATTATACTAGACACTTTGTCTTCACCAAGTGATGTAAGAGACTTAGGCAAACATGGCCTTGATTGTCAAGAACTCTTACGATCAATCTTGGATCCCGAGACGACTCACACACTCTACGATGGACAATGGATGATGGTGGTGGATGATGGTGTTGTGATGGTGGTGGGTGGTGGATGAAGTGTGAGAGAGGTGGTGTGCCAAGGGATGAGATGAAATGAATCCAAGCACTCCTATTTATAGGCTGAACAGAGAGCTGGGCACGGCCCCGTGTCCGCTGGGCACGGCCCCGTGTCCGTCTGACAATCTCTCTCCTCATTAATTGTAATTCGCAATTACAATAAATGCGCCTGCTGTACTTTCAACACGCCCCCGTGTCCGCTGAGCACGGCCCGTGGTGGGCAATAGAAGCTTCTATAGGTTTGTCTTTTCTGCTGCTTCTTGGGCACGGCCCCGTGCTGGCTGAGCACGGGGCGTGTTCAGTCTTCTGATTTCTCTACTTTGCTTTGGAAGGTGCCGTTGAGGGGTCGGGCAGTCCACTAGTATTCCTTTTCTTGTATTTATGTTGGATTTAGCTGTCTTTTTGCTTCTTTTGCGTTTTTGAGCTCATTTAATCCTGAAAATACAAAAGGAAGACAAAAACACTCTTTTTCCAATATTAGTACTTAAAAAGGGTTAGTTTTATGCCTCATTTGATGTAATTTATATGTTGCATTTTACATACATCAGGTAGTCACGGTTACCAATGCAAATGTCAAAAATGGTGACGCGACTATTATGGGCCAAAAACAACACGGTATGTTCACTTCCGCACGTCAGTATTTATGTTTGTTATCGGTTATTCGAAGATGTTCGAAAGCATTTTGTTTATTGTCATATTTTCGCATTTGAAAATGAACGTATGAACCTAGATTCTCAATACCGGTCCTAACGAGTTCACAAAGTCGAGTTATGCCTATGATGAAAGTTTTCGGATTAGGTGTTAGCAGAACTTTGGAGGGATACAAGTCGGATCCTACGAGGCTAGGGGACTTTCATTTTCAACTAGAATATGCAAAGAAGAAATCCGTTTTCGTGATTTTTCGAACAACCGAGAACAGTCAATGAAGATTGACGACAATTCCGCTAGGTGAAGGGAATTGGTGAACATTTGAAACTTAACGACAGTTCCTTTAAAGTGGAAGGGAATCTGTTAAGGTTTAGAGATCTTACCAAAGAAATGGGGGAATAAAAATTTTCGTATGTTGAATTTCTTCGGTAAATTTCTAAACGCAATCACAGGTGGTAGAGTTTGTGATTTTCTGGTGATTCCACAAAGACGGTTTACAGAAGACAGTTCACCAGAAATCTCTATCAATGTAGTATGCTTGAATGAAATGAAGTTCTTATGACAGATCAAGACTTGATGCAGTTCTTAAAGATTGGAACCCTTATCAAATGCCGGTTGGAGTATTGGAAGATCAGCGGAAGATCGGTCAATTGAGGAAATTGCACAACACCCAACACGGATACACGTACTTTAAGGGGGAACTATTATACAAGAAGCGTCAAGATACTACTTACCTGGATCATCGGTCAAGGGGGAATTTGTTAACACAGAGAAGATGAATACTTGACTGAAGATCGATTGCAGTTGCATTTTCAGCATTCGACAGCAACGGACAAGGGGGAATTTGTTGATGCAGATTTGTGTCCGATGCTTGTCGAATAGATTAGATTTATTATTTTACGCTGAATTTGTAATAGTTAGTGAAACGGTCTACCGAACGTGTATAGACCCGCTCGTTTGAAGTGGTCAAACGAGAGGGTTATTCGGTTGACCGTGTGTGTTTGAAAGACAAAGGGGGTGTAGCTATAAATAGCAACCCTTTGCCATTTCAAACACTTGTAGATTTTAGGAGGTTCAAGTCCTCACCAGGGAGAGATCACCACTTGATCTCTCCCCGGAACCAAACGGCTCTGGTAAAGGTTCGATTATCTTGTTAATCGGGCAGGCTTGCTTTGCTATGTTATCAAATCTATACAAGTAAGTATTTCATCCGTCTATGATCTTCCCGTCTATGAACATAATCATGATAATCACGGTTTCGGTCCCGAAAACGGTCCTACACAAACTTAACTGCTTTACTGGTTAGCTTAGTTAATGGTACAACTATTTTGGAAAAATCCTTAATAAACCGTCTATAGTATCCGGCTAAACCTATAAAACTTCTAATTTCCATTGCGGATTGCGGAACCTTCCATTTGGTAATTGCCTCTATCTTAGCAGGATCTACATGAATACCTTCGTGATTCACCATGTGTCCTAAGAATTGCACTTCTTGCAACCAAAATTCACACTTCGAGAATTTGGCGTACAGCTTTTCTTTTCTTAACAAAGTTAAGAGTGCATGCAAGTGCTGACAATGTTCGTCCTGACTTTTGGAATAAATAAGTATATCGTCGATAAAGACAATTACAAATTTATCCAAATACGGTTTACAGATCCTATTCATCATGTCCATAAATGCTGCAGGTGCATTTGTTAATCCGAAGGGCATGACTGTAAACTCGTAATGACCATACCTAGTTCTGAAAGCAGTTTTAGGTATGTCTTCTTCTTGTACCTTCAACTGATGATATCCGGAGCGTAAGTCGATTTTAGAAAAATATCTAGCTCCTTGAAGTTGATCGAAAAGATCATCAATCCTAGGTAATGGGTATCGATTCTTAATTGTAACTTTATTCAATTCTCTATAATCAATACACATTCTCATCTAACCATCCTTCTTCTTTACAAACAACACTGGTGCTCCCCACGGGGATGAACTAGGTTGTATGAAACCTTTACTTAGTAATTCATCTAATTGCTTTTTCAGTTCTAACATTTCTGTGGGTGCTAACCGATAAGGTGCCTTGGCTATCGGTGTAGTTCCGGGAATTAGATTAATCCTAAATTCTACTTCCCTATCTGGTGGTAATCCTGGTAATTCTTCTGGGAATACATCTGGGTATTCTGGTACTACAGGAATCTCCTTAAGTTCTTTACCCTTAGTACTAATGATTACTGAAATCATATATACTATTCCTTGCTTTCGTTCATAATTAGCAACTTTCATTACTGATATGAACTTCATGGTTTTACGTGGCTTATCTCCTGTAATCATAAGTACTTCTCCGGTAGGTGCACGAATTTCTATAGAATTCTGATCACAAAGGATTCGAGCATGGTTGGCTACTAACCAATCCATTCCTAATACGACATCGAACCCAGTTAAATTCATTGGTAATAGGTTTGCATGAAATTTATAACCTGAAAGTTCTATATGTTCTTTTTGCAAAACCTTATCTATACTAACTGAATTCCCATCTGCCGTTTCGACTGTAAAAATTTGCCTAAGGTTGGTCAAAGGTAAATTAAGAGCTTGGCAGAATGAAGTATTGATAAAACTTTGGTTTGCACCAGAGTCAAATAATACTTTTGCATACACGTTGTGAACTAAGAACGTACCAGCTATCACATCTGGAATGAGTTCTGCTTCTTGAGTGGTCAGCTGGAATGCTCTGACATTCTTTTTAGTAGCTCCGTCGGCCGTCTTGGCTTTGTTGTCTGCTGATTTGACCAATTTAGGACATTCTGTTTTTAAATGTCCTGCTTCACCACAGTTAAAGCAGATTCTTGTTTTCTTTCTGCAGTCTTCTTCACGATGTCCTACCATTTTGCAAAAATTGCAGGTTATATTACATCTTCCATAATGTTTCTTTTTGCAATTCCTGCAGAACGGCGGGGTTGAGGATTACCCTGTTCCTCTTTTCTTGAAGTTGTTACTATTACCCGTACGAAATCCTTGGGTAATATTCTGAGCCAGTTCCTTTTTCCTATTTTCATCTTTTGTGCGTACCAGCTCGTCAGTTAGGGTGTTAGCTAATTCTACCACATCGTCAATAGTACGAGGTCTCGCAGCTTTAACGATATTACGGATTTCACCAATTAGTCCCCAAATATAGCGAGAAATGAGTACCGGTTCTGGCGAAGCTAGTGTTGGTACCACTCTAGCATATTCAAAGAATGTCGAAGTATACCCACGACAATCTACACCCATCATTCGATGATTTAGAAACTTATTCGCCATTTGATATTTTTCATATTCGGGACATAATTTTCTTTCTACAAGATTCTTAAATTCTTCCCAGTTTATGGCATAGGCCCTACTTCTTCCTTTGGCTTGAAGTACTGTCTTCCACCATTCTAGCGCCCCTTCTTTGAAAAGATTTGACGCATACATGACTTTGTCGTCCTTAGCACATTTACTTATTGTAATTACTGCCTCGGTTTTCTCTAACCAACGCAGTGCCGCAGTCGCTCCTTCATTGCCTGCAAATTTAGCGGGTTTACAAGCAAGAAATTCTTTGTAAGTGCAACCAGGCATTGCAGCTTTCATTTTCTTAGGGTGCGGAGCCTGCCGTGAATCATCATCATGATGATTACCGTCTCCGTTTATGCTATTACTGAAGTTATCTTCAGAGATACGTTTGCTAGAAATGATTTGTTGAGGTTCAACAGGTTTCTGTGCAGCAGCAAGGATTGCTGGAATAGCATTGGCTATTCCTTGAGCAACGATATTTTCTATATCTTGCCTAGTCATAAATTGATCCTCCGGATGTTGCTCAGATTGGTTAACCTCATTTACTGGTTCGTTATTAGCGTTTTCCATCTGATAATTAATATATATAATTTATTAGTATCGAATAAATAACAATTTTACACAAAACAATCATACAAATTTCACAACACACATATAGCCAAAACTATCGATTTCTCGATTCCCATTTATATTTTATACTATGCGTCAATACACACTATTTTCTTACAAAATTTTATTTGTAGTTATTTTACAAGATTATAGTTTTCTATTTATTATACAACCATAGTTTCACAAACCCACTATCCCTCGTCAGTTGGTATTTCAGTAACGACGTTCCCTCTCGTCGTATTTCCAGGAGATCTGTTCTCCTACTTCCCTGATCCTATTTCCTGCATCCACCAGCTCCTTGCCAAAGTGGCGGATGTGACAACCCTCACCAAACCAGGTATCCGTACGAATTAATTAATATTTAATTAATGCTTAATTACTGTGCTTGCTCACAACTATGGTTAAACTGCTTCTTGATTTCTGATACATACATACTCATGCATCACATTTTATACTGTCACTCTATTATTTACACACAAACATCAGTGACAACCTTGATGCACAAAAGCACAGTGAGCACACTATACGGATAACCCAGTAAACACGCTGACATTACCAGCACTAGACAGACACTGTCTCTAAGGCCAGTATGAGCCGGGAATAGATTACTACACTAGTAAAGAGTGTAGGAAGGTGAGGATTGTAGAACTGCGTCACTAGGTGATAGTTATAGTGACCGGATGTGCCTAAAACATGTGTTAAATATAAAATTCTGCACTTTATACCCAAAATTCAGCATTTCACTTAACTAGTAAAGTGCAAAAACATGGGAAAATAATACTAGACACTTTCCAAAGTGTCGGGAATTCATTGTGTCACTAAAAATAATATTTAAGACACTTTAAATGCTTATTTAGCACTTTAACGGATTGATATCCAACCGAACAACCGGACTCTACCCGGAACATAAAAATATTGTCAATGACATTGTTTTTCCTTTTCTGAGCTAGTTAGGGTCCCCGAACACCCTAACACCCGTTATATTTCATAACACACTAATAACCTATTTTAATCTCCAACTAAACTAACTAGTACTTAACCATGTCATTGAAATCAAACTAAATACCCCCCCTTCAACCGATCGGTTTCCCCAAGGGGACATACCCCACCCATTTTTGATTATTTTATTCCATGATTGTCTAGAATCAAGCTTACATATTATACCATGGATAATTAAGATGGATGGTTTATAAATATAACCTAAGGATCACACTCCATTTACTTCAACACTTCAACAATTTTTTTTTTCTTTCTTCTCTCCCCTCTTGTGTTCGGCCGAGAGTTCCCACCCACCCACAATCATCATCAAGTTTGGT
The DNA here is from genome assembly GCA_030545235.1 of Helianthus tuberosus. Taxonomy (NCBI): domain Eukaryota; kingdom Viridiplantae; phylum Streptophyta; class Magnoliopsida; order Asterales; family Asteraceae; genus Helianthus; species Helianthus tuberosus. The sequence continues at coordinate 132,332,726 of CM060387.1, read as the reverse complement.
TCTTGCTATTTTACATACACACAAAGGTGAAAGGTGACATACGAGGAGACCCGGTGCTTTCGAAATCTCAAGGACCTCACTATGTTGCTTTTATCCACCTAGTTTTCGCTTTGATTCTTCCCTAGCCTCGAGCTAGTAGTAAGTGCCTCTAAACACTCTCTTGTTCATGTTTAAAGTGGTTAATAAGAGATTTAAATAATAAAAATCATGAACACTAAAGATCAAAACTAAAAGTCTTGTAAGAATGATAAACTAGTTGGTTAAAGAATAACTAGTGGTGTAAAACTTGTGAATCTTGTTTTGTTGTGATTATTTTATGTTGTTAGTGGCTAGTAGTGGAACGGATCGTCATCTAACCACGCTAGATCATGTTCATGGAACATGAACTAGCCATATGTTAAGTGTAAAAGTAGCAAGATGATGAACCCTTCCACACATGAACATGAACTTGTGTAAAAGTGATTTTTCTTGTAAAATAAAGTTTTAAACTAGTAGATCTAAAGATCTACAAAGTGGTATTTTCGAAGAACCAAGTGTCAGATGCAAACATTGTTTAAAAGCCGGATCTTTCATGGACTAAAAGCATTTTTGTAAACAAACAAGTGTGTAAACACCGGTGTGACAAAAGGATTTAACAAAGAAATATTTTCGTAATTTTGACTAAGAAGTTGTAAAATTGCATATTCTTTAAAAATAAAGTTTTCCAGAAACTGATTTTATTTTTAAAGATAGAAAGGTCTACTAAAAATGCTGGAAGGTTACTACATAATTTTACACGACTTACAAGTTCATGTGTTTGCGATCTATACTCATTTTTGACTAGTTTGATGTTTGAAACTTTGTATGTTGATGGTGGAAGAGTTGTTGATTGAATTTTGAAAAGAAAATGATACGCTAGTAAGCGTGGCCACCTCCAGTTACAGAGGAAACTCTGGCTAAATTTTTCCAGAAATGTAACACTTGGAAAATATTTTTGGTGACAAGTGTTTATAAATATATTTATTTTTGACTTGTTTTCCAAACAAACTTCGCCATGATTTTATTTATAAAATAACCAAGTATTCGGAGGTGGATTTTCGTAAATAAAACTTGTTAAATATATATTTCATAGTAAAACGCTTGTGTGATTTTATGATTGTTATGTGAACTACACGTATATTATTTTTAGGGTAAAAATAATATAACTCGTATACACTAAAAAGTAACGACTCCAAAATAATACCAACGCCTTCACAAATAAATATCTAAGTTACACCGGTAGTATTATTACCACCCGAACTTTAAATGTAACTTATGTATTTTCGGAAAAATACTCTTGAATGCGTATTTTGATAAAAGTATTATTTTGGAAATCGTATGGAATAAAATATAATATTTTGGGAAAAATATGTATATTTTGGAGATAGAATATTTTAGACAAATGAATAAAAATATATTTTATTAAGTGAGACTTAATAATATATTTTTGGATTTATAAAAACGCACATGTATTAAAAACCCCCATCCTTGGGAAGGAAGATAATTATTAAATAATTAAGAAGTGGAAATACGAAATAGTTACCTAACTATTTCCCAAAAACTTAAACCTTTAGCCAAGGCACGGCCGTCCGTCTAATAGAAGTTAGTACGTGTAGGTCGTCACGCAGCAGGTTGATTGCGAGATACTATTTCGAGACGCACTTCAGTGAGTTCATGTCCCCCTTTTCTCTTAACTGTTTTCAGTTTTTATACTTCGGGGGTGAAATGCATGTTACAATGATTACGGATACTTTTATACATGGTATGGTTAGCTTAAGGAGGTTTACAACTTAGATCATGTGAGTGGGTAGGCGGAAACTAGAGGCCATTAATCCTCATTGTAGGACCGAGGGTCATTAGCGGTAGATCTATCTGGGTGTAGCGAGCCCAACTCCAGGCCCAACAGAACGGACCTCGGGGTGACTTTGAGCCCGACGCAAAAATCTGCTAGGTTTGAGTCTTCCTACTGCACTTCACACATATCAATGGCCTTGCAAACCATTGGTGATCTCTTTATTTCCTTATTTGCTACATACCAGGGATTTTATACTTACAAAGGTTTTACATACTCACTTTCACATGAACTCGCTCAACTTTATGTTGATTTTTCAACTTACATGTATTTCAGGGAATTAGGGATCTGGCAAGGTATGCACTGTCGTTACGCTGCGTAGAAGAATGATGTCATCCAAGTTTAGGGATTGTGACTTTTACCTGGACGAGTCACAAGTCTTAAACTGTGTTCATTTCAGATCTTGTGGTTGTGTCTTATGAATAAGGTTTTTTTTATGTTGTGTTGTAAACTCGTTGCATGTGTCAACTCTAAAATAATGTTGTCGTATTTTACTTTTAAAACTTGAAGTAATGGATGATCATCATGGTTTTACTTTCATATAGCTTTGTTGTGATTAAGCTATGGTATTAAGAAGTCACACCAAATAAACCCACGCATCCGCAAAGCCAGGGTGTGACAGCTTGGTATCAGAGCTTTGATCATAGCGAACTAGGATTCCTTCTCGAGTCTAGACTATGATCACTAGGGCTCTCACGAAAACATTTTTACATTGCATACACTACGTCCAGATCCAGAGTGCAAAATATTTTACAAACAAAGTATGAGCATTCTTTTTAAAAGTTATGGCTCAGTCTGAGAGGCTGAGGGAGTAGTCTAGTGGGACTAGGAGGCTCAGTCTGAGAGGCTGAGGGAGTAGTCTAGTGGGACTAGGAGGCTCAGTCTGAGAGGCTGAGGGAGTAGTCTAGTGGGACTAGGAGGCCCAGTCGGAGAGGCTGAGGGAGTAGTCTAGTGGGACTAGGAGGATCAGTCTGAGAGACTGAGGGAGTAGTCTGAGAGACTAGGAAGTTCAGTCGGGGAGACTGAGAGGATAGTCTAGGGTAGACTAGGGGAATTACTTGATTGCTTATTTGTGACTAACATGTTTATTTGATCATATGATTGATTATTTGTGCATGTGTGTGTTTGTGTTACAGACGTCATGCCTTCATCAGGTACTGGGGAGTCGGACACTACAGATCCCATGGCCATAGTATCAGACGACATAGTTTCATCGGAGCACGAGGTGTACACTTCCGATACTACCAGCACAGACGATGACGACTTTCAGCCCTTTGCGCTGCCTGATGTCGTAGCAGAGCCTGCTGATGGCCATCTTGTTGGGGATTTGCCACTCGCGGTGATCCCTGCTCCTGTGCCCCTTGCCGTTTATCCCATTGTTGATATGCCACTTGATGATGTTTCCGATGACGACGTCGATTTATTTGAGGAGGACCCACTTGAGGATGACCTTGAGGGTCAGGCCCCCATTGCTGCTGATGATATTCTACTCATTGCTGACGCTCCTGCAGGGGAGGCCCCTGTTCATTCACCTGTCCCAGACTCATTTGAGTCTGTGGTGTCCGCATCTTTGCATACACAGGGAGTGCAACACCACTTACACGACGCCGACCCTGATATGGCGTCATCAGCTGCACCTACACATGACTTTGAGTTTGATCACGATATTGAGGATGATCCTGTTTTTCCACCTGGTTTTGATCCAGACCATGACATTGAGTTCATACACTTAGACCAGCCCCTAGAGGATCCTGTAGCCCCTGTCGATCCCTTGTTTGCTGATCCAGCTGATTTCGAGATGGAGTTTGTTGATCCGGAGCCTGCTGTGGCCCCTGAGCCAGTTTTCGCTCCTGACCCGGCATTTGAGCATGACCCTGTTCATGCCGATGCACCTGCCGTTGCTCCTTTTGTTGATGATATACCTGTTGATGATCATCCTGTGGTTGCTCCACTGTTGGAGGATGATCATGCTGTTGATGTTCATATCGATGCTCATGTTGATGCTCCACATTTGTTAGAGGATCCTGTTGTTGCACTACTTCCTGATCCAGTGCCGGTGATGTTCGACCGTGCACCTTTCGCGACCCATATTGATCCACGATATGCGCACACCCGCAATGGGTGGATAGACGATGATGATGATTTCCCACCTTTCGTGGTACCTGTTACACCACCTGTAGCACCCGTTTCAGCCCCTGCTTCAGCTCCCATCGACGTACCTTTGCTTCCCACACATATCACAGGTGCGCATCGCGCAGATCTTCCTGTTACATTTCTTCAGGATATCCCTCCGCCACGTCCTGGAGAGAGCTCAGCGACTTCCGTGCCAGTGCCAGACTCCACCTGCAGTATCACACCCTCCTCGTCCATTATCTCCCGATTCTGCCGCTCGTTTTTGGACTCCTGAGCAGCAGATAGCCTACTTGATGCGCTCTCATCGCGCTATGGAGGAGGACTGGCTTCATATGCGACGTTTACTCTTTTCTCGTTTTCCCCCTCCTCCACCGCCATCAGCTTAGGCCTTTTTGTACGACGCAGGTAGACTTTTGATGAGAGGACGGTGATTGTGCAGATTACACAGCTTTTGGAGACCGCATTTTGGATGTTATGACTTTTGATGTTTTGTATTTTGGTTGTTGATGTTACTGATTTGATAGTTTGGACTAGGGCGATGTGGCCCAAAGTCATTGATGATACAGTTATGAACTTGTAAACCTTACATTGTGGTCTTGATCTATGACAGCGCAATCGCAATATTCTCATTATATGTGATGTTGAGTGATTGTTTATATTCTATAGCATGAGATGTTATGTGGTTGATTTATTTATAACATGAGATGTTATGTGTTGATATTGTTGAATACATACGTACACTTTACTTACTATGACCTGACCTACATGAAACATCTTTTAGAAGATGCCTCCAAGACGCCAAACGCGTATGCCTGCCAACGAGGCAGAACTTCAAGGAATCATTGCTGCCGCCATAGCGCAGTATGCAGCCTCACAAGGAGGAACCAGCGGGAGCAATTCGAACAATAACGACAATAACAATCCACCACATGGTAATGCTAAGTCGTTTAAGACTTATTACGATACATTTGGATATTTGTAGCATGACTGCTAATACCATTTGTATATTCGAACGTATGTGCAGGGTGCACTTACAAACAGTTCCTTGATTGCAAGCCCGTTAACTTCGACGACACCGGAGGTGCTGTAGCATTCGTGAGGTGGGCTGAGAAAACAGACTCAGTCTTAAGAATGAGCAAATGTGCTCCAGATCAACAAGTGACTTACATCTCTGGGCTATTTTTGGACGGAGCCCTATCATCGTGGAACTTACAAGTGCAGACTTTGGGAGAAGCTGCTGCTTACGCGTTGACATGGGCTGAGTTAAAAGAGTTGATGCGAAGGAAGTATTGTTCTCGTGCTGAGATACAAAGGTTGGAGACTGAGTTCTGGCATTTAAGAATGGATGGTCCCAAGATCGCAGAGTACGTCCAAATATTTCATGATTTATCCCACGTTGTGCCATACATGGTCACACCGGAATTCAAGCGAATCGAGAGATTTATCTGGGGTTTAGCTCCACATATCATGAGTATGGTCACTACTTCCAAGCCTGCAACAATCACAGAGGCCATCGATCTGAGCGTGTCTCTTACTGAGGAAGCCATCCGCCTGAACAAGTTTTTGAATGTTGAACCAAAGAAGAAAGAGACTCACGTAGAGTCGTCTGGTGAGAATAAGAGGAAATTCTCGAACTTCAAGCAGGGAACTAGCAATGTTGGCAAGAAAGGAGAATCAAGCACACCGGTCCAAGCTGCAACCGGTGCTGGGAAGAAAGGAAAAAGGCTATATGGGTTCACTGCCCAAGTGTAACTCCTGCCAACGTCATCATTCTGGCCGGTGTGGGCCAAAAATATGCGAAGCTTGTGGGAAAGTTGGCCACTTGAAGGATTCTTGCTGGGCTAGTGCTGGTCGGGGAGGCCAAGGAGGTTTTGGTAGTAGGAACAATAATTGTGGTGGTAATGGAAATCGTCCACAAGGGAATAACGGAGGTAATGGAAATCGAGGGAACAATGCAAATCAAGCTGGGGACGCAAATCGAAATCAAAACAACAATCAAGCGGGGAACGGAGGAGGAAATGGTCAAAAATTGGGTTGTTTTAACTGTGGTGACATTGGGCACTTTAAGAGGGACTGCCCAGGATTGAATCAAGCCCGCGGAAGAGTGTTTAACATTGAGGCAATGGAAGCGCGCCAGGATCCCAACGTTGTTACTGGTACGTTCCCTATAAACCAACGCTTTGCATCCGTTTTGTTTGATACTGGTGCGGATTAAAGTTTCGTGTCATTAGAATTTAAGAAAATACTTGGGTTGACGCCTAGTAAGTTAGACGTTCCGTAATCCATCGAATTAGCAAATGGGAAACTAGTTGAGACCAGTGAAGTTGTCCGAGGATGTGTGATTGAACTAGGAGGGCACGAGTTTACGCTAGACTTACTACCTGTCGAGTTGGGAAGCTTTGATGTGGTAGTGGGAATGGATTGGTTGTCCAGTAACAAAGCCGAGATCGTTTGCCACGAGAAGACCATCCGCATCCCACTGACGGATGAAGAAACGATCATAGTGCACGGAGAGAAGCATAATACACCACTAAGAATTATTAGCTGCCTGAAAGCTAGAAAGTGCTTGAAGAAGGGATGTGTTGCATTCTTAGCACACATCGTGGATAAGGAAGTTGCTGAACCAAAGATTGAAGACATTCCAGTCATCAAGGAATATCCGGAAGTCTTTCCAGAAGACTTGCCAGGATTACCGCCTCAAAGGCAAGTCGAGTTCCACATTGACTTGGTTCCAGGTGCCGCGCCTGTAGCCAAGGCACCCTATAGACTTGCGCCTTCAGAGATGCAGGAGTTGTCGACACAACTCCAGGAGCTATTGGACAAAGGATTCATCAGACCAAGCTTCTCACCTTGGGGAGCTCCAGTACTGTTCGTTAGGAAGAAGGACGGTAGTTTTCGCATGTGCATAGACTACCGCGAGCTTAATAAATTGACTATCAAGAACATATATCCCTTGCCGAGGATCGATGATCTATTTGACCAGTTGCAAGGCTCAAGCTTTTATTCAAAGATCGATCTTCGATCCGGGTACCATCAACTTAGGATACAGGAGGAAAGTATCCCGAAGACGGCCTTTAGGACTCGTTATGGACACTACGAGTTCCTAGTCATGCCATTTGGGTAGTGGGAATGGATTGGTTGTCCAGTAACAAAGCCGAGATCGTTTGCCACGAGAAGACCATCCGCATCCCACTGACGGATGAAGAAACGATCATAGTGCATGGAGAGAAGCATAATACACCACTAAGAATTATTAGCTGCCTGAAAGCTAGAAAGTGCTTGAAGAAGGGATGTGTTGCATTCTTAGCACACATCGTGGATAAGGAAGTTGCTGAACCAAAGATTGAAGATATTCCAGTCGTCAAGGAATATCCGGAAGTCTTTCCAGAAGACTTGCCAGGATTACCGCCTCAAAGGCAAGTCGAGTTCCACATTGACTTGGTTCCAGGTGCCGCGCCTGTAGCCAAGGCACCCTACAGACTTGCGCCTTCAGAGATGCAGGAGTTGTCGACACAACTCCAGGAGCTATTGGACAAAGGATTCATCAGACCAAGCTTCTCACCTTGGGGAGCTCCAGTACTGTTCGTTAGGAAGAAGGACGGTAGTTTTCGCATGTGCATAGACTACCGCGAGCTTAATAAATTGACTATCAAGAACAGATATCCCTTGCCGAGGATAGATGATCTATTTGACCAGTTGCAAGGCTCAAGCTTTTATTCAAAGATCGATCTTCGATCCGGGTACAATCAACTTAGGATACAGGAGGAAAGTATCCCGAAGACGGCCTTTAGGACTCGTTATGGACACTACGAGTTCCTAGTCATGCCATTTGGGTAGTGGGAATGGATTGGTTGTCCAGTAACAAAGCCGAGATCGTTTGCCACGAGAAGACCATCTGCATCCCACTGACGGATGAAGAAACGATCATAGTGCACGGAGAGAAGCATAATACACCACTAAGAATTATTAGCTGCCTGAAAGCTAGAAAGTGCTTGAAGAAGGGATGTGTTGCATTCTTAGCACACATCGTGGATAAGGAAGTTGCTGAACCAAAGATTGAAGACATTCCAGTCGTCAAGGAATATCCGGAAGTCTTTCTAGAAGACTTGCCAGGATTACCGCCTCAAAGGCAAGTCGAGTTCCACATTGACTTGGTTCCAGGTGCCGCGCCTGTAGCCAAGGCACCCTACAGACTTGCGCCTTCAGAGATGCAGGAGTTGTCGACACAACTCCAGGAGCTATTGGACAAAGGATTCATCAGACCAAGCTTCTCACCTTGGGGAGCTCCAGTACTGTTCGTTAGGAAGAAGGACGGTAGTTTTTGCATGTGCATAGACTACCGCGAGCTTAATAAATTGACTATCAAGAACAGATATCCCTTGCCGAGGATCGATGATCTATTTGACCAGTTGCAAGGCTCAAGCTTTTATTCAAAGATCGATCTTCGATCCGGGTACCATCAACTTAGGATACAGGAGGAAAGTATCCCGAAGACGGCCTTTAGGACTCGTTCTGGACACTACGAGTTCCTAGTCATGCCATTTGGGTAGTGGGAATGGATTGGTTGTCCAGTAACAAAGCCGAGATCGTTTGCCACGAGAAGACCATCCGCATCCCACTGACGGATGAAGAAACGATCATAGTGCACGGAGAGAAGCATAATACACCACTAAGAATTATTAGCTGCCTGAAAGCTAGAAAGTGCTTGAAGAAGGGATGTGTTGCATTCTTAGCGCACATCGTGGATAAGGAAGTTGCTGAACCAAAGATTGAAGACATTCCAGTCGTCAAGGAATATCCGGAAGTCTTTCTAGAAGACTTGCCAGGATTACCGCCTCAAAGGCAAGTCGAGTTCCACATTGACTTGGTTCCAGGTGCCGCGCCTGTAGCCAAGGCACCCTACAGACTTGCGCCTTCAGAGATGCAGGAGTTGTCGACACAACTCCAGGAGCTATTGGACAAAGGATTCATCAGACCAAGCTTCTCACCTTGGGGAGCTCCAGTACTGTTCGTTAGGAAGAAGGACGGTAGTTTTCGCATGTGCATAGACTACCGCGAGCTTAATAAATTGACTATCAAGAACAGATATCCCTTGCCGAGGATCGATGATCTATTTGACCAGTTGCAAGGCTCAAGCTTTTATTCAAAGATCGATCTTCGATCCGGGTACCATCAACTTAGGATATAGGAGGAAAGTATCCCGAAGACGGCCTTTAGGACTCGTTATGGACAATACGAGTTCCTAGTCATGCCATTTGGGTAGTGGGAATGGATTGGTTGTCCAGTAACAAAGCCGAGATCGTTTGCCACGAGAAGACCATCCGCATCCCACTGACGGATGAAGAAACGATCATAGTGCACGGAGAGAAGCATAATACACCACTAAGAATTATTAGCTGCCTGAAAGCTAGAAAGTGCTTGAAGAAGGGATGTGTTGCATTCTTAGCACACATCGTGGATAAGGAAGTTGTTGAACCAAAGATTGAAGACATTCCAGTCGTCAAGGAATATCCGGAAGTCTTTCCAGAAGACTTGCCAGGATTACCGCCTCAAAGGCAAGTCGAGTTCCACATTGACTTGGTTCCAGGTGCCGCGCCTGTAGCCAAGGCACCCTATAGACTTGCGCCTTCAGAGATGCAGGAGTTGTGTCGACAACTCCAGGAGCTATGGGACAAAGGATTCATCAGACCAAGCTTCTCACCTTGGGGAGCTCCAATACTGTTCGTTAGGAAGATGGACGGTAGTTTTCGCATGTGCATAGACTACCGCGAGCTTAATAAATTGACTATCAAGAACAGATATCCCTTGTCGAGGATCGATGATCTATTTGACCAGTTGCAAGGCTCAAGCTTTTATTCAAAGATCGATCTTCGATCCGGGTACCATCAACTTAGGATACAAGAGGAAAGTATCCCGAAGACGGCCTTTAGGACTCGTTATGGACACTACGAGTTCCTATTCATGCCATTTGGGTTGACGAACGCACCTGCAGTTTTCTTGGACCTAATGAACCGAGTCTGCAAGCCGTACTTGGATAAGTTTGTGATCGTATTTATTGACGACATTCTAATTTACTCGAAGACGAAGGACGAGCACGAACAGCACTTAAGAGCTATTTTAGAGCTACTTAAGAAAGAGAAATTATACGCCAAGTTCTCGAAGTGCGAGTTTTGGCTACACGATGTCCAATTCCTTGGACATGTGGTTAATGGAAATGGAATCCATGTTGATCCCACAAAGATCGAGGCGATCAAGAGTTGGGAAACCCCAAAGACGCCAACCGAGATTCGACAATTCTTAGGTTTGGCTGGCTACTATCGAAGATTTATTGAGGATTTTTCAAAGATCGCCTAACCATTGACCTTCCTCACACAGAAGGATAAGAAGTTTGATTGGGGAATCAAACAGGAAGAAGCATTCCAGTTACTGAAAGACAAGCTTTGCAATGCGCCGATCTTAGCGCTACCAGAAGGAACTGATGATTTCGTGGTATACTGTGACGCCTCGCGTCAAGGATTGGGTTGCGTGTTGATGCAACGCCATAAAGTTATAGCTTACGCTTCACGCTAATTGAAAGTTCATGAAAAGAACTATACCACGCATGATTTGGAGCTAGGAGCAGTGGTGTTTGCGCTGAAAATCTGGAGACATTATTTGTATCGTACGCGATGTACAATCTTCACTGATCACAAGAGCTTACAACACATATTTGATCAGAAAGAACTAAACATGAGGCAGAGACGCTGGGCAGAGCTGTTGAATGATTATGATTGCGAGATCAAGTATCATCTAGGGAAAGCGAATGTGGTCGCTGATGCCCTGAGTCGAAAAGAAAGGATCAAGCCCATAAGGGTTAGGGCTTTGGAGATGATCGTACAGACAGACCTCTCTCTGCGCATTCGTGCCGCCCAGAGAGAAGCTTTGAAAGAAAGGAATATTGAAGAGGAATATCTCCGTGGGATGGAGAAGCAATTAGTGCCAAACGAGGAAGGAACGCTATGCTTCATGAAAAGGATTTGGGTTCCTCTGTTTGGTGGTTTGAGGAAAGTTATTTTTGATGAAGCCCACAAGTCTTGGTACTCAATTCATCCCGGTGCGGATAAAATGTACCAAGATCTCAAGGATTTCTATTGGTGGCCTAGGATGAAAGGCAATGTTGCTGTTTATGTTAGCAAGTGTTTAACGTGCGCCAAGGTGAAAGCCGAATACCTTCAGGACTTCTGCAACAACCCGAGATTCCCAAGTGGAAATGGGAACAGATTTCAATGGATTTCATAACGAAGTTACCAAGGACGCCCAGAGGCCATGATATGATTTGGGTGATAGTTGACCGCCTAACAAAGTCCGCACATTTCTTACCAATCAAAGAAAAGGACAACACGAGTAAACTTGCGGAAATATATATGCGAGAGATTGTTGCACGTCATGGAGTGCCTCTCTCGATCATCTTTGATAGAGATGGGATATTTGTATCAAGGATTTGGCAATCCTTCCAAGAAGCTTTTGGCTCGCTGTTGAACCTGAGCACTGCATTTCATCCGCAAACTGATGGCCAAAGTGAACGAACTATTCAGACTTTGGAGGATATGCTGAGAGCATGTGTAATGGACCTAGGTGGTAGCAGGGATAATCATTTACCATTGGTCGAATTTTCGTACAACAACAGCTACCACACAAGCATTGGAGCTGCGCCATTTGAAGCTCTTTACGGACGCAAGTGTCGATCACCACTATGCTGGGCTGATGCGGGTGATAGGCAGCTTGTTGGTCCCGAAATAGTCCAAGAGACGACAGACAAGATTGCGCAGATTCGAAAACGCATCGAGGTGGCTCGCGACAGACAGAAAGCCTATGCAGATCCAAAGCGGAAACCTTTGGAATTTCAAGTTGGGGATATGGTTTTACTGAAAGTTTCACCCTGGAAGGGTGTGGCACGCTTCGGAAAGCGTGGGAAGTTGAATCCGCGTTATATTGGCCCTTTCAGAATCCTGCAAAAGATTGGGCTTGTAGCCTACAAGTTGGACCTACCGGCGGAACTAAATGGTGTTAACGATACATTCCATGTATCAAATTTGAGAAAAAGTCCAACACAAGAGACAGTGATCATTCCTGCTGGCGAAGTTCATATCGACGACATGCTCCACTTCACTGAAGAACCTGTTGAGGTCACGGATTGGAAAATTAACAAAACGCGCATGAGCAGTGTCAAACTCGTCAAAGTTCGATGGAATGCAAAGCATGGACCTGAATTCACGTGGGAACGTGAGGATCGTATGAAAGAGAAATACCCCCATCTATTTCCTAAGACCCCTGCAACTAGAGGCAGAGCCTAAAATTTCGGGACGAAATTTATTTAACGGGGGGAGAATGTGACAACCCACACCAAACCAGGTATCCGTACGAATTAATTAATATTTAATTAATGCTTAATTACTGTGCTTGCTCACAACTGTGGTTAAACTGCTTCTTGATTTCTGATACATACATACTCATGCATCACATTTTATACTGTCACTCTATTATTTACACACAAACATCAGTGACAACCTTGATGCACAAAAGCACAGTGAGCACACTATACGGATAACCCAGTAAACACGCTGACATTGCCAGCACTAGACAGACACTGTCTCTAAGGCCAGTATGAGCCGGGAATAGATTACTACACTAGTAAAGAGTGTAGGGAGGTGAGGATTGTAGAACTGCGTCACTAGGTGATAGTTATAGTGACCGGATGTGCCTAAAACATGTGTTAAATATAAAATTCTGCACTTTATACCCAAAATTCAGCATTTAACTTAACTAGTAAAGTGCAAAAACATGGGAAAATAATACTAGACACTTTCCAAAGTGTCGGGAATTCATTGTGTCACTAAAAATAATATTTAAGACACTTTAAATGCTTATTTAGCACTTTAACGGATTGATATCCAACCGAACAACCGGTCTCTACCCGGAACATAAAAATATTGTCAATGACATTGTTTTTCCTTTTCTGAGCTAGTTAGGGTCCCCGAACACCCTAACACCCGTTATATTTCATAACACACTAATAACCTATTTTAATCTCCAACTAAACTAACTAGTACTTAACCATGTCATTGAAATCAAACTAAATACCCCCCCCCCCTTCAACCGATCGGTTTCCCCAAGGGGACATACCCCACCCATTTTTTATTATTTTATTCCATGATTGTCTAGAATCAAGCTTACATATTATACCATGGATAATTAAGATGGATGGTTTATAAATATAACCTAAGGATCACACTCCATTTACTTCAACACTTCAACAAATTTTTTTTCTTTCTTCTCTCCCCTCTTGTGTTCGGCCGAGAGTTCCCACCCACCCACAATCATCATCAAGTTTGGTTCTTGCTATTTTACATACACACAAAGGTGAAAGGTGACATACGAGGAGACCCGGTGCTTTCGAAATCTCAAGGACCTCACTACGTTGCTTTTATCCACCTAGTTTTCGCTTTGATTCTTCCCTAGCCTCGAGCTAGTAGTAAGTGCCTCTAAACACTCTCTTGTTCATGTTTAAAGTGGTTCATAAGAGATTTAACGAATAAAAATCATGAACACTAAAGATCAAAACTAAAAGTCTTGTAAGAATGATAAACTAGTTGGTTAAAGAATAACTAGTGGTGTAAAACTTGTGAATCTTGTTTTGTTGTGATTATTTTATGTTGTTAGTGGCTAGTAGTGGAACGGATCGTCATCTAACCACGCTAGATCATGTTCATGGAACATGAACTAGCCATATGTTAAGTGTAAAAGTAGCAAGATGATGAACCCTTCCACACATGAACATGAACTTGTGTAAAAGTGATTTTTCTTGTAAAATAAAGTTTTAAACTAGTAGATCTAAAGATCTACAAAGTGGTATTTTCGAAGAACAAGTGTCAGATGCAAACCTTGTTTAAAAGCCGGATCTTTCATGGACTAAAAGCATTTTTGTAAACAAACAAGTGTGTAAACACCGGTGTGACAAAAGGATTTAACAAAGAAATATTTTCGTAATTTTGACTAAGAAGTTGTAAAAATGCATATTCTTTAAGAATAAAGTTTTCCAGAAACTGATTTTATTTTTAAAGATAGAAAGGTCTACTAAAAATGCTGGAAGGTTACTACATAATTTTACACGACTTACAAGTTCATGTGTTTGCGATCTATACTCATTTTTGACTAGTTTGATGTTTGAAACTTTGTATGTTGATGGTGGAAGAGTTGTTGATTGAATTTTGAAAAGGAAATGATACGCTAGTAAGCGTGGCCACCTCCAGTTACAGAGGAAACTCTGGCTAAATTTTTCCAGAAATGTAACACTTGGAAAATATTTTTGGTGACAAGTGTTTATAAATATATTTATTTTTGACTTGTTTTCCAAACAAACTTCGCCATGATTTTATTTATAAAATAACCAAGTATTCGGAGGTGGATTTTCGTAAATAAAACTTGTTAAATATATATTTCATAGTAAAACGCTTGTGTGATTTTATGATTGTTATGTGAACTACACGTATATTATTTTTAGGGTAAAAATAATATAACTCGTATACACTAAAAAGTAACGACTCCAAAATAATACCAACGCCTTCACAAATAAATATCTAAGTTACACCGGTATTATTATTACCACCCGAACTTTAAATGTAACTTATGTATTTTCGGAAAAATACTCTTGAATGCGTATTTTGATAAAAGTATTATTTTGGAAATCGTATGGAATAAAATATAATATTTTGGGAAAAATATGTATATTTTGGAGATATAATATTTTAGACAAATGAATAAAAATATATTTTATTAAGTGAGACTTAATAATATATTTTTGGATTTATAAAAACGCACTGTCGTTACGCTGCGTAGAAGAATGATGTCATCCAAGTTTAGGGATTGTGACTTTTACCTGGACGAGTCACAAGTCTTAAACTGTGTTCATTTCAGATCTTGTGGTTGTGTCTTATGAACAAGGTTTTTATTATGTTGTGTTGTAAACTCGTTGCATGTGTCAACTCTAAAACAATGTTGTCGTATTTTACTTTTAAAACTTGAAGTAATGGATGATTATCATGGTTTTACTTTTATATAGCTTTGTTGTGATTAAGTTATGGTATTAAGAAGTCACACCAAATAAACCCACGCTTCCGCTAAGCCAGGGTGTGACATCGGAGTTCAGCTAAATTTTCATTGCTCATTGGTGGGTTTGGTATAGGTTCTGGGTCGAACTGAGGGAGAAAGGAATAAGGACTGTTGAGAAGGTTTTGGAACTGCCAATCATTGGTCCACCACTCATCCATTCCTAGAGGTTGGGTGTGGATTATAGGTTCTGGGATTGCTGGTTCCAAGTTCATTGGTAATTGAGTTTCAGCAGGATAAGGGTATAGATTATTATTAATAGGCCTGATGACATCACAGCTCGCCAATGCACGATCTAATTCCTCTTGAAATGGTAACTCATCAATTTGTCTAGAGCTTTCCCCAATTTCTATCTTGGTTTGCCTAGAACCTTCCCTAAAC
This sequence comes from Helianthus tuberosus, assembly GCA_030545235.1. Lineage (NCBI taxonomy): Eukaryota > Viridiplantae > Streptophyta > Magnoliopsida > Asterales > Asteraceae > Helianthus > Helianthus tuberosus. The sequence goes on along the minus strand of CM060387.1, from coordinate 132,317,197 downwards.
TCCATTTCCATCTGCCTAGAATATTCCCCAAACTGCATTTCCATCTGCCTAGAATCTTCCCCGACTTCAATCCCCTTCCCTTTATCTAAGGGATTTTCTATTTTGGGAATCTTCCTAGTGGCGGGTTTCTTTCTGCGCACACGCCTCCATCCCACGAATCTTCTCCTTTTCTTAGGCTTGGGTTTCTCTGGAGGTGGAGCGTTAAAGTCCATAGGTTCTTCTATATCAGGTATGTACCTATTAAAATCTCTCGAAACCTCTATTTTCATCGGATAGAGATTTAAATTCTGAAGGGCTTCAAAAAAGTCATTCATGCTGTTTAGCATATATGCAAAATACACAAAAATTGCTAAGTTAAAATTTTATAACAAAATTTCATAAACAACCTTTAAATATTATTGCCTACCGTGTGACTAATTTAATACAAAGAACAACTGATAATAAAAACATATTAAGTTTTATTGTAAACTTATTTATTTACTGGGTAAAATTTCTGGCTTGTAGGTGATAAGGGTGCTAAAACTTAAATCAAAGTATTTAAAGATTTGCATTTACTGCTACAGTAGCTAGCATATAGAGATCTGCCCATTTTTCATCTAACTTGGCTTCCCATGGTGGGTTACTGCCTAGTTCTTGGGTTTTCTGATTAACTCTCTTTTCTTTTGGTTATGATTTCTTTAATTTCTCATGACTTTTCCTAATAATCAAACTTCTTTTATTAGGAGAAAGTGGTTCCTCATATTGTGCATTTCGAACAAATATTTCTTCTTCAGGATTTGCATAGGGTTTTGAGGAATTTGTTTGGGATGAACTTCCCTTCTCGTTTGATGACCTATCTAATTTAAGATAGATGTTTGAAAGCTTTTGTTTACCCATACTGTACACAAATATTCAAATAATAAAACACATAATCACAGAATAGCAATTAGTAAAATTAAGTATTTTCTAAATACTTAATTGGCTTAAATCAATGGCTCTGATACCACCTTTTTCTGTCACGGCCCCCGACCCGGTTTGACCCGTTTCAGGAGCTGTGGGACAGAAAATCTCGTGGTATTTATTTAATTGAGTTAACAACGGAAGTTTTTCTTCAGGATCTTTTAAAAACTGCAATTTCCCGATTTATTTATTTCATAATTCGGAATAAAACCCCGGTAATTTACAATCATATGATTTCACTGAGAAATCTTTATTTTACAAAACATGTTTCTTTATTTTATATTGAGCCACTTTCTTAAGTTTGTAGTGCTTCACGGCACTTTTCCTGAATCACAACAGATCACCTGAAACATGTTTGAAAAAGGTTTTGTCAGTGGGAAATACTGGTGAATCATTCTTTTTACTAAAAATGACTCGTTTGTTATAATTTACAGTATTAAGAGCGATTACAATGTTTCCATATATCAACCAACTACCCACAGTATTTGTCACTCGAACATCCATTGGTAACCTCAGAGTCCAATGGTGTCTGTGACTATGGTCATATCACCCCTTGGCTACCCCGTTTTCCAATGGTGAAGTTTATCAAGTAATGTATACAAAACCCCACATACCGGCTGTAATTTGGTGATTACAAAGACTTAATCCCTGTAATTATAACCTTGAAAACATTTAAGAATTTATAAAGCACTTTGATAAAAAGAGAATGACTCACTTTGCAGATTTAATATGAATAGAGCTTAGCCTACTGATTAGCCTTGATAACCTAGTTTAAATAACAATGCACACAAACTAGGTTAGTAACTAATACAACATTTACGATAACTCACGAGATTAAACCTTCACAACGAATGACAAAGTGCGATACTTAAACATCCATCGAATTAACGACGAATGGCAAAGCATAAACCCTAATGTGGGCAGCACTTAAACATCCATTGGATAGTTTAATCGACCGGACATTGAATCGTAGCAGCGATCGAGTTATTACCCTGTATTGCGGCAGCGATTCGTGATTCGTGTGTGTTTTTTGTAGTAAACAGACAATATCTCGAAATGTAAAACGAATTTTAACGTCGTTCAAGTGCCAAAATTCAAGTCCCAAACCCCACTATTTATACATGAAATTTGACCCCCTCGCGTGACGCGAGGGGTACCCCCATGGGCGTCGCGTGGCGCGAGGGGTCACACCCCACCATATGGTAGCCCCGTGTGTTTGTAGCCTTGCTGAGTCAGTAGATTGTTAAAATTCAATTTCGCCAGCTAGTTATGTGGATAATCGTAAATAGGTAATACCCCCTGAGTTTTAGGGGCCCTGATCCTGATTCTGATTGTTCTGAAAATTTTAGGGTTTATACAGAATCACTTGAGGGTCTCAATTAGGGTTTCCTATTGGACAAAATAATATAATAAAATAGGACTTTTGATGAGAGTTGTTACAGTAACTGTGTATGCACATGTAATTGTTTCCAAATATTGAACCATGTAAGTGTAAGACACTTTGATCAAACTTGAAACATGTAAATGTCTACACAATTCCCAGGCTGCTTATGTAATTTCAATTACAAGGACCAAACTGCAACTGCAATTAGAATGACCAAACCACACTTGACTACAATAACCAAACTGCAACTGCAATTAAACTACACTTGACTACAATGACCAATATGCAACTGTAATTACAAGGACCAATATGCAATTGCAATTAAATGACCATAATGCCCCTGTAATTACAAGGACCAATATGCAACTACGACTAAAGCAACATAAAATCAGAACATGTGTATATGTCCAAATTGCACAAAAAAGTCAAACAACACGAAAATTCAAACATTGACTAATTAACTTGTTCACATTACTAGAAGGTATTTTTAGGCAAAATATTAGAGTAATAAGTTTTAACATAACATTAACTTGTCCCACACTTTGCTAAATAACTTCATAAAAAAGAGTTTATGGTCGTAAATTTTCACTGATATTATTCCCGCAACAAATCCCTTTAAATTGGGATAAATACAATGCATACTTATCTCTAATTTAGGTAATACAATCATAATATAAATTACAATAGATCATATATATATCTATACAATAATAATAACATGTATCGGCTAAGACTCCCATGCAGTTTGAGTGGGCGAAGGACAGACGCTCAAGCTGGAGCGAAAAGACTAGAATAATTGATGAGCAAGCCTTTTGGTGAAGATATTTGCATACTGTAAGGCAGATGGCACATGTACAACTCGAATATGCCCCACATGGACTTTCTCATGAACAAAATGGATATCTATCTCTATGTGCTTTGTTCGCTGATGCTGAACAGGATTATCTGACATATATACTACATAAACATTGTCACAATAAATCACAGAAGCCTTCCGATGAGGAATATGTAGCTCAAGAAGTAAATTACGAAGCCAAGGTGCTGTTTGTTTTTTGATAAAACGTCTGCGTAGGCTCTTCTGTCTACGCGGCGCAGACCACGAGCAGACATTGCCAGGCACAGACTGTTTTTCCGAAGACGTTTCATTAAAAAAGGTCTGCGCGAGGTGTTCTTGGTGCAGACTTGGTCCAACCACTTCTAAGATCTTCTAAGGTCTGCAGAGGGTTAAACACCACCACCCACCACCACCGGCCACCACCCACCACCACTGGCCACCACCCACCACCACCGGCCACCACTGTCTACCACCGACCACCACTGTCTACCACCACCGTCACCCACCACCACCACAACCGTCCACCACCCACCACCACCGTCCACCACCCACCACCACCACCACTACCACCACCACCGTCCACCACCACCACCACCACCGTCCACCCGCCACCACCACCGTCCACCACCCACCACCACCACTGATGTGTGTAAAATGCAACATATAAATTTCATCAAATGAGGCATAAAACTAACCCTTTTTTATTACTAATGTTGGAAAAAGTGTGTTTTTGTCTTCCTTTTGTATTTTCAGGGTTAAAAGAGCTTAAACGAACAAAAGAAGCAAAAATGCAGCTAAATCTAACATAAATACAAGAAAAGGAATAAACGTGGTATGCCCGACCCCTCGACAACATCTTCCCAAGCAAAAACAAGACAACAGAAGACTGAACACACCCCGTGTCCAACGGACACGGGGGCGTGCCCAAGTGTCTGCAGAAAAGACAAAGTTGTAGAAGTTTCTATTTCCCAACACGGGGGCGTTCCCAGCGGACATGGGGCCGTGGTGAACGCTAAGATTCTCAGAATCTGAGCAAATCTTGATAGTACAGATACGCTTCTACACACGGGGCCCTTTCCCAGCGGACACGGGGGCGTGGTCAACTAATACAGACAAACTGCATTAAATGAAGAAAGAGAAGATGGGTGGACACGGGGCCGTGGCCAGCGGGCACGGGGCCATGTCCGGGCTTCTGTGCAGGCTATAAATAGGGGTGCTTGGTTCACTTCAAAGGCATCCCTTGACAAACCACCTCCCTCACACTTCACCCACCCTCCACCACCATCACAACCCACATCCACCACCATCCATCATCCATCATAGAGTGTGTGTAGTAGTCTCGGGATCCAAGATTGATCGTAAGAGTTCTTGACAATCAAAGGCCATGTTTGCCTAAGTCTCTTACATCACTTGGTGAAGACAAGCATTTAGTGTAATACTTTTTATTTTTAATCTTTTTGCACTTTTTATTTGGTTTTGTATTAATGACTTTAATAACTAGTTTCTTATGTTGAAGGTGAAACTTCCTTATCATTTGTTCGTGGTGTCTTGGCGTTATTTTACTGTCTATATAAAATAAAAGATTTACACCATTCATATCTCCACGGTCTATATGGAGATATGTTGGCTACCTGGTCGGGGGTTAAGGGAATGGTTTGGTAAGGTTCTTGCCTTGTTCAGTGTATAGATCCTGCAAGGACCTGGGTCAAGCTTAGTAGGACCTCCTTCAATACCCACTGGTATTGGATGGCGGAGGTGCGAATTTCTTGATCCCCTCATATGTAAACTATTATTAATACATTAACCCGGCTACTTAGGATTGTATCCCTGCTGACTTAAACTACTTAGTCGAGGGTAACGTCACCTTCAAAAGAGGGGCCTACCACATTACGCATTAATAACTTAATTAATTATCTTCCAATAATCCAAACCTTTAGGATTGTATCTTTGCTGACTCAAACTACTAGGTTGAGGGTAACGTCACCTTCAAAAGAGGGGCCTACTACTATAACTAAGATAATCTCTTAAACAGTGCAAAAGTGCGGAAATAATCAAAGGTTACACTAAAGGCGAGTCGGATCCAAGTGGTTCATCTTGTCTATCTGTTTTTATTTTTATTTTTAGTTAGTTTTCATTTTTCTTGTTTAAAACCTTTTTTTCCAAAATTTTGATTTGATTAGACGTTGAGGATAAACCGGTACTAAAAGCTCTTGTGTCCTTGGACGACCTCGGTATCTTACCAACGCTATACTACACCCACGATGGGTGCACTTGCCCATATGTATGTTTAGTGTTAGTAAAATATCGTGTTTTATAAATTTAAAACTTGACTAATGTGTTAAAAAGGGCAAAAAAATACATTAAAAACTATATAACGCTTACACGCATTAAGTTTTTGGCGCCGTTGCCGGGGACACAAGGATTTTAAGAAAGTTAGGAATCAACGGTCTAATCATTTTTCTTATTTTTCTGTTTTTTTAGAATTTTTCTTAGATTTTCAACTTCTACAGAGCTCAGCACGGGCCGTGCCCGCTGAACACGGCCCCGTGCCCAATCTTTGGTACTGGCAATCCTGTTTTAAGTCAGACAGTAGCTGAACACGGGTCGTGCCCAACCAACATGCCCCGTGCCCAAGTTTTCAGATACTGAAAACAGAGTCGTAAGATCCCGACGGCTGGTAACTTCTGACACAATCATGAGTGATACTGATAATTTTTACTTTCAATCCTGTTATGGTACGTGGTGTCAATTATGTGGCGGAAATCATGAAGATTTAAAATGTTATTTTTTAAATTATACTCCCCACTATATGGACCCATTGTTTTCCTGTAGCCTTAAGAGGGGTGAAAGGAAAAATAACCCCTGTCTCTCCCTCGAATGCTCTCAATCGGCCCTTCTAGATGAAATGTTTCTTGAAGAATTCTTTCAGCTAGAAGAACTAATTCTTCGATGGATAAAAGAACTTGAGATGGACACTAATTCATCTTAAGACAACATCCAAGAAGAATTATTGAGATCGCATTCGGATAAAAACAACATCGTCGCTCCCGAAGTCACCTCTAACTCTTGCGAAGACTTGAGCGATAGTCGTCCCTGTGTCGATTGTGTCGTGAAGGACTCCCCATCGACTTCCTTCGATGCATACATAGACCTGAGCGACTCGGCATACACCTTCTTTACCGAGAGCTCGGGAAAGGGTTGGACTTGTCCACCTACATTTAGCATAGGAATCACCCTTACCGATAACCTCTTGCGTTCTCGTCTAAATCTAGAGCAACTTAGGTATCTCAGGCACTTCGGTGTTGTTCCGTCCAGTAAGGAACCACCCGATCCGGAAAAATTCCTTAAAAATAGACGAAACTTCATAAACAGCCTCTAGACTCGGGGCCGTGTCCAGGTCAGCACGCCCTCGTGTCCACCAAAAGATTCCCGTCTGACTTTCGGTCAGAATACGGAAAAAATGTGTCAGAATCTTGTCTGCACACGGGGTCGTGTCCAGCCGACACGGGGCAGTGTCCAGCGTGCTGTCGTTTTCTATAAATGCAGCCAAGATTCCTGCACATTTGGACCATTCTAAAGACAGAGATTTGGTGGGATCTTCACACATACCATCCTAGGTATATTCTAAAGAAGGTTCCCAACAACCATCTTGTCTTTTCTACTTTTGTCTATTGCCTTCTTCTTCATTTTTTACCTCAACACCTCCATTAAAGCTTAAAATCACCATGGTTTCAAGCTTTATTGAGATGTTTGTTAGATTTTTATTCAAGGAATCTTGTTAAAAATAAGTTTTACAACACTGTTTTAAGTTATTTTTGCTTAAAAATGTCCCAAAAGTCAGAAAAATAATTTAAAACTCCAAGATTCCTTATTTCAAAAATCTGCAGAAAGGTGAACACGGGGCCGTGCTCAGTGAGCACGGGGCCATGTTCGAGGTGCTGTTTCACTAAAATGAATTCTTTTCGGTTTGTTTTCTTAGAATGTTGAGCAGAAACAGCGGAACATCATCATCTCACTCAAGAAACAACCGATAAGGGAGAAGGTTAACGGTAGAAGACTCTCTCGTCAACTATGTCTACGCCTTGAGAGAGGCCATAGACGAAATGACGGGGGTTGAGGAAGCTCTGGTCGACCGTATCAATCATCTTTCGGTGGGTCTAGAAGGGTGTCTTAGGGAGGTCAACCTTTTGCACCAAAGGTTGAATTTCCTCACTTCCCCTCCTTTGGTACCAATCCTTACACAAAGGGCATGGAATGTGGTACCAGAAGTTATCATACCAGCCGAGTGGTACGCCGTGCATGCAGACCCCCCTCGAGACATACTCCCCGGGGTCCCAATCGCCACCGCTCCTCCCCCACAAGATGTTGAAGAAAATGAGCCCGCCTTTTTCCTCCCAAAAGAGATAGAGGAATGGCTCAACGATATCTAGGGGACACCTCTCGGCTCCGAGTTCGACGATACCTATGAAATACCGGGAAGCTATTTCCAGGCTTTTGATTCCTATAATAAGGGTAGAACTCATTAGGATGATTTCATGTATCACTTGACCTAACTATCTTAGGAAATTTTTAGCTTTCTGTTTTTCTTTATTTTTCTAGGACTTATTGTAATTCTCTCTATTTTAATGAATGATGGTTTTTTTAAAAAAATTGGTGTTTGGATGATGTTGTAATGGGTAAAACACACTTGGATGGTGAAGGATACTAAGGGAAGCTTGAACCAACACCCCATGCACAAAAACAGAGCCTCCCGACAATTCTTCTTCATTCCAGCAAGTTCAGCACAGGCCGTGCCCAGCCAACACGTCCCCGTGCTCAAGGGTCTACAGAAAACGCGCAGTTCAGGTAACTGGACACCGGGCGTGTTCGTTGAACACGCCCCCGTGCCCAGCCTTCTGTTACATTTTTGTTAATTTTGTTACTGGCAATCTGAACACGGGGCCGTGCCCGGTCACCACGGCCCGTGTCCAGGTGCCCAGTAACAGAAAATTTTTGTTAAACACACCTTTTTACACATTCAATCAACCTAAAAACTTATTTTTTGGGACACATTGAGGACAATGTGTAATTTAAATGTGGGGGGATGCTAAAACCTTGAATTTTGCAAGTCCTAATCACAAGCCTTACACAAAACTCTATTGGAACCGCTAAACACCCCAAATTTTTTCAAAAACTTTTCATTTTTTTTGTTGTCTTGGTTTAAATTGGGAATAACAAGTTCTAAAAATGTTATATTTTTATAAATTTACAACCGATAGCGTCGTGATAAAAAGAACCAACATAAGAAAATTATGAAACGACATGACAAATCTAGTTAAAATTTGATTATATATACTTGATCACATTAAAAACCCATTCCCACAAAAAGTGAGTTTTGAGCCTTTATTGAGCATACAAATACACATCTTTAAAACTAAATGCTCATATTTCGTTTCTTGTGTGAATAGCCGCTTGGTTTCTTACGACTCTAGAACTTGCCATGACGATACATTCCCCGTCCTTACCAACTTAAACCCGAGTAAGTAAAATGATGGAGGCATTAGGACTAAGGGGCTGTTTGGCAACATCTGAATGGTTAAGTGCTAAACCAGTAAGAGGTCTGAACCATTAAGTGCTGAACCATTAAGTGCTGAACCACTAAGAGGTCTGAACCATTAAGAGCCTATATAATGCTTAACCGTTCAGAGGCAAATGACTGACCAATTCAGATTAGAGATCTTAACCATTCAGACTATGTATAAATCTTAACCATTCAGAAGCAAATGTCTGAACCATTCAGACATCTGCTCGTGAAACAAACAGTCTGAACCATTAAGTGCTGAACCAGTAAGAGGTCTGAACCACTAAGAGCCTCATTAAGAGGTAAACAAACAGCCCCTAACCCTTTTTCTTTCAACACCATTATTTTTTTTACCACCTACCCCAAATCCCCCTAGTTAACCCCTTTGAGCCTAAACCTTTTCATTTCTAAACCCAAAACAAACACACTTTACCCACCAAAACCTTTTTCATTTTAAACCTTTTATTTTAGTACAAGGCTCGGTTTTCTTGTGACATCCTTATAAAAAAAATGATGAAGTTTAGCAATAAACAAGCAAGTTCATCAAAAAGAACTTTGTTTAAAAAAATGTTTCATTAGAATAAAAAGTCACAAAAACAAAATGTTTTACGAAAACCAATGCTTTTTACGCCTTTTCGCCCTTTTCTACTAACCACTAACCCAAAACCACCTACCTTTAACCCAAGCCTGACCCTTCCCCAAAGTCCTCATGATATTTACAAAGGTTTATAGTTAAAAAGGAGGAGGATTGATTGCTTGGCAAGCATATGGTAGAAGTAAGTTCCATGCCGCTCTCAAGTGTTTCACAAAAATACATCTTCGGCCGAGTGTTGAGTGATCCCCCGTGAGGTATGTGAACTTGTATATAAATGGAATTTTAAAGAGGCATGTTATGCCCAAATAAGTAATTTATCTTATGAAATGTTCTAAATAAATCATAACGAATAGGATTGTAAATAACATAAAAATAAAACCTAATAAAGAATCTTGGAATCCCGACACTCTAGACAAGCCCAAAACCTTCTCTTCTACCCATTCCATTTGGGTGTGTAAACAAAATAAAAAGTTTTGCTTGAGGACAAGTAAAGATTCAAGTGTGGGGGTATTTGATGTGTGTAAAATGCAACATATAAATTACATCAAATGAGGCATAAAACTAACCTTTTTTTAGTACTAATGTTGGAAAAAGTGTGCTTTTGTCTTCCTTTTGTATTTTCAGGGTTAAAAGAGCATAAACGAACAAAAGAAGAAAAAAATGCAGCTAAATCTAACATAAATATAAGAAAAGGAATAAACGTGGCATGCCCGACCCCTCGACAGCATCTTCCAAAGCAAAAACAAGACAACAGAAGACTGAACACGCCCTGTGTCCAGCGAACACGGGGACGTGTCCAGCGAACAGGGGGTCGTGCCCAAGTGTCTGCAGAAAAGACAAAGTGGTAGAAGCTTCTATTTCCCAACACGGGGGCGTGCCCAGCGGACACGGGGCCATGGTCAACGCTAAGATTCGCAGAATCTGAGCAAATCTTGATAGTACAGATACGCTTCTGCACACGGGGCCGTACCCAGCGGACACGGGGGTGTGGTCAACAAATACAGACAAACTGCATTAAATGAAGAAAGAGAAGATGGGTGGATACGGGGCCGTGCCCAGCGGGCACGGGCCGTGTACTGGCTTCTGTGTAGGCTATAAATAGGGGTGCTTGGTTCACTTCAAAGGCATCCCTTGACAAACCACCTCTCTCACACTTCACCCACCCTCCACCACCATCACAACCCACATCCACCACCATCATCCATCATCCATCATAGAGTGTGTGTAGTAGTCTCGGGATCCAAGATTGATCGTAAGAGTTCTTGACAATCAAAGGCCATGTTTGCCTAAGTCTCTTACATCACTTGGTGAAGACAAGCATTTAGTGTAATACTTTTTATTTTTAATCTTTTCGCACTTTTTATCTGGTTTTGTATTAATGACTTTAATAACTAGTTTCTTATGTTGAAGGTAAAACTTCCTTATCATTTGTCCGTGATGTCTAGGCGTTATTTTACTGTCTATATAAAATAAAATATTTACACCATTCATATCTCCACGGTCTATATGGAGATATGTTGGCTTCCTGGTCGGGGGTTAAGGGAATGGTTTGGTAAGGTTCTTGCCTTGTTCAGTGTATAGATCCTGCAAGGACCTGGGTCAAGCTTAGTAGGACCTCTTTCAATACCCACTGGTATTGGATGGCGGGGGTGCGAATTTCTTGATCCCCTCATATGTAAACTACTATTAATACATTAAACCGGCTACTTAGGATTGTATCCCTGCTGACTCAAACTACTTAGCCGAGGGTAACGTCACCTTCAAAAGAGGGGCCTACCACATTACGCATTAATAACTTAATTAATTATCTTCCAATAATCCAACCCTTTAGGATTGTATCCTTGCTGACTCAAACTACTGGGTTGAGGGTAACGTCACCTTCAAAAGAGGGGCCTACTACTATAACTAAGATAATCTCTTAAAAAGTGCAAAAGTACGGAAATAATCAAAGGTTACACTAAAGGCGAGTCGGATCCAAGTGATTCATCTTGTCTATCTGTTTTTATTTTTATTTTCAGCATTTTTAGTTAGTTTTCATTTTTCTTGTTTAAAACCTTTTTCCAAAATTTTGATTTGATTAGACGTTGAGGATAAATCGATACTAAAAGCTCTTGTGTCCTTAAACGACCTCGGTATCTTACCAACGCTATACTATGCCCACGATGGGTGCACTTGCCCATATGTGTGTTTAGTGTTAGTAAAATATCGTGTTTTATAAATAAAACTTGACTAAAGTGTTAAAAAGGGCTAAAAAATACATTAAAAACTATATAACACTTACACGCATCAACCACCTTCCATCACCACCACCATCCACCACCCACCACTACCACCGTCCACCACCATTTCCGTCCACCACCCACCACCGTCTGTACACCTCCACCAGTTTATTTTAGAAGTCTACATATGTTAAAAAATAAACAGTCTTTTTCTTGTAGACTGCAGACATTTTGTCCACCTCTTTTTCAACAGATGTCTGTAGATGTGGTCCGCAGACTGCAGACATTTTACCTCTTAACAAACAAACAGCACCCAAGTTGCTTATGCCACAACATTAGCCACGCCTCGATATTATGGCTCTGTACTAGATCGTGAAATTTTCAGTTGCCGCTTTGAGGACCATGAAATCAAATTGTCACCAAGAAAAACACAATAACCACTAGTCAACTGACGAGAATTGGGACACCCAACCCAATCTGCGTCTGAGTAGGAAACCAAAGAGTTAGTAGGGGATTTACCAATATGAATAACATAAGTAACTGTGCCCTGTAATTACTGTAAAATACGCTTCAGAAAGCAAAATGAGGATCCCATGGAGAATACATGAAAAGGAAAACCTGTTGAACAACATATGAAATATCCAGTTGTGTATAAGTAAGGTAATGTAACGCACCAACCAGACTGCGGTATAATGTGGGATCTTGGAAGATAGGACCATTGGATGCACTAAGCTTTGTTGATAAGTCATCCGGAGTTGTGCAAGGTTTACAAGATGACATAGAAGCTCTTGAGATGATGTCATTCGTATACTGAGCTTGGTCCAAGAATAGCCCTGTAGCTATCCTAGTTACTTTGATCCCCAAAAAATGATGCAGTTGTCACACCCTGACTTTTGCGAAAGTGTATGATGTGTGACTTTCTTATTATAATTGCATTCAATTATAACAAACAACTATATGATTTAAAACCATGATGTTCATCCATTCATACTTTTCAAAATATTACAAACCCAAGTTGTTTAGTGTTTTAGATGTTTTTAAGACGTGTTATGATGTTCGGTGACCATAACTAGCTTCGTAACACTAAAACAATGCTTCTAGTAAAAAATTGGTGTTTCGGGTAGTGTCCGGTTGTTCGGTTGGTTACCGGTTCGTTAAGGTGCTAAATTGCGCAGTTTAGTGTGCTTTATGTTGTCTTTTATGATAGTTTTGATTCCCGGCACTTAGGAAGGTATTCTGGACCATTAAACCATAATTCAGCATTATATTTTGTAGTTAAAATGCTGATTTTTGCTGATTTTTGCAGAATTCTGAAGTTTTTGTGAGTTTCGGGCACTTTCCGACACTTAAATCTGTTGGTGCATACGTCTGTCGACTTCGTCTTGTATCGAGTCTAGTATTAGAATTGTTAGATCAGGGCGCGTTGTACGAGAAAATAGGAGAGTTTAGGGTGAATTAAAGGTAATTTCGCTTAAGTGGGTAATTCCGCTTGAAAGAGTCATGCACAGTTTCAAGCGGAATTAACGTTAATTCCGCTTGAACTGTCACATGTCACTTTCAAACGGAATCTCATGCCTATATATATATCCTCCCAAGCGAAATCATTTGTAACTTCTGCGATTCCGGTACCGAATTGCTGCCGACGCGTCATTTGATCTGTAAAGCTGTGATATCTATAAAACAAGACGTTAAAGAGTGAAACAAACTGTTTTCCAAGTCTGTTTCTTAGTTTCCGCCTCTGAAACAGACAAGAGCTCTTCTGATTGACTCGTTTGGGTCACAACTCGATCCTACAAGTGGTATCAGAGCTCAGGAAGAAGAGTTCTTGCCAAAACAGCCTAATTTTCTGAGTTCTACACCTTCTTTTCAAGATTTCACAAAATTTTACGGTCAAAATGGTCTAAATTTCACATATTATAAGCATAACAGTGTTTTAATGAATCCTTGAGAGTTTTGGACTTAAAATCAGCTTAAAACTTTATTAAATTCTTAATTCTGTTTGAAAACAGATAAAAAATGATGATGTCAGCAACACTTCATACGGAATTAGCAGGTTAATTTCGCTTGAAATTGTATTTCCGCTTGAAAAATAGACCCAATTTCGCTTGAAATTACCTGATTCCGCTTCAAGAGGTAATTTCGTTTGAAAAGTTTCAAACGAAATTAAGTAATTCCGCTTCAAGGTGTGATTCCGCTTGAGAGTGTGATTTCGCTTCAAAGAGGTTACTCCGTTTCAGGGTGATTCCGTTTGAGAGTTAATTCCGGTTGAAAAGTGATTTCGTTTGAGAGTTAATTCCGTTTGAAATTGTGTTTTTGTGAATTTTTTTTTAAAGATGGACGAGGAATTCTACAATGCGTTTGCAACACCGATAGCTCCTGTTACAGCTGCTGAAACTGTGTACAATGAGAATGAGACATGAACTTATCAGAAACCGCCAAAGCTCATGTACATTGAAGATTTTCAAGGATGGAAAAATCGTTTTGAAAACTGGGTGCAAGCTTATAAATTTGACGCATGGTGTTCATTGTTGAAAGATTATGAGAAACCAAAAATTAACGTGGGATTGAAAAAGCTATTTGTGACTATTCAGAGAATGACAAATTGAAATTTACAAGTGAAAAAATGATGACCAGTATTCTTCAACAAGCGATTAAAGAAGATATTTTTGTTCTGCTCCAACATAATGGTACAGCTAGATCAATTTGGGAAGCGTTGATTCAAAAATTCAAAGGAAGCACAGATATGGTCAAAAACAAAAAGGCGTTATTGAAGAAATCGTTTGATATGTTTTCAGCTTTTGATCATGAAACAACAAAGCAGACTATTGATAGATATTGTCATCTGGTATTGGAAATGAAAAGATTGGACATTGAAAAAGATGATGATGAGTGGGTCGATAAACTAGCAGAAGCACTACCACAGCATAAGTGGGGAACTTATTTGATGATTGTGAAACACATGAGGAAGTCTGAGAGTATAAATTTGGCACAGTTCATTCAGAAAATTGAAGAGCAGGAATTGGATATTCAGAAAACTGCTATCATGACGAATCCAAATGCTCAACAAGATGTTAGTTTGTATTACAGAGGGAACAAGCTTGAGGCTACCCCCAGTCCTAGCCCAAAGATTCAAACTGGATTTAGTGCTGACAGTTCGTCTGGAACAAAGGGTAGTAATATGACACAGAGTGGTGGATCTTCATCTTCATATTCAAGCTTTGATCCGAATCATACGACATCAAGTCCTCAACGACATAATTCAACAAATATTCAATGCAACGTCACTTTGAACATTCAAAATGGTCAGAATTTGTCTCCAGAAATAGCCAAGCAACACATGGCATCACTCGTTGCTATGTTGGAATCTTATGAAGGTTTGATTGCTGGCAAAATTGGAAATCCGATGCTTACAAAAGAAGATTATGACCAAATTGATGCAGAGGAACTTGAGTTGATGGATGTGAAGTGGTGTTTGGCTAGTGCTTGTAGGAGGGCAGAAAAGTTTCAACAAATTACTGGTAGAGATGAGTTTCGAGGAATGGCTACTTCTCCGTTGGGCTTTGACAAATCAAAAGTTACATGTTTCCGATGTAAATGAAAGGGTCATTTTAAGAGAGAATTTACAAATAAAGAAGCAACCGGGAATCAAGAAAAGAACAATTATTATCATAAATCAATTTTTCATCAAATTGATCAACAACCTCAACAAAAGGATTCAAAAACTGCTCATGGTAAAATGATCGAAGATGCAAATAAGAAAGCTTATTTTGGTATCATTGATCAAGATGATGAATTTGTTGCTGAAGGATTTAGCTGGGATAAATACATTCCATCAGGTTCAGGTTTTATTGCTAGAATTCTGGGTGAAGATGAGGCTAATCAGAAAAGAATCCCGATTTTTCCAGATCTAGGAAGTGATATTGATACCGATGATGAGGAAGAATATCTTAACAAAGCTAGAAAAGGCATAGATCCTGACAGTTTTAATTTCTTCTTTGCAGATAAAATGGAGATGCTGAATCAGAAAAAGATTGCCAGTTTAAGGAGAGAGTTGGAAGCAGCAAAAATGCTAGCTGATGAAAAGGCAAAGACAGAAGCTGGAGAAGCTAATATTGAACCAGCAACTGAGAAAGTAGTAGAGAAACTCGTTGAAGTAGAGAAAATTGTTGAAATAGAGAAAATCGTTGAAGTAGAAAAAATTGTTGAAGTTGAAAAGACTGTTGAGATTGAAAAGATAGTTGAAAAAATGGTTGAAGTTGAAAAACCATGTTTGAAGTGTTTAGAATCTTGCAAAGCTTGTGAGGAGAAAGATGAGAAGGTTGCTGAATTAGAAAAGATTAAAGAAGATTTGCTGTCTGATGTGAAGTATGTGAAGGAATCATATGATGTGCTGAACAAAACAGTTGATAGTCTGAAAAGAACGAATTCAGAAATTGAAAATGCAATGACAAAAATGAACATTAATGATGAAGCAGAAGATCATCAATGAGTATATTGAATATTGTGCTAAACTGAAGCAGGATTTAGAGCTTGAAAAAATTGAGAGTGAAAGGATTAACCGATTACTGTTGAGTTATACAACATGTGATTATTTGATTGATCGAGTTTATCCTACTGTTGCAGGTCTTGAAGCATTCAAAGATAAAGAGATGGAAGACACAGATGCTGGAGGAAGTTCTGAAGATGAGCAGAAGAAACCATTCTGGAAACAATCAAACCAAGAGTTTCTTGCTGAAGTAAAGAGAAATGTGAAGAAGTTTGCTCCAAGAGTTGACAGAAGAACCTGTTTCAAGTGTCAAAAAGTTGGACACATTGCTTGGAACTGCCACGAGTCCAATTATACAAAATAGGAAGTTTCTTCTAACTCTGAAAAGAGTAGGAAATGTGTTGATAAATCGACTTTGGAAGTTAGTGAAACTTCAAAACGTTTTTACAAAAGATATGTCGATTTAAATAAACAAAAATGGGTTGTAAAATCTGAGAGTAGTTCTGACAATGAATCTGATTCCATAAAATCAGAGGAGTCATTTGTTGAGAAGAAGATTGAGAATTCTGTTCCAGAGGTGAACGATGAAAACTTTCCTAAACTGTCAAAGGAAAATTTGAAGTTGAAAGTGGGTAAAACTGAGATTTCAGATCAATTCTTTGCTGGTAAGAAAGAATTTGATGCTGAAAAAGTGTTTAATGGAAAAGTTAAACATATTTTTGGGAAGATGGTTGATGGAAAAGTGAAAAGTGCAAAAGAATTTTATAAATCAAAATGTTGGTGGGATAGATGTGTCCCAGAATCTCCCAAGGATGGTCAGGCTTGGGGGAAAGTTTTTCCTAACTAAAATCCTGACTTGCCGGAGCTCCCAAGTTGGTAATAGTGGAGCATGAATCGGCATCATTCAAATGTTTTTGAAAATTAAAAATTGGTACAAGGGGACTTGCCGGAGCTCCCAGGTTGGTAAGAGTGGAGCAGGAATCGGCATCATTCTTGAAATGTTTGGTTGGTAAATCTACAGGTGATATCTTTATATTGTTATATTTTGATTTACAAGTGGTTTGGGTTGATAAGTGAACCTACAAGAGGTTGAAGAAGGTTTTCACTTTCAAATGGTAAATCAAGGACATTAAGTTGTACTTGTTTTTCCTACATATAGTATTTTGAAAACGATGTGATGAACCCCAATTTTACAAGTGGTAAAATCAACGAAACTTATTTTCCGGAAAAACCATTTGATTAAAACAAACTTAAGTGTTTTGAAATCAATGGGAAATAGTTTATTGAAAGGGGGAGTTCTGATTGTTTATGCCAAGTGGATGGCGAATTGAAGTGTTTTGATATCAGTTGTCGCTTTGCTTGTATAGTTTGTTTTCAAATTTTCTTTAAATGTGTTTGAATTTTAGGGGGAGTAAAAATTTTAGAGAAAATCCAAAAACATTAGAAAATTTGAAAAAGGCAAAAACATGATAAAAATAAAAAATGAGTTTTGTTGTCAAAAAGAGGAAATGATAGTACATCAGTGGACGATCACAGCATGCTAAAGAATTGGAAAGTCAAATGTGATAAACGGTCTCACTGATGATGTGCCAGTAGGTTTTTGCACATTTAGTAGATTGTGATGAGATATAAACCTAAATTTCAAACTTGCTTATATCGTGGGTAACATCTCTCGGATATATGGGTAACCCCCGAAATCTTGTTTGAAGGACCCATCTTTCTGAGATACTAGGTCTTTATGCTTAGTGATATCTGGGGTATTATCCCGGGACTTCTGATAATGCGGAAGCAATGGCCTAGTCCCCGGAGAATACTTTACACTTGCTTGAAATATAGCCCGCCCTCAGCATAAAAAATGATAAAACATTGCAAAATGCAAATCATGAGCTGTTGTAAAAAAGATCCTCTAAAGGGGACCCACCTAAAGTCAAACCGTCATCTCTCTGCTGAACGGAAGTTCTGACCTGAGCTCTCACGGACTCGCAATTTAACCCCTTCCAGATATCATCTAGGTATACTCACCTGTAAGACTGAATATTGGGATCTGGATACAGGAGTATATTATGAGGTGGGACACGCGAATAAGTTTAAGTGCTTAAAACATTAATCTCGTATCTCGAAACAGTTAAACTTTGTGTGAGAATTTAAGTGGATCAGTATACTCACAATCTAAGTGAATCGTTTAGAACTTAAAATGTTTAAAGCTTAACGGTGTTGGTGATTTGTCTCAAAAACTGATATGATCCTCTTACGCAAACTCACAAAAATATTGTATGTAAATATTTCTTTATTGCATTTCATTTCATTCATAAATCCAAAAAGATTTTCGGTGTGTTTTAGCATAAATTTTGTAAAACTCAAAAAGATTTTAGACAACTGATGTTGAAAAACTGGTGTGTTTTAGCATAAATTTTGAAAAACTCAAAAAGATTTTAGACAACTGATGTTGAAAAACTGATTTTCAAAATTCCGAGTGCTGAACATGACGAACAGGTCTGGGAGTGTGTGTGATTTGAAAAATGATATACATACAAGTTGATTCATCAGAAGTTAACATGTTAAATCATTTTGTACGATACTTGAAAATGATGTGTTTAGTTTGTGTCTACGAGTGGTAAGCAGAGTTTAAATTTGTCAAAATTTTAAATTTGGGAAATTTTTTTTTGGGTAGAGAACGTGCAGGTGAGCCTGGAATCGATTCTGATCCTGAGAAGGAATGTAAGCCAGATTGCGATTCTTGAACCTGTGAAAGCTAGACTACGATCCCAGCACATGTTGAGGGGGAGTCTGTTAGAGAGAAAGAGTATGAAGATGCAAGAGCTAGGAATTTGATCCTGAAAATTCCAGAGATTGATAGAGCATCATCTGAGGGGGAGATTAGCTGAAGAAAGAATTAGTGTGTGATAAGAGCCAGATAGAGTTTCTGGAAGCCCGAAGACTGATAAAGACTGAAGACGTTGAAGACTCGACACTTAAGACTCGTCAACATCCGAGGGGGAGTCTGTTGGTGCATACGTCTGTCGACTTCGTCTTGTATCGAGTCTAGTATTAGAATTGTTAGACCAGGGCGCGTTGTACGAGAAAATAGGAGAGTTTAGGGTGAATTAAAGGTAATTTCGCTTGAGTGGGTAATTCCGCTTGAAAGAGTCATGCACAGTTTCAAGCGAAATTAACATAATTAATTCCGCTTGAACTGTCACATGTCACTTTCAAACGGAATCTCATGCCTATATATATCCTCCCAAGCGAAATCATTTGTAACTTCTGCGATTCCGGTACCGAATTGCTGCCGACGGGTCGTTTGATCTGTAAAGCTGTGATATCAATAAAACAAGACGTTAAAGAGTGAAACAAACTGTTTTCCAAGTCTGTTTCTTAGTTTCCGCCTCTGAAACAGACAAGAGCTCTTCTGATTGACTCGTTTGGGTCACAACTCGATCCTACAAAATCATCACTAGGAAGGCAGTTTTATGATCCCTACTTTCCTACACACTATTCTAGTGTAACTCTTGGTTTCGGGCTCATTCTGTGTCTTAACATCATGTCTGTCTGAGTACTGAACTCCCATCAGTACTTCTAGTTTATCTGATAACTGTGCTTACTTGGTTTTGTGCATTAATTGTATCACACTGTGTTGCATGCAATAATGATAAATAATCTTGCAACATGTAATGCACTTGTATGTATATGACAGCAATCAGAAAATCATTCATGTCATTAATTTAATCAGGCATAATCATTAAAGCACAATTTACTATTTAACATTGTACGGATACATGAAAAATTGCCAATTGTCACATCCCCCCCCCCCCGTTAAAAGAATTTCGTCCCGAAATTCAAGCTGTGTCATCGGTTGCAGAGGAGTTGTGAAATAAGTGTGGGTATTTAGATTTGATTTGGTCTTCATGCTCCCAAGTAAACTCTAGGCAAGTTTGACAAGTTTGATACGACTTCTCCATGTCTTATGGACTTTCCAGTCCGAAACCTTAACGGGTTCTTCAGCAAACTGGAGCTTGTCGTTGACGTGGATCTCGTCCGCAGGAATGATAACTGTCGTGGACACTGCTAAGTTCTTCTGGAAGCTTCAGCTTGTATGCAACAGTTCTGATCCTTTCTAGGATCTCGAAGGGTCCAATGTACCCTGGGTTTAACTTCCCACGCTTACCAAAACGTACCATGCCTTTCTAAGGCGAGACTTTCAATAACACCATATCACCAACCTCAAATTCCAACGGTTTCCTTCGCTTATCAGCATAGCTCTTTTGTCTGTCACAGGCTGACTTGATACGGTCATGTATCTGAGCAATCTTGTCTGTAGTCTCCTGAACTAAATCAGGACCAATAACTTGCATATCTCCGGTCTCTGCCCAACACAGCGAGGACCGACACTTATGTCCATACAGAGCTTCAAACGGGGCGGCTTGTATGCTAGTGTGATAGCTGTTGTTGTAGGAAAACTCCACCAAAGGCAGGTGAGTATCCCAACTCCCACCAAAGTCCATCACACAAGCACGTAGCATGTCCTCCAAAGTCTGAATCGTCCGTTCACTTTGGTCATCCGTCTGTGGATGAAAGGCTGTGCTGAGATTCAACTGCGATCCAAAAGCTTGCTGGAACAATTGCCAGACTCTTGATACAAAGTGACCATCTCGGTCGGATATGATAGAGACAGGCACTCCATAACGTGCCACAATCTCTCTGAGATAAATCTCTGCTAACTTCCTTGTGCTGTCTTTCTCACTGATTGGCAAAAAGTGCGCAGCCTTCGTGAGTCGATCAATAATCACCCAAATCATATCGTGACCCCTTTGGGTTCTTGGCAGCTTGGTAATAAAATCCATTGAGATTTGTTCCCACTTCCAGACGGGAATCTCAGGTTGTTGCAGTAGCCCTGACAGTTTCTGGTATTCTGCCTTAACTTTAGCACAAGTCAGACAGTTACTCACATATGTTGCAATATCAGCTTTCATCTTGGGCCACCAATAAAAATCTTTTAAGTCTTGGTACATCTTGTCGGATCCAGGATGGATCGAGTACCTTGACTTGTGGTCTTCATCCAAAATAAGCGCTCGTAGATCACCGAAGAATGGTACCCAAATACGTTCTATGAAGTACATTGTTCCATCTTCCCTTGGCAACAATTTCACTTCCATACCACGCAGTGACTCAGCCCGTAAGTTTTCTGGTTTAAGTGCTTCCTGCTGTGCTTCGCATATTCGAGTGGTAAGATCAGGTTGAATAGTCATCTCTAAGGCTCGCACTCTTAGAGGCTTTGCGCGTTCCTTGCGGCTCAAGGCGTCTGCCACAACATTCGCCTTGCCCGGGTGATACTTAATTTCACAATCATAATCATTCAACAGTTCAACCCATCTACGTTGTCTCATATTCAAATCCTTTTGATCAAAGATGTGTTGCAGACTCTTATGGTCTGTGAAGATCGTGCAGCGAGTACCATATAAATAATGACACCAAATCTTCAACGCAAAATTACAGTTCCAAGTTCTAGGTCGTGCGTTGTATAATTCTTCTCATGAACCTTCAACTGGCGTGACGCGTACGCGATGACTTTTTCTCGTTGCATCAACACGCAACCGAGACCTTGACGAGAACCATCACAATACACTACAAATCCATCGGTACCGTCTGGCAAAGATAGGATAGGTGCATCACAGAGTTTATCCTTCAATGTCTTGAAAGCAGTTTCTTGTTTCTCGCCCCAATCAAACTTCTTACCCTTCTTGGTTAGGGACGTTAGCGGCTGGGAAATACTTGAAAAATTCTCTATGAACCGTCTGTAATAGCCTGCTAACCCCAGAAATTGTCATATCTCAGTTGGCGTCTTTGGGGCTTCCCAATTCTTGATGGCTTCGATCTTGGCAGGGTCCACATGAATTTCGTTCTCATTCACCACATGACCTAAGAATTGCACCACGCGAATCCAAAATTCGCACTTCAACAACTTGGCATACAACTGCTCTTTCTTCAAAAGTTCCAAGATAGCTCACAGATGTTGCTCATGTTCTGCCTTGGTCTTTGAGTAAATAAGGATGTCGTCAATAAACACAATCACGAAGTTATCCAAATATGGCTTGCACACTCGATTCATGAGGTCCATGAATACAGCCGGTGTGTTCGTTAAGCCAAACAGCATGACAAGGAACTCGTAATGTCCATAGCGAGTCCTAAAGGCCGTTTTAGGGATACTTTCTTCCTGTATTCACACCTGGTGATACCCTGACCTCAAGTCGATCTTTGAGTGGTAGCTAGAGCCTTGCAGTTGGTCGAACAAGTCATCAATCCTCGGCAAAGGATACCGATTCTTGATGGTGAGCTTATTCAACTCTCTGTAGTCGATACATATGCGAAAACTACCGTCCTACTTCTTGACAAAAAGCACCAGAGCTCCCCAAGGCGAGAAGCTCGGCCTTATGAATCCCTTGTCCAACAACTCCTGGAGTTGCATAGATAAGTCTTGCATTTCGGATGGCGCAAGTCGATATGGTTCCTTGGCTACAGGCGCGACGCCTAGAACCAAGTCAATATGGAATTCGACTTGTCTCTGTGGAGGTAATCTTGGAAAGTCTTCGGGGAAGACTTCAGGAAAGTCCTTCACCATTGCAATGTCTTCAAGCTTTGGCTCTTCAACTTTCTTATCCACTACATGTGCTAGGAAGGCAACGCATCCTTTTCGTAGTCACTTATGTGCTTTCATACAATTGATGATCCGCAAGGGCGTATCGTGCTTTTCTCCATGAATCACGATCGTCTCCTCATTCGCCAACAGAATGCGAATGGTCTTCTCATGGCAAACTATTTCCGCGCGGTTGTTAGACAACCAATCCATTCCAACAATGACATCAAAGCTTCCCAGATCAACAGGTAGAAGATCGATAGAAAATTCACGCTCTCCCAGTTCGAAAGTATAACCCTTAATCACCTCATTTGCCTCTACTAACTTTCCATTAGCCAGTTCTATCGAATATGGAACATCTAGCTTACTTGCAACTAAGCCAAGTGTATTCTTAAAGTCTACGGATACGAAGCTAAAGTCGGCACCAGTATCAAACAGTACAGATGCATAGCGTTGGTTAATAGGGAAAATACCAGTAACCACATTTGGATCCTGGCATGCTTCCCTGGCTCCAATGGTAAACACCCTTCCTCGAGCTTGATTGTTCTTAGGGCAATCCTTCTTGAAGTGCCCCAAGTCACCGCAGCTAAAACAGCCTTGGCCACGCCCCTTATCATTTCCATTTCTGCCCTGATTGTTGTTTTTGTTGTTTCCTCCACGATTCCCATTACCAGCCTGATTCCCATATCCACCCCGATTTCTGTTTCCTCCGTAATTACCATTTCCTCCCTGGTTCCGATTACCCGACTGGTTTCCATTCCCACCACGATTTCCATTTCCACGTCCCGCACCATACCAGGATGCTTCCTTCACATGCCCAATTCTTCCACAGTTGTCACACTTCCTATATCTGCACTGGCCGGTATGATGATACTGACAGATGTTACACTTGGGCAGGGTGCCCATATACCCTTTTCCTTTGGGTTCAGTGTTTGCCGCGCCAGCCTGAGCCTCAGCTGGCTGATAGGTCTCCCTACGCTTGTTGGTGTTGTTGTTTGCTCGGATGCTCTTCTTAAAATTCTTAAATTTCCTTTTATTGTCACCCGAGTACTCCACATGAGTCTCCTTCTTCTTGGTTTCAGAGATAGAAAACTTCCCTAGACGGATAACTTCCTTTGTAAGTGCCACACTTAGATCAATGGCCTCCGAGATAGTTGGAGGCTTTGAAGCAGGGACCATACTTAAGATATGAGGTGCCAATCCCCAGATAAACCGCTCGATCCTTTTGAACTCTGGCTCCACGAGGTAAGGAACAACCCTTGACAAATCATGGAATCGCTGAATATACTCGGCTACTTTCGGACCATCCATCTTCAGGTTCCAGAACTCTGTCTCCAGTTTCTGGATTTCAGCTCGTGAGCAATACTTCTTGCGCATTAGCTCTTTAAGCTCATCCCAAGTTAGCGCGTATGCAGCAGTTTCGCCAAGTGTTTGAACTTGGAGGTTCCACCATGAAAGCGCTCCATCTAGAAATAATTGTAGGATCGTTGTTGGACCCAAACGAGTCGTTCAGAAGATCTTGTAATCCGATTCAAAGGCGGAAT
The DNA here is from genome assembly GCA_030545235.1 of Helianthus tuberosus. Taxonomy (NCBI): domain Eukaryota; kingdom Viridiplantae; phylum Streptophyta; class Magnoliopsida; order Asterales; family Asteraceae; genus Helianthus; species Helianthus tuberosus. Next base: position 132,293,004 of record CM060387.1, on the reverse strand, counting down.
CAGTGAAACGGATGTGAAAACAGCTTGATACTATTTAATTTGTCACTTATATTGATAATAACACTGATTACAACGTGGACAAACTTTGGCAGCACTTCGTTACAAATTCAGAAGCCGTGTACCAAATGAAATGACAAGTACCCTATTTATAGTGTTGGGATTCTGCTCGAAATGGACAAGGGAAGTTTCAAGCGGAATCAGAACTTTCTGATTTCGCTTGAAATGACTCCTTGCACTTTCAAGCGGAATCACCTCCAATATCCTGAAAATCTGTTTCTCGAACCTCGGGCACTGATAATCCTATCCTATCCTATTACATGATACAAGACGAAGTCAATAGACGTAGTGTACTAACAGACTCCCCCTCGGATATTGACGAAGTCTTCAGTGTCTAGTCTTCAGCATGACACATCTTCGGTCTTGATCATTCTGCCTTCTCGTCCAAATTGTAACATTATAAGCATCCATCAATCCTTCTCTTCTTCCATCAGCTTCAGGCTCCCCCTTTCGTCAAGCTTCCGTGCTTTGGGATCGACACCTAGCTTTCCATCTACAAGCTCCTCTTGCTTCAAGCTTGTCTTCAGACTCCCCCTTAGACTCTGCTTTCGGGATCGTAGTCTGGACTATCTACAATCACTCAAACATCTATAAATACAATGTTTTCATATTATCAATCAAATTCTTTAATCCACTCCCCCTATCAACAAACTTCATTGATTTGGCAGTTTCAACGAATCGAATCGGAAACTAGCTCTATAACAATATAAGCAACCAAATCCCCCACAGTTAATCATCCAAGTCCAAATTAATGACCTTGGAGATATCACAAACTGTTTTTGAAATTTTTGATTTTAATTCAAGTTTCAAATTAATGAACTTGTTTTATTTTCAGAAACACAATCAACTTACTTAGATTTTGAAACTCAGCATCTCAGACATCGGTTGTCGAAAATAAAGCAGAATCAAAAATCTTTTTGTATTTTTCTAAAAATATAAAGCAGTAAAGAAATATGTACAAACATATTTACAGACAATATTTTTGTTTGAGTATGCGTCAGAGGATCATATCAGTTTTTGACAAGACACAAGTACCGTTGAACTTAGTTACACATTAAGAATTAAACAATTCACTTAGATTGTCGATATACTGATCCACTTAAATTTTCACACAAATTTCAACTGATTCAGGATACGAATTAGGTGTTTTAAAGACTTAAACTTATTCATGTGTCCCACCTCTTGAATATACTCCCGTATCCAGATCCCAATATTCAGTCTTACAAGTGAGTATACCTAGATGATATCTGTAAGGGGAATAACTTATGAAACCATATGAGCTCAGGTCAGAACTTCCGTTCAGCAGAGAACTCAGGTTTATCTTTAGGTGTGTCCCCTTTAGAGGATCTTTTGTTTCAACAACAACGACTATCAATTTTATTGTTTCATCAATTTGCTGAGGGCGGTGCTATGTTTCAAGCAAGCAGAAAGTATTCTCCGGGGACTAGGCCATTGCTTCCGCAAAATCAGAAGTCCCGGGATAATACCCCAGATATCACTAAGTATAAAGACCTAGTATCTCAGAAAGAGGGGTCCTTCAAAAGAGATTTCAGGGGTTACCTATATATCCAAGTAGTGTTCCCCACGAAATAAGTAAGTTTGAATTTAGGTTTATATCCCGAAAAAGTTTACTAAATGAATAAAAATCTATCAACACATCCATGGTGAGATCATTTAACACATTTTAACTTTCCATTTCTTTAGCGTACTGTAACTGTCTACTGATGTACTATCATTTCCTCTTTTTACACAAAAACTCAAATATTTGAATTTTATCATGTTTTTGGTTTTTTCAAAATTTCTAATGTTTTTGGATTTTCTAACAAATTTTTCTCCCCCTAAAATGCAAAATCATATAAAGAAAATTTGACAACCAACACCAATAGCTTTGACTCGCCATCCATTTTCGGCTAAAAGTGCTCTGATTTGCAGAAAATATAATGTACCCCCATGATTTACAACCCATTGATTTTCGACAGTTTGAAAACCGTTTTTCAATCTTGTGAAAGTAATCATGTTTGTTCAGCCGTGAGGGTTTCGGCGTATTCAATCAACATATTTTTGTAATTTTCTATTTAAAAAAAAATTAAAAGCAGAATATTTTTGGTTTTTAAATTTTTCAATTTTTAGGGTTTTTGAAAATATTGTTTATTTATGTACAGAAAAACAAATAAACTCCCTGTTCAACCAAACCAGGGTCTAGCAGCAGCCTCCTCCTCTTGTTGTGCCAGGCTGCTCCATTTTCCAATCTCACAATCTTTAATTTTGTTGAGCACCTGCACATGTAATAAACTCAATTACTTGAACAATTTAGCCCAGGTCTGTTGAACCTTAGGCATTTCAACACAATAATTTTCATTCAATGCTGGAAACTCTTTGTCATCTTTCACAAAAATCTTTTCAACTTTTACTTCAACTTTTTCATCTTTTTCAAGAATCACCTGTCTCTTTACACTCCAGGTTTGACCTTTAGGAGTACCACGTTTGTAAAAATGTGACTCTTTTTTAATCTTTTGATTTTGAACAACAACTTTTGGTTTCCAAAACTCTTGGGGTTTTGTTATATCAACTGATTTTTGCCAGCTTTGTGTTGTTCTAAATCTGGGTGTGTGAGAATTCCAGGTCTGTCTAGAATCGAACCTGTTCGGATTTGATTTCCAATTTTGATTTGAAGCAAACTTGTTTATGTTGTACCTCCAAGTTTGTTTTGAGTCAAATCTGGTTGACCTTTGTCTCACAGTCTCAGATTTTTGTTTCTCAGCATCAATCTTCTTTATATCAACATCCACAGGTTTTAGATTAGGACACTTGCGTGTAAGATGTCCTTTTTGATCACATTTGAAACATGTTCTCATGGACACATCTTTGACCTGTGGTTGTTGCTTTTTCTTTTTAGCACAAAACTCTTCAATAGACTGTTGTCTAAATTTGAGTTTTTCTTCTTCTTCTTCAAAACTTTTTCCTTGAACAAAATTCATTTTTTCCTGAAAATTTTGAGTTTCATTTCTTTTCCAACCTTGTTTCTTCTTATAACCCAACCCAGCTTTCATGTTCTTCTTTTTGTAACCAGGTTTGTTATACGAACCTTTATGACTCTTACCAACAAACTTTGAAATCTCAGACTTCTCAATCTCAACCATTTTGAAAACTTTATCAACCTTTTCTGAAATCACATTCTGAATCGGAAATACAACATCTAAGAACAATTTGTCCGATCCAATCATGGTATAAACCAATCCTTTTGAATCATCATTCAAACTTTTCTCGGATTTTGTGTTTTTCAGATAACTATCATGAAGATTTCCTTCATCTTCATCCTGTGATTCAGATTTACCTCTATCAACCGACTCTTCTTTCAACAGACTTTCAACGACTTTACCTACCACCTCTGAATCATGAGAATCATCAGATTTGGAATAGGTTATGTCAATGTTGTCTGGCAATTGATCTACCATGTTGAAAGCTTTTTCGACCTTTTCCTCATCATAAAATGCAAACTTTTCCGGTGGTGGAACTTGATGAAACTCTGAGCCAATGCCTTTCTTGTTTTGCACAGACTCACCATCTCCCGGTTTTATATTGAAAATTCGTTCAAGCACATATGACGACACGTGATAACTTTTTAACTTGTCGTTATCCTGTTCTAGATCAGCAATCTGTCGCTTTAGCTTAGCAACATCCTCAATATAGGAATTTACAACATCTTGTTTTATGGAATACATTCGTTTAAGTTCTTTAGTTGTTTCAGAAAGATAATTCATTCTTGATTGAGCATATTTCATTTCATCTTTCACTTTTTCATATGACTCTTTCGTAATATGATATGCTAACTTCATTGAGTCATATTCTTTCTTCATTTCTTGACAAGCAATTTCTTTTTGTGAACATTCTTCTGTCATTTTAGAAACATTTTCTTTCAAAACTTCATTTTCTGTTTCTAACTTTTTATATTTTTCTAAAAGTTTTTCATCATTTTCTTTTAAAACTTTTCTTTTTCCAGCATTTCCTTGCATTTTTCTTTAAAAATGTTTTCAATTTTAGTGAATTCAAGATCTCTTGTTCTGAATTGCTCATCTTTTTCAGTACAAGCTCTGCACGGTACAATGCATTTCTTGCACTGTTCAACAGTTTCAGTCAAGATGTTAGAATTAGAATTTACCTCAGTGATTGGCACCTCAGTGTTTTCAGCTGCCTCTGTCTGCTTCAACTTAGCAACATTCTGATTTTCTTCAACATCGACTTCATCACCAACATTACCAGCTTCCAAATTCTCATTCTTTACTTCTTCTTCTTCTTCTTTCCTCACCTCTTCTCCAATCTGCTGTTCTTCAGTAACAGCTTTCTTAACCACTTCATTCACCTCAACTTCTTCACTTTTGATTTGCTTCGCAACCTCAACTTCAACAGCTTCTACTTTAACCTCTTCAGCAACCTTCTTCAGATTGTTCACCATTTCTTCAACATTCTTCTTCATTCTCTCTTCATCCCTTTTTCTTAGACACGATGTCATGGCATATCTGATCTCCTTTTCATGCCTTTTAGCATATGTGTCATCTTTCATCACATTTCTATAGTATTCGGCTCTCAAAGGAATTATTAGAAGAACATCATCAAAGATTATGTCTTTCTTTGGAACAACTGGTTCACCTTCTCTGTTGAAGTAACACTCTCTCTTTTTATCCCATCTTCTGTTGCTCACTGCACTCTCATACTCTTCTTGCATTTCATCCATTCTGTTCAACACAATGTTTCTTTCTTTGTAGGTCTTTTCTTTCAGAATCTCTTCTCTGGTTTTCACTTTGATCTCAGCTGTATCTTTGTCTTTGTTTTCATCTTGAATCTCAGCAACAAAAACAAACTTTCTTTCCTCTGTTAAAGCTCTGCCATGAGCTGTTTTTCGAACATTCTCCAAACGATCTTCTTCTGGACAAATTGAGCTCCAGTCAAAACCTTCATCATCTTGAATTACAAAACAAGCTCTTGATTTGGTTTTATCTTCAATCAATTTCGGCTCTTCTTTACTTCGGTGGTAGATCGCTTTTCGATAATAATCATCGTTGAAAGGACGTTCATTTCCTTCAGCAACTTCAGAATTTCTGCATTCTCTTTTGAAATGACCCTTTTGCTTGCATCTGAAGCAGGTCACTTTGGATTTGTCAAATCCAAGCTTCGTTGACGGACCACCCAAAGATTGCTTCCCGGTAATCTCCATGTATCTCTGAGCTCTTCGGATGCAGCTTGCTAAACACCAACGAATATCTATGAGCTCCATTTCTTCCGGATCAATCTGGTCGTAGTCTTCTTTGGTCAATTCGGAGTTTCCAATTTTACCAGCTACAAGACCTTCATACGATTCCAGAACAGATGCAAGGAAACTCATTTGCTGCTTAGCTGCATTGATGCTCATCGATGGAGAATTCTTCAGTTTGAGAGCGATGTTGCACAGAATCTCCTCAGCTTCATCAGAACTTGATTTTGAAGATGAATGATATCCAGAATGGTAACTTGAAGAAGTTGTTTGAGGTTCTTTCATCTTCTCTCCACTGAATGTTGTCTTTGGTGAACCAACATCTTTCTCTGAAGGTACACTGCCTTTGTAGTACAAGCCAACATTCTGTTGATGTAAAGAACCAGTCATCTTGCTTTGCTTCTGTAGCTCCAGATCATGACTCTCTATCTTTTCAAACAACGCATCAAGAGTAATTTCATCATACAAAGCATCATTTTTTAAGATAAAAACAAACGTCTGCCACTGATCAGCTCGTGGTAACGCTTCAATGACTTTATCGATAATTTCCTCTCTTGTTTTCTCAATTTTGAAACGTTCAAGTTCAATTTTTAAATGACAGAATCTTTCTATCATTTGCCTCACCGACTCTCCTTTAATGTTATCAAATAAATCGAATTCTTTTTTAAGCAATGCAATTTTGTTCTTTCTAATCTGTTTACCCCCCTCAGCTTTAACACGTAAAGCTTCCCAAACAGATTTTGACGACCCGTCATGGTTTAGCAATGCAAAAATATCATTTCTAATTGCCGTCTGGATCAAAGCAATCATTCTCTGTTCAACTGCATATTCTGCTTTGTCATCTTTTGGTAATTTCTTGAATGGAATTACTTCGTCTTTATCATCCTTTGGTCGTTCGTATCCAAACTCTAAACAAAACCAGCTTTCATGCGCATACGCTTTCGCCCAGTTGAGAAAACGTTCTTTCCACCATGTATAATCCTCAATGCTTTCCAGAGTTGGTGGCTTTGAATGTGTTCCGTAGAAATTATCATGCTTGATGTTCTCATTGATTGCTTTCGTGATAGTTTTTGGTGTGACTGTTGATGTTTCGGAAGAATCGGATGTGAATGCGTTGAAAAACGTGTTGTAAATTTCTTCAGCCATGATGTAATCCTGGAAAAACAATCAAACAAACACAATCAGTACAAACAATATCAAATATCCTGAAATAAGCTGACACTCGATCGACTTGAAATGATCTCGACACGAAATTTCAATTTTCAAGCGAAATAGGAAACTCAAGCGAAATCACTTGTTTGACAACTCAAGCGAAATCACAAGATGACCAGTTGAAGCGAAATCAGTTGTTTAACACTTCGAGCGAAATACGATCTAATCTTCAAGCGGAATCACTTGATTCCCCACTTCAAACGAAATCAACTGACTTTTCAAGCTGAATCACTATTTTGAGCGAAATCAGAAACTCAAACAAAATCCATCTTTCAAGCGAAATCTCTAAGATTGCAATTTGGAGCGGAATCACATGTATCACTTGGAAATTTCAAGCTGAATAGCAAGCTGGAGCGGAATTAGAAAGAATTTTGAAGCGGAATCAACATTTTGGAGCGAAACCAGATAATTTGAAGCTGAATCACAATATGTTCGTTCGAGCGGAATCAAGTCGAAGATCCATTTCACTCATTTTTAGTCCGAATTTTGCAGTGAAACTTTCTAGGGTTTGTCAATATGTAGTTTTACACAATCTGTGAAAATTTGATCCAATTTTGACCGTTAAAACTTTTTCAGTTTGAAAAAGAAGGTGTAAAAGTCAGAAAATAGATGATATCAAGCTAAACTCTTCTTCCTGAGCTCTGATACCACGTGTAGGATCGTTGTTGGACCCAAACGAGTCATTCAGAAGAGCTTGTAATCCGATTCAAAGGCGGAATCAGTGAAACAGACGTGAAAACAACTTGATACTATTTAATTTATCACTTATATTGATAATAACATTGATTACAACCTGGAAAAACTTTGGCAGCACTTCGTTACAAATTCAGAAGCCGTGTACCAAATGAAATGACAAGTACCCTATTTATAGTGTTGGGATTCCGCTCGAAATGGACAAGGGAAGTTTCAAGCGGAATCAGAACTTTCTGATTTCGCTTGAAATGACTCCTTGCACTTTCAAGCGGAATCACCTCCAATATCCTGAAAATCTGTTTCTCGAACCTCGGGCAGTGTTAATCCTATCCTATCCTATTACATGATACAAGACGAAGTCAATAGACGTAGTGTACTAACAATAATCCAGAAATATATGTAACCCTTTGTTCAGGAGCACACTTGCTCATCCTCATCACAGAGTTGGTTTTCTTTACCCAGCGAACGAAAGCGACAACACCTCCCGTGCTATCGAAGTTAAGAGGCTTGCAATCCAAGAATTGCTTGTAAGTACAGCCTGTAACACAAGCAACATAATTCACAGTAATCATTGACAAAGCACAATTGGAAATATCTAAACGAGTTGTAATGTCTCTTAGGTGACTAAACATTACCGGTTTGGGGGATTATTTCCAGAGGTACCACCGCTATGCTCTGAGCGGATGGCCTCGTGCTGAGCAATAGCTTATGAGATGCGTTCTTGCAGCTCGGCTTCAGTCCTTGGCAGCGTGTTGTTGTTGTTGGTATTTCGTCGAGGCGGCATATTTCTTCTAGTAAGAAGATCGGGTAGGTTAGGCCTTATTCATTAAATAATTGTCTAGGAGGCGTACATACGTATATATAATATAATTAATTGTTACAACAAACAACCACACAATAACATAATCATCACATAAACAGATAAATTAACAATGTATTTAATGAGAACACGACTATTGAGCTTTTCATTAATATCCAACCACAAGATACATTGTTTTTAAATTATAGCATATCAAAAGAGACACGAGGTCACACTTCCCCGGTTAAACAAGTCTGTCATATACAAAAGTAACAATCAAAAAGTGGTCTTCATGTCTTTGCAGATCTTGGGCTCAATTGCGGCATTCTCATCAAAAGTATGGTACCTGCAGAAAACCAAAAATCTAGGATGCTGATGGCGGTGGAGGAGGAGGGTAAAAGATCAAACTACGAACGTGAGCGAGCTCCTCCTCAAGCTCGTGCACACGACAAACAAGGTAACTGATCTGCTGCTCTGCTGTGAGGAAACGGGCATCAAAGCCCTGAATGGATGTAGGAGCAGCAGGTGGAGGAACGAAAGAAGTCGAAGATGATAGGGGAAAAGATGGTGGATATGAAGGAAAAGGAGATCGTCTAGCGCCCTCTCTAAACTCTAGCTCAAGAACTCTGCGGCTAAGTACCTCGAACTGTAGCTGCAGAGATAGAAGTAAGTCATCACGAGTATAGCCGACGTGGTCCGAGGGATGATAAGGGTCTGAAATGGGCATCATGTAAGGTGGGAAACATCTAAATGGCTCGTCAAGTGGTGATGGTGCAACAGGAGTGAATTGTGGAATGGGTGGGAAGTCAGCTGATGCAAAAGTGTCAAAGCTCGGCGGCTGACCAGAAGTGCCCTCCCCTGGATGGGGAGCTGGAATCTCTTGTCGAAAAACAATAGGGAGATCGGTATGATGCTCATCAGACACAAAAGGAGGGGGAACATCAACAGTGGGTGGGGGCAGTGGAACAGGTGGAGTAATGGGTGGGAGATCGAGGGGTGCAGAAATAGGCTCAGGAACAAGTGGTGCAATAAAGGGTAAGCCAAAGGGAACTGGATCTCGGTCATGGACATGATCTGGAACAGGTGGCGGTGTGGGTGCTCGGACAGGTGAAGATGGTGCAGCGGACATAACGTCCTCGTCATCTAGGTCAGTGGCGTAAAGCTGGAGTCCTGCAGCCCACAGGGCCGAAGAAGTTAGAGACTCAAAGGAGTCTGCAACAGAGTGTATGCTAGAATCGGAGGAAACGTTGATAACAGGCACATCAGGAGGAGGTACGTCCAACGCGATAACATCATCCACCTCCCCGTCACCCTGCTCACCTGCAGGGTGATCGCCCATGAAAAGATCAACGTCGTCATGGGGAAGGTCATCAAAAGGCCAATCCTCTGGTGGAATGGCAACGAGGGGGACAACATCTAGAATAGGAACAACAAGGTGCTCACCATCGGGGTGACCGATGATGAGGTGATCATGGATCGGAGCAGGAAGGGCAAAAATATCATCGACAAGAATATCATCAGCATCCGGGATATCATCCCTCAAAATCCGGCAGTGCGAAAGGCTGGAAATCATCATCGTCATCTGACATCATCTCCAGATCAATCTCAGTGTCTGAAGTGAAGACCTCTGGGTCCTGTGCTATCTCGTCATCTGATGTAACGACCATAGGGTCATGATCCTCGGACAACCCGCTCCCCGAAGAAGACATAAGTACCTGTATCATAATAATCATTGCATATGCACATATGTTAACTACTATCACTCGGTGTATGCAGGCATAGATAGGCATCTGATATGTATAGGCAAATAAAGACATGTCACGTCATTCCTACGTGAGACTTTTCTTAACTTAACAAGTCTACCCCATGCAAACTAAACCACCAACTGTATCCTTGCTTGTGTTTCTTATCTTTCCTTTGTAAAATGTTTGTTCCATGGATCTTGGCGTTTTGTAAATGCAATGAAAAATATTTTTTAAAAATATTTTCGTGGGAGAGTCCTAGTGATTTGTAGTCTAGACTCGAGAAGGAATCCTAGTTCACTACAATCGAAGCTCTGATACCAAACTGTCACACCCTGACTTTTGTGGAAGCATATGATGTGTGACTTGTTTAATATCATTGCATTCAATTATAACAAACAACTTTATGATTTAAAACCATGATGTTCATCCATTCATACTTTTCAAAATATTACAAACCCAAGTTGTTTAGTGTTTTAGATGTTTAAGGTTTTTAAGATGTGTTATGATATTCAGTGACCATAACTAGCTTCGTAACACTAAAACAATGCTTCTAGTGAAAATTTGGTGTTTTGGGTAGTGTCCGGTTGTTCGGTTGGTTACCGGTTCATTAAGGTGCTAAATTGCGCAGTTTAGTGTGCTTTATGTTGTCTTTTATGACAGTTTTGATTCCCGACACTTAGGAAGGTATTCTGGACCATTAAACCATATTTCCGCATTATATTTTGTAGTTAAAATGCTGATTTTTGCTGATTTGTGCAGAATTCTGCAGTTTTTGTGAGTTTCGGGCACTTTCCGGCACTTAAATCATCACTAGGAAGGAAATTTTATGATCCCTACTTTCCTACACACTATTCTAGTGTAACTCTTGGTTTCGGGCTCATTCTGTGTCTTAACATCATGTCTGTCTGAGTACTAAACTCCCGTCAGTACTTCTAGTTTGTCTAATAACTGTGCTTACTTGGTTTCGTGCATTAACTGTATCACACTGTGTTGCATGCAATAATGATAAATAATCTTGCAACATGTAATGCACTTATATGTATATGATAGCAATCAGAAAATCATTCATGTCATTAATTTAATTAGGCACAGTCATTAAAGCACAATTTACTGTATAACATTGTACGGATACATGGAAAATTGCCAATTGTCACAGCAGTTGACCTAAATCGGTCATGGCAAACTCACGAGATTGCATGGGAATAATATCCTGTAATAACTCATCTGAGGAGGCAGTGAGTACAATATCACCAGCATAAAGACGTAAATAAGCAGTCTGAGGGCTTTGAGAGTAGACAAATAACGAGTTGTCACACACATTGATGCGAAACCCCTATGATAAGATATAAGTAGCAAAACGGGTGTACCATGCTGGAGGGGCCTGCTTAAGACCATAAAGGGATTTCTTCAACTGACATACAAAATTAGGATAATGCCTGTCGACAAAACCTAGGGGTTGATGCATAAATACAGTTTCATTTAAATTCCCATGCAAAAAGGCGTTCTTGACATCCAATTGATGGATAAGCCACGAACGAGAAACGACAATAGACAAGATGTTCCATATAGTAGTCGGGTTAACAACCGGACTAAAAGTTTCCTCACAGTCAGTTCCTACTGTTTGAGATTTCCCATTAACAACCAAACGCGCTTAGTACCGTTCAAGTGACCCATTAGATTTAAACTTATGGCGAAATAGCCACATATAACGAATAACTGGCTGATCATGTGGTCTAGGCACTAACTCCTATTTATCATTTTTCTGTAAAACACTAAACTCAGCCTACATAGCATGTAACCAATGAGGGTTGGCAAAGGCTTTGGAATAAGTGGTGGGAACTGGTGGAATAGTGGTGGAGAGTAACGTACGGTGTGCTTTAGACTTGGTGGTCATGGGGTGCGTGTTGGTTGAGGAATGAGGCTGAGATATGTGGGAATGTGAGGGAGCGACCGTATGAGGTGATGTGGGCTGGGAATGAGTGGCCGTAGCAGCATGTAACAGGATGGTAGTGGTGGTGGGTTTCGGGCGTCGTTGATAGGTTTGTATGGTAGTGGTGGTGGGGGAGGTGTTGTGGTCGTAAAGGGTTTGGAGATGGGCTGGTTAAACGTGAACCCGGGTAGGATAACATCAGGTATGTAGTGGGTGGGGTGGGAATGGTATAGGGGAAAGTGTGTTCATCAAAGGTTACGTGACGAGATATGATGACCTTACTGGTAGTCGGGTCAAAACAACGATAACCGTGAAAATCAAGTGGGTATCCCAAAAGAATACATCAAACGGACTAGGGTGTAGTTTTGCGATTGGGTGGCAGATGTGTTCGGAAAACAAGCACACCCAAACACACGTAAATGGTCATATGTAGGATGACGAAGATACAAAGCAAAGGTTGGGGGCGTTTAATGGGAAGGATATTATGAAGATAGACGGCAGTGTGGAGGGCTTCAACCTAGAACATGGGTGGCAACCATACATGAATGAGGAGGGAGCGGATGATATCATTTAATCAACGAATCGTTCGTTCAACACGACCGTTTTGGGAAGATGTTTGGGGGCAAGAAAACTAAAATAAAAGACCATGGTGTTGGACAAATTTTTTAAAGGCATGGTTATCAAACTCGTCCCTGAGATCACACTGAAAGGTTTGATGTTGCGGTTGAATTGGGTGGCTATCATTCTATGCAATTTGGTAAAGGTGGTAAATGTTTTGGATTTGTATTTTAGAGGATACACCCACACAACGTTTGAGAAATTATCGATTAATACCATATAATATTTATAGCCAGTTTTGCTCAAGATTGGGGATGTCCACAAGTAGCAAATGTATAATATCAAATGGAGAACATGTAAAGGAAATGGATTCTTAAAAAGTTAAAAGTTTGCTATTAGATATATGACATGAAGAGCAAAAAGACGAGTGCTTATTCGAATTACAAGGAAAACCAAAATTTCGCGATAAAACATATAAAACTTGTGCTCCGGATGCCCGAGGCGGTCATGACATGGTAAAGTTGTTGATGTACTAAAGCAAGCTTGTGGTGGAAGGGTAGGTGGAGTGACTGAATAAAGACCGCTCGCGCTATTATGGCGGGAAAGGAGTCATCCCGTTTTGAGGTAAAACGGTGGACGGACAAACTCAACAGAAATTTTGGGAAAACCAAAAGGATCAAACTCAATAGAAACATTATTATCATGGGTAAAACAGTGGACGGACAATAATGTTTTGATAATGTGAGGACTATAAAGTATATTGGGTGGGATATAGGTTCGGTTATGCATGGGAAGCTAAAAAGTGCCCGAACCCTCAAATGGTAAACATTGTCCGTTGCCAACTAACAATTTAGTATTAACAATAAATGAAATTGGGTGTTGAATCTAGGGTTGTTTAAAAAGCCCGTAACTCGTGGCTCGCTCGACGTTCACTCGAAAAAACTCGGTTCGAAGTCAGCTCAGTTTTAAACGAGCCGGCTCAGCTCGGTTTGTAAACGAGCCGAGCCCGGGCCAAAGTAGGTTCGATTCGTGGCTCTCTCATTAGTTGGCTCGTTGGCTCCCTTGTTTGGCTCATTTAAATTAAACCCTAAATTGTCACACCCCTTTCTGCGGCAGAAGCATGAGGTGTGATCATGAAAGGTTCTCATTGCATACGATTAGTAAACATACTACATGCTCGTAAAAATATCTTCAAATGCCAAACATTCCATAATTTGAAAACATAAGTTAGCGTTTACATCGCAAGCTAGCATAAAACATTGTCTTAAAAAGTTTACAACTTTAATTAAAGATAAACATAAGCGACATCCACAAGCATGAGTAAGGCCGCGCGCACATCCACTTCTAGTTACCTGAAATACATGTGAGTTTTGGAAAAACGTCAACATAATGTTGGTGTGAATTCATGCAGTTTCTGTATTTCACGTTTGTGTACTTTGTACGAAAACATAGTTGGTATATTGTGTAAATCCAGTATTCTTGTGTACACCACGTACTCATGTAAAATCAAGTGTTCATGTATAAATCAAGTATTCTTATGGTATGATTCTTGTATAAACAAAGTATTCTTGTATGTATCAGGGTTGTTAATGGGTTGCAAGGCCATTAACATGTGACACGACATAGGAAGTCACCAAACCTTAGGCATTTTTCTAGTTGGCATATTCTGAGACACAAAAGCACTGCTTGGTACTCGTTCTCACCAAGAGTGTGGCTGCCCGACACCCGTTAGATCTAACCTTTTGTTCTACGGTCTAGGTATATTGTTGATTAATGGTGCTTATGGTACCCTATTCGTGACACGATTTCTCGTATCATTTCTCAAAACGCATCATAATTGGTACTCGTTCTCACCAAGAGTGCTTCTTATTTTTGTATCATACCATTTATAAACATCGTAACATTTGTACATGTATTTCACCCCCGAAGTTATAAAACTGAAAACAGTTAAAGAAAAGGGGGAGCATGAACTCACAAATTTGTGTTCCTTGCGTCGTAAACTTCACCGGATTTGCTTAATTAACGTCGTGACCTATACATGTTTTCTTAACGTTAGTCACTAGACTTGTATCGCACAAGTACAAGTCACTATCTTTTATGTAAATATTTGTAGGACCGGTTTTGACTCCGAAACGATTGCGAAACGAACGTGAAACATGCGGAATCCGTACACGAACGCGACCTAACACACGTGACGTAATATAAACGTGATTCTATTATAAATCTGAAATCGTACAGCACCTTGAATCACAATGACAACACTTTCTCTCTCTAGATTCTCTCTCTAGATCTAGAATGCTCCAAAATGACAAATGTAGCAAAAGTCCCTAATCTATGACATAATCTCCTATTTATAGTTCAAGGCATTTAATGAGATTTCTCATTATTACAATTATGCCACCTTGCCTTTTTGTCTAGCTATCACTAATATAATGACTCATTTTCTTCTGTTTCTCGCTACTGCTCGGATTGACGAAGGCTATAGACATAAATGCACTAACAGACTCCCCCTTGGATATTGCCGTAGTCAATCTCGATCATTGAGTCAAACTCGTAGCGTCTTCTCTTTCTCTTTTAGACTTCTTGAACAGAATCCCGATGGATCTGTCTTCAGCTTCAGCTTCTCCTTTCTGTAGACTCTTTTCTTTATCAGGCTCCCCCTTTCGTCAAGCTTCCGTGCTCTGGGATCGACACCTTGCTTTCCGTATACAAGCTCCTTTAGGATAGTTACATGGCTCCTTGAATCCACACTTCCTTTTGCGTTGAGCTCGTCTTCAGACTCCCCCTTAGACTCGGCTTTCGGGATCGTAGTCTAGTCTCTTACCTGCAATCACTCATACATTCATAAGTAACAACATTTTAAACTTCCAGGAATAATAACCTGCCAATTCAATCTTCTCTAAATCACTTCTCATGAATTTGGCAGTTTCATCGAATCGAATCGAAAACTAGCTCTATAACAATATAAGCATCCAAATCCCCCACAGTTAATCATCCAAGTCCAAACTAATGACCTTGGAGATATCACAAACTATTTTTGAAATTTTTGATTTTAATTCAAGTTTCAATTTAATGAACTTGTTTTATTTTCAGAAACACAATCAGCTTACTTAGATTTTGAAACTCAGCATTTCAGATATCAGTTGTCGAAAATAAAGCAGAAATCAAAATCTTTTTGTATTTTTCTGAAAATATAAAGCAGTAAAGAAATATGTACAAACATATTTACAGACAATATTTTTGTTTGAGTATGCGTTAGAGGATCATATCAATTTTTGACAAGTCACAAGTACCGTTGAGATTAGTTACACAGTAAGAATTAAATAATTCACTTAGATTGTCGATATACTGGTCCACTTTAAATTCTCACACAATTTTCAATCTGTCCAGGATACGGATTAAGTATTTTAGAGACTTAAACTTATACGTGTGTCCCACCTATTGAATATACTCCCATATCCAGATCCCAATATTCAGTCTTACAGGTAATTATGACACAAATGATATCTGTAAGGGGTTAATAAATTATGAAGAATCATGAGAGCTCAGGTCAGAACTACCGTTCAGCATAGAGATCATGACTCAACTTGTGGGTGGTCCCCTTTAGAGGATCTTTTTTACAACAGCATTGCTAAGCAATTTTATTGTCTTATCATATATGCTGAGGGTGATGCTATGTTTCAAGCATATGCGGAAAGTATTATTCGAGGACTAGGTCAGAACTTCCATTCAGCAGAAAGAGGGACCTTTCAAACGAGATTTCAGGGGTTACCTATATATCCAAGTAGTGTTCCCCATGAAATAAGTAAGTAAAGATTTAGGTTTATATCCCGAACAAACCTACTAAATGTGCAAAAACCTACCGACACATCCACAGTGAGATCGTTTAACACATTTAAACTTTCCATTTCTTTAGCATACTGTAACTGTCTACTGATGTACTATCATTTCCTCTTTTTACGCAAAAACTCAATTTTTGAATTTTATCATGTTTTTGACTTTTTCAAATTTTCAAATGTTTTTGTATTTTCTAACAATATTACTCCCCCTAAAATGCAAAATCATATAAAGAAAATTTGACAACCAACACTGATAGCTCTGTCTCGCCATCCATTTTCTGCTTAAAGTGCTCTGATTTGCAGAAAATATACATACCCCCATGATTTACAACACATTGATATTTTACAGTTTGAAAACCGTTTTTCAATCTGATGAAAGTAATCATGTTTGTTCAGCCGTGAGGGTTTCGGCGTATTCAATCAACACATATTTTTATATTTTTGAATATTTGACAAAAATTAAAAACAAACATATTTTTGGTTTTTCAAATTTTTCAATTTTTAGGGTTTTTGAAATATTGTTTATTTATTTACAGAAAACATATAAACTTCCTGTTTCAACCAACACAGGATCCAGCAGCCTCCTCTCCTTGTTGTGCCAGGCTGCTCCAACCTCCATTCTCACAATCTTTGAATTCCATGAGCACCTGCACAAACAAACTACTCAATTACTTGAACAATTTAGCCTAGGTCTGTTGAACCTTAGGCATTTCAACACAATAATTTTCATTCAATGCTGGAAATTCTTTGTCATTTTTCACAAAAACTTTCTCAATTTTAACTTCAACTTTCTCATCTTTTACCAAATCAACATATTTCTTAACACTCCATGTTTGACCTTTTGGTGTTCCTCGTTTGTAAAAATGTGAAACTTTTTGAACATTTTGATTTTGAACAACAACTCTTGGTTTCCAAAACTCTTGAGGTTTTGTCATATCAACAGTTGTTTTCCAACTTTGTGTTGTTCTGAATCTGGGTGTGTGAGAATTCCAGGTCTGTCTTGAATCGAACCTGTTCTGGTTTGACTTCCAATTTTGATTTGAAGCAAACTTGTTTGTATTGTACCTCCAAGTTTGTTTCGAATCAAATTTGGTTGACCTTTGTCTCACATTCTCAGATTTTTGTTTCTCAGCATCAATCTTCTTTATATCAACATCCACAGGTTTTAGATTAGGACACTTGCGTGCAAGATGTCCCTTTTGATTACATTTGAAACATGTTCTCATGGACACATCTTTGACCTGTGGTTGTTGCTTTCTCTTTTGTGCATCAAACTCAGCATTAGACTGTCGTCCAATTTTAAGTTCTTTCTCTTCAGCTAAACTGTTTCCCTGAACAAAACTCATTTTTGCCTGATAATTTGGCATCTCATTTTTGTTTCGATTCTGTTTCTTCTTATAACCCAACCCAGCCTTCATGTTCTTCTTTTTGAAACTAGGTTTGTTATACGAACCTCTATGACTCTTACCAGCAAACTTTGAAATCTCAGACTTCTCAATCTCAACCATTTTGAAAACTTTATCAACCTTTTCTGAAATCACATTCTGAATCGGGAATACAACATCTAAGAACAATTTGTCTGATCCAATCATGGTATAAACCAATCCTTTTGAATCATCATTCAAATTTTTCTCAGATTTTATGTTTTTCAGATATTCATCATGAAGATTTCCTTCATCTTCATCCTGTGATTCAGATTTACCTGTATCAACCGACTCTTCTTTCAACACACTTTCAACGACTTTACCTACCACCTCTGAATCATGAGAATCATCAGATTTGGAATAGGTTATGTCAATGTTGTCTGGCAATTGGTCTACCATGTTGAAAGCTTTTTCGACCTTTTCCTCATCATAAAATGCAAATTTTCCCGGTGGTGGAACTTGATGAAACTCTGAGCCAATGCCTTTCTTGTTCTGCTCAGACTCACCATCACCCGGTTTTATATTGAAAATTCGTTCAAGCACATATGACGACACGTGGTAACTTTTTAACTTGTTGTTATCCTGTTCTAAATCAGCAATCTGTCGCTTCAACTTAGCAACATCCTCAATATAAGAATTAACAACATCTTGTTTTATAGAATACATTCGTTTAAGCTCTTTGGTTGTTTCAGACAGATAATTCATTCTTGATTGAGCATATTTCATTTCGTCTTTCACTTTTTCATATGACTCTTTCGTAATATGATATGATAATTTCATAGAGTCATATTCCTTTTTCATTTCTTGACAAGCAATTTCTTTTTGTTCACATTCATTTGTCATTTTCAAAACATTTTCTTTCAAAACTTCATTTTCTTTCTCTAATTTGTTACATTTTTCTGAAAGTTTCTCATCATTTTCTTTAAAAACTTTTTCTTTTTCTAGCATTTCTTTGCATTTTTCTTTGAAAATCTTTTCAATTTTTGTGAACTCAAGATCTCTTGTTCTAAATTGCTCATCTTTTTCAGTACAAGTTCTGCACGGTTTCATGCATTTCTTGCATTGTTCAACAGTTTCAGTCAAGATGTTAGAATTAGAATTTACCTCAGTGATTGACACCTAGGTGTTTTCAGCTGCCTCTGTCTGCTTATCAACATTCTGCTTTTCTTCAACACCGACTTCATCACCAACATTATGAGCTTCCTCATTCTCATTCTTTTCTTCTTTTTCTTCTTTCTTCACCTCTTCTTCAATCTGCTGTTCTTCAGTAACAGCTTTCTCAACCTCTTCATTCACAACAACGTCTTCACTTTTGATTTCCTTCACAGCTTCAACTTCAACAGTTTCTGCTTTAACCTCTTCAGCAGCTTTCTTCAGATTGTTCACCATTTCTTCAACATTCTTCTTCATTCTCTCCTCATCCCTTTTTCTCAGACACGATAACATAGCATATCTGATCTCCTTTTCAAATCTCTTAACGTCTGTGTCATCTTTCAATACATTTCTATAGTATTCAGCTCTCAACGGGACTTTAAGAAGAACAACATCGAAGATTATGTCTTTCTTGGGAACAACCGGTTCTCCTTCTCTGTTATAATAGCATTCTCTCTTTTTATCCCATCTTTTGCTACCGACAGCCATCTCATACTCCTCCTGCATGTCATCCATTCTGTTGTAGACTACGTTTCTTTCTCTGTAGGTCTTCTCACTCAAAATCTCTTCTCGAGTTTTTTCTTTGATCTCAACTTTTTCTTCACTGGTTTCAGCAATGTCTTTGTCTTTGTTTTCATCTTGAATCTCAGCAACAAAAACAAACTTTCTTTCTTCTGTCATAGCTCTTCCTTTAGCTGTTTTACGAACATTCTCTAAACGATCTTCTTCTGGACAAACTGTGCTCCAGTCAAATCCTTCATCGAGATAGATTACTGCATATGCTCTTGACTTTTCTTTTGGTTTATCTTCAATCAACTTTGGCTCTTCTCTGCTTTGATGGTAGATTGCCTTTCGATAATAGTCATCGTTGAAAGGACGTTCATTTCCTTCAGCAACATCAGAGTTTCTGCATTCTCTTTTGAAATGACCCTTTTGCCTACATCTGAAGCAGGTCACTTTGGATTTGTCAAATCCAAGCTTTGTTGAAGCACCTCCAAGTGATTGTTTCCCGGTAATCTCCATGTACCTCTGAGCTCTGCGAATACAACTAGCTAAACACCAACGAATGTCAATGAGCTCCATTTCTTCCGGATCAATCTGGTCGTAGTCTTCTTTGGTCAATTCGGAGTTTCCAATTTTGCCAGCTACAAGACCTTCATATGACTCCAGAACAGATGCAAGGAAACTCATTTGTTGCTTAGCTGCATTTATGCTCATTACAGGAGAATTCTTCAGTTTAAGAGCAATGTTGCACAGAATTTCTTCAGATTCATCAGAATTTGTCTTTGAAGATGAATGATATCCATAATGATGACTTGTTGACGTTGTTGGTGGTTCTTTCATCTTTTCACCACTAAATGCTATTTTTGGTGAACCAACGCCTTTATCAGAAGGCACGCTGCCTTTGTAGTACAAGCCAACGTTTTGTTGATGTGAAGAATCAGTCATCTTGTTTTGCTTTTGTAGCTCCAGATCATGACTTTCAATCTTTTCAAACAAAGCATCAAGAGTAATTGTATCATACAAAGCATCATTTTTCAAAATAAAAACAAACGTTTGCCACTGATCAGCTCGTGGTAACGCTTCAATCACTTTATCAATAAGTTCCTCTCTTGTTTTATTTATCTCTAATCTCTCCAATTCAATTTTAAGATGACAGAATCTCTCAATCATTTGTCTCACTGTCTCTCCTTTAATATTATCAAACAGATCAAATTCTTTCTTTAATAAAGCGATTTTGTTCTTTTTAATCTGTTTACCCCCCTCAGCTTTAATTCGTAAAGCTTCCCAAACAGATTTAGATGACCCGTCATGTTTTAGTAATGCAAAAATATCATTTCTGATTGCTGACTGGATCAATGCTATCATTCTCTGTTCAGCTCCGTATTCAGCTTTATCTTCTCTGGAAAACTTCTTGAATACAAGATCTTCGCCTTTATCATCTTTTGGTTTTTCATATCCATATTCCAGACAGAACCAGCTTTCATGAGCATACGCTTTCGCCCAGTTGATGAAACGTTCTTTCCACCAGGTATAATCTTCAATACTATCCAGAGTTGGTGGCTTTGAGTGAGTTCCGTAAAAATTATCATGCTTTATGTTTTCGTTGATCGCCTTAGTAATGGTTTTTGGTGTAACATTTGCAACCTCGGATGATTCGGTTGTGAACGCGTTGAAAAACGTATTGTAGAATTCTTCAGCCATGGTTTGATCTTTGAATAACCTTGAATCACACAAACAAACAAAATCAGTTCAAACACTATCAAACAACTGAATTAAAATAATACTCGAACTGGTGAATTTTCTGTGCGGACTGAAGGTTGACAAACTGTGCGGACTGCTATGACCCGGATCAAATTCAAATGACCTTGTTCATAAAAACACAACTTGGACCACTTCTAACCAAACTGGTTCACTTCGTATGGACTGATAACAAGTAGTAGGCTGTTGAAAATTGGGTCGACAATATCTCGAAACAATGTACTCTAATTATTAGATCACATGCAATTCTTGATGTTCAAATCAAATGGTCGACAAACAACAACTCAACTTTAATCTCATAGGACCTCTACATAATCCAATCACAATTGGGCCTTTCAATTGATGGGTCTGACATACACTTAAATGTTCACATGCAAATGTAAAGGATCAATACAAATGGCTAACAACTGAAATTATGCAATACTTTTTATTGGACCATCTTATGAATTCACGTGCACATGAGCCAAGATTTAATTTCACTTTAATGAATCACATGAATCAATGATATGTAACTTGTGCCAACAACATCACATGTGCAACCATCATAAACCGACAACACCAATTTCAAAACAATCTAATTGGACCTCAACTATAATGGCTGACACTATATCTCGAGAATCGGCAGAAACAATTCACGTGACTGATACACGGCAGGTCACATGCAAACTGATTCAACAACACCTTTTAATGAACAATTTGAAACAAACAAACGACATGATATAACTTGCCTTTCAAATGACTGACAAAACACGTGATCACTGAGTTGAATCTTATCAATTTTAGGCTGCCAATACTTTGTATCACATGAACTGACACACACAATTATGATTTCTCACAAGATATAATTGTTCAATCGGTACACGTATTTTCAAGCAAACTCAAATATATCAAGCGAAAGGGTGTGTCTCGCTTCAAATTGCCATGTGTTTCAAGCGATAGGGTACAGTTCGCTCAAGCGAAACCCATTTTAAAGTACTTTTTCAAGCGAAACCAACATATCTCTCAAGCGAAACCTCAGATTTTCAAGCGAAAGCCTTAATATTCAAGCGAAAGCCTGTATTTCCAAGCGAAAGCCAGCTGTTAATCACGAAATCGGACCTAAAACTTTCGATTTCTCCTAAACGGCTAGGAATTAGGATCTGAAACTTGGTAGGGTTGTAGATCAGGTGTTTTCGCACAACATATCAAAAAATCAGACGATTTGGACCGTAAAAACATGTTCAATTTGACTAGAAACAGTTAAAAACGTGAAAAATATGAAAAAGATGAAGAAATAGATGAAATCTGGATATGAAATCGATGAAATCACGAGCGGAATTGTGTGTTGGATCAGTGCAATCGAGCTCCTGCTTTGATACCACTTGTAGGACCGGTTTTGACTCCGAAACAATTGCGAAACGAACGTGAAACGTGCGGAATCCGTACACGAACGCGACCTAACACACGTGACGTAATATAAACGTGATTCTATTATAAATCTGAAATCGTACAGCACCTTGAATCACAATGACAACACTTTCTCTCTCTAGATCTAGAAAGCTCCAAAATGACAAATCTAGCAAAAGTCCCTAATCTATGACATAATCTCCTATTTATAGTTCAAGGCATTTAATGAGATTTCTCATTATTACAATTATGCCACCTTACCTTTTTGTCTAGTTATCACTAATATAATGACTCGTTTTCTTCTGTTTCTCGCTACTGCTCGGATTGACGAAGGCTATAGACATAAATGCACTAACAATATTCTTGTGTTAAAAATATTTTATATTTTTAACTAAGTGTCTTACTTATATTATTTTCTCAAAAATAAATATAAGCTTTTGGTATTTTGCACCCGAATTATGTATCTTGTATGTGTATTTTTGTGTTTTTACTTCTCATGAGTAATTAGTGTATTTTCAAATCCTAATACACTATCACGTATAGTACATACTACATACACTTAGCACAAAGTTTGGTGACCAATAAATACATATATTTTCCTCAAAAATATACATACTTAATATAAATTTTAAATCTTGAAGAAATCATCATTTCTTATCACCAAAAATTAGGAAAACCTTGGTAATATTCTTAGATACATTTTTAGGGAATAAGTTTCTCAAAAACTTATATTTTTCTAAGTGTCAAAATAACAGAGTTTCCCCTAAAAATGGAGGTTTCCCATGTTTTCAAAACATGTGTTTATTTTCTTTTAAAATCATCAACAATCAATTTCAACAACATACAATTTTTGATCATCAACTTTGACAAAAATAAACATGAACCATAAGCTTATGAACTTGAAAGTTTGTAAAAATATGTAGTAAATCACTAACACACTTAGTAGGTCTTGTTACCTTTAAAAATATGATTAGTTTCTTAAAAACTTTATTTTTAAAGAGTTTGAACATTTACAACTTCTAGTAATATTTTCTAAATATATTCCTTTGTTAAATTATCTTTTTACACAAGTGTTCCTACACTTGTTTTCCCACTAAAAATGTGTTTACTTCATGTAATATTCAAGTTTTAACGAAACTTGTTCCTTTCACTTGGTTCTTTCGAAAAACCACTCATAGATCTTTAAATCTACAAGTTTACAACTCATTTTTCCAAAAAAACTTATATTTATTCAAGTTCAAAGTTCATGTACGAATGGTTTCATCATCCTTCATATCTTTAACTTTTACATCTTGCTAGTTGATGTTCTTAAACATGATCTAGCAAGTCTAGGTGATGAACCACCTTACTTCTACTAACAAACAACATGTATTAAGCATAACAACACAAGATCATCATGATTTCAACATCATTTAACACTACTTCATCTCTTTTATCCATTCTTCATCCTTTATGTTCAAGACTTGTTTAAGTTCTTTAGAGTTTCTTAGCATTTTATCATTCAATCAACTATTAACCACTAAAAATAATAACAAGATGAAGATTTGAAGCACTTACTACTAGCACAAGGCTAGGGGAGTTCAAGAGTGCAAATGAGGTGGATAAAAGCAAATGAAGGAGGTCCTTCAAGATCCGTGAGCACCAAACCTCCTATTCTTGCATCTTACACCTTAATGTCACCTTGGAATGGATGGATATGGATCGAAAATGAAAGTGTGTGTGTGTGTAGTTGAGGCCGTAGCCAAGGAAGGAGGAAGGAGAGAGTTCTTGGGGTTGAGTGATGAATGAAATGAAGACATGAGCTTTATGTGCAATCTTATAACCCATGTTCTAGTATTAACCCAAGTGTAATGTGCTTCTAAAGGGCCAACAAGATCAACTAAATAATTCAAACAAATCAAGGGTGGGCCACCCTTGTCTATAACCGGTCATGGGGGGGGGGGTTGGTTTAGTTTGATTTCAATTGGAAGTTACAAGCTCTAGTTACATGTTAAGTATTAGAATTTAGGTGTTTAAGTATGTTAAGTAATATATAGTGTGTTAGGGTGTTCGGGGACCCTAACTAGCTTAGAAAAATAAAAACAATGCTTCTAGCATTATTTTGGTGTTCCGGGTAATGTCCGGTTGTTCGGTTAGACACTGTTCCGTTAAAGTGCTAAATTGCACCGTTTAGTGTCTATTAAGTATCTTTTTGTACCCCTTTCAATTCCCGACACTTAGGGAAGTATTCTGGATGCTAAAGCGTAAATTCTGCATGATATTTTGGGGTTAAAAAGCTGATTTGAGCTGAATTTAATAAAATTCTGCACTTAAAGTGCGTTTCGGGTACTTTTTAGTGCGTATTTTAGCTTCCGTAATGTCTATATATTAAACCCTTGTATGTACTCTTGGGTTTTAATGTATTTTTGTCATTGGACCTACACCTAGGCCTCAGTTCTAATGTCTGACTGCTTTCTGCAGTTCTGTTGACACAGTGTGTCTTACCGGTGAGTTTACTAGTATTTCTGACGCAACGCTCTTGTTAATGCATAATGCAATATTTTGTAGTATAAAACGTGCATGAATTCACTTGTTTAGCATGTAATCAGTCAATGTTGACATTTAAGCACACAATTGCAGTCATTAAATAATAATTAAGGTGTACGGAAATTACCGGTTTGTGCCAGTTGTCACAGTCTCCCCCCGTTAAAAGAATTTCGTCCCGAAATTCAGGTTGAACTAACTCTCGCAGGAGTCTTCTTGAATAGGTGGGGATACTTTTCTTTGAACTGGTCTTCACGTTCCCACGTGTACTCGGGTCTGTGCTTAGAGTTCCAACGTACTTTGACAAGTTTAACAATGCTCCTTCTGGTCTTGTTGACTTTCCAGTCTGTAACCTCAACGGGTTGTTCTGTATATCGGAGGGCGTTATCAATATGTACTTCATCCGCAGGGATGATCACGTCTTCTTGCGTTGGACTCTTCTTGAGGTTGGATACATGGAACGTATCATGTACTCCATTAAGTTCTTCCGGTAATTCCAACTTGGATGCCACGGTACCAATTCTTTCCAAAATTTTGAATGGTCCGATGTATCGGGGATTCAGCTTCCCACGCTTTCCGAATCTTACTACGCCCTTCCAAGGTGAGACCTTTAACAACACTTTGTCTCCCACCTCGAATTCTAATGGTTTTCGTGTTTGATCAGCGTAGCTCTTTTGTCGATCTCGAGCCGCCTTAATGCGCTCTCGGATCTGTACGGTCTTGTCGGTTGTCTCTTGTACAAGTTCAGGACCAACCATACGTTTATCTCCAGTGTCTGCCCAACATAAGGGCGATCGGCACTTGCGGCCATACAGAGCTTCGAACGGCACGGCTTTTATGCTTGTATGATTACTGTTATTATAGTAAAACTCAACTAAAGGTAGGTGAGTATCCCAGCTGCCGCCAAGATCCATGACACATGCGCGAAGCATATCTTCTAACGTTTGTATAGTCCGTTCTCTCTGGCCGTCTGTTTGTGGATGGAATGTTGTGCTTAGATCTAACTGAGATCCAAAGGCTTCCTGAAAGGATTGCCAGATTCTTGAGACAAAGCGCCCATCTCTGTCTGAAATGATTGAGATAGGCACTCCATGACGTGCCACAATTTCTCTTAAGTATATCTCAGCAAGCTTTCCAGTGCTGTCTTTTTCTTTGATCGGTAAGAAGTGCGCAGACTTCATTAACCGATCTACTATTACCCATATCATATCGTGCCCTCTAGGGGTCCTGGGTAACTTTGTTATGAAGTCCATCGAGATTTGCTCCCACTTCCACATGGGTATCGCTGGTTGTTGTAGTAGGCCAGACGGTTTCTGATATTCGGCCTTAACCTTAGCACAGGTTAAGCACTTTCCAACGTAAAAAGCAACATCGCTTTTAAGTCTTGGCCACCAGTAGTATTCTTTCAAGTCTTGATACATCTTGTCCGATCCTGGATGGATCGAGTATCTCGATTTGTGCGCTTCATCAAGGATGACTTCTCGTATGCCACCATAGAGCGGAACCCAAATACGCTTCTTAAAGTATAAGGCTCCCTCTTCATTTGGCACCATATATTTCAACATACCCCGGAGGTATTTAGCTCTACGATTTTCTTCCTTAAGGGCTTCTTGTTGTGCATCACGAATGCGCGTAGTGAGGTTCGTTCGAATAGTCATTTCCAACGCTCGAACCCTTAGGGTCTTAACCCTTTCTTTCCAGCTTAACGCATCTGCTACAACGTTTGCCTTTCCCGGATGGTACTTAATCTCACAGTCATAGTCATTCAGCAGCTCGACCCATCGTCGTTGTCGCATGTTTAATTCTTTCTGATCCAATATGTGTTGTAGACTTTTGTGATCTGTGAAGATTGTACATCGAGTACCATATAGATAGTGTCGCCAGATCTTCAAGGCGAATACCACCGCGCCGAGTTCCAAGTCATGCGTGGTATAATTCCTTTCATGTACCTTCAATTGTCTTGAAGCGTAAGCGATGACTTTCTGGCGTTGCATGAGCACGCAACCCAGGCCTTGTCGTGAAGCGTCGCAGTAAACCACGAAGTCTTCAGTGCCTTCGGATAAGGATAGTATCGGTGCATCGCATAGCTTGTTCTTGAGTAGTTGGAAGGCTTATTCCTGCTTGTCACCCCAGTCGTATTTCTTATCTTTCTGTGTAAGGGTCGTCAATGGTTGGGCTATCTTTGAGAAGTTCTCGATGAATCGCCGGTAATAGCCCGTTAAGCCCAAAAATTGTCGAACTTCAGTTGGGGTTTTGGGGGCTTCCCAATTCTTTATTGCTTCAATCTTGGCTGGGTCTACATGAATGCCCTTCTCGTTCACAACATGACCAAGAAATTGCACTTCGCGAATCCAGAATTCGCATTTTGAGAACTTTGCATAAAGTTTCTCTTTCTTCAGTAGTTCCAAAATGGTTCTGAGGTGTTTCTCGTGCTCTTCTTTCGTTCACGAGTAAATCAGGATATCATCGATAAATACAATCACAAATTTATCGATATATGGTTTGCATACGCGGTTCATCAGATCCATAAAGACCGCTGGCGCGTTCGTCAGTCCGAATGGCATCACCAGAAACTCGTAATGCCTGTAGCGTGTTCTGAATGCAGTCTTTGGTATGCTTTCCTCTTGTATCCTTAACTGATGGTATCCAGATCGAAGATCAATCTTGGAATAGTAGCTTGATCCTTGCAACTGATCAAATAAGTCATCAATCCTCGGTAGTGGATACCGATTCTTGATTGTGAGCTTGTTCAGTTCTCTGTAGTCGATACACATCTGCAGAGTTCCATCCTTCTTCTTCACGAACAATACTGGAGCTCCCCAAGGCGAGAAGCTTGGCCTTATGAATCCTTTATCCAACAACTCCTGGAGTTGTGTAGATAATTCTTGCATTTCGGATGGTGCAAGCCGATAGGGAGCCTTGGCTACAGGAGCGGCTCCTGGAACCAAGTCTATACGGAATTCGACTTGTCGTTGCGGAGGTAGTCCTGGCAGATCTTCGGGAAAAACATCAGGGAATTCTTTCACCACAGGAATAT
The DNA here is from genome assembly GCA_030545235.1 of Helianthus tuberosus. Taxonomy (NCBI): domain Eukaryota; kingdom Viridiplantae; phylum Streptophyta; class Magnoliopsida; order Asterales; family Asteraceae; genus Helianthus; species Helianthus tuberosus. The sequence goes on along the minus strand of CM060387.1, from coordinate 132,265,139 downwards.
CTTCGAGTTTTGGCTCCACAGCCTTCTTATCTACAACGTGTGCTAGGAAGGCAACACATCCTTTCCTTAAGCACTTCTGTGCCTTCATACAACTGATGATTCGAAGAGGCGCGTCTCGTTTTTCTCCATGCACGATGAGAGTTTCATCATTCACCAACGGGATGCGAATGATTTTCTTGTGACAAATAACTTCAGCTTTGTTCTTGGACAACCAGTCCATTCCGACTACTACATCGAAGCTACCCAATTGAAAAGGTAAGAGGTCGATGCTAAAATTTCGTTCACCAAGTTCTAATGAGCAGCCTCTAACAACTTCGCCCGATTCAACAAGTTTACCATTGGCTAGTTCTATAGAATAAGGAATTTCTAATCTACTAGATTCTATTCCAAGCATGCGTTTAAATTCCACATACATGAAGCTATAATCGGCACCATTATCAAATAATATGTATGCAAAGTGATTGTTAATAAGAAACGTATCGGTGACCACGTTAGGGTCCTCGCGTGCGTTCTTTGCTCCAATCACAAATGCTCAAGCCTGAGCATTATTTCCCTTTGGGCAGTCCTTCATGAAATGATCATTGCTTCCACAACTGAAGCATCCTTGGTTCCGCCCCTTCCCATTACCACTCTTGTTACCAGCACCATTTCCATTCCCATTCCGGTTCTTTCCTTTTCCCCAACAGTCTTCTGCTTGATGTCCCAACCTACCACATTTGTCGCACCTTGGAATGCGACAAGCTCCTTCATGATGATACTTACATTTTTGGCATTTAGGCATGGTGCCTTAGTATCCTTTGGTTGCAAGGGTTTTCGTCTCCTGAGGCGGGTTAGTGTCGCGCTTCTTGCTAAAACCCTTGTTGTTGCGAGTTGCTTGATTCAGGTTTGCATGTTTCCTTTTCTTGTCGCCGGACGACTCGGCATGCGTCTCGGTCTTTTCTGTTGGGTTCAGTGATAGCTTCTTCATACGAACACAATCTTCAGTAAGGCTGACAGCCAGAGTTACAGCCTCGGTGATTATTTGAGGTTTGGCCGAAGTTACCATGCCACGGAATTCTGAGGCCAATCCCCAAATGTAGCGTTCAACGCGCTTGAATTCGGGAGTCACCATGTAGGGAAGCACTCTAGACAGATCGTGGAACCTTCGAGTATAACCACTAATATTAGCACCTTCCATAGTCAAGTGCCAGAACTCCGTTTCCAGTCTTTGGAGTTCAGCACGAGAGCAATACTTCTCTCTCATTCTTTCCTTCAGTTCATCCCAAGTTAGGCCAAAAGCGGCATCATCGCCCAAAGTTTGGACTTGCAAGTTCCACCAAATCAGAGCTTCATCGACAAACAACCCAGTAGAAAAAGTGACTTGTTGATCCGTGGTACACTTGCTCATGCAGATAGTAGCTTCAGTCTTCTCCGTCCAGCGTACAAATGCTACTGCACCTCCTGTGCCGTCGTAGTTCATCGGCTTGCAGTCGAGAAACTGCTTGAAAGTGCAGCCTGGAATTGATTCAACCAATTCACACGTGAGCAATCGAAGAAATAATGAAACAAAGACCGTTTATAAATTTCTTCATGCTTAGCAAATCGTCTTAAGGTTATCTGGAGCTGCATTGCCTCCAGATGAATCTCCGTTCCCATTACGTCTAGCGTTGCTTGGGCCGCCACTGTCTTGAGTTCGGTTTGCCTTGTATTGGGCGATAGCAGCGGAGATCCTTTCTTCCAGTAGAGCATTCAGCTCTTCAGCAGTCCTTGGCAGTGGGGGAGGAGGAGGTTGATCATCATTGCGAGCATTCACAGCTTTCCTGGGTGCCATGTTCTGACAGAACATAACACAACAGGGTTAAACATTTGTTTGATATCGTCATACTAGACAGTAGTAGCATATATATTCACAGGTATATACCACATAAGTGACATCAAACAATTATTACTCTAGCAGAGTACTTAGTAGGCCTGCACTGAGGGAATCTACACGTGACAAGACTTGCTGTGGCTTATGTGCACTGAATTCCATAATTATGTATGCATCCATAATTGCGTAACTCCTTGCACAGTCCGCACAGTTCGTTTCATCCCCGTATTTCTTCCTTCAGATAGGCCATTGCTTTCAGGTAAAGTCACGTATATAGGCTAATTATCACACATAATTGCGAGTAATTTCTAGTCAACGACAAGTGCTACTCATGTGCACCCTAAGTCTCGTAGTGTCTTTTCTAGACTCTTGTAAATAGTTTCAGGTAGTGGATGTCGCGGGACGTTTTATGCAATGAAAACTTTTGAAAAATCGTTTTCGTGAAAGGATCCTAGAGATTGTAGACTAGACTCGAGAAGGAATCCTGGTTCACTACAATCGCAGCTCTGATACCAATCTGTCACACCCCTTTCTGCGGTGGAAGCACGAGGTGTGATCATGAAAGGTTCTCATTGCATACGATTAGTAAACATACTACATGCTCGTAAAAATTTCTTCAAATGCCAAACATTCCATAATTTGAAAACATAAGTTAGCGTTTACATCGCAAGCTAGCATAAAACATTGTCTTAAAAAGTTTACAACTTTAATTAAAGATAAACATAAGCGACATCCACAAGCATGAGTAAGGCCGCGCGCACATCCACTTCTAGTTACCTGAAATACATGTGAGTTTTGGAAAAACGTCAACATAATGTTGGTGTGAATTCATGCAGTTTTTGTATTTCACGTTTTTGTACTTTGTACGAAAACATAGTTGGTATATTGTGTAAATCCAGTATTCTTGTGTACACCACGTACTCATGTAAAATCAAGTGTTCATGTATAAATCAAGTATTCTTATGGTATGATTCTTGTATAAACAAAGTATTCTTGTATGTATCAGGGTTGTTAATGGGTTGCAAGGCCATTAACATGTGACACGACATAGGAAGTCACCAAACCTTAGGCATTTTTCTAGTTGGCATATTCTGAGACACAAAAGCACTGCTTGGTACTCGTTCTCACCAAGAGTGTGGCTGCCCGACACCCGTTAGATCTAACCTTTTGTTCTGCGGTCTAGGTATATTGTTGATTAATGGTGCTTATGGTACCCTATTCGTGACACGATTTCTCGTATCATTTCTCAAAACGCATCATACTTGGTACTCGTTCTCACCAAGAGTGCTTCTTATTTTTGTATCATACCATTTATAAACATCGTAACATTTGTACATGTATTTCACCCCCGAAGTTATAAAACTAAAAACAGTTAAAGAAAAGGGGGAGCATGAACTCACAAATTTGCGTTCCTTGCGTCGTAAACTTCACCGGATTTGCTTAATTAACGTCGTGACCTATACGTGTTTTCTTAACGTTAGTCACTAGACTTGTATCGCACAAGTACAAGTCACTATCTTTTATGTATATATTCTTGTGTTAAAAATATTTTATATTTTTAACTAAGTGTCTTACTTATATTATTTTCTCAAAAATAAATATAAGCTTTTTGTATTTTGCACCCGAATTATGTATCTTGTATGTTGTATGTGTATTTTTGTGTTTTTACTTCTCATGAGTAATTAGTGTATTTTCAAATCCTAATACACTATCACGTATAGTACATACTACATACACTTAGCACAAAGTTTGGTGACCAATAAATACATATATTTTCCTCAAAAATATACATACTTAATATAAATTTTAAATCTTGAAGAAATCATCATTTCTTATCACCAAAAATTAGGGAAACCTTGGTAATATTCTTAGATACATTTTTAGGGAATAAGTTTCTCAAAAACTTATATTTTTCTAAGTGTCAAAATTTATAAAAATTTTGACAGAGTTTCCCCTAAAAATGGAGGTTTCCCATGTTTTCAAAACATGTGTTTATTTTCTTTTAAAATCATCAACAATCAATTTCAACAACATACAATTTTTTATCATCAACTTTGACAAAAATAAACATGAACCATAAGCTTATGAACTTGAAAGTTTGTAAAAATATGTAGTAAATCACTAACACACTTAGTAGGTCTTGTTACCTTTAAAAATATGATTAGTTTCTTAAAAACTTTATTTTTAAAGAGTTTGAACATTTACAACTTCTAGTAATATTTTCTAAAAATATTCCTTTGTTAAATTTTCTTTTTACACAAGTGTTCCTACACTTATTTTCCCACTAAAAATGTGTTTACTTCATGTAATATTCAAGTTTTAACGAAACTTGTTCCTTTCACTTGGTTCTTTTGAAAAACCACTCATAGATCTTTAGATCTACAAGTTTACAACTCATTTTTCCAAGAAAACTTATATTTATTCATGTTCAAAGTTCATGTACGGATGGTTTCATCATCCTTCATATCTTTAACTTTTACATCTTGCTAGTTCATGTTCTTAAACATGATCTAGCAAGTCTAGGTGATGAACCACCTTACTTCTACTAACAAACAACATGTATTAAGCATAACAACACAAGATCATCATGATTTCAACATCATTTAACACTACTTCATCTCTTTTATCCATTCTTCATCCTTTATGTTCAAGACTTGTTTAAGTTCTTTAGAGTTTCTTAGCATTTTATCATTCAATCAACTATTAACCACTAAAAATAATAACAAGATGAAGATTTGAAGCACTTACTACTAGCACAAGGCTAGGGGAGTTCAAGAGTGCAAATGAGGTGGATAAAAGCAAATGAAGGAGGTCCTTCAAGATTCGTGAGCACCAAACATCCTATTCTTGCATCTTACACCTTAATGTCACCTTGGAATGGATGGATATGGATCGAAAATGAAAGTGTGTGTGTGTGTAGTTGAGGCCGTAGCCAAGGAAGGAGGAAGGAGAGAGTTCTTGGGGTTGAGTGATGAATGAAATGAAGACATGAGCTTTATGTGCAATCTTATAACCCATGTTCTAGTAGTAACCCAAGTGTAATGTGCTTCTAAAGTGCCAACAAGATCAACTAAATAATTCAAACAAATCATGGGTGGGCCACCTTTGTCTATAACCGGTCAGGGGGGGGGGGGTTGGTTTAGTTTGATTTCAATTGGAAGTTACAAGCTCTAGTTACATGTTAAGTATTAGAATTTAGGTGTTTAAGTATGTTAAGTAATATATAGTGTGTTAGGGTGTTCGGGGACCCTAACTAGCTTAGAAAAATAAAAACAATGCTTCTAGCATTTTTTTGGTGTTCCGGGTAATGTCCGGTTGTTCGGTTAAACACTGTTCCGTTAAAGTGCTAAATTGCACCGTTTAGTGTCTATTAAGTATCTTTTTGTACCCCTTTTCAATTCCCGACACTTAGGGAAGTATTCTGGATGCTAAAGCGTAAATTCTGCATAATATTTTGGGGTTAAAAAGCTTATTTGAGCTGTATTTAATAAAATTCTGCACTTAAAGTGCGTTTCGGGTGCTTTTTAGTGCGTATTTTAGCTTCCGTAATGTCTATATATTAAACCCTTGTATGTACTCTTGGGTTTTAATGTATTCTTGTCATTGGACCAACACCTAGGCCTCAGTTCTAATGTCTGACTGCTTTCTGCAGTTCTGTTGACACAGTGTGTCTTACCGGTGAGTTTACTAGTATTTCTGACGCAACGCTCTTGTTAATGCATAATGCAATATTTTATAGTATAAAACGTGCATAAATTCACTTGTTTAGCATGTAATCAGTCAATGTTGACATTTAAGCACACAATTGCAGTCATTAAATAATAATTAAGGTGTACGGAAATTACCGGTTTGTGCCAGTTGTCACATAAATTGTATATGTGTGTGCGTTTATATTTTAATATATTTAAGAAATGTTGTTTAATTAGTAACATGACTATTTTTTATCGAAAGAAATAGATTGTTAAGCTATAGTCTTAATTAGTAATATTGATTTAAAAAAAGATATATTAAGGTAAGTAACATAGAATCTTTTCTTGTTCATTTTATTTATAGTGTTCCCAAAATTACTATTCTATTAGCCTAAATAATGTTTTATTTATTGTTTTCAGTTTTATATCATTATGTGTATAGGAAATTAAAAAATATAAACTTTTTTAAACAAACGAGTCGGCTCAACGAGCCACGAGCTGGCTTGAGCTTTTGACGAGCCGAGCTCGAGCCCAACTTTCCAGCTCATTAAGAAAAATGAGCCGGCCTAGCTTGATTTGATTTTTAAATGAGCCAAGCCTGAGCCCACCCTAGCTCGGTTCGGATAGGCTCGTTTACAGCCCTAGTTGAATCATACCTCGATTTTCTGTAGTATGACGTTTGAGCGCCTGTGTCCATAATTAGATACGGATCCGTGTAATTGAGTTGAATGGTTTTAAAGGCATGGCTAAGATCTGACGGGCTTAATGCAGCATACCCAGTTGTAGGAGGTGCTAAATAAGTTGGTGCTAGACCATAAGTGGGCGTACCTGAGTAACCAGTGTAATGGAGTGCAGTGTTGTTTGGGGCTTGATTTGGCCGCCATGAGGTTTGGGTCGGATAGGGACAAGGTGGAGTATTCCACCAAGCCTATTGTGGGTAAGCCTGTGAGTTCTGCAATTGCTATGAAGTCCCCGTAGGGTTCCCACAGTAGTCACCTCCATGTCCGCGCCGTCCACGGTAATTTTGACCATCTCTTCCATGACCCGGCCTCTATAATCAGACTGGTAGGAGCCTGGTTTCGATGCAATAGCGTTCTTGGATGAAGATGCTGCTGCATGGGGCTGTTGTGATTGGGTTGTTGAGTTTGGAACTGTTGATGCGACTAAAACGAATGAAGATTGTTGCTGTCAAGCAACCTGACGAATGACTTCATTGTTTGGCATACACCTGGCAAGATCCCAATCTGCATCTTGTGAGTTAATCAAAGACGTTGTGGTGTCATATTCTTGAGAGAGGCCATGAACTAATTGAAGTACTAGACGTGATTCCGCGACCAGATAGCCAACATCGTCTAATTGATTTGCTATATCCTTTAATTGTTTGCAATAGTCATCAACTGAGCTACATGCCACAAGGGTAAGATTTACGAACCGGGTTTCAAGAGCTGCTGCTCTGGCTTTCTTATTGCTAAGAAATATTTTTTCAAGTTTTAACCAAGTGGTACGGGCCTATGCTTCTGTGTCAAGAATTCGAGTAAGCATGTCATCAGAAAATGTGCTATAAATCCATTAAGAGACCAAAGCGTCTAATTCCTTCCAATCCGTATAGGTTGAATCGGCAGAATCTGGTGGTGGTGTGTCATCGATGTGGTTGATGACCCTATATGTGACAGAATGAAACTTGAACTATTTTACCCAAGAGGAATACGTAACAGAGGTGCCATCAATGGTTCTGATTTTTTATTGTATGTTTGAGACAGAGTAGGTAGGATGAAGAATGGGGGTCGACTTAGGATTAAAAGAGGACTGCTCATCAGGTTTAATAGTGACCGTCGGCCAAGGAGTTTACATAACTGAGAGAATAAAAAAGAAAGGAGAAGGATGATATTCAGAACCGAAGCTCTGACACCATAAAAGAGTTTATGGTCGTAAATTATCATTGATATTATTCCTGCAACAGATCCCTTTAAGTAGGGATAAATACAATGCATACTTATCTTTAATCTAGGTATTACGATCATAATATAAATTACAAGAGAGCATATATATCTATACAATAATAATTGAAATATTATAAATAATAATAATATGTATCGGCTAAGACTTCAACCTTCCTTGTTGCCCCTCCATTTGGTCTTTCCTGTCACACCTCAACCGATGGCGGAAACGTCGGAGTGAGACGAAAATGAGATTGCTCGAGACTTCATAACGACTAATTGTGACGATAGTTTAAATAACCAAATTTCATTTCATTTCTAATCAAGAGTACAACTTTGGAAAGGAAATTACAACAACTTGTTCATAACGAAAGCAAACGACAAAGTACACAAAACATAAATTAATAGGTGCGTTTCTAATTCATCCAGAGTAGCTTTCTTGTGTGTTATCATCAGTTTTTTTGCAATATGTATTAAAATACAATCAACAAAAGGTTGGCGAGTATACAATTTTGATTACATAGCATATGTATAAAAGTTTGTCTCAAAATCCAACATGGCAATTCGTACACTAAGTTAAAATTACATACTAGCATGCATAACTATGAGTCAAGCCAAAGTGTCCACTAGCGTGATCTTATCATCGCATTGAAAAGACCGTACAGAATGATTGAAATGTAACAATGACCCAAGAAACAGGCGTTATGCTACTCTTATAGCGCTATACATGTTAAGGTAGGTTTGCGCAAAGTTAATGACAAATAGTTTGCATGTATGAGTGTTTGAGTATCTAGCATGAATAACCTAAGCATAACAAATAGCATATTTGATGGATTAAGTGATTGCATAAGTTTGATTATGTGCATAAGTGTATTTGATTAAGTCATACGTGTTACACCCTAAAAGTGTTTAAAGCGAAAAATGGGATTCGAGTATACTTACAATTTGCGTAGAAATTCCACGAAGTGAGTTGACGAGTTGAAGGTATTGAGTACCGCCTAGTTATCCTATAATGATAAATGAGGCATATGAGTTCGATGGATTTTGGGTTAGGAATGAGTATGCGGATTCTTAGTTTAGTATGAAAATACATAAAATATTATCTTGACAAACACCCAAATTTGGTCATCATATTCATGTGTTCTTCATAGGCACAAGTTTTGCCTATTGGAAGTCCAAATATGAGGTGTTTCAATCTAAGATATTATAATTGTAGCTCTTAACAACAATCCATGAATTAGTTAGTGTTTAGGGTTCGATTTTTAGTATTATAGTATAGTTACATGTATTTATATATTAAGTCCTAAGGTCAAGTATTATCAAGTATGGCAAGCAAGGAGGTAGGATGATTTCCATCCATTAAACCTCATTATATGATTCAACAAAGCACAAAATCATCTTAGTTGATGATTTCGGTTGGTCATGAATAGAATTTAAAATAAAATACACATCTAATTCACCAAGTAACCAAGTGAGCTCAAACTAGACTAGTGCATTCCAATCATGGCATATGTTTGGAGACTTGGTGTAGTTTGGTCACTTTGTTCCTAGTAAGTTTACTTGGTAACTTAGATGGAAGATTAACTAACAAATCAAGCAAATGAAGTAGTGGAACATAGTTGGAAAGCCAAGGCTTCCATGGTTCACACATTACCAAAACACAAGTCTCACCACATTGAAGGTGGTGAGCTTAGATGGTTTCAACACTTGTCTAGGTCACTTGGAACCTTTATAACAGAAGGTTGAGAGGTATTTGGACCTCTAATCTCATAGAAATCAACCATATTCAAGTCCCACTTCACGAGTTTGATTGGGAACAAGATTTCTCAAGATTAACAAGTTTAAAGAAGGTTTATTTAAAAGTTTAATAAAAACAGAAAGTTTGGACCTCAAATTGGTGATGTTCCACATTAGTTTACCATGGTAAACTTGTGTAAACATTCCTAGAGGTGTTCCTAACAAGTTTGAAGCAAGAATTCATGAAGAAGATAAATGAAAAATAAGTTTGAAGCTCAATTTTGAGAGTTGCAAGAATCTGTCGCAAGCTTGTATTTTTGTAGTTTGAGAGTGTTTTGAGTGATTTTAGAGTGTGGGAAAAATGAAATGAAGGATTAGGAGGCTTGGTTATATAGTGGTTGGGTAGGGTTTGTGTTTTAATGAAGATGATTGGGGAATAATGGAGGTGGAAAAAGTGGTTAAACAATTTTCTACGGATTCATCATCCTCGTGTCGCGTGACGGAGGAAGACAAATTGAACGCGCGACGCGGCGTGTTCATTTTCCCAAATTTCTTGATTTTTATACAACTTTGGCCCCTGAACTTATGTATCGATGTTATTTTATCCTAAAAGTTTATATTTTGGGGGTTTTCAAGCATAAGAAGTGTATGTATGTATGTATGTATGTATGTGTCACGTATCGAGTGCGTATGAATGATTGTATGCACGTATAATAAGTCTTGGTTTCATAAGAAATCACATATTAAATGATTGGTTGCATAACACAAGTATGAATGTAACACGTATATGTATAAAAGTGAACTTCCATTATGATCGAAGTCTCGGATTTACAAGACTGGAATTTCTAAAAATAGAAATGTGAATACAACTTTCTAACTATTGAAAGCACAGAAATGCAGAGCGTTACATTTCCCTTTCCCTTTTGAGTTGCCTTCTTGGTTCCCTTTTAAGTTGACAGTTGGGTTGCTTTTTGAGTAGTCTGTTGAGTTGTAGCTTGTGAAGCTTTATGAGTTGGCTGGTTTGGTTTTTGGCTACCCTTCTTCTGTCTCTCAGGAGCAGAACCACCTGCAGATATATAGTGTAAGCCCCACAATATACTAACTAATAATAGTCTACTAAGAAATAATTACCTGCAATTGTTTTCTCCTTTTCAGTGCACTTTCTTTTGTTGTGTCCTCTAGCCCCACAGATACCACATGTCATCATCACCTCATGCTTTGTGAGTTTTCCTGGTCTTTTTGGATCTTCATGAGGATCCCTCTTTCTATTCATGGGCCTACCAGGAGCAGATTTGATTGGTGGTGGATCTATAGGATGATGAATCTTGGGCAAATACCTTTCACTAGGCAATGGAGGTATTGAGAACTCATAAGCCTTCATGTATGTATCTTTGTGGTAACACACATCAACATGGTCTTCTGGACTCTTATGTAAAAAAACCAGCAACAACACATACATGTTTACAAGGATATCCCCTTAAATCCCATTTCCTACTTGTACAGGTTCTATTCTCCAAATCCACAAAGACAACACCAAAATCCCTAACTTGAAAAACATGATATGATGAGGGATACACCTCACATCCATAAGAAGCACCTTTTGAAAATTCAAGCTTTTCCTGGATTTTAGGGCATATGGTAACATCTCTGGTAGCTATTTCTGTTCTTTTTGTGACTAACCTACCCATGACTTGAATCCTTATATCCTCTAACATATGTATAATGTGTTTTGACCTTCCATTAATGATAAAGCCATTAAAGGTTTTTGTCATGTTGTTTATTGTTACATCATACTTGGTGTGGGTGTCCAAATAACACCTGTTAAACATTTGAGATTCTGCTTTAGTAAGGCCTCTACTACATCAGGATTGATTGCTCTCGTCAATGGCTTGCATATAGTCAGCTTCACAATAAGCCCTAGCTGTTTTCCAAAACAACTCATTCAGATCCTCATCTTTGAATGTTTTGTGCCAGTTTGCATAGATGTGCCTTGAACTGTTTATATGCTCTACATTTGGCCACACCAATGTAACAACATTTAATAGACCTTGCCATAATCAAACATAAGTAATGAATAACTAAAGAATTGATTTAGGAAAACAGAAGTAAAAAAACAACCTTTTGTTAGTCAAATATGAATGTCCATGATTTCCCACCATTAGTTATTCCCAAACATTTCCTGAGCTCATCCATGAACCATTCCCAACTCTTATTATTTTCTCCTTCAACAACTGCCCATGCCAAAGGATACATTTGCTCATTAACATCCCTTCCAACAGCAGTTAACAACATTCCTCCAAGGAAGGTCTTTAGAAAACACCCATCTAAGCACAACACCTTCCTGCATCCAGCTAGAAACCTTTTTTAACACCATACAAACAGTCTGAAGAATACTTCACATGTGGCCTCTGGATCTAGATTAATGAAACCTGGTGGAGAAGTTTCTAACTTGAAATTTGATGTTGGATTTGCTCTCCTTAATACATCTAGGTATGAACCAATCTTACTATAATGATCTCTCATTGATCCATGAAGCTTCTTATGTCCACATGACTTAGCCTTATAAGCCAACCACTTAGTTATAATCACCTTGTACTTTTATTTGACAACAGATATGATCTTCTTAGCAGACTAGTTTGACTTGCTCTTAAATAAAGGTAGGAACTCATCACCTATAAACTTAGTAGTTAGTTGCCTATTCTTTATCATGTTTCTTTGGCAAGTGTGATTGTTTTTCACACTTTTAATCATGCAACACTATTTCCCTATATGCATTGAACAAAACAGATAGAAAGGACACCCCCCTACACACTAGACTACTATACGACCTTCTTGCTTCTTATCACTCTTTGCTATGAATAAATTCTTGCCATTAGATACATCATATCTTCTAACTGCCTCTTTAAAAGAATCCCTTGAAGCAAACCTTCTTCCAACTTTCCAAGCAAACTTCTTCTAGTTAGTGGGTTCACTTACACTTGAAGAAGTTTATTTAAACTTCTCACCTCTAGCATCGTCATCTTCACTATCACTAGGTGTGGCAATGTAACCATTAGATTCCTCATAACTACTATATTACTCTATATATGAATAGCCTGCATCATTAGATTCATGCAAATTACCTTATTTTTCATTAGGTTTTAGACACTCTTCAATTCACTTCTTTGTAGCTGCAACTTCATCCTTGCTAGCTTGTTTAATTTTATCTTATGACTGTCTCCATTCAACATCTTCTATGTCTAAATATGAGCCAATCAATTCATCCTGAATCCCATCAACATTACCCTCCTCAAAAAGACCATCCTCATCATCAGAACTGGACTTATGTCCCAATTAATTCAACATTGTAATCATTGTCTTCACTATCCTCTCTATCTAAATCAGGTTCTTTACCAACAATATCACTATCTAAACCAAAGACTTCTTCCTCTACAACATGTTTAACACCAGTATCTTGACCAAAGACTACTTCCTCTGCAACATGTTCTTTACCAGCAGTATCTTTATTTTTGACAAAGGACTTCTTCCTCTACACCCTGTTTAACACCAGTATCTTTAACAGTTGGTTCTACATCAGCCCCCTCTTTAATAGTTGTCTCCTTATCTATACCAAATGCCCATGCAACCTCTTCTAAAGGTTCTTCCACTACAACATCCACACCTGAAGTAGTTTACTTGGTAGATCCAGATTGTGACACCCCGTTGAAACATTCTCACTCATACTAGCTTGTCAGTGGCTGCACTTTAACTTTTGGGACGAAAGTTCTTAAAACTTGGGGATAATGTGACACTCTAGGTTTTCCCGAGTAGCTTTCTCTTTGAACTAATGTTATGTGTGCATGTATTATTAAATGAAGGCGTGTGATTTCCATGCAATGTGTTTTATAATGTGTACGTATAATATATAACTATGAATGTGTTTATATTGGTGAACCGAGACCACAAGGACCTGACTCGAGAACACTCGGTCTCGAGTGACCCAAATCAGTTGGGCCGCACCCCCTTGAGCCCACTCGGAATTCCTTTAGGGTGCAACATGAAGTAGGTATAAAACCCCCATGAGGCTAGCCGACTTTCCTCTTTGGTGCATTAGCAATCATCATTTCAAATCCCAAACATTCCATTCTCTCCCTCTCTCACCTCATCCACTTTCTCTCACTAGAAAACCCAAAAGTTCCACTATCATCCTCCTCCCTTCTACTCGGAACCAACCAGCAACAAAAGGACCTTCGGATCAGCTTGTATAAATCACTCGGAGGCTCCACTTTATCACCTTCTTTCACACCTTTGTGTCACACAACAATCGGTTAGTTGTTTCTTTTGAACAAGATAATATTCTATTCAAAACGTGCTCATTTGTGTGAATAGTTAGATGTATGATGATAATGTATGACAAAGATGTGTGCTTGATGAATAATATACATGCTTGGTTCCAATGTCTAAGATGAACAATATCTCTTTTGTGAAAAGTGTGAAATGTTGCATGATAATACCTTGTTAAGATGTTTTGAATAGTTTAGGATCTTTATAACCATCCGATTTATGTTAGATATTATAGAACAAATGTTTTGTTTGATGATGGCTTACAAGATTGCCTTGATATTTAGATTATGTGTTATGATTCTTGTTCACAGAGTGCATGATTATGTGTAGGATGAACATGTTGGTTGAATATGAAAACTTGAAAGATGAACTGTTTGAGGATCATGAAAAATATTTGAAAATGCTATGTTTAATCCATTTTGATTAGGGTAGAATAATGAAAACATGTTTGTGCATTGTTGATTGGCCAGTACATCAAATCATGAATATGCAATCCTATTGGTTAGTACAAAAAGCTGGCACATGTTCTAGAAGGATCTCCTCATCAGACATGCGAGTCGAGACCCCCGGTTTCGACTCGAGACCAAACAACAGACATCAAGGACTCGAAACCAGCAAGATCTCGACTCGAGATCTCATGATCTCGACTCGAGACTGAACTCGAGACCTCCGAGGTTGCGACTCATGCCTGCACCACTCGAGACTACCCATCCGCAACTCGAGACCTCTTGATTTCGACTCGAGATCCCGTGTTCTCGAGTCGAGACCACATGGTCTCGACTGGGCTGTCCGACTCAGTTATTGGGCCACAATGTGTAACGACGTGTTTTGGGCTTTGTGTCTGGGCCACTGTTGCTACGTGCTGTTATGGTTAACTGTTTAAATTTTAGCACAGGCCCAATAACTTAATGAATGCCTGTATGTTATGCAAGCTATGTGTTAGATACGTGAATGATATACGTGACTCGTTTGTACCCAAACCTGACCCATACTGGTAACCATGTTAGGACATGGTGACCAGCGTGCTTGACCAAGTAAACTAATCTGCCGAGCAACCCAAGGTGAGTTCACAACTTTTAAAGCATGCGTTCCCGGTGGTTGGGAAACGGAACTTAAAACAACGCTATCCCCTTGTGAGGGATACAAACCTACTTTTCTCCCCTTATGCGGGACCTTTAGTTAATTACTATTTATATTGGATGCAACGAGCAATACTAAACGAAACTCTATCACTCAAGTCCCTACTACTTAATACCGATTAGTCGCCGAGGCCTGGCGAACAGGTTATTAGTTGATAGCGGTATTTAGGTCTCACCAGCCTCACACCGTGCCCGCGTATGGGATCGGGAGTGAACTAATAGACTCTGGCAAACTGTCAATGATGATAGACATTGACAAACGGGGCACTCTACGGAAACGTATAGTCGCATAGTATTCGGTATTGTAAACAATTTAGTAGCTTACTTTTGGAGTAGCTCCCCATGGCATAGTATAAATGAGTAAATTAACTGTTGAAACAAGTTTTTGGAATTAAAAACTGGACAAACTCGTGAACTCGCCAACATTATGTTGATACCCTACTGCATGCTTTGCAGGTACCCCGTGACTCGGGAGCTTGCAGCTTGGGGATGTGTAGTGGTCGTCTTAACCCGTGTGTTGGGTTCTATAATAATCTTAAACTATGAACCTTGTTTTAAACTGTTTTGCCTATGCTTCCGCTACTTACTTAAACTGCAATTTGAACTTAAAACTTTTGAACTTTAATTATGGTATTTACTAACCCTTGGGGTTGGTGAACATTATTATTATTAATTAAATGCTTAGTATAATTGGTGGCTGGACCCTGGTCAGTCACACGCCTCGCGGAAGTACTCCGCACGTGGATTTGAGGGTGTGACACAGATCTAGGGACTACAAGAGTTGTAAACTTTTACCAAATGCCCTAGTCAGTCTCCCTACATGTACTACTTTTTTTGGGCTTGGCTACTGGTTTTTTAGGCTGGGCTTGTAGTTTAATGGGCTAGGAACTAGATTGGGCCTGTGGTTTAATGGGTTGGGAACTAGATTGGGCCTTATGTTTGGATCTAATTGGGCTCTCTTGAACAAACACTTTCATGAATGGTTCAGTCTAAGTTTTAGCCTTCATTGCGAGTTCCAAAACATCTTTATCATTCCCAAACAACTTAAATTCACCATCATCCACATCCATCCCGTACATGTAAAAATTCCTACTTTTATAGCATTTCGTTTCCATGGCCTAATCTACTAGCTCAAAGTACCGAAATGGTCAATATCGATGAGCAACAACCTAGAATCACCTCCAATATACTAAGGTTGATCAAAACCAAAGTCTAAACATCCACCATACCACAGCATCACCTGGATACCTTCCATTAGTTAAATCGGTGTATAAAATCAAAATGCAATAAACCCTAAGATAAACCTTACCTCTACTTTGTAAGAATTTTGGCTTGAATCGTCAACTGACAAAGAGTTAGGGCTTGATCGCGAAGAAAGCCGATGAGTATGTGTGTTGTGTTGATAAGTTATGATTTAGGGTTTTTATAACTTTACAGGGGTTGTAAGGGGTAAGTCCACGTAGGCAAGCCACGTCACATTATTATGACACGTAGGATTAAAAAACAAACAGAGTTATTGATTATTTAACGAAGGGATGGCACAACAACCTAAATGTTAAGTAGGGGTGGTGGGAGCCAAAGTGAAAGTTGGGAGTGGCATCGGCTAATTGATTAATTTGGGGTGATAAAATCCATTTCCCCGTAAAAAAAGTACAAATGATGCTTACATCCATAAAACTAGGAAACAAAAATCTTGGCAAATTAAGATCACTGATGAAATACATCTCTCTCTCTCTCTAAACCTCCCTCTCTCCCAACACCACCAACCCAACACGTCCCACAACCACCACCATAACCAACCACCACAGCCCACCCTCACCACTGAAACCCCAATCGCCGCACCATTGAAACTCCCACCAATGAAACCCCAACCCTAACCAAACACCCACCCACCACCGTCCACTTCATCCACCATCATAACCCGCCCCCGTCTCAGATCCAAATCCACCATCGTCCCTTGTTCAAATCCAGTCACCACATTGAACCACCATCAAAACCCACCACCGTCTCGAATCTAGTCAAACCACAATCGCCTCCATTTATCCATTACAGATCTGAGCTTGTGATAAAGATAGAGAATATGAAGGGTGTTGTTTGGTGGTGTTTGTAGATGATAAAGGGGGAGGGTTACAGTTGGTTGGCGGTGGTTGCACGGTGATGGATGAAGTTGGTGGAGACTGGACGGTGTGAACCTGGAGTAGGAAAAACAGTGGCAGTGGAAAATAGGGAGAGATGGGTGGGGCGCCGGAGGTGGTGGTGGTGGTATGTGGTGGATGATGGTAGAGAGAGAGAGAGAGAGATAAGGAATAAAGAAAGGTATAGAGAGAGCCTGAAAAGAAAGAATGATGGTTTCAACTTTATATATGTTTTAATTTATTTATTTTTGTTTTATAATTAACATATTTTTAATGAAATGGATAAAATCACAAAAATACCCTTATTTGCCTACTAAAATTACAAAAATACCCTGATTTAACAAAAAAAAATTTAACTAGGTTTGGCCTAAAGGTTAAAACGTGTAAGATTTAAAACATAAAGTACAAAACTTGCAAAGTTTTATGTTAAAGGACACCGCCTGCTAAATAATGTAAACATAAAGGACAAAACTTGTAATTTACTCTGTGTCTTATTTACAAAAATGATGTACCTTATCGGGGATAGATAAGTAAATATTATTTTGGACTTGGATAAAAGGGCCAAATGGATAAAAAGAGGTGTACCTTATTTACAAAAATGATAACATATGTAAAGATGAACAAGAACCATAATAGCACATTGCCCCCAATGCTAATTATGTGCCACCTTGTAACTGTGCTACACAGCACCCTGCCCGAAAGAATAACAGTAAATATTTGCACACTAAAAAAATGAATTTGCATGCGCTATGCATTTATAACTTGAGATATGTGTAACATTTCAAAAGATTTCAACTGTTAGTACACTTTCGATCGTTTTCGTAACTAATAAAATTTTATATTTTATTTACGAAATACGTAATCATACGATCGAGCGAAACAATATTCACAACATATTCGGAACAAAATATAAGTTTCATATGCTTATATACCCTTCATATAGCTTAAACTACAAGCTAGAAGGGTTTAAAATGACAAAAACGCGTTAACACAAGTCCAGGGGCCAAATCTGCCAAAAATTAAAACTTTTATTCTGAAAAGGGCTTACGGACCGTAAGGCTCAAACCCCATACGGTTCGTAAGGGACCCCCAGTGGCAGATTTATGCTTGGCCTCCAAATTCTGCAAGCCATGCTCATTTCTTGACACCTAGCTCGTAATTGCCACCCTCTTGTTGGTTCTAACACCTCATGGGACACTTGTTAACATCAAGAGAAGTCCCATAACACTTGGCATGATCTAGTTGAACTTGTTCAACTATAAATAGCCTCATATGTTCATGCTTTCAACTTGCTCATTCACTTTTTCCTCTCTAATCACTCATTTCTAGAGCTTGCTTCTCTTTAGAGGCCTCCTACTGAGTTCTTAGCTTCCATAGAACACAAGTAAGTGTTCTTCCTTAGTCTATTTCATTATTTTAGCTATTTTTGAGCCAAAAGTCAAACAGTTTGACTTTCTGTTTGACTTTCGATTCTGACCATTTTGGTCAAGTCAAAGTTCAAATTGAACTTTGCATTGTGATCATAATCACGAAGGTATTAATCCCTTGTGATTGCACCTTCTGATCACCACGTTTAGTAGGCGAAATGACAAGTCAAACTTTTACGAAATAAAAGTAAAAAAAATGCATAAAAGTGCATTTTACGACGAAAGTATTTTCGGGTATTAAAACTTAAAGTTTTGACATCAAATCAATTTTATAACATTGTTAGACATGTTCTAACATGTCTAACTCGTCATTTCTAGTTTAGTGCTATTTCCTAGTCGAAAGACGAGCGGTTTGACTACCGCTTTGACTTTCGAATCTGACCCGTTTGGTCAACGTTAGGACCCAACCAAGCCCATTTATATGACCATAGTAATATTGGGAATAACCCTCCGAGGTTATACCTTATGGTCATGTCGTTTGGTTAGTCAAATGACAAGTCAACTTTAGATACTTTTAAATTGCCAAAAATGCCCTTTTGGCACAAAAGTAGTTTTAAAAATAGAAGATCATTGGTTTTTGACATCTAAGCTGATCATATAACATAAGTAAACTTGTTTTGACATATTAGACTCGTCATATGACCCATTCGGCCATCCGAACTCGTAGTTACGTTTACGACTCATTAAAGTGGCGTAAACCACTTTAACAAGTCGTAACGGATCATAACACTTCTACTTGCTTCCAAATCAGAATGTAAGGCTTATTAAATCATATTATATGAGAGCCAACACTCGTTTGGTTTATAGAACTCATTCCATCCAATCCTCCGATTAAAGTCTCATTATACACTAACACATAGTTATCTGATACATTAGGAACCACTTGAACACTTGAGTTTTGTTTACACAAGACATATACGCAATCCAAGTGAGTACATAGCTCCCATATTTTACGTTTTCTAAATGTTTTTGGGTGATTTATATGTGCCTACTACCACTTTTCCAAGTTTACAAAACACAATTATATATGGTTTATATATATAACAATATACATGAGACAACATGCCTATATTGTGCAATACTTGTTGATGCATTATATATGATACAAGAACATACATTAACAATGACGAGACGATTGGTAGTATATTATAACACTATAGGTGTAACAACCAATCCCGCTTCCGATTTATTTTAGGAAGAACCCACTGAGGGATAAGCGCTATAGGTTTAACAACCCATTCCCTTTTTCGATATTATTTCAGGAAGAACCCACTGGGGAATGATAGAACTCGTGAAACTATGGAAACCCTTTGGTGGTTTGTCCGACCATACACGACGAATGGTTTACACATACATGACGATTGGTTTACACATACATGACAATTTGGTTTACACATACATGACAATTGGTTACTCATACATGACGATTGGTTTCTAAACATGACAATTGGTTTATACTAAACATGACAATGGATTTTCACACACACACACATATATATATATATATATATAAACCATACAATTTACAAGAAAGCGTTTTGATTACTTACCCGTTTTCACAAATAAACATTTTTGTTGAGTTTCATGGCTACAAGGTTTTCTTTTTAATATACCAACTTTTATAGTTGGTAAAACATGTTGCAATACCAAACACATTTAATACAAAGTTTGATTTCAAGATTTTCATTCATCGACTCTCGTAGTCGGACAAGGTATTGCAATACAAACTCAAAGCCATGAACTTGACCACAAAACCTATGTTACTCACCAGCATTCATTGTTGACGATATTTTCACATATGTTTCAGGTATTGACATCCAAGTATGCTACACATAGGAACGCATTCGGGCCTTAGATTGCTTCTAAATCTGAAAACATTTGCTTGTATTCTTTGTGTTGTAAAACGATGTTATTATTATACTGAAACTTTTTAGTGCCATGTGTTGTGAACAATTTGTAACGTGACTCCCCAATGATTCCGTCGCGAGTTGTTTTATTACGCAGTCGTGGTGTGACAATATGTCCGTAGATTAAGCACATAACTGATTTTGAAGGAGGCATCTCAAAAAGGGAAAGTATATATAACTTTTAGCAGATAATGTTCACAAGGAATACTATACATGAGGTGTTGAGGTGGCATGGAGTATTATAGAATAGAGAACTGTAACTTGACTAAATATTTGTACATGTCATTAAGATAATCAGATAAAACGATATTAATAGAAGTAATAACATATCAATTGAACTACATGTTGCACCTCAATCTGATGAAACCCACAATGTTGGGCCTTGAACCTCTGGTTGATCATGCTACAGATGTAGTGTAATATAACCTAAATGGTAATAAACATAACCTGTTTACATGAAGGAAATTTATATAATTTATAATGTGTATTTTTTCATATAAATATAATTCATGCCATGTACAATACACATGTATCTATCTATACATATAATAAAGTAAACCAATTTGAGACACATGGCATGGCAATCATTGAAACTATCTAGAATTCTATTTTCCTGCCTAAAATATAATCCCTTTAGTTTCATAGTTAATCCTAAATTTCCAAAATAATATCAACAACAACAATAATAATAATCCTGAAATCTGATCTCCCTTCACATATCAATTTAATATTATTATTATTATTTATCCGTTTTAAAACATATAAAAGCAAATCAAATATATGATATCTAAGGTTAGGCTGTAAAATGTTATGCTTAATTAGACTTCAAGAACCAAGACTAACAAACATAAACATACAAACCTTACCTTACTCTTGGCTATCTGATAACGAAAATAAAAGATATTTGTAAATCGAGCTACCTAACTTATAAAAAACAACATATTTCAAAATCGTAAACGCTAAGTGACTATCAGCACACAAGATTAGCACCAGATTATGAAAACACGATATTAACAATAGATTCTAATGATAATCTTTTATCAAATACAAGTTTAACAATACTAAGAAGAGATTATCTAATTAACAAAAAAACATATTCATTTACCGAACAACCAAATTGATGAAAAACAACATATTTGTGAATATAAAACACTTATTAGTAATTAAAAATTATATTAAAATAAAATACTATATAAATTAAAATTGTAAGATTGAATGAGAGGGTGCCAGGCGACATTATTTGAAATTCTTTTTTTTATTTTATTATATAATTTGACATATTAAATAAAAGAAAAACTTTAAGGAACCTCGTGTATTGTATGGGTTGAATAAATGTAATTTTATATACCAAATTTATTATACTATATAACTAAACTAATGTGTGACACATGTCATTCATTAAAGTCATCTATTTTCCTAAAGAAAAATTAAAAACATCTTATCTTAAATTAATAATTTTAAATTCGAAGATAATATTTTGTTAGAAAAATAGAAGGATTCTATTTCAAATTCAAAGTAGGATAAGAGTTAATATTAATTTATTATTTAATTAATATAAGATAGGTATTAAAAAGAGGCAGGAAACAGAAAATTGGATTGTTCCAATGAATGACACGTGTCACACATTGGTTTACTTATCTCTTTAGTTTCATAGTTAATCCTAAATTAAAAGAAATTAATCCTGAAATCTCAGTAATAGTTAATCCTAAATTCAAATAACAAAATAAAATCATGATATCTCAGTAACAACTTTCCAAATCTTCAAATAATATATTTAATAAAAATATTCGTAAATTGTCATTATTCATGTTACATTTTTTTTTGAAACAATGAGTGTCTTTGTAATTTATATCCATTCTAACTTTTTATTTATTATTAAATTTAAATGTAATGTAATACGTAAATACAATAATACGTATTATATAATATATTTATTTTTGTATTATGTTTAGCAACAGTTTTACATGCTTTTCCGATGAATTTTATAATACTAACATACATCATCTTTATATTAACTTATTTATGTCAATTTGGTATATAAATGTCTCCCTCTTTGGTTTGCATTTACAAGAAATATTTATTAAATAGTTTAAATTGTTTAACCCGTGTAACACACGGGGAACTAACCTAGTAAATCAATAAAGCAAACTTAGTCTGTGTATGTTTATGAATCATAAATCAAGTGCTACAATATGCTAGACTACTTGTCATCAACCTGCAACCTGTTTAAAAGTATACTTCAATACACAATGTATTGGTGAGTATACAAGTTTAATAATAGTATAAGTTTGAAAAAGATTTAAACGAATCCAAATAGCAAACTTAGTTATCTAGATTAACATGAAATTGGCATGCGATTAAAGTGTCAAACCAAAGATTACCACTAGCGTAATCCTATCGTAGCAACGATAGGACCGTTCTGTTTTAACTTAACATGACCACAAGTTTACGCGCGGTGCGTTACTCCTATAGCGCTATACATGTTAAGGGGAGGCTCGTACGAAGTTAATGACAAGTTTATCACATAAGAATGTTCCCGAAACACGAATCAAGTATAACGTATTAGCATGCATGCTTGAATTGTTTGTGTGATTGCATAAAATGTAAGTGTAACTGTGTAGGTTGTTAAGTAAACATATTACACCCAAAGTGTAAAACGTAAAAAGGGCGTTCGAGTATACTCACGGTTTTGCAAATATTCGTTTGTAAATTCCGCAAGTTGTTGATTTGTTGACGAGAGGAACACCGAGGTTACCCTACATGGGGTAAACGAAGGTGTGAGTCGTTGGAGTTGGAACAGAGGATTCGGATTTGGAATGAAAGTGCATAAGGATATAAGTATAAAATTATGATTAAACATAAATTATATTTCGTCTAGGCACTCGTTACGACACTAAGTTACTGTGATTTCACAGGTCCTGATTTTTCCGTTAGAAACAGTAACGAGGAACGTAGAACTGAAATAACGGAAACCGACGCATCACAGCCCGTTCGTGCGAAAGGACCATTCGCACGAACAGAAAGTACCCTTCACGTGAATGGCGTCTGTTGTGCGGACATAACTTCATTTCGAACGTTTTAACTATTATACAGTCACGTTGTGGGTTCAGTCATGTCTTAGATTATATTTTATAGTATGGTAACAGTCCTATAGTCATATAGATCACAGAAGTCATGTATGGAGGTAAAACCTCATTATAAGTACACCAAAGCACAAGTTCATTAACTAAGTTAACAAACCGGTTGGTCACGAATAACATAAAGTAAAGACAGAATGTGAAAGCCAAACAGCAGAACAAGGACAACCCGAGTGTGCCGTCTCAACATAGAAGGTACGAACCAAATGTTGGAGGCTGGACGGGGTTAATTCATTCTAGGTCTAGGAGACTGTTTGGGTGTTCGTTTGCAATTTTAAGTGAGGCGATGGAACTAGTTTGGAGGCCAAGGCTCCCACGATTCACACTCTGTCGCCACAGAATCATCCATATTGAAAAACGGGGATCTGAGCAACATTCAACATTCAGAAAATGCATGAACGAGAGAAAACAGACCCTTCGAGCGAATGGAGAGTCCATTCATGCGAATGGGGAGACCCTTCGCACGAATGGCTAACCCTTCGTGCGAACGGTTCTATTTTGGAGATGAAACAGTTCGGTTTTGTTTGAACAACTCATCTTCTTGGCTGGAATCAACCTCAACACTAACCCACAGCTATAAACTTAGCTTGTGAGCTCGGTGGGTACATGATTCTGCCAATTTCAGAAAGTGTTTTGTAAAAGTTTTGAAAGATAGAACTTCAATATCAAATCTTGGACTTCAAAGTGGTGAACTTCGCAAGTAGACTGCCAAGGTAGGTCTGAGGAAGTATCCTAGAGGTTAATCCAAGTGGCGATGTTGAAGAAAAGCATAAAAGTAGAAGAAATAAGGTAAAAAAAAATATAAGGTTAGTGTGTTTAAACTCACTTAGATGGTTCTGGAAACGTCCAGCTGCAAGTGCTCGAATTTAGTAGTTGAGAGAGAATTTTGGAGTGTGGAAGGTCAGAAATGAGGGTTAAGGCTCGTATTTATAGGCTGAAATGGGCCTTGGAACAAGTGGGCTTTAGGGCGAAAGGGGCTTCGTGCGACTGGGCTAGGCCTTTCGCACAAAGGGCTATGGCCCGTTCGTGCGAAGGGTCTTGCCCTGTTGCATGAAGTTTCTAGTTCGTCGGTTTTCGCGCATTTAGCCGGTTTTAAGCGTGTAAGTGCAATGCATAAGTGTAATGTATGTATAAACTGATTTTTCATGTATAACAAGTGTGGATTTGCGTATAAAATTGTATCAAGTTTGCACGTATACGAGAATGTACAACAAGCATGTATGAAATATGCATAACACAATGTATAAAAAGATCGAGTTTTATTATCGTCGATTCATTTCTAACTTCTCAAAAATCGTCGTTCTTGAGTGCTTCTCTTCAAATTAGTTTCTTAATAAAAAATTTGGAACCATCTTCTTGGGGAACGTCTTGATTGGCGATTTCTAGGAACGAATGGACAGCTTCCCCTGCGTGTACTTATTATCCCTTCCGCTTCCCTAGTTGCTCTTTCCCTTGTTCCTTCCGGTATCGCATGATACGGCACCGACCGATTTACAGTTGGTCACCCTCAGACAATCTCCAAAACCCTCATCCTCATCCTCGATCTTCATGAAACCTTAAAAGGTGTAGATATAACTTAGTGGTTGTAAAGTCTATATTAATGAATTTGGAGGACCGGTTGTAAATACCCTCATACCTTAAAGAAAAGCCTATCTCATATATCAATAATAAAATTATAGCTCTTTTCAATAAAAAAAAAACTATTTTTGCTTTAATCCTAACATATGAGAATATAGTGATACATATGATCTCTAAAAGACATAAACACAAATTTCAAGAAACTTAGAGTTGAGGGAGTTATGATTGAAAAGGAAAAATCACATGCGAACCAAACATAGTTAAGCCAAATATAAAATGAGAGATCTTAAATATGAAGGCCCTAATTGTCAGATTATTTACTTTCTTATAATCGAGACATCCCTGCCTGTGTATAAGACTAAGCGGTATGGGGGGCCGGCTTAGGCCCGCCGAGGCCCGGCGCCGGTCCCCCACACCGCCCCCCTCGCCCCATCTCGGCTTGAACCGGCAGCCCACAGACGAACTCGACGGGCCATGTGTAACAACCCTCGGTAAAACGACACTCTCAATATATTTCTGACACCCTATTATATCTTAAAATACCCTTATATGTCTTTATATACACCCCATATAAGAAAACCGAGCCCGATATATATAAAATAGTGTTTAAAATAAATAAAAGTTTAAATCTAGGAACTGAGGCGGGCCGCGTAGACCCACCCCAACCATTCACGCGGGCGGTATCAAGGTGGATACCTGATGTAGTTGAT
This sequence comes from Helianthus tuberosus, assembly GCA_030545235.1. Taxonomy (NCBI): domain Eukaryota; kingdom Viridiplantae; phylum Streptophyta; class Magnoliopsida; order Asterales; family Asteraceae; genus Helianthus; species Helianthus tuberosus. Next base: position 132,239,571 of record CM060387.1, on the reverse strand, counting down.
TTCTTTAGTCCAAGCGGGCCGCGTAAGATCCTGTTTAAGTTAACGCGGGCCGCGTAAGATCCTGTTTAAGTTAACGCGGGCCGCGAGTGTCCTGAATGGTGGCGCAGCCCTGAGCTGACACGTGTCGACATCGTGGCGGACCTATACGCTGACCCAGCTAAGCTATATTGTTGACCAAGGTTGATGCAGGCCGCGTAACCCTTGTCTGTTCTTTACGCGGGGCACGTGGAGACCAGATATCAGCACTATATAAGAAGGCAACGGGTTTTCGTTTTCCGTCGCTCATTTCATTCAATTCTCAATCTCAAATTCTGTAGTAAAGTTATAATACGCGGGTATTATACTCCCTAAATTAGCAAGGTTATGCTCCGTTGTAAGTATTATAACCCCGGTTTCATAGTAAATACGCTGCCCGATTGATTTAGGGTTCCGTAACAACTGTCGTGGTTCTGCCCGACGTAGTTGTTGGAATGCCGTTTCGGGGAGGGTATCATTAATATTTTCAAAGGGTTATGATACTAACCAATGTACATTTGTATAAATTATAGATTATATCCAGGAAACCCTTACGCAAAGTCTAAGATAGCAATGTGAGTTTATCCTCTTTTTGTTAACATTTTTGTAATATTTTACAAAAACCTTAAATGCTTAATAATATGATTAAGCAGTGATTGAGTCTTTGTAGTTCTTCAATTACTGCCGGTATGTTGGGATTTTGTATACAAAATTTACTACTCTGTAAAGTAGTAAGTCGGGGATGACAGTACGTTACCATTGGACGACGAGTTAGCCAATGAGTAATATGACCCACAAGTCAGGATTGACAGTACTGAATGAGTAATTGTGTAGAAATAAACAATGTGATCGCTCTCAATACTGTTTTAATTGATAAAATGTTTCTTGATTAAACTGGGATTCACTCACCAGTATTTCCCACTGACAAATGTTTTTAAAACGCGTTTCAGGTAACACAATGTGACAACCCATTAGTAAAAAGCCAGCTGGAGAGCACTGGAGGCTTGGGAAAATGTGGCTATAAAAGTTACCTAATAAATGATGTTTTAAATTCAATAAAATAGGGTTTATCCCTATAATTGTATTGTAATAAGAAACTTGGGTTTTGCCCATGTGATTATTAATATTAAATAAGGTGGTTTTACTCTGATAAACATTTCCTAACTACGGTCCTGATGTAAATTCCGCTGCCAAATTAACAAGCTTATACCACCATACTCTGAGCTCGCGTCCGCCCGTTCCCGGGACAGATAAGGGATCGGGGGTTGCGACAGAAGGTGGTATCAGAGCCTAGCCACTGGTCTAAGCTAAAGAAGTGTTCTGCTGACACTTAAATTCTAAAGTTTGTTAGGAAATAAATTACGGAAATACGTGCATAACTGTATTTATTTGTTATGTGTTATTTGACTATTTGTTAGTTTACAGTATGAGTGATCAAGGACCCGCAGACATGAGTCATCAGTTGTCTGATTCATCTAGGAGTGAAGGTACCTCATCACAGCCTGCCCTTTCTGGGTATTCTGCTGATCAGGAAGAAGGAATGTTTGCTTTTAAAGCTCAGTCAGAATAGCCATTCCCTCATAAGAAACGAGGATGGTTCAGTAAGGAAGCCTTTGCACGTAGGAAAAGAATGCGAAAGTTGCAACAGCAAAGAGCCTTAGCAGCTATTAAGCGAGAGACAGATGCCCATACACAGGATATGCTTAATAGAAGTCTAGCCAATTTCCATATATTAGCCACAACTGCTGCTGACCCTAATCTGGAGCAAACAATAGCACCCCAACCACAACCACAAATCCCAGACCAACTCATGGAGATAGAAAACCTTGAAAACCAAGTGGAGATGCATGACTTTAACCCAGAAGAAATCCCTAGGGTACCTGCACAAAATCCCCTAGACCCAAATTACGATCCCTGGTGGGACGACAGTAGGGACTTTGTGCAACGTTACCCGATTTATGAAGACACACAGAACATAGGAGCCTACCCAGGTATGGACCCTTTAGATCCCTATTACCATGATAACTATATCAGGGAAATCTTAGAAGATCCTTACCGATTTCAGGCACTTTCACCCCCATATCAGGAACCTGCACCCCAGATTCCAAACCCAGTCCTAGAACCTGCACCCCCAATGAGTGCAGAAAATGTGCAAGAACTTAGGACTTTTGGGGAGGAAATTTTAGAAAGCAGTGAGAGAATGAGACAGGTGGGAGAGCGTCTCGTATGGAAATACGATGAGTGCAATATGGATTTTTTGGATAAATCCATATCCGTGAGGTGATAGAGGAGATGGTAATAGTAGTAATAATAATAAAATAAAATAAAAATAAAATATGTGTGTACGGATGCCTACTACTATTAGTGTGATTCTATTTCTGTTAGTATTGTAATTATTTCAGTACTAGTGTGTAATAGATGCATAATAGTATATGGAAATAGAGTAAAAGTCGCAATGATCGACGTTTTTGGTTAGATTGTGTGTCATACGATTAACTATATTAAATATTATCTTGTGATATTAATATGGGATAAATGTTTAAAATTCAGATGGCCGATGAAGGAAATCAAGGAAATCTGAATAATGATAACCAGAGTAACATTAACGTGGTTAATGAGAATCCAAGCATCAATAACAATGGAAACAAAATGGATAATAGTGTTGTTCAACATATAGTGGCACAAGGAATCATAGATGCCATGCCATTTATTATTCAAACTATTCAAGAAGCGAATAATAAAAGTAAGCATAGCAGTAAGCGACCAATTGAACCAGAAAACAGCGTTAACAATGGACCGGTACTTCAAATGCCCATTCCCAAAAGAAGAAGAACCGTGTCTTACGGTTGTTCTTATAAGGAATTCTGGTTTTGTAAACCAATGGAATTCTCGGGCAACGAAGGAGCCATTGCAACCCTACGCTGGATAGAGAAAACTGAGGCAATCTTAAGAATAAGCAAGTGTGCTGAAGAAGATAAGATATTGTTTGCTTCTAATCTGTTTAAGAATTCAGCGCTAGAATGGTGGAACACTATCCTCCAATCAAGAGGAAGTGATAGAACTTACACTATGGAATGGGAAGAATTTAAGAACAAGGTAGAAAGGAAGTTCTGCCCACCCAATGAGAAAGAACAGATAGCAAACAAATTCCTAAATCTTAGGATGACTGGTGTGGATAGTAAGGGATACACTAAAATATTCTTCGAATATGCTAGAATAGTGCCAACTCTTGCTTCACCTGAACCAGTATTAATCTCCCGTTATATTTGGGGATTAATTGGAGAGATAAGACACGTAGTCAAGGCAGCTAGACCTCAAACCATAGAAGAAGCTGTAGAACTAGCAAATACCTTGACAGACGAATTAGTCCGTACCCGAGAAGATGACCAAAGGAGAAACCTAACTCAAAAGCTCACTCAAGAATTTCATTCTGGAAATTCTAATCGTGGGAAAAATATAGGTTCTACTTTTGCACCTTACTGTAAGAATTGCAAAAGAAAGCATTCAAGAAGATGCTCAATATACTGTAACTTTTGCAAAATATCGGGACACAAGGAGGAAAATTGCAGGAAGAAAGCTAATAACAAGATATGTTACAATTGCGGAGAACAAGGTCATATTAAGCTTAATTGTCCGAAATTAGCTCCAGCTACAAACAACAAGAATACTCAAAATGCTAGAGCATTTGTTCTGACTGCAGATGAAGCTAAGATGATTCCAGATGTAATAGCTGGTACGTTTTTAGTTAATGATATTTTTGCTAAAGTATTATTTGACTCTGGTGCAAACCAAATTTTTATTAATACATCATTTTACAAATTTTTAAATCAGTCATTAACTAAACTACCACAAGAATGCTTAGTAGAGACAGCTAATGGAGAAACCGTTAGAATTTCTGAAATCTTGCAGGGAGCAAGAATAGAGATTTTAAATCAGAAATTTATAGCAAATCTTTATCCAATTAATCTAGCAGGATTCGATGTTGTTTTAGGAATTGATTGGTTAATAGCCAATAAAGCCAGTATTCTATGTGATCAAAAGTCAATTCAAGTAAATTCATCAAAAGGTAAAACGATCATAATAAAAGGAGATAAACCATCTAGATCCACAAAATTTATCTTTGTGATGAAAACTGCAAGTTATATAAGAAAAAGGTTCTATAGTGTATTTGATTTCCATAATCACTAACACTAAAGGAAAGGAATTAAAGGATATTACAGTTGTATCTCAGTTTTCAGATGTATTTCCAGAAGAATTGCCAGGGCAACCTCCAGATAGAGAAGTTGAATTCAGAATCCATTTAATACCAGGAACATCACCGATTGCCAAAGCACCTTACCGTTTGGCACCTGCCAAAATGCAAGAATTAAAGAAACAATTGGATGAATTGTTGGAGAAAGGATTTATACAACCAAGTTCATCACCATGGGGAGCGCCGATACTGTTTGTTAAAAAGAAGGACGGATCAATGCGTATGTGCATTGACTACCGTGAATTGAACAAGGTTACGATTAAGAATCGGTACCCATTACCGAGAATCGATGATCTGTTTGATCAACTACAAGGAGCTCGATTTTTCTCTAAAATCGATTTAAGGTCAGGATATCATCAATTAAAGGTACAGGAAGAGGATATTCCTAAGACCGCATTCAGAACGAGGTATGGTCATTATGAATTTACTGTCATGCCATTTGGTTTAACCAATGCCCCAGCTGCATTTATGGACATTATGAACCGAGTATGTAAGCCATATTTGGATAAATTCATAATTGTCTTTATAGATGATATTCTCATTTACTCTAAGAATAAAGAGGATCATGCAAAGCAGTTGCACGCACTTTTAAGTTTATTAAGAAAGGAAAAGCTTTATGCTAAATTTTCTAAGTGTGAATTTTGGTTAGAACAGGTACAATTTCTTGGACACTTAGTCAATCATGAAGGAATTCATGTGGACCCTACCAAGATCGAGGCAATTACTAAATGGAAAACCCCTGAGTCACCAACTGAGGTTAGAAGTTTCTTAGGATTAGCTGGTTATTATAGAAGATTTATTCAAGATTTTTCTAGAATAGCCATTCCCTTAACTAAGCTAACCTGTAAATCAGTTAAGTTTGAATGGGGATTTAAACAAGAAGAAGCATTTAGAATTCTTAAGCAAAGATTAACCCATACACCTATATTAGCGTTACCAGAAGGAACTGAAAATTTTGTAGTATATTGTGACGCTTCCAAATTAGGTTATGGATGTGTGTTGATGCAACGACAAAAGATTATAGCTTACGCATCTAGACAACTTAAGAATCATGAAGAGAATTATTCAACCCATGATTTTGAGTTAGGAGCTATAATTTTTGCTCTTAAGATTTGGAGACATTACCTTTACGGTAGTAAGTTTACTGTATTCACTGATCATAAGAGTTTAAGGTATATTTTCAAGCAAAAAGAGTTGAATATGAGACAAAGACGCTGGATGGCGATGCTCAGTTATTATGATTGTGATATCCAGTATCATGAAGGAAAAGCAAATGTAGTGGCAGATGCTTTAAGCCGAAAGTATCATGAAAAGCCAAAAAGGGTACGTTCTCTTAAGTTAAATCTTCAAGTAGATTTAAATGATCAGATAAGAAAAGCACAAGAATCAGTAATCAAGGATGATACTGAAAAATTAAAAGGTATGCTAAAAGAATTAGAACAAGGAACAGATGGAATTTGGAGATTCCATAAAAAGAGAATGTGGATACCTAAATTAGGAAACTTACGTATCCGTATATTAGAAGAAGCCCATAAGTCTAAGTATACGATGCATCCAGGAAATGATAAAATGTACCAGGATTTAAGGAAAAATTTCTGGTGGATAGGAATGAAAAAGGACATAGCAGCCTATGTTTCTAAATGTTTAACTTGTTCACAAGTCAAAGCTGAACACCAGAAACCCTCAGGTTTGTTACAAAAATTAGAAGTGCCAGTATGGAAATGGGAGTTAATAACAATGGATTTTGTTACTAAATTACCCAAAACAAAGAAAGGAAATAATACAATCTGGGTGATTGTAGATAGACTAACCAAGTCAGCTCATTTCCTACCAATGAAGGAAACATTCAGTATGGAACAGTTAGCTAAATTATATGTAAATGAAATTGTTTCTTTACATGGAATTCCTTTATCAATTGTTTCTGATAGAGATAGCCGATTTACCTCTCATTTTTGGTCAAGTTTCCAAAAAGCAATGGGAACCAAGTTGAATCTAAGCACGGCTTATCATCCTCAAACGGACGGGCAAAGCGAAAGAACGATTCAAACGATGGAAGACATGCTCAGAGCTTGTGTAATTGATTTCAGAGGTAATTGGGACGATCACTTACCTTTGATATAATTTTCTTATAATAATAGCTATCACACAAGTATCAATGCTGCACCATTCGAAGCACTTTATGGACGCAAGTGCCTAACCCCAGTCTGTTGGGCAGAAATTGGGGAAAAGCAACTGTCTGGACCTGAGATAGTGCAAGAAACAACTGATAAGATTATTCAAGTCAAGGAACGACTGAAAGCCGCACGTGATAGACAAAAGAGTTATTCTGATAACCGACGCAAGCCATTGGAATTTCAAGTATGAGATAAAGTATTGTTGAAAGTCTCTCCTTGGAAAGGAATATTAAGATTCATCAAATGGGGAAAGCTAAGTCCCAGATATATTGGACCATTTAAGATTATTAGAAGAATAGGACCTGTAGCCTATCAGCTACAACTGCCAGAGGAAATGGCAGGAATACATGATGTGTTTCATGTATCAAATCTCAAAAAGTGTTTAGCTGATGAATCACTGATAATACCTCTTAAGGATATAGAGGTAAATGAACAACTCAAGTTTGTAGAAAGGCCTCTACAAATTGAAGACAGGAAAATCAAGAACCTCAAGCATAAGAGATTAGTTCTGGTCAAAGTGAAGTGGGACTCCAAAAGAGGACCTGAGTACACATGGGAACTTGAATCTGAAATGCAAAGGAAATATCCGCACTTGTTCCAGTAGATCTCGAGTACGAGCTCTAAAACAAGGTGGGGAGAATGTAACAACCCTCGGTAAAACGACACTCTCAATATATTTCCGGCACCCTATTATATCTTAAAATACCATTATATGTCTTTATATACACCCCATATAAGAAAACCGAGCCCGATATATATAAAATAGTGTTTAAAATAAATAAAAGTTTAAATCTAGGAACTGAGGCGAGCCGCGTAGACCCACCCCAACCATTCACGCGGGCGGTATCAAGGTGGATACCTGATGTAGTTGATTTCTTTAGTCCAAGCGGGCCGCGTAAGATCCTGTTTAAGTTAACGCGGGCCGCGAGTGTCCTGAATGGTGGCGCAGCCCTGAGCTGACACGTGTCGACATCGTGGCGGACCTATACGCTGACCCAGCTAAGCTATACTGTTGACCAAGGTTGACGCGGGCCGCGTAACCCTTGTCTGTTCTTTACGCGGGGCGCGTGGAGACCAGATATCAGTACTATATAAGAAGGCAACGGGTTTTCGTTTTCCGTCGCTCATTTCATTCAATTCTCAATCTCAAATTCTGTAGTAAAGTTATAATACGCGGGTATTATACTCCCTAAATTAGCAAGGTTATGCTCCGTTGTAAGTATTATAACCCCGGTTTCGTAGTAAATACGCTGCCCGATTGATTTAGGGTTCCGTAACAACTGTCGTGGTTCTGCCCGACGTAGTTGTTGGAATGCCGTCTCGGGGAGGGTATCATTAATATTTTCAAAGGGTTATGATACTAACCAATGTACATTTGTATAAATTATAGATTATATCCAGGAAACCCTTACGCAAAGTCTAAGATAGCAATGTGAGTTTATCCTCTTTTTGTTAACATTTTTGTAATATTTTACAAAAACCTTAAATGCTTAATAATATGATTAAGCAGAGTCTTTGTAGTTCTTCAATTACTGCCGGTATGTTGGGGTTTTGTATACAAAATTTACTACTCTGTAAAGTAGTAAGTCGGGGATGACAGTACGTTACCATTGGACGACGAGTTAGCCAATGAGTAATATGACCCACAAGTCAGGATTGACAGTACTGAATGAGTAATTGTGTAGAAATAAACAATGTGATCGCTCTCAATACTGTTTTAATTGATAAAATGTTTCTTGATTAAACTGGGATTCACTCACCAGTATTTCCCACTGACAAATGTTTTTAAAACGCATTTCAGGTAACACAATGTGACAACCCATTAGTAAAAAGCCAGCTGGAGAGCACTGAAGGCTTGGGAAAAATGTGGCTATAAAAGTTACCTAATAAATGATGTTTTAAATTCAATAAAATAGGGTTTATCCCTATAATTGTATTGTAATAAGAAACTTGGGTTTTGCCCATGTGATTATTAATATTAAATAAGGTGGTTTTACTCTGATAAACATTTCCTAACTACGGTCCTGATGTAAATTTCGCTGCCAAATTAACAAGCTGATACCACCACACTCTGAGCTCGCGTCCGCCCGTTCCCGGGACAGATAAGGGATCGGGGGTTGCGACACCATGGATTCAAACATTAGCCGTTATAACGGCTAGTTTTAAATATAAAAAAAATTACTTTTTCACTTTAAATATATACCACTTTCATCCATTTTTTATACCATTCTCATCCATTTCTCCCCATTCTTCTCCCATTCTCATCCATTTTTATAAAAAACACTCCCATTTTTTATACCAATCTTTTATAAAAAAATATTTGTTCATCCACAATGGCATCTAATTCTTGGTGGTCCTCGTCTTCTTCGGACGAAGAGGAGATGTTTTTCGCAAACGCTGTGGTAAAGGCGACGCATATTCTTTTGGAGGAGGAAGAGGAAGATGGCTCGTCTGAAAACGTTATTACCAGACGAATACGGATTAACAGAGACCGCCAAGGTTTGTCATTAATAAATTTTATATATTTATATATTTCCTCGTATTTATATATTTTTTACGACAGGAGCGCATGAGAAATTGGTTAATGATTATTTTTCGGATGCACCCCTTTACAACGCCGACACTTTCAAACGAAGGTTCCGAATGAGTCGCCGTTTATTCACACGGATTGCTGATGATTTGGCGCGGCTAGACCCGTTTTTCACTCAACGACCCGATGCTCGGAATTATGAAGGGTTCACCACGTTACAAAAGTGTACTGCGGCCATTCGCCAACTGGCGTACGGGACAGTGGCCGACGCTTTGGACGAGTACTTACAGATGTCGGCAAGAACTGCGCGGGAATGTTTGTGTCGGTTTTGCCATAATGTGGTGAAACTGTATAGCAAACAATATTTGCGGAAACCAAACGCGTATGATGTTCAACAGTTGTACCAAGCTCATGAAGCAAGGCACGGGTTTCCGTGAATGCTTGGTAGCATTGATTGTATGCATTGGGCGTGGCATAACTGCCCGACTGCGTGGCGAGGCCAATACACGCGAGGTGATCACGGCTATCCAACCTTAATACTTGAGGCCGTGGCGTCACAAGATTTGTGGATCTGACATTCTTTCTTTGGGCTCCCTGGTTCACTCAACGACCTCAACGTGCTATACCAATCGACGATCTTTAGCGATGTCGTTAATGGAATCGGTCTGGACACCCGTTTTACAGTTTCAGGGGTTGAGTATAGACGCGAGTATTATCTTGCTGACGGAATATATCCGTCTTGGTCTACAATTGTCAAGACTATTTCATTTCCTGAGGACGAAAAAAGGAAAAAAAATCGCCAAGCGTCAAGAAGCTGCAAGAAAAGACATCGAACGTGCTTTTGGTGTTTTACAAAAAAAAATGGGCCATCCTTGAACAACCGGCACGTGCGTTCACACCGAAGAGGTTGCGCCTTTGTATGTACGCTTGCATTTTGCTCCATAACATGATTATTGAAGACGAAGGTCGGGCGATTTGTGAGTATGATGAGAATGCATCTTACGGGAATACTGTCTCGGTAGATCCGACGCAACAGGATTTAAACTCCTTCGCGCTAACCAACGACTTCACGCATGCAAACCTTCAACAGGATTTGGTAGAACATATATGGAACAACGTAAACGTCGGAGACGGTGACGGAGACGAAGACGAAGACGAGTAGTGTAATTTTTTATTTTTAGGAAATGTAATTTTTTTTTCGGAAATGTTTTTATTTTTATTTTTAGGAAATGTAATTTTTTTTATGTTATGAAATGAATTTATTTATGTTGTTTTATGTTGTATTTTTTAATTTTTATAAAGTTTTTATTAAGTTAATAAAAAAACTTAGAAAATTATAAAATATTAAGGTGGGGTAGCCCCATCCTCCACCCCCTCAAAAGTGAAGGAGGCCCATCCCCCACGAGCCGGTGATGTGGCGCCTACGTGGCGACCAATCCTCATGGGGATGGGCCTCACCATACCCTCTAGTCTAACGTATATAGAGATAAATGGAAACACAAATGATTTTTCGATGAAGTATTAAAAAGGACCCTCAAAGGCAAGCATCAACGAGATGGGTCTAGTGGCTCTACATACATAAGCCGTTACACTAATGATTTGATTTGGTTCATGTGGTCCGCCGAAAAGGCGGAAAACAATTCAAAACGCTCATTAAAGTTTGTTGCGTTCCTTTGCCCTTTGGTTGTGTTGACATCATTCGTTATGGTGGTATGCACGACGTTTAGGTGGAATCAAATGACAAAGAGAGTTGAGAGGAGAACATGTTGTGAGGGTGCTTATTCCATTTGTATCTTTTCATCATAAAGACAAAATAAATCAAACTTAAAAGTTGATATTATTTTTAGGCTTTATTTATAAAATAATAAAAAGAAAAATAAAACAAATCAATTGAAACATTATTTTATAATTTATCTTCTAAAGCAATGTTTTCATAACTAGACCGGACATTAAACCGATCATCTTGGCCAACTGGTCGGACCGATCAGATCGATCCATCGAACTGGATTAAGAACCTGATTGCGTCATAATCAATCTAATAATTTAATGTATATAGAAATTTCTCTTCTATATCTATATATGTACTACATAATAAAGTAAATCGATAGGGACAAATGTTATTTATTGGAGCTATCTATTTTTTGTTTTTCCTCCTTTATCTTCTACTTAATTATGGATAATTATTTTAATTAAGGCAAACATCAATATCTATTTATATTTATATTTATATTTATATCTATCTATACATCTAAATCTAATCTAACTCCAATTAATGTCACATTGCATTCTCTTCTTTAACCTAGAAAAGAGTAAACTGCCATTTTGGTCCCTGTGGTTTAGGCACTTTTGCTATTTTAGTCCAATTCTCAAACTTTTTAAATCTGGGTCCCTGTGGTTTCACTTTTATTGTCATTTTAGTCCAAAATAAAGAGTAAACTGCCATTTTGGTCCCTGTGGTTTCACTTTTATTGCCATTTTAGTCCAAATCTCAAACTTTTTGGAACAGTCAAAAAATGGGGATTTTGAATTTTGGACTAAAATGGCAATAAAGATGAAACCACAGGGACCCAGATTTAAAAAGTTTGAGATTTGGACTAAAATGACAAAAATGCCCAAACCACAGGGACCAAAATGGCAGTTTACTCCCTAGAAAAATATTTATGTTTTCTAACTTTTTAACAATTAATTAATACATAAATATCACTTTTATTTATAATAATAATAATATAATTAATTAATGAATGATTTCAAAGAATTAATTAATTAAAAATTTTGAAAAAGTTTAATTAGTTACAAATCATTACACGAGTTTGTGTAATACCCAAAAGTTAATTTACATATTTATAATATTTACGCACAAATATTAATGTATGAATATTAGACAATTAGGAATGGATATATTTAATTGAAATACGTTATTAATTATAATACATTGCATTGTGTTCGTCACATTGCATTCTCTTCTTTAACCTAGAAAAATATTTATGTTTTCTAACTTTTTAACAATTAATTAATACATAAATATCACTTATATTTATAATAATAATAATAATAATATAATTAATTAATGAATGATTTCAAAGAATTAATTAATTAAAAATTTTGAAAAAGTTTAATTAGTTACAAATCATTACACGAGTTTGTGTAATACCCGAAAGTTAATTTACATATTTATAATATTTACGCACAAATATTAATGTATGAATATTAGACAGTTAGGAATGGATATATTTAATTGAAATACGTTATTAATTATAATACATTGCATTGTGTTCGTCACATTGCATTCTCTTCTTTAACCTAGAAAAATATTTATGTTTTCTAACTTTTTAACAATTAATTAATACATAAATATCACTTATATTTAAAATAATAATAATATAATTAATTAATGAATGATTTCAAAGAATTAATTAATTAAAATTTTTGAAAAAGTTTAATTAGTTACAAATCATTACACGAGTTTGTGTAATACCCGAAAGTTAATTTACATATTTATAATATTTACGCACAAATATTAATGTATGAATATTAGACAATTAGGAATGGATATATTTAATTGAAATACGTTATTAATTATAATACATTGCATTGTGTTCGTCACATTGCATTCTCTTCTTTAACCTAGAAAAATATTTATGTTTTCTAACTTTTTAACAATTAATTAATACATAAATATCACTTATATTTATAATAATAATAATATAATTAATTAATGAATGATTTCAAAGAATTAATTAATTAAAAATTTTGAAAAAGTTTAATTAGTTACAAATCATTACACGAGTTTGTGTAATACCAGAAAGTTAATTTACATATTTATAATATTTACGCACAAATATTAATGTATGAATATTAGACAATTAGGAATGGATATATTTAATTGAAATATGTTATTAATTATAATACATTGCATTGTGTTCGTCATATATTACAACTAATAAAATTAAGTTTTTAATAATTAATTAAAGAAATTTTCCTTTTTTAATAATGAGTTAATTACATAGTTAGTCCCCGTGGTTTGCACAAAATAACATACTTAGGTACTAATAGTTTAAGATCACCTTCTAGGGTATTAACTTTTCTTTTTATAACGTTTGGAGGTATTAACTTTTAGGGTATTAACATAGTTAGTCCTTGTGGTTTGCACAAAATAACATACTTAGGTACTAATAGAATGTGATTTTAAACCTACAAATAACGTTAATACCTCCAAACGTTACAAAATGAAAAGTTAATACCCTAAAATGTGATTTTAAACTATTAGTACCTAAGTATGTTACTTTGGGCAAACCACAGGGACTAACTATGTAATTAACTCTTTAATAATTAACTAATTAACGATTTCAGATATTGTCAACCCGTGCAATGATTAATTAAAAAAGTTAATAATTTATATTTTTTCTTTTTATGATATTCAACATTTGTAATATACGAGTTTCCAAATAATGTTAAGTATCACTCACTTATATATTAGTAACAAAATACTAATCTACTTATATATTTATCAATCTCATAATAATTATAAGCTACAAGTTAACGATATTCTATTTCTTAAACTATTTATTTACGATAATATTTATTTATTCAACCCGTGTAATACACGGGGTTCTAACTTAGTTAGAAAATATAGTCTAGTTTGATTATTAGTTTGAACATAGAATAAGAAAAATGTCATTTTGATAATTTGAATCATGGTTGTAAAGATCCTGATTAGAAGCCGATTAATCACAATTAATCCAGATTAATTATTAATCGCTAGTCCTCATCTCACCGTCCGACTAGCGATTACTACAACATTATTGATTTAAAGTTATAAATTTTCTTGTAACCTTATTATAAGTTTACAGTATATTTCTTGTAACCTTGTTATAAGTTTACAGTATATATTTTGTATTATCATAAAATTTGCACTGATCTCAAACTAGTTAATTTGGCAAACAAGTAACTATTTTAAATTCCTTCGAATGATCACGAGTTCTACACCTACAGAGATTAAAAAAAAAAAATTTAAGCCAAAATCTTTAACTACACTTTACACGAGTCTACACCAACAAGTTAAAGCCAAAATCTTTAACTACACTTTACATGAGTCTACACCAACAAGTTATTTTTCCATCACAAAAAACGGAGTTCCACATAGGCCATCTAAGAGAAACGCAAAGCTTTCACACCTCTATAAAGTAAACCTAGCACAAAACCTCCCTGATCTGGTTCATCCACTAGACCCGTTTTTGGTTCAACCCGCCCATCTTAGAACTGCCCGACTCTGCAGCAACGATTCTTTAAGTAAAACCGAACCGACACACTTATACGTTGAACCGGCTAGTCCGGTTATCAAATCCTTGTTCTAAAGAGTTATACGAATATTATGTAACTTGACTTTTAAAATGACATTTTAACTTTAACTAGTTGAACTTTCTGTGCCCTTCGGTCAATAACAATTCGATTTATTATAATACTATTACGATCATACTGACACCTGATATAACAACCTAAAAAGATAAAAACGAATGCTAGTATGAATACAATTTTGTTTTCAACGAAATTTATACCGGAACATTGAGACAACCACAAAAAAAACTTGTTCATTGAGAACATACAACTTGCTCTCCGCCCTCAGAACAATTTTCAGGTTGCGGTATTAAAACCGTAAGCCCGATGCAGGTAATCACTAGCAAAGAGGGTTCAGATAGATTAGTTCGAATGTCATTAAGTTAAGGTGGCGAAATAATATCGATTTTAGTTATGGAATTTACTTTAATATTTATTTACCGTGACGAGTAAAATATTTTGGACGAAATGTAGCATGAGGGAAGTCGTGCAAGTTTAGTAAAATCTAGTTTTACGTTCATTCGTGATAATTGAAACTCTTTCCAACAGTCGACGCGATTGATTTCAAAAACCATATTTAAAACTAGAGTAAATTACGTTTTTGGCCCCTGTGGTTATATCAGTTTTACTATATTGGCCCAAAATAAGATTTTATAACAAATTTGCCCTCATGGTCCTTATAACTAACTGTTTTGGCCCCTAAATCTAACCAACCCCTAACTCAGGTTAACTTCTAGGTCACATGTGTTGCACATGATGGGTATTATGGTAATTTCCTCTCCCCCTTTAATTTACTCTATCCCTTATATGTAAAAAAAAACCTAACCTTACTTTTCATTTCAGCTGCACCCCCACTAGAACTCAGTCCCCCCTCCCTCTTCATTTCTTCAACTCCGATCATCTGAGATCATGACTCCGGTCGGTGGCTGGTAACCGTCGGTACACCGGCTACACCAGTACACCCACCACAGGCTGCTGGTTATCCTCCAACACCACCCCTAAATCTCCTCCTTCTCTCGTTACACACCCCCTTCTTCTCCGGTTGGTCGACACCCACACCCCCTTCCTCTCCAGTGAGCCACGCTCCACACGCACCATGTAAACCCCCAAAACCCAGCCAGCTCCCTTGTTCCTGTCTCCGGCGACTGGTGACGGCGGCACCGCCGTGGGAGGAGCTGACGACGATATGACAAGATGACTGATGATGATGATTACAGTTAAAGGTATTCAATGAGGATGATGTTGTTGTTATTGACGGTAATCAACGACGGCAGTGGAGTCCGGCAGCCTTGACATCGGGTAAATTGTTCAACACTCTCTTCTCTCTTTCAAAAGTTTCGCTTGAACCGTTTTCTCTGGCCGATGTGGGTGTTTTCAGGTGAAGACGAGGTTGTTGCTGTTAACGATGATGATTTAAGTGATTATTTATTAATCTGTTTTTTTTATATTCTTGTTCTGGGTTATGCACCTTGGGATATTAGATTTTATTTTGTAAGATTTGTATTTTGTTATGTGGATTTTCATCTTCAGGTTTGTATTTTGTTATGTTTTTTTTTTGACAATTTTGTGTTAGGAATTTAGGGGGTGTTTGAATGTTGTTTATGTGGGGATGATGATGATGATGATGATCTGGGTTAGATTTTGTGTTTGAAGTTTATGTGGGGATGATGATGATGGTTGAAGATGATGATGTTCGTTAAAGATCTAGGTTAGATTTAATTGAAGATCGGGGGATGATGATGATGATGATTGAAGATGAAGATCTGGGGATGATGATGTTTGAAGATCTGGTATTTTTTTTACAAAGTCATTAAAAGGGGGAGGGGAAATTACAATCTTACCCATCATGTGCAACACATGTGACCTAAAAGTTAACCAGAGTTAGGGGTTGGTTAGATTTAGGGGCCAAAACAGTTAGTTATAAGGACCATGGGGGCAAATCTGTTATAAAATCTTATTTTGGGCCAATATAGTAAAACTGATATAACCACAGGGGCCAAAAACGTAATTTACTCTTAAAACTATGTTGGTCGTTTATCACAAATTTGATTTAAAATTAATAAACTCCTTTATTAATTACGGATTAAAAAATAAACAAATTAATTTTGGAACTGTATTTTGTACCTTTTAAATAGGGTGATACTATTCTCACCCCCTATTTACTAATTACACCCCCTATCAAAAACATCACATCCATCAATCATTTGGTTTTTGTTTTTAGTCTTTTTTGTCTTTTTGTTGTCTTTTTTTTGTTATATTTTATTGTCTTTTTTATCTTTTTGTTATTATTATTATTATTATTTAATATTAGTAATGAATTATTATTATTATTATTATTATTATTATTATTATTATTATTATTATTATTATTATTATTATTATTATTATTATTATTAAGCTTATTACTTAAGCCTTAAACTTTTTTTTTACCTTTTTAGTTTTTTTATGCTAGACATCTTTTTATTTTTTTACCTTTTTAGTTTTTTTATGCTAGACAACGAACCGGTCGTTGTACTGGTTTATTGGTCGGACCGGTTGAATCGGTAGAACCGGATTTACGAACCGAATGCCAATATATAATTTATATAATAACAAATATAGTACGATAATTGGACAGTTTTGGAGTCTTATTTAAAATATTGCCACAAACTTTGAAAGTCAAAAGAAGATATGGTAATGTTTACACATGTCATAACCATACCTTCCTGAAATTTCCTTTTCTTTTACCAGTTTGTTTTTGTTGACAACTTACACTACAACTTAGACTAGGCATATGGCCTATGAAGAAAAGTAGCTGCTTATTCGAGACTATCTACCAAATAAAATAAATCCTTTCCCTAGTTTCCACGCACAAACAATCAAGCTTGCCCTTGCAGGTCAATCTATTCCTTTAGATTCGGTCGATGAATTTTGGAGGAAACTCAAGTTACCAGTATATTGTGAAGATATTACTTGTGACGTCGAGTTGGACGAACTATCAAGAGCAGGATTACACTCAAGAACCTGCAAGGCATAGTTCATTTGTGAACTCCCAAGATCATGATTACACTCAAGAGCCTTGGAGACATAGTTCATTCGGGTATCTAGAGACTGATGATTATGTTGGTTACATCAGTCCAGACGTGAACTATCAAGTGCCTGGTGAAACAAGTCCGTTCATAAATCAAGATATTTACAGAAAAAAACCATTCAAGGATGATCCTGGTGAACCAAGTCCGTTCATGACACAAGATACAGACGGACAAGGTTTTTTTACCAACCTTTTAAACACACCGGGATATGATTTCATGGGGTTGAACCAAGATATTGTCGGACAAAGTTCTTTCGCCAACTCTACAAGTGCGCCAGGCTATGACTTCATGGGGTTGAACCAAGATCAAGCATCACAGGTGATACACAACTATATTCATCTAATTCCAAAAATCTTCCATGTGTATGTTACACGCATACATAACGTGTTAGGTGATGGAAATTGTGGGTTTCGGGCGACAGCTTCTGCTCTCGGGTACGGTGAAGATGAATGGTTATTTATCCGGAGATCACTGATGGAAGAGCTACTCGAGTTTAGAAATAAGTACACTAAGGCTTTCTTAGGCTCATTCAAAGATGTGTTCACGTCCTTGGCTTGGTCAGGATCGGGGTTTGCACCTGAAAAACACTGGATGATTATGCCAGAGGCAGGATTCTTGATTGCGAACAAGTTTAATGTGATCGTTCATTTTTTATCTCAAGAAAAAAGAAACAGTTCTACTTGTTTTTCGCTTTGGAGAGGCCCTCACGAGTTCCCAGAAAAAAAAAATAATTACAATTGCATACGTGAATGGTAACCATTTTATAATGGTAGAATTGCAAGGAGAGTATCCAATTGCCAGCACAAACAACCTATGGAAATTAATGAGAGAAAATGATGCAGCTGGCTGGGAGAATATATTTGAATCACGTCAAAATATGTATAAGTCTTGGATAGCACAACCTGCTACATTTGGGGGGTGTATAGATTAAACCTCGGTATGTAAATTATTAAATGATAATAATTTTGTAAAAAAGTACTTATTTTTATATAGCTTTTGTTACAGCTATAAATATAATTTGATAAATTATAACAATAAAAACTAATAATAAATAATATATCATTACTACTACTACTACTACTAATAATAATAATAATAATAATAATAATAATAATAATAATAATAATAATAATAATAATAATAATAATAACTAATTAAATAATAAACAAATACTAAATAACTAATAATTAAATAAAAGAATGAAAAAAAGACAACAAAAAGACAAAAAAGACTAAAAACAAAAAGTAAATAATTGATGGATGTGATGTTTTTGATAGGGGGTGTAATTAGTAAATAGGGGGGTGGGAATAGAATGAGCCTTTAAATAAACCCTTTTTATTAAATTCCAAGTAACTTAAAACACCTTTTAATTAGCTCAACGTTTTAACGATTGTAAAATTATGTTTTTAATGGTCTAGTTATTTTCGAATCATAGTATGATACAAACACTTCAACAATTATATTTATCACCCGCACGTTGCAGCGGAATCTGCAACAGAATCTACAATATGAGGTTGGTTCAGAATTTAAACTTTAAATGATAAAAAAAAAATAAACATATATAAGTAGTGTGTGTGTGTATATAAGTACCTACTCTTTGCGGCGGGGTAATTTTAACGGTAATTTTAAGCACAAATTTCAAGCCAATGTGAGTTACATGACATTGTGAGAAAGAAATCCGGTTTTCTGGCATCATGGACTAATGTCATGGCGTCCGGGAATCAACAATTTATTTGTAGTGTAACAAAGAATACACTATCCCCCTTAGGTCCGAATCCTAGTATGAAAGAGTGCGATCACATACATTTAGTAATTATGACTATATGAAAACATTTATCATTAAAAAATAACCACTTCACCTTTAGATGGCGATCTTCATTTTCATTTGTCTCAATCTACATCTACATGTTAACTAAATCACATATAATAATGTAACATAAATTGAGTCATAATTACTTATACGAAACTTATACTTAAATGAACTATATAAACAAAAATACTTACTCTAAGAAGCTCGTTGACAATCTATTTTTATAGGCAAAACAACTAAAATATATAACAGAGCTGCTGGAACCTCTAACAAAGATTTAGACAACAACAACAACCATACCCAGTAAATCCCACAAATAGCAGAACTATTGGTAGGGTCTGGGGGAGGTGGGATGTAGGCAAACCTTTCCTATATTCAAGAATAGAGAGGCTGCTTCCTGAGAGACCCCCGGCTCCAAAACAACCAACAGACAGGTAGACGAAAAACAGGTAAGTAAATCACGTGGCAGTAGGCAGATAAAGTGTAAAAGAAAAATCACGTGGCAGTAGGCAGATAAGTCATCAGTAAGCAACATATATGCATATATACAAGAAAAATCATCATATGTTGGTCTACCTAAAGTGTAAAAGAATCTAACCCCCCCCCCCCCCCCCCCCCAAGGCACAGGTAGGACACGTCTAAATCTAACAAAGATTTAGAGAAAAAACCAAAAAAATTACTAAATAGATTAAATAAAAAAAGAAGATTTACACCGGTTAGACTACTTAAGACAATTCTACGACTCTCGCTCGACACCTCGGACGCCGCTTGCCTCGATACTGTCGTGTCTCCACTTCCTGGTGACGAACTCATCGATACAAAACTCAAATTGCAGCTTGGTTATTAATCAAAAGCTTCCAAGAAATCAAAACTTTGGTACAATCTTGACTAACAAATTTTTAGTTAACAATTAAGAAAAAACAAAAATATGTACTAACCGACATCCATCAAGCTTGCTCATCAACCTAGGTT
The DNA here is from genome assembly GCA_030545235.1 of Helianthus tuberosus. NCBI lineage: Eukaryota > Viridiplantae > Streptophyta > Magnoliopsida > Asterales > Asteraceae > Helianthus > Helianthus tuberosus. Next base: position 132,219,413 of record CM060387.1, on the reverse strand, counting down.
GACGACTTGCCCACATGTACTTGGCCCAACTCTCTCATCGAGCCCATCCTCCTCATCTCCACCGTAAGTCTCACCTTGTCCCATATCCAAACCTTATGTCCCTCGCTCCCAGCATTAGATTATATTACAAATAGGGGAGTGGGTTACAACCAGCTTGATCCTATAGCAAAGCATGATCAATATTGATAAAATATTGAAGTCGTAGACAAACTATATTAATTTATAGAAATTAGACAAACACGCCATTGTACTTTTGTATTGTTTCCGGTTTCATACACAAACTAATGTTTTAGCTGGATCACATTCTTGTACTCATAATCTACCATTACCAACATTTCATAATTTTCATCCACAATGGTTGTGATTATTTAACATTTTCGTATCCTATTAAGCGCCTAAAATTGGAATAAAAAACATAATACGACTAATAAATCCATTTACCAATAATCAAATTAGATCTCTATAAATTTACCAAAATGACTGGTACAAAGACAAATATGCAGTACCAATTCACATGCTCTATAACAAAGCTTGGGCCCTTGGCCTGCAACGGCCTCATTTGTAGGGCTGAGCAAGATTTTCGTTAAATCTAGCAACCCAAACACCCATGACCCGACCTGAGAAAGACCTGAAATGGACCAATTATGCATACTCGATTCGGTTCCTGGTTATAAATTTGGTAGTCAAAACAGGTTCGATCTAGCCCATGTATAAACCCAAATGTGAAACATTTTGGCCTAAAAAAAACATATTCAGTCCTGACTCGACCCTAGACCAACCCAACCTGAAAAGACTTAGACTGACCCACTCCATAATCTAATTGATCAGGTTTTTGGTTTCAATTTTAAAGAAACTTTGGATTCAGGTTCGGTTTTGACTTTTAAATAACCTGACAACCAGACATGGGACTAACCCAAGAGCGGACCGATATGCGGTTTGTTTCTTGGACTTAATTTTGAGATGAATTTAGTTTGGGTAAAATCCCGACTATTATGTGGCGTTTTTTTTATAGTTTATACGGTTAACGCATATTGTCTCTATTATTCGGACATATGTCATAGAGGACACACCAAATAATTTTTTTATTTGATACTAATTCTACAGAGAGTGTCACTGACCCATGCAGAAATAAAAACCATATTTAGTAAGCATTCACTCAAAAATATTGTAAAACACTAATACCTTGTAGTAGAGAAGCTACACACGCTCCCTTGATGAATTACCAAAAGTGTTCATTAGAATAGTCATTGTCCATTAAACAAGTGTGACAAAACTTGGCTCCAAAAGATCTGATCTAAACAGTGTCATTCAACATTTACTTATCAATCAACTGCATCACACATAATACCTTGATTAAGTCAAATTTGCCAACTCCACCCAATAAAATAAATCATTGGGCTAAAACCACATAATCCCAGTTTATTATTTTACATATAAACTTGGAAATTATTTTACATAATCCTAGTGTATTTTACACTAAAAATCTGAAGAAATTAAACTTTCAGAGTTTTCTAATGATATATATAATACAACCAAAACTCACATCCAGTGGATTTTATACGATTATTAGAAAACCTGTAAAAATCAGGAAGTGAGCTGAAAATTCAACAGACTTTTTTACGACTTTTAAGTATATTTTTAGTTCTTATTTCATGGTTTATCTACCACATTCTTAAGCTCACAAATAACCCTGTTTAGTTATATGGTTTTAGAAATGAAAGTACCTGAAATGTCTTAATTTTGAGTCCATTCGTAGTGCCTTTAAGGATTGTTGTATCCAGGACTACTCTTGAGACGATTCCTGCAGAACTATCCTTACCTAAGTTTCTTATGCTATATATACCAAAATACTTCCAAGTCTAACTATTCCCTACTTTAATTTTTATTCATGTCATTAATCTTACATTCTTACAGATCAAAATACACTTGATTCCATGACCAGGACTGCAATATATGTTCTTCATTTTGATATTCGAGCTTGCATTCACAATAGAGACACAACCATCACCAAAGTAAGATACCGGACAATGGATATGTTTACTTGTTTGGATAGAGCATGTAATTGGGCTTCTCTTTGCAATACTAAAAGATCATTACTTAGGGTATGTTGACATTTGAGATCAAACACTATTGATATCGCCTTTTGAAAACAAAGAATGATGCGAATTCTATTGATGTAAAATACCTAGTTATCAAACATTTTTTTGTTTCTAGTAAAAAAAAGAATTTAAAACAAGTAAAAAAGAACTGTGATGACTTTTAGCAAGTAGAATGTATAGGAGGTCCAGACAGGTCCAAACAGGACACTTTTGCCCAACCTTTTTTTATTTTCTTATAAAAAGTTAATGTGGCAAATAAAATTATGATAATAATACCAAACCATAATATTAGGATGTTTTGTACATTAAGAATACACTTAAGGTGATTTCCTGACCCGTTTGATCCTTTCACCCATTTTGACTCGTCTGTTTTAAAGCTGTTTTTTTATTGTCTACATGACTACACGTAAATAACATATGTTCTACCTTATGTGTATGAAACATTTTTATCGTGTTAAAATCACTTCCGAAAACCCCAAAACAGAAGGTGCATGTCTACACGAGTTAACGTAACGACATAACTGACACAAGCTGAGTCAATAGGTGGCTCATTTTGGCTATTCTTGAATCATGTTGAAACAAATATCTACACAGCAAAAGGGGTACCCACTAAAAGGTTCTTTAGATCACTTCAAGAAATACCAACCAGTTGATTAAAGATTTAAACTTGATACGAATAACTTCAAGTTTGATTATCCTAGGTCTAAAGAATCAGTTCAAATATAAACAAAAAGGGCCATACCTGTATTGTAAAGATCCAAAACCACTAAACAGTCGCCACCACGAGCAATTGCAATAACTGATACACAAATCTAAGCTGCAAACCATATAGATAAAAAAAAGATTCAAATTTTACTCAAAATATGATGTTTTCTTGCACAATAAAACCATAGATGACAAGCAGCTGCAATAATTGATCAATCTTAGGCTAGAAAACCCGAAAGAAGAACATATTTTTAACAAGAAAGACACCTACAAAAAAGAACATGTTTTAACAAAAAAAGATTCACACCCACAAGCTCCAGCAATAGTAAACAACCGTTATAAAATTAAAAATAGACAATAAGTTCGCAATTCAAATGAATAATCGTGTGATCCGTAAACCTAGAGTGATTGTTACCTTTAGATCTGAGATTTGAATGCCCTAATTTGGAGAATTGATTGATTGATTTGGGGATTTATATATTATGCAGTAGGGGTGTGATCAGACGGCATTTGTGTGTGTAAACCAACTATAATGATTGCCGAGAAGTCGAACCGGTGCTTATGATTCCATCCTTCAATGTGCAGGCGCTTGATGTTCAACAACGTGATGAGTTGTTGTCCAAGAATCATGTAGGCGACAAATTGGGGGCAAATTTGGGAGAAAATGATGAAAAAATTGGGGGAAAAGGCATGACCGATGGTATGCCGTCTTAAAATTGAGGGAGGAAATTACATTTTACTCCTAAAATGTATTATATAGTATTATAGATTATAGATATAGATAGATTATAGATAAATATAATATTATTATTTCGCTAATTTATAAACTCGCGTACTACACGAGTTTGAAGATAAAAATAATGTAATTTTATAATATGTAAACAAATTTACATAAATGAATTATTCTTATTAAATCAAACATTGTAAAATCAAGATACACATTTACAAATTTCTAAACACTTTTTTATACACGACATTTGTAGTTTTGTTTGTAATTTGACCATCCTCATCAAGTATCGTCATCTCTACTTTTTGCTCTGGACAATGCCACATATTATTGGTCATGCATAAAAACTGTTTTTTTAGAAACAAACCAATTTTACATAGCACCTGACTTTGATCAAATATTACTTATGCATAAGGTATGCTCCTAAACAAAGCGATTATCATAGTTACCGATAAGGTTCCTCACTGTAATAAACAATAAATTGGTAACCTTGAGCGAAAAAGGTAAATCTAAATAAGGAATTTCAAGCATACAATTAAAATACATATGATATAAATTTGTTTGTGAAGACAAATTTATATATGGAATCACATATGGTAGTGATGAAACCGTGAATAATAACTACATAGAGAATATAGATCGATTAGAAAACTTACCTGGTGTGAGTTAGCTTGCAGGGAGAGATCGGTGATTATGAGGGTTTTTTGTGAGGCTACAAAGAGGAGCAATTCAATTATAGGAGTTTAAAGGGGGTCTAATTACGATTTTTAATTCTAATCTAGAAAACCATAGTAAATCTATTAAAGTTTGTTTTCCATTGGTAACATCATAATCGAATTCATATTAAACTTAAAAGGCTTATAGATCAAATTAACTTGTATTTTAAAAGCTCAATTACGTTGAAAATTTTCAAGTGGCATTTTATGGAATCATTTTAAAAAGCTTATAGATAAAATTAACTTGTATTTTAAAATCTTAATTACATTAGGAATTGCCAAGTGGCATTTTATGGAATCCTCGTCGAAGCCTCTTGTGCCCCGTCCTCCCTTATATATATATATATATAGGGTAATGTTCATGCGAGAACCACCCTTATTGCGAGAACCGCGAGAACCAATGTGAACACAACCTAAAATAGCTAAAAAACTTAACCCCCCCACCCCCCCCCCCCCAAAAAAAAAACCTAACCCCCCCCCCCCCCCAAGCTAAATGCTAAAAACTAAAACCCCCAAAAAACCTAAAAAAAGCCTAACCCCCCCCCCCCCAAAAAAAAAAACCTAAACCCCCCTCCCCCACCCCCCAAAAACCTAAACCCCCCCCCCCCCCACCAAGCTAAAATGCTAAAAACTAAACCCCAAAAATCTAAAAAAAATCTAAAATATATTTTTTTTAATATTTTTTATGTTAAAATCGCTACTTTTAGTAGCCAAATTTTTTTTTTTTTAAATTTTAATATTTTTTTTTGCTTCGAAAAGTAGCGATTTTTTTATAAAAAATATTAAAAAAAATTTGTGTGATTTTTAGCTATTTTTAGGCATTTTTGGTTGTGTTCACATTGGTTCTCGCGGTTCTCGCAATAAGAGGTGGTTCCTAACGGATCTTTGTCCTATATATATATATAATTTTCTCTTCAAGTTGGTTGAGGAGATCTTCTGTTCTTCTGTTTAACTTGATTTCCAAATAATCAATCATACCATGATGATAAAATTGAATTATTTGTTCATCTGTCAATTTTGTAGGATGGTGTACTTGAAGCAACAGAAGACCAGTTCCATCTCCTGCTTCATTTGTTCTTTCCACCACTGTGAATCCTTGTTGTTCACTGTCAAATCTAAATGCCATGTCTACCAACTGTTGTTGCAAATTGTATAGAATTAGAGGAAATTCTGCACATACTTTTTGTGAAACAAAATTCTTGAATTCTGGGAACCTTTCTGTAACTGGTTTTAAACATTGCCACCAGGGTGTATCTAAAATCCTTGTTCTAAAGGATTCAAAAGTTCTGTGTATAACTGTTTTATCTTCCTTTTTCTCGAGCCTCTGTAATAGCTGTGTATTTTTTGCTTCGAGCATTGCTACTTTTTGTTTTAACAAATTATTCTCAATTTTTATTTGTATGCCCTGTGTATCTTTTGCCTTGTCTTCAAGCTGTGTTTTTAATGATAAAATAAGTTCTTGCTGAGCCTTTATATACTGTTCAGGATCTGTTTTGGCCATATCAGAAAAACTTTTAACCTCTTCAGGTTCTATGTAAAAATTTTGTATACCAAAACTATCTCTTACTACCTGAAGAGCTTCAGCAAAACTTGTATAACCCTTCCAAAATGATCCCCCTTGACAAGTTATGTGTTTTACCACTGTTTCCCATTTATTAAAAATACCAATTTTTGTACCTCTAAATATCACATAATGAGTGAAATTTGGTTTTGTTTTAAACTGTCTTTCAGGTGTTTTTAAACTTTGTTCCTGAAAGTAAATGCTTAGAGCATTTAAAACCTGTACTTTGAATGTTGAAGCTTGTGGCATGGTTTGAATATGCCATAAGTTATCTAGTAAACATTGTTGTTTATCTGTAAGTTTCATTCACATAATAAGACGGAACTTTTTGTCAACTTCATTGCATATCTGTAAAGCATATGTTCCAAATTCAATCACCGGCTTAGGTGAAAAATTGGTGTGCAAAGGTCGTTTGCCAGCTGCCTTTGACTGCTGTTGTTTATAAAACTGTCCCATCATTATCTGTGGTAATGAGGTGTGAGGAGAACTGTATATTCTTTCTGTTGACTGTAGATATGACTGTTGAATTTTTTCTTCATCCTTGAGACTGTATTTGTTTGGTTTACATAGAAGGACTTCTCCCCATCCTTCTTTGCATCCATCTGTTTCAATAATTATATAATCTGTAACTAATGGTAACTCTAATGGTTTAATGTTTTTGACTGCTTTTTTTAATTTCTTTAACTAGTTTAATATCTTCTTGATTAAAATACCTTTGACCATTCTTAGTGGTTTTACTATATAAAGGTCCAACTAATTTTGACAAGTTTGGAATAAATTTTCTAGCATAGTTTACTAGACCCAAAAAGGCTTGTATTTGTTTTAAGTTTTCAAATTTTTCTGGAAAATTTAGAATTTTTGTAGAAATATGTGGTTTTAATTCTATTTTTCCATTTCCAATTTCTAATCCTAAGAAAGAAAATTTTCTTTTAAAAAGTTCAATTTTTCTTTTTGAAACAACTATACCATTTTTCTTTATTTCTTCAAAAACCTGTTGTAGATGTTTCTCATGTTCCTGCACTATATTACTTGCAACTAAAATGTCATCAATGTATACTAAGCAAAAATCAAATTTTAAAAATATACTGTCCATAAATCTTTGAAAAATTGAAGGTGCATTTTTTAGTCCAAAACTAAGGACATTCCATTCATATTGCCCTTCTGAACATGTAAAGGTTGTCCATGGTTTAAAACTTTCTTCTAACTTTAGCTGGTTATATCCTGATTTTAGATCAAATTTTGAAAATACTTTTTTATTTTGTATAAGATTTAGTAAACTATCTTTATTAGGAATATTATACCCATCATCTATTGTATTATCGTTTAATCTTTTATAATTATAGACTATCCTAGCTTTTCCTCTTTTTATTTCACTGTGATTTCTTACTAAAAAAACTGTGGATCTATGAGGACTTTCTGATTTTCTAATTAATCATTGATTTACCATTTCAGGGATTTGTTTTTTGAACTCTTCTTTATCTAATGGGCTGTATTCTATATTAGATGTTCTGATTATTATATCAGGATTTTTTAATTTAAATTTACAAATATATTTTACATTTGATTTTGTTATATCTTCCCCAATATATCCTATTTTTTCTAAATGTAATATCATAGGATGATTTACACTTTTTGTAATATCTTGCCCTTTCTCTATTTCATGACTTTAAAAATCTATTAAAAGTTTTAATGACTCGTTTTCTATAAACTTTTTTCTGTTCTGTGTTTTTAAGAAATCTAAATTCCCTTTATCCCCTCTTTTTTTAACAATTTGTGTTGTATTCATGTATCTAAGGGTTGGTATTGTGTATAATTGTTTACTTAGTGTTATAAAATTCCTTGTGATTGTTACTGCACCATTTAATCCTAATATGAAATTTAATCCTATTACAAAATCTTTTGATTTTATATTTGGTGGATTAATATTTATCTGTGGCATATCATATTTTATACTGTAATTGTTTGCAAAATCTAAGAATTGTATTCCTATTGGTTCTAAACAATGTGTAATATGTATTAATCTGTCCTCTACTGTTCTTGTACTTAATTCATATGATAATTTTTTATGATACTCTATAGGTGCCAAACTGTATGAGATTAAGCTCTTTGTAGCTCCTGTATCGACTAATGCTGTTAAATCTATGTATTTATTATTATCTAACCATAAACGACATTGTATATTTATCATGTTTGTTGATCCTTGTGTTTGTATGTAAGTTTGATCATCTGGTTTTTGTAGAGCCATTTTACTTATTTCTTCTGTTTTAATTAATCTCTCAAGTTCTTCTACTTTGTTTTCTAAGTTTTTTTATTTTTAAACTATGTAACTCCATTGTTAATTCTAGTTTCTCTATCCTTTCATTCTCATTATTTTTGAAACTGGTTTTAACTTTAGATGTTGTAGCTATATCTTTATCATAAATCTCCTTAAGACATTTAAAACAAATTTATGTAAAACATTTATTACATTGTGATCTTTTTTCTATACTAGGGTAATATCCACAATTGTAACATCTTATGTGATTATTTCCTTTATTTTGTTTCCAATCATGTTCACAATTTTCTTCTGTATTCATATATGTATAAGTTACTTTTGCTGTTGGGTTTTCCTCTTCACTGTAAATACTATATATTGATTCATTATCAGATTCATCATCTGTTCCTAGAGCTTCTATTTCATAATCTTATAATTGTTCTATTAAATTAGCTATTTCCATATTTTTTCTTTTATTTGGACATTTATTAGCTAAGTGTGTTGTTTCTCCACAAGTATAACATCTGCATTTTCGTGTTTGTGGTTTTTAACATATTTATTTGTATTATAATTTTTTCTATAATTTCTATTATATGTTGTGCTTTTTCGTATCTTTTTCTTTTTATCATAAACTCCATAAGCTTGTGGTGTATAAATTGTTGTTTTACAGAATGCATAAGCATTTCTTTTTAATTGTTATTGTAATGCTACTTCTTTGCATTTTTCTTCTAGTATACCAAATGTATAAGTTATTCTTGGTCCTATTCCTAGACTTTGTTGTGTACCATAATTTGTTTTCCATGCTTCATGTATAGATTTTCCTAAATCACCTGGTAATTTTATAAAATATTTATCACATAGATTATTATCCATTGCTTTTCCTGTTTGTGATAATAATCTTGTAAAATCTAGTGTGAATTCATTTATGTATTTCATATCTGCTATACTTAATTGTTCTAGATTTCTGATAGCTGTATCCTGTATTAGAGAATTATTTTTTGCTGGATCAACTCCTAATATAAGTGTTCTAATTTGTGATGTAAAATTATAAGGATTATCCCCTAATGCTTTAAGATTATTTATTTCTTCTGGATTTTGTGTTTTTTTACTTTGCCATATTCCTAATGCTATTGGCCCTAATGTAGTTTCTAAATATGAAAACATATCCATGCTATCTTTTTTATTTGTTTCCCATAATCTTACTACATTTTGTTCCCATGTTAAAACTTCATCTATCCATAACTGTGGTTTTTTTTGTTCTAATAATAACATATTTCCACTGTATATTTGTCCTGTAGGCAATCTTCTTCCTTTTCCTATAGAATTAGATTCTTGTTGATAATTAATTGTTGGTTGTGTCCATGGTTCTCTGCCATGACTTTCGTGTGTACCACTATATTCTCCTCCCCATTTTATTTTTGGTCTTTTTAAGGGATTAAACATTTGTGTATCCATAAAATTTTGTTCTTGTTTGTAAAAATCTGATAACATTACTTTTCCTTTAATAATATCTTCGACTAATGGTAAATTATAATATTCTTGTAATTTTTTATAACTTTCTTCATAGTCCATACCTAATTCTGTTATACATTCTATAATCATGTCATCTACCTCTTCTTGTATATTTATTTATGTAAATCTTCGATCTATAATTTGTTCTATTGTTTTATTTGTTTCTTCTACTTTAAAACAATCTATTGATTCTTCTTCATAATCTAATAGTGTGTAATCCATTGTTTCTTCTTGTTCAAATTTTAAAAATTTTATATCTATTTCATCTTCTTCATTATCTGTATCATATGTAGAAAGTGTTTCTTCTTTATTTTCTTCCTCGATATTCATAAAATGATATTCTTCATCATTATTTTTCTCTGTTTGTTTTTCTTTAAAATCAATATACCTTAACTTTTGTTTTCCATCAATTTCTTCATATATATAACTTTTCTTAGGTATCAAAACTGTATTTTCTTCTTTTTCTTGTAAATCTTCTAAATCCCATTCTAATCCTGTTAATTGTTCTGGATCTATTTTTATTGGTTCTATCATTTGTATAGATTTTAATGCAATTGTTTTTACTATTCCTTCTATGTTTACTTTATATTTCATTCCTGAGCTATTACTAGCTTTTCCTAGTACTCATATACTTACTAATAGGTTATTTCCTTCATATTCTTCGTATCTTTTTGTTTGTAGGGCTATTTTAATATTTTGTAAATCTTTAACATCTTTTAAAATATCTGGTGTACAATAGAATATTGCTATGTTTTGGCTTAAATCTACCTCCATACCAGAGATTATAGCTTTTTTCATATCCGATTTCCAACTTTTATCAAGTATTAGTGCTAATAGTTTTGTTCCTAAGTTTTTTCTTCCTAAAGCTTTAACTCCTATTACTATTAATCCTGTGTGTACAAAGTTTTTATTTTGTTTTTTAATTTTTTCAATAGTTTCTGGTGACAAAAGATCTAGGGTTACTGTATTATCTACTACCCTTAAACTTTCTTCTCTACTACTTCTTATAAGAGTTGTGTTTATGTTTAACCTTCCTGTTTGATATAATATTCTTGGATTTAATATATCTAATTGATGTTGATTATATAATTCCAAGTTTCTGTCTAAATCTATTTCTTCTTCTAGTTGTATTATATGTCTATTACTATTAGATCCTGACCCCCTTCTAATTATTCTATTTAAAAAACCGTCTGATGTTATATTATCATTTATATTACTTGTAGAATTTCTAGCTTCCAGTATAGTTCTACTTCTTCCTAAAAAAATATTATTATTATTCATTTTCTTGGCTGCCAATGTGTATACAGGGTAGGTTTTTTCTCTGTTTTTAATTTTTGTAAAGCTTCTGTTATTTTTTCAACTTCTAAAGGTATATTATTTTCAGTATTATTTTTATTTTTTCCTAGTTCGTTAATTAATATATTAGACTGATTTTTTATATAATCTAGGTTTTGTGATAATTTTTTAATTTCTACTGTTAAATTTTCTAATGTTTGTTTATTATTTATAGCTTCTTGTTGTAAACTAATACTTAGATTTATAAATAAATCTACTAAAGTGTTTAACTGTGAGTTATTTGTATGTAAAGTATGTTCACAAAGGTCTTTAATATTACAAACTATAGTAAAATTATCTGTTATAAAAGGTTTTCGGTGAGCTTTTTCAGAAAGTTCTAAATTTAAAAATTCTAAACGCTTGATTGTTTGAGAAGTACCAATGATTAATAAATTCCAACTCTCTTTAGCTTTTATCCCTTATTCCAAATTTCTCTTAAACATTTTCTTATATTCCAACTTTTTAAAGAACAATAATAATATACAAACTAATCGATTAAACGATTTTGTCTATATATTCTTTCTTTTAAATTAGCTCGTTGGTATAGATAATACCTTAAACGATATTCATTTATATAGTCTAACCAATCTGCTGATTGTAAAGAAAGAATTAGTCTATCATATCTTTTTAATCTATTTAAAAGTATTCTAATATAAAAACTAGTCATAATAGTTAACCCTTTCGTTTATGATGTTATCAAAGCAACTATCTTTCCCACAATCTTCACCTAAGAGAGTTTTCCAAAAATACCGGCATAACACGCCATAAAAGGAACTTGTCTTAGTCTATTAGATTTTATGAAAGCCTTTGCTCTGATACCAATATATCAGAGAGGGTGGTGATAGGAGAGGGTGGTGATAATGATGATGAAAATAAAAAAGAAAGCTAAAACTTACTTTGATGGAGATATGCACAGCGGATGATGATGGATTGAGAGTATGCACAGCGGAGCAGAAGGTTGCAGAAGAAGGGGTTTTTTATTTTTATTTTTTTTATTTTTTTATGTGTGTTGGAATATAATATGAAGAACTGGAGAAAATTTGGGATGTTAAGGGAGTGGAGATAAAGAGATGTGGAGAGAGTTTTAGTGTGCCATTGAAGTAGTAATCTTATTACTTGTAATGGTTCTTCGTATTCTTCAACGATTTACAATGCCTCTTTATATAGGCAGAAATAATACATAAAATTCTTACACCTAGTTCCTACTCTAGAGTCTAAAAAGAAAAATTATGTTACAATTTCAAACCTAAAGAAGAAATTTAAAACAAACAAACAAAAACAGTGTATAGAAAGTCTAGCTATCTTTTTGTGAATAATCGAACCGTAGAATCGTCATGGCTTTCGTCATATATTTTGTTTTGTATCTTCTGTCGTCATTCCTTGCGTCATTTCTTCTAGAAGTCTCTGTGTGTACTGTCTATTGACTGTGTGTCACACCCTCAAAATCCACACGCGGAGTACTACCGCGAGATGTGTGACTGACCAGGATCTTAGCCACTAATTATCTTGAACCAGTTAGTTGTTATTACAAACGTTAGTATAATTAGTGACCCAATTTAAATTATTCAAAACATAGTTGAGTTTGCAGCGAAAAGGGGAAAGAAAACACATCGTAATTTAAAACCACAAGTTACGTTAACATGAAACTTACATACCACACACTCCATCCGATTGCAACGTCCGTGCAGAGCTGTATCGAGCAACCTGCAAAGCATGCAGTGGAGTGTCAACATAAAGTTGGCGAGTTCACGTGTTTGTAGTTTTTCCAGTTTTTAATTCCAAAAACTTGTTTTAACCAGTTAATTTATCCGTTTATACACGCCATGGGGAGCTACCCCAAAAGTGAGCGACTAAACTGTTTTACAATACCGAATACTTACTTAACCGTACGTTTTCGCAGTGCCCCGTTTGTCAATGTTCTATCATCATTGGCGGTTTGCCTGAGTCTATTAGTTCACTCCCGTTCCTAGTAACAAGGGTCGGTGTGAGGCTGGTTACACCTAAATAGCGCTATTAACTAATAACCCGTTCGCCTGGCCCCGGCGACTAATCGGTATTAAATGGTAGGGACTTGAGTGATAGATTTTCGTTTAGTGTTGCTCGTTGCATTTCCGTACAAACAGTAATTAACTAAGAGTTTCCAGTAACAAGGGAAGTAAGTAAGTTTGTTCCCAGTAACAAGGGAAGAAAAGTAAGTTTGTATCCCTCACAAGGGGATAGTGTTGTTACCCGTATCCCACACAAGGAGATAGAAATACCGTATCCCGCACAAGGAGATAGTAAGCAATCCCAAACCAGGAAAAGTGTTTCGTTCCATTTCCCAACCACCGGGAACGCATGCTTTAAGTAAAAAGTAGTGAACTCACCTTTGCTTTGCTCGGTAGTAAATTTACTCGTGTTAGGTTGGTCAACCATACCCTATTATGGTTATACATATTTATTAGGTTCGTGTGCAAGTAACGTCGCGTATAAACTACACGTATCTAACACGTAGCACGTAAATTCGCATTTCATATAATACACACACTTTGCATAATGTACAGTAACACGTTTCATACCAGCAAGCATGTTATTAGGCCTATTCTAACGCATGAACAATTAATCAACATCAATTAGACATCAACAGTAACAGTCAAACAACAACACTCGTACATAGTCCATAACACCCATTTTGTTCGGCCCAATAACCAAGTGAAGTAGTCCAGTCGAAACTAGGTAGTCTCGACTCCAGACTATGAGGTCTCGAGTCGCAACCTAGCGTTTTCGAGTCGCAACCGAAGATTTCGAGTAGTGCATACCCGAGTCGAGACTATGAGGTCTCGAGTCCGGTCTCGAGTCGAGATCAGGAGATTTCGAGTCGTCACCAAGCTAGTCTCGACTCCTGGAATGTGTTGTCTGGTTTCGAGTTGTCAAACAATGGTCTCGAGTCGCAACCGTAAGGTCTCGACTCGCAAACTGTGCAGATGTTTCTAGAACTGTAACACCCCGAAAATTCACGTCCTATAATGTGTTGACACGTGTCATAAAGTTTGAACGTGTGAAAGAATGTTATAAAAGGACTAAAGTTGACAAACAGGGAAAGTATGTGACTTTACGGGTTCTGAATGTCAACAGTGAATAAATATACTTCATAATAACCCTACAGGATGTTTATAACGTCAAATGAATAAATCATGGATCATACGAAGCAAAAAGTGAGAGATTTCAAACTACAGGGGTTAAATGTGTCAACATGTTTAAAGATATACCTCTGAGTGACCTTTTGACAAACCCGAAGCTTTGTAAATGTTAATTATGCTCACTAGAATGCACGATATAAATTTCATAAAGTTTCGTTAACGTATGAGAAAGTTATGGTCAAATTCGTGTGCGAGGGGTTAAAGTGCAAACGTTGAAAGTTAAGACTTTTCGGGTTAACATGAAGTGTCCAGGGACTTGGCAAAGTGGGTATAAGTCCTAAGGCCCTTGTGGGTATATTATAAGGGGTCAAATTGCAAGTTTCTAGCTCAATTGACCTTTCGGAAGGGCCAAGGGGTGTGATGCAACATCAAGAAAACGTTTTTGGCTGATCAGAAGGTCCATGCGGCCCGCATGGACATTGAAGAAACTTGAGGCGGGCCGCCTCAGGAGCCCAGAAGCAGAAAACGTGCACAGCAGCCTGTAAACGCAGAGAACCGACCCTTTTTCGACATTAATGCAATGTGGGCGACCCCTAAACAGTCCTAGACACTAGGAACACATGTTGGAAGGTTGTGGTTACCTGGTAGACTTGTTTGTCATTGTTTTGTGGTGATTGAAACCACTATAAAAGGGCCTTCAAGTCACAAACATTCCTCACACCATTCTCTTGCCATCTGATCAACTCTGGAGCTAACGTCTGCTCTCAACTGATCATATCTCGTGCATAGGACCCTTATAAGTCTGCTAGTCCTTCTCTAATTGAGTTTAGCTTAGTATTTAGGCTAAAAGTCAAACCGTCGTAATTACGGTTTGACTTCGAGATTAGTCAATAATGGCTCAGTCATATCTCGAATTAAAAGTAGTTATATGTTGGTATTTATGTGGGTAATAAAACCTCAAAAGGGTTTCCCATGATCACCACTCTAACCAGGTCAAAAGTCGGGTCAAACTTATATTTAAAAAGTCAACAGGAAGTCTAAAATGCCATTTATGCATAATTAACATTGTAGATCATATACAACCTGTTGGATCATTGTTATAACTTGGTAATAAGTGTAAGAACATGTCTAAACATGTTCAACCCGACAAATTCCTGTTTAGACCCGGTTCGGAACCGAAAGTCACATAGTTTGACTTTCACTTTGACTTTCAGTTCTGACCCGTTTAGGCATGTTTTAGAAATGCCTCAGAGCTTTAATTGGACTAGGTTACATGTTAGAATAACCCTCTGTGATTATACACCTTGGTTCATTAGTTATCCAATTAATATGCATGTTTTCGTTAATTGTTCATATGTTGACCGTTATGCCCTTATTAACTTAAAACGTGATTTTTGGAAAAGTAAAAGAGTAGAAACCTTATATTCTGATATATAAACTTGTATGCAAAATTTGACATCAGTTTGACGTGTAGATTAAGAGTTATGCTTGTTATCGCAAAATGAATGCTTTATGTTAATAAAATGGCGTAATTAGCGTATAGCCTACTTAAACATACTTTTTGATATCAAATCTTTTACCCACTGATGTAATATATTATTTTGGGATTTTTAAAGATTTTTAATTAATTTTAGGCTGAGCATAACTCATAGTCGTAAGCTTAATCAGGAGCCGAACAACCCCCAGCCCTACACCGCTGATCCGTTTCGAGCTGGCGAGACGATCCGTTTCGCACAGCTCTACACCGCCGGTCCAAAACCCGTATGGACCACAACTGGACTACGAGCCGAACAACCCCCAGCCTTCATATATACCATTGCAACGATCCCTATCTCATCATTCGTATGGTGACCCCACACCCATCTTTCGAGGCCAATTTAATCCGGCCAATTACTTACCAGAACCCGTGGGTTTTAACCCACTGGGGCCAGACGATCACTTCTCCGGTGATAACGCAGACGACATGGACGAGGATACGGACCCCGTCGAACCCGCAAGTGGCACACCAAACCATCCGATCGAAATCTCCGACGGATCTTCATTCCACGGATCACCTTATGTTGGTCCGGACAGCTTCCAGGCAATGTTCACCAGGCACGAGTGGTACTATACACCTCCTCACCATTCGTCGCCTCATGAGCAGCAGCAGCAGCATCATCAAGATTCCTCTGAGGATCACCGATTTGTGGCAGTTACGCCACCACCTCCACCGCCACCAGTACAGCCGGCACCTCCTCAACCGCCAAGGCGTAGGAGAACCGGTGCCCGAATGTCGTCACGAGCAGGGGACTTCCATTTCAGTTCCCCACGTCAGTCCAGTGGCAGCCATTATCCGCCACATCAGGAGGACCCACAAATGGGTGGACCTTCACAACCAGCTGTACCACAGCCACCACCGATGGGTTTTGACAACCCAATTCCAGCGTATACGGGTTCCATGGCATACAACCCGTTTGAACCGCCAAATCACCACAATTATGGCTACGCGGAGGCCGACCCTTACATGGTCGCGGCGAACTACAACACCCAAGGACCCTATGGAGATCCATGGGGAGTAGGGTACCCAACACATGGGTACCAGATACCTCCCAGGCCTATTATTCGGACCCAATCGCAGCCGCCTAGGTTCTCTCCACCTGAGCATGAAGAACTCCTTCAGAGGTTGAATCAAGTTGAACGGGTAGTTCACGAGGACCGCAGGGAGAGACAGACTTTCTTCCAAGGATTAGTAGGATTGATCAAAGGGAAGAACAAGAAGGATCATTGAATCCTTCCTTTTTCTGTATAAGCCCCTGCGTGGGTGTATTTGGTTGATAAGCCCCTATGTGGGTATGTATGTGTGATGAATTGACCCCTGCGTGGGTCTGTTTTCCGTTAACCCCTGCGTGGGTATGATGTTTATTTGTTAAGGTCCCTGCGTGGACTAGTTTGTTTGCTTAAAGCCCCTGCGTGGGCAAGTACTTGTTTAAAACCCCTGCGTGGGTAAGTTGTTATTTGAAAAGACCCGTTTAGGGCAGCGTGTAATATTTTGAATAAATTAATGGAATGGTTGTTTTATAAATTTCATGGTTGCCATTATGTGCATATATAAATTATAAGTGAAGTAAATAAATTAAAATAATTCCTTTTTGAAATAATCTGCCCATGTAAGTATAAATTAAGAATCTTAAAGTGTGAAACCTAGCCTTCGGGTCATCATAAGACCAGGCCAAGATGGTAAGACCTGTTCAAAAGATTCAAATCTAAGTTAACATCTGAAAACATGTTAACACTCCTGGCAGACGTGATTCGTTAAAATCACACGTCATTCTTATAAAGGAATTCTTTAGAAGATTTCCTAACCCAGTTTAATGATCTCCAAATCCTGGGTTTACATCATCAATTAAGATGATCATATTTCTACCATATGTGGTAATATAGCACCTATGGGCCCTGCTCATTTCTAAATGAGCCAAAGGACAGTGGTAGCTATAACTCCCTGTCGAATAAAAGTAATGAACTAGGTTCAAATCTCAAATGCTTTGATTCTCTGAAATCCTAGCATATAATTTATAATTGTCCTTGTGACTAGGCCTATTGTGCCGGTATACCTTAATGTTTTGATTCTCTGAAATCATAGATTAAAATAAAAATGTCCACGTGACTAGGCCTTTTGTGCCACAAATAAAACTGTTGTTGTTTTATAAATTAGGATAATTATTATAGAAATCCTAAATAAATGTGATAAATAAATTAACCAAATATGGTCTCTGTTACCATGGTTAATGAATTTCCCTAAGGGGTAATTCCATAATAAACTCCCAAATAAAATATTGTCCTTGTTTTCTGCAACAGTTCAATTCAAATGGCTGACTCAAATGAAATAAATAGCCATCCAGTGGAGCAAAATGAGAACGCCCAAATTACGTTAACGGGTGCTGAATTAAAAGCGATCATAGACGGCGCTGTTACACAGGCTTTGGAAAGGCAATATGAAGAGTACAGTGGGACTCGTAGTAGGACCCAATCTACACAGCCTTCAAAGCCACCGCCCAAGAAGGACGACCTGAAGAAAAATGATGATCGACGCTCCTCGAACCACAGTGCTCCATCTCAGCAGGTTATACGAAATCAAGGGCCCCGTGACAAGGGTTGCTCGTATAAATATTTTGTTTCTTGCAAGCCCCGGGATTTCACTGGGGAGAAGGGAGCCATTGACTGTATGACATGGCTGGATGAGATGGATATGGTTGTAGACATCAGCGGATGTGCGGAGAGAGACGTGGTTAAGTTTGTGTCGCAGTCCTTTAAGAGTGAAGCGTTAGCATGGTGGAGATCTCTGATTGAGGCCACCGGAAAAATCCCATTGTATAATATGTCGTGGGATCAATTTGTTGCCCTAATCAAGGAAAATTACTGCCCTCAACATGAGGTGGAGAAGATAGAGTCTGACTTTCTATCCTTGGTGATGACAAACCTCGACTGTCAAGCTTACCTGACGAACTTCAACACTATGTCTCGGTTGGTTCCATATTTGGTAACCCCGGAACCAAAGCGAATAGCTCGTTTTATCGGTGGTTTAGCCCCCGAGATCAAGGCAAGCGTAAAAGCTTCTCGGCCAGCTACTTTTAGATCAGTAGCTGACATTTCCTTATCCCTCACACTGGATGCGGTCAGGCAGAGATCGCTGAAGAATAGGGAGGCTGAGAAGAGAAAGCGTGAAGATGATGGTTCACGAAAGTCGAGCAAGAAGCACCGTGGGAACGGTGACAACAAGAAAGGATCGGAGTCGAGGAAAGACGGGCATAATTCTGGTGAAAAGCCCAAATGCAAAATTTGCAAGAAGCAGCACTATGGAAAGTGCAGACTTGAGTCGAACTCTCAGACTCAGTCAAAATCTTATGCTTGTGGTATTTGCAAGTCCACGGATCAAAAAACCTTGGATTGCAAGAAGATAAAAGATGCAACGTGCTACCGTTGCAATGAAAAGGGCCACATTAAAACCAATTGCCCTAAGTACAACAAGAAGCCTGAGGAGGCTAAGAAGACTAATGCTAGAGTCTTCAGAATGGACGCAAAGGAAGCGGTTCTAGACGACAACGTTATTACAGGTACTTTCCTTGTAAATGACGTATATGCTAGAGTACTTTTTGATTCTGGCGCTGACAAGTCGTTTGAAGACAATAAGTTTTGTGAATTGTTGAAATTACCTGTCAAAACCTTAAAAGTGAACTATGAGGTGGAGTTAGCAGATGGCACCCTAGAAACCGTCTCTACTATGTTAGATGGATGTGTTATATCCATTAGGAACCATTCTTTTCCTCTGTCTCTACTTCCCTTTAAGTTGGCTGGTTTTGACATAGTTCTGGGTATGGACTGGTTATCTCATAACCAGGCCCAAATTGTCTGTAACAAGAAACAAGTGGTAATAAAGACTCCGTCTGGTGAATCACTTACCATTCGGGGAGACACCCAGTATGGGCTGCCTGAGCAAGTGACTATGCTCAAGGCTTCAAAATGTTTAAAGAGGGGTTGTGTCATTTATATGGCACAAGTGATTATTGACGAGCCCAAACCAAAGATAGAAGACATCCCTGTCATCTCTGAATTCCCAGAAGTGTTTCCGGAAGATCTACCTGGTTTACCACCAGATAGACAAGTGGAATTCAGAATAGATATCATCCCCGGAGCAGCACCTGTGGCTAGAGCACCGTACAGATTGGCACCCACAGAAATGAAGGAGTTGAGGACACAGCTAGACGAATTGCTAGCCAAGGGTTTCATTAAACCTAGTTCGTCTCCTTGGGGAGCGCCAGTCCTGTTTGTCAAGAAAAAGGATGGATCGATGCGTCTGTGCATCGATTACCGCGAGCTTAACAAGGTCACGATCAAGAATAGGTATCCTTTGCCTAGGATCGACGATTTGTTCGATCAGCTTCAAGGGGCAAGTTATTTCTCGAAAATTGATTTGAGGTCAGGCTACCATCAGTTGAAGGTTAAAGATGAAGACGTGCACAAGACAGCATTTAGGACTCGTTACGGTCATTACGAGTTCCTAGTGATGCCTTTTGGGCTCACTAATGCACCGGCTGCGTTCATGGATCTCATGAATCGCGTTTACAAGCCGTACTTAGATAAATTCGTCATCGTTTTCATCGACGACATTCTTATCTATTCGAAGAACCAAGCCGATCACGAGAAACACCTTCGATGTATTCTCAAACTCCTGCATCAGGAGAAGCTCTATGCCAAATTCTCCAAGTGTGAATTTTGGCTTCGAGAGGTCCAATTCCTTGGACACGTGGTTAGTAAGCATGGTATCCAGGTGGATCCCGCTAAGGTTGAAGCAGTTATGAACTGGCAAGAGCTAAAGACGCCTACGGAGATTCGTAGCTTCCTGGGATTGGCAGGATATTACAGGCGTTTCATTGAAAATTTTTCAAGGATTGATGCACCCCTAACTTCCCTGACCAAGAAGAAAGTAAAGTTCGTTTGGGGCCCTAATCAGTAAGAGTCCTTTGATATTCTGAAGCAGAAGTTGAGCAACGCTCCTGTGCTGACATTACCTGAAGGCACTGAAGAATTCGTAGTTTATTGTGATGCTTCGCACACTGGCATGGGGTGTGTGCTTATGCAGAAAGGCAAGGTGATTGCCTACGCTTCACGACAATTGAAAGTGCATGAAAAGAATTACACCACCCATGACTTGGAGCTGGGTGCCGTTGTATTCGCACTGAAGCTTTGGAGGCACTATCTTTATGGTGTCAAGTGTGTGATCTATTCTGATCACAAGAGCCTTCAGCATCTGTTTAATCAGAAAGAATTAAACATGAGGCAACGCCGTTGGATGGAGACCTTGAATGATTATGATTATGAAATCAAGTATCATCCCGGCAAAGCGAATGTAGTCGCTGACGCCTTGAGCAGAAAGGAAAGGGTTAAACCCATCCGAATCAATGTCAAGCGCATGGAGATAAAGAATAATTTAATTGAGAGGTTGTTAGCTGCACAGAAGGAAGCTGTGTTGGAAGCTAACTATCCTAATGAAAAGTTAGGAGTAACTGAGGAGCAGTTAACCCTTAGCAAGGACGGACTTCTGAAATTAAATGGACGAATATGGGTTCCAATTTTTGGAGGACTTTGTGATGTCATCCTCCAGGAAGCCCATAGTTCCAAATACTCCGTTCATCCTGGAGCTGATAAGATGTACCAGGATCTAAAGGCAAATTATTGGTGGATAGGCTTGAAAAAGTCTGTAGCCACCCATGTAGCTAAATGCTTGACATGTGCGCAAGTCAAAGCCGAGCATCAAAAGCCGTCAGGTTTGCTACAACAGCCTGAACTTCCTACGTGGAAGTGGGAAATGGTGACGATGGATTTCATCACCAAGTTGCCAAAGACAAGGAAAGGCAATGATACAATATGGGTTATAGTTGACAGACTGACTAAGTCAGCTCATTTCTTACCCATCAAGGAGACTTATAGCTCCGATATCTTAGCCCAGTTATACGTTGATAAGATTGTAGCCCTACATGGCATACCTGTGGCTATTATCTCTGCTAGAGATACTAGGTACACGTCGCATTTTTGGAAGAGTTTCCAACAATCTTTGGGCACACGTTTGAATTTTAGTACGGCTTATCATCCTCAGACTGACGGTCAGAGTGAGCGTACTATTCAAACGTTGGAAGACATGCTACGTGCATGTGCGATCGATTTGGGTGGTAGTTGGGATAAGAACCTACCATTAATCGAATTCTCCTACAACAATAGCTACCATACCAGCATTAAGGCTGCGCCTTTCGAGGCATTATACGGTAGAAAGTGTAGATCGCCCGTTTGTTGGGCAGAAGTTGGAGATGTCCAATTATCATGACCAGAGATCGTGTTCGAAACGACGGACAAGATTGTCCAGATTCGTGACCGTCTCAAAGCTGCCCGGGATAGGCAGAAGAGTTACGCAGATCCACAGCGTAAGGATTTTCACTTCGAGGTAGGTGACAAAGTCCTACTTAAAGTGTCACCCTGGAAAGGAGTGATGCGGTTTGGTAAGAAAGGCAAGCTAAGCCCGAGATACATAGGACCTTTCGAGGTTATCGAACGTGTCGGGTCAGTTGCCTATAAGTTAAACTTACCAGAAGAGCTCAGTGGAATTCACAATGTGTTCCACATCTGCAATCTGAAGAAGTGCTTCGCTGACGAATCACTTGTTATACCCCATACAGATGTGCATATAGATGAGAGCTTAAAATTTATTGAAAAACATTTGTTGATTGAAGATCGACAGGTGAAGAAACTTCGAAGGAAGCACGTACCTATTGTAAAGGTCAAATGGGATGCCCGTAGAGGTCCCGAATACACGTGGGAGGTTGAATCCACGATGAAAGAAAAGTACCCTTACTTATTTCAGTAAATCTCGGGTCGAGATTTATTTTAAGGGGGTGAGGATGTAACACCCCGAAAATTCACGTCCTATAATGTGTTGACACGTGTCATAAAGTTTGAACGTGTGAAAGAATGTTATAAAAGGAATAAAGTTGACAAACATGGAAAGTATGTGACTTTACGGGTTCTGAATGTCAACAGTGAATAAATATACTTCATAATAACCCTACAGGATGTTTATAACGTCAAACGAATAAATCATGGATCATACGAAGCAAAAAGTGAGAGATTTCAAACTACAGGGGTTAAATGTGTCAACATGTTTAAAGATATACCTCTGAGTGACCTTTTGACAAACCCGAAGCTTTGTAAATGTTAATTATGCTCACTAGAATGCACGATATAAATTTCATAAAGTTTCGTTAACGTATGAGAAAGTTATGGTCAAATTCGTGTGCGAGGGGTTAAAGTGCAAACGTTGAAAGTTAAGACTTTTCGGGTTAACCGGAAGTGTCCAGGGACTTGGCAAAGTGGGTATAAGTCCTAAGGCCCTTGTGGGTATATTATAAGGGGTCAAATTGCAAGTTTCTAGCTCAATTGACCTTTCGGAAGGGCCAAGGGGTGTGATGCAACATCAAGAAAACGTTTTTGGCTGATCAGAAGGTCCATGCGGCCTGCATGGACATTGAAGAAACTTGAGGCGGGCCGCCTCAGGAGCCCAGAAGCAGAAAACGTGCACAGCAGCCTGTAAACGCGGAGAACCGACCCTTTTTCGACATTAATGCAATGTGGGCGACCCCTAAACAGTCCTAGACACTAGGAACACATGTTGGAAGGTTGTGGTTACCTGGTAGACTTGTTTGTCATTATTTTGTGGTGATTGAAACCACTATAAAAGGGCCTTCAAGTCATAAACATTCCTCACACCATTCTCTTGCCATCTAATCAACTCTGGAGCTCAAGTCTGCTCTCAACTGATCATATCTCGTGCATAGGACCCTTGTAAGTCTGCTAGTCCTTCTCTAATTGAGTTTAGCTTAGTATTTAGGCTAAAAGTCAAACCGTCGTAATTACGGTTTGACTTCGAGATTAGTCAATAATGGCTCAGTCATATCTCAAATTAAAAGTAGTTATATGTTGGTATTTATGTGGGTAATAAAACCTCAAAAGGGTTTCCCATGATCACCACTCTAACCAGGTCAAAAGTCGGGTCAAACTTATATTTAAAAAGTCAACAGGAAGTCTAAAATGCCATTTATGCATAATTAACATTGTAGATCATATACAACCTGTTGGATCATTGTTATAACTTGGTAATAAGTGTAAGAACATGTCTAAACATGTTCAACCCGACAAATTCCTGTTTAGACCCGGTTCGGAACCGAAAGTCACATAGTTTGACTTTCAGTTCTGACCCGTTTAGGCATGTTTTAGAAATGCCTCAGAGCTTTAATTGGACTAGGTTACATGTTAGAATAACCCTCTGTGATTATACACATTGGTTCATTAGTTATCCAATTAATATGCATGTTTTCGTTAATTGTTCATATGTTGACCGTTATGCCCTTATTAACTTAAAACGTGATTTTTGGAAAAGTAAAAGAGTAGAAACCTTATATTCTGATATATAAACTTGTATGCAAAATTTGACATCAGTTTTACGTGTAGATTAAGAGTTATGCTCGTTATCGCAAAATGAATGCTTTATGTTAATAAAATGGCGTAATTAGCGTATAGCCTACTTAAACATACTTTTTGATATCAAATATTTTACCCACTGATGTAATATATTATTTTGGGATTTTTAAAGATTTTTAATTAATTTTAGGCTGAGCATAACTCATAGTCGTAAGCTTAATCAGGTAATTGTCGGTTTTGCCCTTACGGGCGATAAAATGAGTTTTACATATCTAAACGACTCCAAAACTTTTGCTACTGATCACATATGATAAATAAATTATTTAGAGCCTTCTGGAAATATAAAAATATCAGATTTAAGTATCGAACCCGGAAATGGCCTTTAATCGCCTTATTTAGCGTTTTTAACGCATAGTATGTATTAAAATAATATTGAACATAACCGGGTTGATACCTACTGATATAGGAGGCAAATTATAATATTTTAACAGTAAGCAAAGGTTGATAAACTCAGACTTCAGTTTTGAGCTTTTTCGGCTTATGTGAAAGTACCAAAATACCCCTACGGGGCATAGTTGGTTAAAAATGATAAATTTCACATACATGCTTTAACCTACTGATATAACTTAGAAAATTGAGTATAATTGCTGATTACATCAGACCTGTAACTCAGTTAAACATTTAAACTCTTTTATAAACTTTTAAATGACCAAACTATCCCTACGGGGCCTAGTTTGTGTTTAAACACGTTTCGGGCATAATGAAAGACATCTTACTGATGTCACGAGATATTTGAGGCATAATTAACTTAGGAAACCTGTATATAGCTCTCATGAATACCCGTCACGCTTATTACGCGTACGGTTCGGTTTATGTAACAAGTTTACATAAATTAGCCGAAACGGGTTAAACCTTAACGGTTTTATCTCAAAATCCAGAATGTGAATAATAAACCCATATTAAACAATTCTTCAAACTTGTCGGGCCTAAATCACATTCTATCCGGTCTTCGCTTAATCGTGCGTACGTACCGTATCTTTGAAACTAGCTGGTCTAAGCTTAAGCTTAATTAAAGACCCGTTAGGATTCTAATAGGTTATTATAAACCTTCGTTCCAGATTAGGAGGACCAGTAAAAGCTACGTGCATTTTGCTTATTGTGATTAATACTTACTCAGGTAAATACTTTTAACTTATTTTCCCTATACGGGCTTGGGTTACGGTATATAGCATACCGCTTGATCGAGCATCAAATCTCCACAGTTGAGTGGGTAGTTGAATAATTTGATCGGCTCGTTTAAACAGTCTTGTTTACTTAAAGCCTTTGGGGGGTTAATGACCATGTCCCGGATATCCTTGGCATCATCTTACGATATGGCCATGACTTGAGCACGGGGTGTAGGCGTACACCTGTCAGTGTATAACTCTATAACGTGGTGTGTCTATTGATCTTTAACCCGGACAAGATTCGGGCTACTGAACGCACAAGTATCATGTAATTCGTTCACCAGATTATAATATTAAATAATTCTCCTAAGTTATAAAAATGTTTATGCCATGTGCATCCAAACAAATTTTAAATCATTTTTCAAAATGAGTCAGTTGATTGTATTTACCAGTGTAAACTGACGTATTTTCCCAAAAAGACTGAATGCAGGTACTAAACGAAATTGGCTGGATTGTCTCCTTAGCATCAATAAAAAGTCTCGCAAGCTTTGGATGCCTGAAGTCTGTTGAACTATTGATTATATTTTGTTTCCGATCCATCTGTGGATAAACATCCGAATATTGTGACATTTGATATTACAATATAAAATTCGGTTGTATCATATTCTAAATTTGCTTCCGCTGTGCATATTGATATTGTGTTGTTTGACTATTACGTTACCAACCATGACGTCACGATACTCCCCCACCGGGCCCACCGGTGACACGTGGAAATTTGGGGTGTGACAGGTTGGTATCAGAGCCAACTCTGAGTGAATTAAACACTAGCCTTTTGTGTTTAATCTCAGTACACAATTGCACAATTCTAAACCTTCGAGTCTAGACTTATAACCTAGGGCAAATTCCACCTTACTCGGGTTTTGTTTTGTCCCTTAAATTTTATATTTTGTTATTGTTATCTTATGCTTTATTGACAGGAATATCAAAATGCCTCCAAGATTTTTCCGTAGACGAGGACGAGGAAAGGGGGCGATCACCGCCCCCAACGACAATGAAGCTGGACCGTCTAATGTACGAGCTCCATCTGCTACGGAGAGCGACGATCCACGTCAGAACAGGAGGAACCTGTTCGAGCTGGCGAGACGATCCGTTTCGCACAGCTCTGCACCGCCGGTCCAAAACCCGTATGGACCACAACCGGACTACGAGCCGAACAACCCCCAGCCTTCATATATACCATTGCAACGATCCCTATCTCATTATTCGTATGGTGACCCCACACCCATCTTTCGAGGCCAATTTAATCCGGCCAATTACTTACCAGAACCCGTGGGTTTTAACCCACTGGGGCCAGACGATCACTTCTCCGGTGATAACGCAGACGACATGGACGAGGATACGGACCCCGTCGAACCCGCAAGTGGCACACCAAACCATCCGATCGAAATCTCCGACGGATCTTCATTCCACGGATCACCTTATGTTGGTCCGGACAGCTTCCAGGCAATGTTCACCAGGCACGAGTGGTACTATACACCTCCTCACCATTCGTCGCCTCATGAGCAGCAGCAGTCGCAGCAGCAGCAGCATCATCAAGATTCCTCTGAGGATCACCGATTTGTGGCAGTTACGCCACCACCTTCACCGCCACCAGTATAGCCGGCACCTCCTCAACCGCCAAGGCGTAGGAGAACCGGTGCCCGAATGTCGTCACGAGCAGGGGACTTCCATTTCAGTTCCCCACGTCAGTCCAGTGGCAGCCATTATCCACCACATCAGGAGGACCCACAAATGGGTGGACCTTCACAACCAGCTGTACCACAGCCACCACCGATGGGTTTTGACAACCCAATTCCAGCGTATACGGGTTCCATGGCATACAACCCGTTTGAACCGCCAAATCACCACAATTATGGCTACGCGGAGGCCGACCCTTACATGGTCGCGGCGAACTACAACACCCAAGGACCCTATGGAGATCCATGGGGAGTAGGGTACCCAACACATGGGTACCAGATACCTCCCAGGCCTATTATTCGGACCCAATCGCAGCCGCCTAGGTTCTCTCCACCTGAGCATGAAGAACTCCTTCAGAGGTTGAATCAAGTTGAATGGGTAGTTCACGAGGACCGCAGGGAGAGACAGACTTTCTTCCAAGGATTAGTAGGATTGATCAAAGGGAAGAACAAGAAGGATCATTGAATCCTTCCTTTTTCTGTATAAGCCCCTGCGTGGGTGTATTTGGTTGATAAGCCCCTATGTGGGTATGTATGTGTGATGAATTGACCCCTGCGTGGGTCTGTTTTCCGTTAACCCCTGCGTGGGTATGATGTTTATTTGTTAAGGTCCCTGCGTGGACTAGTTTGTTTGCTTAAAGCCCCTGCGTGGGCAAGTACTTGTTTAAAACCCCTGCGTGGGTAAGTTGTTATTTGAAAAGACCCGTTTAGGGCAGCGTGTAATATTTTGAATAAATTAATGGAATGGTTGTTTTATAAATTTCATGGTTGCCATTATGTGCATATATAAATTATAAGTGAAGTAAATAAATTAAAATCATTCCTTTTTGAAATAATCTGCCTATGTAAGTATAAATTAAGAATCTTAAAGTGTGAAACCTAGCCTTCGGGTCATCATAAGACCAGGCCAAGATGGTAAGACCTGTTCAAAAGATTCATATCTAAGTTAACATCTGAAAACATGTTAACACTCCTGGCAGACGTGATTCGTTAAAATCACACGTCATTCTTATAAAGGAATTCTTTAGAAGATTTCCTAACCCAGTTTAATGATCTCCAAATCCTGGGTTTACATCATCAATTAAGATGATCATATTTCTACCATATGTGGTAATATAGCACCTATGGGCCCTGCTCATTTCTAAATGAGCCAAAGGACAGTGGTAGCTATAACTCCCTGTCGAATAAAAGTAATGAACTAGGTTCAAACCTCAAATGCTTTGATTCTCTGAAATCCTAGCATATAATTTATAATTGTCCTTGTGACTAGGCCTATTGTGCCGGTATACCTTAATGTTTTGATTCTCTGAAATCATAGATTAAAATAAAAATGTCCACGTGACTAGGCCTTTTGTGCCACAAATAAAACTGTTGTTGTTTTATAAATTAGGATAATTATTATAGAAATCCTAAATAAATGTGATAAATAAATTAACCAAATATGGTCTCTGTTACCATGGTTAATGAATTTCCCTAAGGGGTAATTCCATAATAAACTCCCAAATAAAATATTGTCCTTGTTTTCTGCAACAGTTCAATTCAAATGGCTGACTCAAATGAAATAAATAGCCATCCAGTGGAGCAAAATGAGAACGCCCAGATTACGTTAACGGGTGCTGAATTAAAAGCGATCATAGACGGCGATGTTACACAGGCTTTGGAAAGGCAATATGAAGAGTACAGTGGGACTCGTAGTAGGACCCAATCTACACAGCCTTCAAAGCCACCGCCCAAGAAGGACGACCTGAAGAAAAACGATGATCGACGCTCCTCGAACCACAGTGCTCCATCTCAGCAGGTTATACGAAATCAAGGGCCCCGTGACAAGGGTTGCTCGTATGAATATTTTGTTTCTTGCAAGCCCCGGGATTTCACTGGGGAGAAGGGAGCCATTGACTGTATGACATGGCTGGATGAGATGGATATGGTTGTAGACATCAGCGGATGTGCGGAGAGAGACGTGGTCAAGTTTGTGTCGCAGTCCTTTAAGGGTGAAGCGTTAGCATGGTGGAGATCTCTGATTGAGGCCACCGGAAAAATCCCATTGTATAATATGTCGTGGGATCAATTTGTTACCCTAATCAAGGAAAATTACTGCCCTCAACATGAGGTGGAGAAGATAGAGTCTGACTTTCTATCCTTGGTGATGACAAACCTCGACTGTCAAGCTTACCTGACGAACTTCAACACTATGTCTCGGTTGGTTCCATATTTGGTAACCCCGGAACCAAAGCGAATAGCTCGTTTTATCGGTGGTTTAGCCCCCGAGATCAAGGCAAGCGTAAAAGCTTCTCGGCTAGCTACTTTTAGATCAGTAGCTGACATTTCCTTATCCCTCACACTAGATGCGGTCAGGCAGAGATCGCTGAAGAATAGGGAGGCTGAGAAGAGAAAGCGTGAAGATGATGGTTCACGAAAGTCGAGCAAGAAGCACCGTGGGAACGGTGACAACAAGAAAGGATCGGAGTCGAGGAAAGACGGGCATAATTCTGGTGAAAAGCCCAAATGCAAAATTTGCAAGAAGCAGCACTATGGAAAGTGCAGACTTGAGTCGAACTCGCAGACTCAGTCAAAATCTTATGCTTGTGGTATTTGCAAGTCCACGGATCACAAAACCTTGGATTGCAAGAAGATAAAAGATGCAACGTGCTACCGTTGCAATGAAAAGGGCCACATTAAAACCAATTGCCCTAAGTACAACAAGAAGCCTGAGGAGGCTAAGAAGACTAATGCTAGAGTCTTCAGAATGGACGCAAAGGAAGCGGTTCTAGACGACAACGTTATTACATGTACTTTCCTTGTAAATGATGTATATGCTAGAGTACTTTTTGATTCTGGCGCTGACAAGTCGTTTGTAGACAATAAGTTTTGTGAATTGTTGAAATTACCTGTCAAAACCTTAAAAGTGAACTATGAGGTGGAGTTAGCAGATGGCACCCTAGAAACCGTCTCTACTATGTTAGATGGATGTGTTATATCCATTAGGAACCATTCTTTTCCTCTGTCTCTACTTCCCTTTAAGTTGGCTGGTTATGACATAGTTCTAGGTATGGACTGGTTATCTCATAACTTTTCTGATATAGGGGTGGCTCCCCTTCGTCGATTCGATCACGTAACTTTTCTATGTAGTATGTAGCAGACCTTTCCTGAGCAGGTATATCGAGTAATCGTTCACCGCGTCGATTCGTTCTAATCCAGGGGTGATATCAGGAAATACATAGACGAGGGCTCGAAATAACTAGTTCCTTGCTCTTAGCGTATCGTGGTTTCGAACCAGGTTTAGGAGGACTCGCTCCTATTTAGTACGTAACACGCTTGCCTAGCCTTCGTATGATCCACTGTGTTAAATACTAAACATACACATACATACTAACACATATATGCTAATTATACACATACACACATGCATGTTCGCACACATAAGGTATGCACAAGTAAATGCCGTTAGCCTACCATTACCAGGTGAGCATCTTAGGTTGACGAACCTTGCAATCCGGAGTGTGGTGTTGTTGTGGTTTTTCATTAAAGAACGGTTATAGTTTGGTTTTTCATATAAAACATTTTTCATCTTAAAATATTTTATATCTTAAACCTAGTTCACTATAACCAATGGCTCTGATACCAATCTGTCACACCCTCAAAATCCACACGCGGAGTACTACCAGGAGACGTGTGACTGACCAGGATCTTAGCCACTAATTATCTTGAACCAGTTAGTTGTTATTACAAACGTTAGTATAATTAGTGACCCAATTTAAATTATTCAAAACATAGTTGAGTTTGCAGCGAAAAGGGGAAAGAAAACACATCGTAATTTAAAACCACAAGTTATGTTAACATGAAACTTACATACCACACACTCCATCCGATTGCAACGTCCGTCCAGAGCTGTATCGAGCAACCTGCAAAGCATGCAGTGGAGTGTCAACATAAAGTTGGCGAGTTCACGTGTTTGTAGTTTTTCCAGTTTTTAATTCCAAAAACTTGTTTTAACCAGTTAATTTATCCGTTTATACACGCCATGGGGAGCTACCCCAAAAGTGAGCGACTAAACTGTTTTACAATACCAAATACTTACTTAACCGTACGTTTCCGCAGTGCCCCGTTTGTTAATGTTCTATCATCATTGACGGTTTGCCTGAGTCTATTAGTTCACTCCCGTTCCCAGTAACAAGGGTCGGTGTGAGGTTGGTTACACCTAAATAGCGCTATTAACTAATAACCCGTTCGCCTGGCCCCGGTGACTAATCGGTATTAAATGGTAGGGACTTGAGTGATAGAGTTTCGTTTAGTGTTGCTCGTTGCATTTCCGTACAAACAGTAATTAACTAAGAGTTCCCAGTAACAAGGGAAGTAAGTAAGTTTGTTCCCAGTAACAAGGGAAGAAAAGTAAGTTTGTATCCCTCATAAGGGGATAGTGTTGTTACCCGTATCCCACACAAGGAGATAGAAATACCGTATCCCGCACAAGGAGATAGTAAGCAATCCCAAACCAGGAAAAGTGTTTCGTTCCGTTTCCCAACCACCGGGAACGCATGCTTTAAGTAAAAAGTAGTGAACTGACCTTTGCTTTGCTCGGTAGTAAATTTACTCGTGTTAGGTTGGTCAACCATACCCTATTATGGTTATACATATTTATTAGGTTCGTGTGCAAGTAACGTCGCGTATAAACTACACGTATCTAACACGTAGCACGTAAATTCACATTTCATATAATACACACACTTTGCATAATGTACAGTAACACGTATCATACCAGCAAGCATGTTATTGGGCCTATTCTAACGCATGAACAATTAATCAACATCAATTAGACATCAACAGTCAAACAACAACACTCGTACATAGTCCATAACACCCATTTTGTTCGGCCCAATAACCAAGTGAAGTAGTACAGTCGAAACTAGGTAGTCTCGACTCGAGACTATGAGGTCTTGAGTCGCAACCTAGCGTTTTCGAGTCGCAACCGAAGATTTCGAGTAGTGCATACTCGAGTCGAGACTATGAGGTCTCGAGTCCGGTCTCGAGTCGAGATCAGGAGATTTCGAGTCGTCACCAAGCTAGTCTCGACTCCTGGAGTGTGTTGTCTGGTTTCGAGTTGTCAAACAATGGTCTCGAGTCGCAACCGTAAGGTCTCGACTCGCAAACTGTGTAGATGTTTCTAGAACCCTTATCCAGATCAGTGCCATCCAATCAAATTGCATTCACATGTATTGTCCAATCAAATTTCATTATCATATTTTATTCTACCGTACACTTACCAATTCAGATCAAACTAACATATTTCAAATATTTTCATGTCATTCAAACTGTTCATCATCTAGGGTTTTCACATTCAACTAACATACTCATCCTAGATATTATGACCCTACCACAGTTTTATCAATCTCATGAATACACCATTGTAATAGTATCAGATTGTCAATGAAAACATTATTAGAACCCCCTTATCATAAACATCAATCCACATAAATTTCTTTTAAAACCACTTTCAATCATTTAACAATTTTAATAGCCAAATCATTAGGTATGAAATAAATAAGGAACACAGCTACCCTTTTCATGACACATCTCCATAATCACACATGAAATCCCCAAATTCTAATCTACACATACAAATTTAAGGACGACAGAGAGTCTGAAACAGACAACCGGCCAAGATAGTTTTAACCATTCTCTACATCTTAAACAATTATCACAAGGCAGGCAACTTAAACCTTCAAACAGTTAACTACTGCATATATATATAAATCAAGGTTCATAAAACCACAAATACTTAAACATCACAACAAAGGCAACTTCTATCACTGTCCTAAACTCAATTTAATTTAACATACCAACTCTTATATTCTTAATCAGTCAAATAATAACAAGTATGCAGCCAAGTTTTATGATAAATACAAATATTCACACATAGCGTAACACTAACCGAAGGGTTTCTTTTGATCATTGCTGCTGTGACTTTGAGCCCGAACCAAAACAGAGCTTCGAAACACAACTTGGGCCTGCTGACTAGTCTTGACCCAAGACCCGGACATGAACAATTCGAACATCATCAGCATCATCTTTTATCAACTTATCAGAGAAGGAACAAAGATGAAAGGAAACGAGGAATGGTGGGAGGTTTACCGGTGGGATTCGTCGGAGACACAGCACCACCGTCGCTGTCACGGCTCCACCATCACCTTCTTCGCTGCAACCAGTGAGCCGCTGCCTCTGACGTTCATTGTGGCTGCTACCTACTGCTGAGACCTCTCCCCTCTTGCTCGGAATTAACCGCCCCAAGCCAACCACCACCGCGTCGCTGCCTGTGGTGGGTCTGATGCTGCTGATTGTTGTGTGCCGCCACCAATTGGTGGTGGCCGTTCGTTCCTTTAACAGAGGGAGAAGGGCGAGAATGATGAAGGAGGTGGACAACCAGTTTGTTTGGGTGTGACCCACCGGAAAGGCGGCGCCGGAGGGGTCACCGGAACCCTAATCCGGTGGCCGAATCTTAGAGAGAGAGAGGTGTGTCTTGGGGGCTAGGGTTCCGAAAAATGAAAGAGATGGGGCCTTGAGATGAATTTATAGGCTAGGGTTTGGGTTTGGGTTGTATGTAAGTCGGGTTGGGCTTGGCCCAGGTGCACGAACCCGTTAGGCGTCATAACGCGTTAAAACAAATTGGCCCGTTTAAATTAGCACTTAAATATAATCGGGATTTAAGAAGATCTTGCATGCGCGTGTTATGTTGAATATGTCCGGTTCGGGGTATTCGGTTAAATGGTATGTTTCTCTCGACGCAATTATTATTAAATAATAATAGTAATAATAATAGTAGCAAAAATAATACGAATCTAAATAAAGTACCCTTTTCTCGACGACAAGAGTACGGGTTGTCACATTCTCCCCAGTTTACATGAATTTCGTCCTCGAAATTTAAGCAAGCGTCATACACCATGCTCATATATATACCTAGACTCTATTACCATACGTAGATACAAGCATTTTCACGAAAGTCCACAGAACGAACATGCAAGCCATATAGCACATACAGTCACGTAGCACGAAAAATTATGTAGCATTAGATTCACAAAGTCGTACGTATCTCACACAGTACGAATTTTCACAAACTTAACTATAACATCCAAGAAACATACAGGGAAACCTGAAGTGTCACATTATCCCGAAGTTCAAGAAATTTCGTCCCGAAATTTAGCGCGCAGCCACTGACAAGCTAGTTTGTTTAAACGTTTTCGTGGGGTGTTACATCATCCCCTTGGCTTAAAATTTATTTCCGAAGTTTCAGTTGTAGCTTCAGTGCTAGAAGTAATGGTTGTAGACAACTTGGGTACGTGCGCATCAGCTGGTTTTCCCGTTCCCAGATAAACTCTGGGCCACGGCGTGAGTTCCAACGAACTCGGTCTGTTGGTTACACTACGCTAGAGGGTTTTGATTTCTTGCTCCTTGATCTCAACCGGTTCCTCAACGAAGCGTTGTTTGTTGCTGATCACAAGTTCCTAAAAAGGAACAACAAATGCTTCATCTGGCAGACACTTCCAGATTAGGCACATGAAAGACGTGTACCGCACTCAGCTCTTCAGGCAGGTTTAGTTTGCAAAGCTAGCTTACCGATCCTTTCAGTAATTTCGAATGGTCCAACATGTCACGGATTAAGCCCGTCTCGTTAGCCATAACGTACCATACCCCTTCCAGGGTGAAACTTTAAGTAGAACCCAGTCTCCAACTAGGAATTCTAGAGGTTTCCTACGCTTATCCGCGTAGTCTTTCTGACGGTCTGGAGCTGCCACCATGCGTTGTCTATTCTGGGCAATCCTACCCGTTGTGTCAAGTGCAAGTTCTGGGCCGGTAATTTGGCTTCCGCCCAACACAGAGGTGACCGGCATCTGTGTCCGTGCAATGCCTCAAATGGTGTCACCTGAATGCTAGTGGGAAGAGATTTCTACAAAAGTCAAGTGTCTCTCGTTTTCCCAAAGTTGGTAACATATGCTCTCAGCATGCTTTCAAGGGTTTCGGGGCATGCGTTCAATTTGACCACCCATCAGCGGGTGATAAACGATGTTCCTGCCTGACTATGAGCCAAAGGATTTTGTGCACAGCCTGTGTCGAATCGGATGCAAGACGTGGGTTTCGATCAAATGTGGTAGAAGTTGGCACTCCTTGCCCAGCATCTACTTCCATCAAGTGGATGGTTGTAAGTTCAAAAACTTGTCGGTTTCTTTGGTCGCGTGCCGTTACTGGCAGACATTTCATCAATGCCTTGGACAGGATAGAATAAGATAGAAGCACCTCGTAGATCATCTTCTAATTGTTGGAGTTGCGGATATTTGAGCATCTTTCGGATGTTAGGTGATGCCCTTCCGAGTTCAAATCGTGAGGGGTTGCGTATACGGTCGAGAAATGCGGGCTTCGCGATGCCCAAAGTCGCGTGTTGAAAACTTAGCGTAAGGCAGTTTGCATCGTAGAAGTACCAGGGTAGAGCGTAGGAGTCATCTTGATTCCCACTGGTTTTCGGAATAGGTTCGGACGTCATCGAAAGAAACAAGTGTTGAATTTTGACAGGATGGAATACATCCGAGTGTCGTAACTAGGCGTTGATCGTATCAAGTTCGAAGAACAGTGCTTGCGATACCCGTTACCCCCGGGGTATCCTTGGCCCGTTGCTCCAACGAGTAACATTCGTAGGAAGTAATCCATCCAAACGGAGATTTGTGCAGGGTAGAGTAGGATAAGGATCATGGAATCCGTGAAACATAATGCAAGTAGCGAGAATTTGCAAGAAGGATAGTCGCAATCGATGCGTTCAAACTTGAGGCAAAACATGAGGGCTTTGGAATTGGCAATTAAGGATTCATCTGATGTCGTCGAGGTAGCTGGTCGTACACACGTTGTATGCAGTTAGAATTAAAGAACAGCGCTTGTCGATAAGGAGTGTTTCGTCGATGTGGTTAGCACCATAAGAAGCAGCTAGAGAGGGATGGCCGTCGTGCGGGTCTTTAGATTTTAGGATCTACTAAGATGTCTGGTAGGATGTAATTCCTCAAACGGGTAGGAAATCAAGCTCAAGTGGATGGTTCTAAGTTGTGTGAATGGGTTCGGAGTAGCGCTTGCGTCGTCGGGGGGGGGGGGGGGGGTTTGATGTGAAGCTGCGAAAATAGGTTTTCGAGAAAGTACGATTGAAGTAACACGTTGCTGAATTTCAAGGGCTAAAAGTTTGTTGACTAAAGGTCGAGTTTGTTGAATTCACCAAACTAAAGAGAGATCTGGTCATAGTTTCTATACGAAGAAACGTGGTTGTCGTGATAAAGAAATGATAGAAGCAGGGATACCATCTTGAGCAAGTAACGCGAATTTGTAGAAAAGCTAGCGAAAGGATCCACGGAAATCAGAAAAGTTGTCAAAGAATAGTGGTTCTGGCGAATGAAGGATAAGGTAAGCATCTAGGTCACCGTACTCGTCGGTGAGTTGAATGGCTCGTATATTCGTGTTGTCACGCCTTCAGATACGCCGGTTTGTGAGAAAGATATCACTTTGCTGGGTTTTGGGGCGTGCTAAGGTATAAGGTTGAACTTGAATAAGGATTTACCATGTAACGAGGAATTAGGGGAAATAACCTTGTGGTCGATGGAAGGGTGATACGATTGTTGGCACAGCTATGAGAAACATACACCGCGCATGCTTCTCGTGTTAGAGACGTACAAAACAGAAATCCGAACGGTGTAGTCTTACTAGGACGCTTCAAGAATCCAAGTGATCAGTCGGATGAGGGAACAAGCCACACCGCTTGAGTTGGGAGGAAGAAATGCGTGAGTAGGAAGGAGGTGAATGGCGTCGTCGTTCCTTCTAACGTTACCTGATATAGGGGTGGCTCCCCTTCGTTGATTCGATCACGTAACTTTTCTATGTAGTATGTAGCAGACCTTTCCTGAGCAGGTATATCGAGTAATCGTTCACCGCGTCGATTCGTTCTAATCCAGGGGTGATATCAGGAAATACATAGACGAGGGCTCGAAATAACTAGTTCCTTGCTCTTAGCGTATCGTGGTTTCGAACCAGGTTTAGGAGGACTCGCTCCTGTTTAGTACGTAACACGCTTGCCTAGCCTTCGTATGATCCACTGTGTTAAATACTAAATATACGCATACATACTAACACATATATGCTAATTATACACATACACACATGCATGTTCGCACACATAAGTTATGCACAAGTAAATGCCGTTAGCCTACCATTACCAGGTGAGCATCTTAGGTTGACGAACCTTGCAATCCGGAGTGTGGTGTTGTTGTGGTTTTTCATTAAAGAACGGTTATAGTTTGGTTTTTCATATAAAACATTTTTCATCTTAAAATATTTTATATCTTAAACCTAGTTCACTATAACCAATGGCTCTGATACCAATCTGTCACACCCTCAAAATCCACACGCGGAGTACTACCGCGAGACGTGTGACTGACCAGGATCTTAGCCACTAATTATCTTGAACCAGTTAGTTGTTATTACAAACGTTAGTATAATTAGTGACCCAATTTAAATTATTCAAAACATAGTTGAGTTTGCAGCGAAAAGGGGAAAGAAAACACATCGTAATTTAAAACCACAAGTTATGTTAACATGAAACTTACATACCACATACTCCATCCGATTGCAACGTCCGTCCAGAGCTGTATCGAGCAACCTGCAAAGCATGCAGTGGAGTGTCAACATAAAGTTGGCGAGTTCACGTGTTTGTAGTTTTTCCAGTTTTTAATTCCAAAAACTTGTTTTAACCAGTTAATTTATCCGTTTATACACGCCATGGGGAGCTACCCCAAAAGTGAGCGACTAAACTGTTTTACAATACCAAATACTTACTTAACCGTACGTTTCCGCAGTGCCCCGTTTGTTAATGTTCTATCATCATTGACGGTTTGCCTGAGTCTATTAGTTCACTCCCGTTCCCAGTAACAAGGGTCGGTGTGAGGTTGGTTACACCTAAATAGCGCTATTAACTAATAACCCGTTCGCCTGGCCCCGGTGACTAATCGGTATTAAATGGTAGGGACTTGAGTGATAGAGTTTCGTTTAGTGTTGCTCGTTGCATTTCCGTACAAACAGTAATTAACTAAGAGTTCCCAGTAACAAGGGAAGTAAGTAAGTTTGTTCCCAGTAACAAGGGAAGAAAAGTAAGTTTGTATCCCTCACAAGGGGATAGTGTTGTTACCCGTATCCCACACAAGGAGATAGAAATACCGTATCCCGCACAAGGAGATAGTAAGCAATCCCAAACCAGGAAAAGTGTTTCGTTCCGTTTCCCAACCACCGGGAACGCATGCTTTAAGTAAAAAGTAGTGAACTGACCTTTGCTTTGCTCGGTAGTAAATTTACTCGTGTTAGGTTGGTCAACCATACCCTATTATGGTTATACATATTTATTAGGTTCGTGTGCAAGTAACGTCGCGTATAAACTACATGTATCTAACACGTAGCACGTAAATTCACATTTCATATAATACACACACTTTGCATAATGTACAGTAACACGTATCATACCAGCAAGCATGTTATTGGGCCTATTCTAACGCATGAACAATTAATCAACATCAATTAGACATCAACAGTCAAACAACAACACTCGTACATAGTCCATAACACCCATTTTGTTCGGCCCAATAACCAAGTGAAGTAGTCCAGTCGAAACTAGGTAGTCTCGACTCGAGACTATGAGGTCTTGAGTCGCAACCTAGCGTTTTCGAGTCGCAACCGAAGATTTCGAGTAGTGCATACTCGAGTCGAGACTATGAGGTCTCGAGTCCGGTCTCGAGTCGAGATCAGGAGATTTCGAGTCGTCACCAAGCTAGTCTCGAATCCTGGAGTGTGTTGTCTGGTTTCGAGTTGTCAAACAATGGTCTCGAGTCGCAACCGTAAGGTCTCGACTCGCAAACTGTGTAGATGTTTCTAGAACCCTTATCCAGATCAGTGCCATCCAATCAAATTGCATTCACATGTATTGTCCAATCAAATTTCATTATCATATTTTATTCTACCGTACACTTACCAATTCAGATCAAACTAACATATTTCAAATATTTTCATGTCATTCAAATTGTTCATCATCTAGGGTTTTCACATTCAACTAACATACTCATCCTAGATATTATGACCCTACCACAGTTTTATCAATCTCATGAATACACCATTGTAATAGTATCAGATTGTCAATGAAAACATTATTAGAACCCCCTTATCATAAACATCAATCCACAGAAATTTCTTTTAAAACCACTTTCAATCATTTAACAATTTTAATAGCCAAATCATTAGGTATGAAATAAATAAGGAACACAGCTACCCTTTTCATGACACATCTCCATAATCACACATGAAATCCCCAAATTCTAATCTACACATACAAATTTAAGGACCACAGAGAGTCTGAAACAGACAACCGGCCAAGATAGTTTTAACCATTCTCTACATCTTAAACAATTATCACAAGGCAGGCAACTTAAACCTTTAAACAGTTAACTACTGCATATATATATAAATCAAGGTTCATAAAACCACAAATACTTAAACATCACAACAGAGGCAACTTCTATCACTGTCCTAAACTCAATTTAATTTAACATACCAACTCTCATATTCTTAATCAGTCAAACAATAACAAATATGCAGCCAAGTTTTATGATAAACACACATATTCACACATAGCGTAACACTAACCGAAGGGTTTCTTTTGATCATTGCTGCTGTGACTTTGAGCCCGAACCAAAACAGAGCTTCGAAACACAACTTGGGCCTGCTGACTTGTCTTGACCCGAGACCCGGACATGAACAATTCGAACATCATCAACATCATCTTTTATCAACTTATCAGAGAAGGAACAAAGATGAAAGGAAACGAGGAATGGTGGGAGGTTTACCGGTGGGATTCGTCGGAGACGCAGCACCACCGTCGCTGTCACGGCTCCACCATCACCTTCTTCGCTGCAACCAGCGAGCCGCTGCCTCCGACGTTCATTGTGGCTGCTACCTACTGCTGAGACCTCTCCCCTCTTGCTCGGAATTAACCGCCCCAAGCCAACCACCACCGCGTCGCTGCCAGTGGTGGGTCTGATGCTGCTGATTGTTGTGTGCCGCCACCAATTGGTGGTGGCCGTTCGTTCCTTTAACAGAGGGAGAAGAGCGAGAATGATGAAGGAGGTGGACAACCAGTTTGTTTGGGTGTGACCCACCGGAAAGGCGGCGCCGGAGGGGTCACCGGAACCCTAATCCGGTGGCCGAATCTTAGAGAGAGAGAGGTGTGTCTTGGGGGCTAGGGTTCCGAAAAATGAAAGAGATGGGGCCTTGAGATGAATTTATAGGCTAGGGTTTGGGTTGTATGTAAGTCGGGTTGGGCTTGGCCCAGGTGCACGAACCCGTTAGGCGTCATAACCCGTTAAAACAAATTGGCCCGTTTAAATTAGCACTTAAATATAATCGGGATTTAAGAAGATATTGCATGCGCGTGTTATGTTGAATATGTCCGGTTTGGGGTATTCGGTTAAATGGTACGTTTCTCTCGACGCGATTATTATTAAATAATAATAGTAATAATAATAGTAGCAAAAATAATACGAATCTAAATAAAGTACCCTTTTCTCGACGACAAGAGTACGGGTTGTCACACTTTGGACTTGAACAGTCTTCGTGTTCACAATCTTCATCTTCTAGATTTATGATATGTTGTAGCTGTAGAGTGTCTCCTTCCCCTGCAAAGGGTAGAAGCATTCTCCAATTTGTTTTTGTATAGACTTGTAAATATATCAGAGAGGGTGGTGATAGGAGAGGGTGGTGATAATGATGATGAAAATAAAAAAGAAAGCTAAAACTTACTTTGATGGAGATATGCACAGCGGATGATGATGGATTGAGAGTATGCACAGCGGAGCAGAAGGTTGCAGAAGAAGGGGGTTTTTTTTATATGTGTGTTGGAATATAATATGAAGAACTGGAGAAAATTTGGGATGTTAAGGGAGTGGAGCTAAAGAGATGTGGAGAGAGTTTTAGTGTGTCATTGAAGTAGTAATCTTATTACTTGTAATGGTTCTTCATATTCTTTAACGATTTACAATGCCTCTTTATATAGGCAGAAATAATACATAAAATTCTTACACCTAGTTCCTACTCTAGAGTCTAAAAAGAAAAATTATGTTACAATTTCAAACCTAACGAAGAAATTTAAAACAAACAAACAAAAACAGTGTATATAAAGTCTAGCTATCTTTTTGTGAATAATTGAACCGTAGAATCGTCATGGCTTTCGTCATATATTTTGTTTTGTATCTTCTGTCGTCATTCCTTGCGTCATTTCTTCTAGAAGTCTATCTGTGTACTGTCTATTGACTGTGGACTCGAACAGTCTTCGTGTTCACAATCTTCGTCTTCTAGATTTATGATATGTTGTAGCTGTAGAGTGTCTCCTTCCCCTGCAAAGGGTAGAAGCATTCTCCAATTTGTTTTTGTATAGACTTGTATGTAATGTCCTTCGCCTATTAATTGATAGTTCCTCCATGGAAAATAGTCAGGAATTTCTGGAGTTTCCT
Organism: Helianthus tuberosus; assembly: GCA_030545235.1. Lineage (NCBI taxonomy): Eukaryota > Viridiplantae > Streptophyta > Magnoliopsida > Asterales > Asteraceae > Helianthus > Helianthus tuberosus. The sequence goes on along the minus strand of CM060387.1, from coordinate 132,177,914 downwards.
GATGTTTTTTAATAAACTTTGTAAAGCTGTCTGGGATCTCTTTAGTTGTATGATCTATATGACTCAACCAAGGTAAAGTTGCAAATTCTATGTTAGTTTTTGTCATTGCTGTCTGTAGATAATTGCTTGTATTTTTGTGTTTATTGTGTTCAATGAAAATTCTCTTTCTAGCTGGTCTGTATGTGTATGAATCTGTGTAAGGAAATGAGGAAAATATTTTGCAACCAATAATCGAGGTTAACGATCTTGTTGCAATATTTCCTGCTGTTAGAATAATTTTCTCTCCAAGCTGGTTGAGGAGATCTTCTGTTCTTCTGTTTAACTTGATTTCCAAATAATCAATCATACCATGATGATAAAATTGAATTGTTTGTTCATCTGTCAATTTTGTAGGATGGTGTACTTGAAGCAACAGAAGACCAATTCCATCTCCTGTTTCATTTGTTCTTTCCACCACTGTGAATCCTTGTTGTTCACTGTCAAATCTAAATGCCATGTCTACCAACTGTTGTTGCAAATTGTATAGAATTAGAGAAAATTCTGCACATACTTTTTGTGAAACAAGATTCTCGAATTCTGGGAACCTTTCTGTAACTGGTTTTAAACATTGCCACCAGGGTGTATCTAAAATCCTTGTTCTAAATGATTCAAAAGTTCTGTGTATAACTGTTTTATCTTCCTTTTTCTCGAGCCTCTGTAATAGCTGTGTATTTTTTGCTTCGAGCATTGCTACTTTTTGATTTAACAAATTATTCTCAATTTTTATTTGTATGCCCTGTGTATCTTTTGCCTTGTCTTCAAGCTGTGTTTTTAATGATAAAATAAGTTCTTGCTGAGACTTTATATACTGTTCAGGATCTGTTTTGGCCATATCAGAAAAACTTTTAACCTCTTCAGGTTCTATGTAAAAATTTTGTATACCAAACCTATCTCTTGCTACCTGAAGAGCTTCAGCAAAACTTGTATAACCCTTCCAAAATGATCCCCCTTGACAAATTATGTGTTTTACCACTGTTTCCCATTTATTAAAAATACCAATTTTTGTACCTCTAAATATCACATAATGAGTGAAATTTGGTTTTGTTTTAAACTGTCTTTCAGGTGTTTTTGAACTTTGTTCCTGAAAGTAAATGCTTAGAGCATTTAAAACCTGTACTTTGAATGTTGAAGCTTGTGGCATGGTTTGAATATGCCATAAGTTATCTAGTAAACATTGCTGTTTATCTGTATATATATATATATATATAGAGGAAGGTTAACGTACATTACGGCTTAACGTACATCACGTACGACAGGTAATTACGCACGTTCATTTTAAAATCACGCACGTTATAACTCAAAAATCCGAAATTACGCATGTTGAAACACAAGAATCACGCATATTAAAAACATTAATCACGCATGTTATAGAACAAATCACGCACGTTGTTGTACGTGAAGTACGTTAAGCCGTAATGTACGATATATTTTTTCTATATATATATATATATATATATATATATATATATAGGGTCATGATTTAGAGAGAACGGTGAAAAGTGTGAGAACGGTGAGAACGATTTTGGTGGTGACATGTGGCATTGATGCTAAATTACACTAAGGGGTAATATTGTCAAAAAAAAACCCACTCACATGAACTGGCTGTTCAAATAAAACGCCATAAAAACACCCAATTCAGAAAAACGCCATGAAAATACCCAGTTAAAAACGCCATAAAACACCCAGTTCAGAAAAACGCCATGAAAAAACTCAGTTGAAAACGCATAAAACACTCAGTTCAGAAAAACGCCATGAAAATACCTAGTTAAAACGCCACAAAAACACCTAGTTCAGAAAAACGCCATGAAAAAACTCAGTTGAAAGCGACATAAAACACTCAATTCAGAAAAACGCCATGAAAATACCTAGTTAAAACGCCATAAAAACATCTAGTTCAGAAAAACATTGTTAGAAATATAGGCTTAGAAAACAAATGCAATATGCAAGCAATGCAGAATAGAGCAGCAGCAGATGCTCTATTGTTATGCGCTAATCAGATAATAGATGCTCTAGTACTAGATGCTCTAATAGATGCTCTAGTACTAGATGCTCTAATCAGATGCTCTAATAGATGCTCTAGTACTAGGTGCTCTAACAGATACTCTAATATGTGGCATGCGTTATTATGTGGGATGCGCTATTATGGAGTAAGTTCAAAAAAACGCCATGAAAATACCTAGTCTAAAACGCCATAAAACACTCAGTTCAGAAAAAACGCCATAAAACCCAGTTAATTTTTTTTGAAAAGTATATCAATAGTATACTCGTTGGAAAGATAAAAAAACGCTGAGTTTTATGGTGTATTTTTTTTCGAAAAATAATCACGTATAAAAAAGTTATTGTCGTTTAAATATGACGGGGGGAAATGGCATGTGATTAGCATGTGCACATTTGTTTGGATCTTCCTATTTTACCCCCTGGTAGTTCCAAGGCCCCTATTATTTACAAAAATGTCACCGCATCAATCTAAGCCACAAACCACTAAGATCTTGTGGCTAAGAATCGTTCTCACCGTTCTCACACTTTGAGGCGTTCTCTCCTGATCCTGTTCCTATATATATATGGATTAGGTTCAAGAGTGAACACCCCCCTCAGTTGTGAACTGTGTGAACTCATCTTGGCCCTTGATTTCTATGATATTGAGATTTAGATGAGTGGCATGATGGTAATTATGTGGTTAATTTTTTCCATTTAATTAAATACAAAAAGGGTATATGTGTAATTTTCATCTTAAATTGATTGCATAAATCATGTTCTCTCTCATAAATTAAACAGGAAAGTAATTTTATAAAAAAATAGATTTAAATCATTATCTTAATAATTGAAATCAGTTACATATTTCCTATTTTAATTCCTTATCCATAATACCTTTCATATTTTAAATTCATTATCCTTGCTCGGTTTAAATGCGATGTGCAAATGTGTATTTTTATTTTACCCTGTTTTTAATGCGATGTACACATGTGTATATCGTCTGTTTTTGTGATATCTCAGAATTTTTTTTTTGTATTGAATGTTTAATGTACAATTGTGAATTACTGTACACATATGTACGATGCTAAGTACACATACGTACTGTTCTATTTATATCCAAGTACACATGTGTATACCGTTGAAATATAAAGGGTACGTGGATCTTAAAAATCAAAATTTCAATTATGGTGATGAAATCTGAAAAATAAAATTGAAATAAAAGATATTGTGGATAATGAATTTAAAATAGGATAGATATTATGGATAAGGAATTAAAATAGGAAATATGTAAGTGATTTCAATTATTAAGATAATGATTTAAATCTATTTTTTATAAAATTACAATCCTACCCTTAACAACTAAAAAGGAAATCAAAGGTCCAGATGAGTTCACACAGTTCACTCTTGGGAGGTTGTTCACTCTAGAACCCTACCCATATATATATAGGGTAAGGTTCATTTGAGAACCACCCTTATCGCGAGAACCGCGAGAACCAATGTGAACACAAAAAAATACCTCAAAGAATCCAAAAAACTCACATTTTTTTTATATTTTTCTAATAAAAATCGCTATATTTTGTCACAAAAAAAAAGTTTTTTTTTTCGAGTAACAGTTATGGATGCACATGTGCATATGTATCATTTCTTGGACAAATTCCATAATATATTATCAATAGTAGAAAAATTCACTTTCATTTACACTACCATATGTAATACACTACTTTTTACGTTACCAATATTAGAAATGCACATGTGCATCTATATGTATCAACATGAAATAAGGTGTTTTGGTACAAAAAGTTTGTGATTTTAAATGATTAAGTAGGCCCATATACATGTGTTTTGGTTAGTTATATCTAGTGGTTGATGGTTTGATTATATTTGTCACTTTATGATGTAATATTTTGTTTGGATGGTATAAAGGTTGTTGATGTACATATAATAAAGTGAAATATTGGTAATAATATTGTATTATGGATGGTAAGAAGCAATGGTATTGTATTACAGATGGTAGGAGGTAATGGTAGTGTAGTATGGATGGTATGATAGATGAAAGGGAATGTGTATTCAAAGTGGTGTACTAAAACACGTTATAACATGTTCATATATATAGATGCACATATGCACTTCTAGTGTTGTTAATGTTATAACAAGTTCATACATATAGATGCACATGTGCATTTCTATTATTATTATTGTAAAAAGTAGTGTATTATGAATGGTAGTGTAAATGAAAGTGCAATTGTCTAATATTTGTAATGAATTACGGAATTTGTCAAAGAAATGATACAAATGCACATGTGCATAGATAACTGTTACTCGAAAAAAAAATTGATTTTTTTTATTATTGACGAAATATAGCGATTTTTTATTATTGACGAAATACAGTGATTTTTCCAAAAAAAATAGTAAAAATTTTTTTTGGGTGTTTTTCAGATTTTTTAGGTTGTGTTCACATTGGTTCTCGCGGTTCTAGCAATAAATGGTGGTTCCTAACAGATCCTTCTCCTATATATATATATATATATATATATAGGGGAAGGTTAAAATGAGAACCACCTCGAGTTGTAAGAACCAGCGAGAACCACCCCCGCGGGGGGCCGTTGACCACGATTTTTTTTTTACAACTAGATGTGTATATTTTAACACCCTACGTAAAGTTTGGGTTTAAACGGCGCGCCCGAGGGGGTAGTTTTTTACGCCCAAAGTTCTTGGCGTTTTACAATTGTTGGATTATATTTCAGCCACTGTAAAAAAAATACAAGCGAAGAAAAATAAATTAAAAATCCTAATCGGATCTCTCTTCACAATATTCACTGTCATCAGTCTCTCTGTTCTTTAATAGTACAAGAACTGACACCAAAATATGGCGTTTTATGTAAAACTTAACAAACCCATCGGTTTGATTATTTTCCCTGCTCGTTTGTTGAAGTGACTTTTTTTGTGGATGTTTTGGGACATAGATCTATGGCGTGTGGGTGAGTTTTTCGCTTTTTCTTCATGTTGATCTTCATCTTTATCATTATCCCACTCTTCAATGTCATTGATCTCTTCTCCTCATCCAAGCCTTCTTCAAGAACAAAAAATACAAAATGCCATATGACTGGCATTAGTATATTTTTCTTGAATTTTTGTCCATCTCATGTAGCAAAATCTTACTGATTTACTCGCCTCCCCTAACAATTCATTCAGTGAAACTTGACGAATAACAATACTGAATATCCAAGAAAGCATATTAGCCATCATTGATTTTTTTTGGCGTTTTACAGTGAGTGGTTTTTAGTAGTATTGGAGTTTGTTTTTTTGGTTTGATCAAATGGAAGTTGCTGAGATGTATGATTTTATAGGATGTCTTTTTGGCGTCTAAATTAGGCGGTTTGTTATTATAATAAAGTATTCGTCTTTTCAGTTACTGTTTGTAATTATTGTTTTTGACAAGCTTTATCTCTGAAGTCTGTAACATGTCCCATCTTTCAAGTTTGGCGTTTTATATTCTAATATAATAAATTTCCCCAATCTTCAGTTTTTCTGATTTGAAGTTACTGTTTCTAGTTACATTTTCAAGTTTGTTTGTTTTTTTTTTTTGGTTTTTTATAATACTTTTTCAAACTAATTTTATTATAGTTTGGGATTTTTTGGGGGCGTTTAACATGATGATATCGTTTAAACAAGCATTTTGGTTGTTTTGGCGTTTTTATTATATATGGCGTTTTTATTTATACAACAATCAACTGAAAAGGAAAATAAAAAAAAAAGAATTCATAAATTTTTTTTATAATACTTGTCCAAAGTAATTTTATGATGGTTTGATAAACGCCAAAGGTGTAAGACATTTGCCTTTTTGGCGTTTTTATTAGATATGGCGTTGTTTATTAAATAACAATTAACTGAAAAGAAAATTAAACAAAATAAATATTGATCTTCAAATCTTCACTGTCACCAGTCTCTTTCTTCTTTTGAAGCATCTTCACTGGCTGTTTCGACTTTCGTATAAAATCAGCCTCTTTTTCTATAATTTTTGTCCATCTCATGCAGCAAAATGTTATTGAGTTTATACCCTTTCAGCCAAAATGTTATATTTTTTGGCGTTTTACCGAGAAAAAGAACGCCACAAAATAAACCATCTTAAAACTGTAAATTTGATCATGCTAAAATCAATAAAGTGTTGTTGTATGGTGTTGGATAACATTGTTAATCCCCAGTTAAGAAAGATAACTGACAATGTTGTCCACGCCATACAACTACATTTTATTGACAGCAATATATTTGATGTTTGGGTTTTCTGGCGTTTATCGGTCGAATGGTAAATATTAAATATGGCATTTGGGGTTTTTGTTTGTGTTTTTTAATTGAAGGTCTGAGTTGTTGTATATATAGGATTTTTTGGCGGTTTTTTAGGCGGGATTTTACTATAATTAAGTTTGGCGTTTTATATCTAATGGCGTTTTTAGCAGAATGCTGTGTGATTTTTGTTTTGGCGTTTTATTTTCATGAGATGGCTTTTTGTTTGGAGTAGTCAAAAGACGCTTTTACCCTTAATGAAGCGCGTCCACGTAATAAAATCGATGTTATTTACGAAAATGCCACCGCGCCAATCTAGTCCATAGATTGTTTTGATCGGACGATCGATAAGCATTCTCACCGTTCTCACACTTTCTACCGTTTTCTCTAAATCCCGACCCTATATATATATATATATATATATATATTCTTAAATTGGACAAATTAATTCAGTATTATATATATTCTTTTTAAATGTAAAAATTATTATTATTTTGATAGTTTTATTCATGGTTGTAAAAGTCCCGCCTAGGCTCCAAGTACTCCCCGAGTACTCGCTACAAGGTAGGTTGCCGATGCCCGAATATTGTTTGCCTAGGCTAATTACTCCCCGAGTAATCTCCGCCTAGGCCGAGTACCTCCCGAGTAATTCCGAGTACTCTCAAATCCGACTAGGGAGCGCTTAGCGACTTTTGCAACCATGGTTTTATTTATCATTAGTGATTACTATACTTTTTATCATTATAAATTTATTACTTTTTTTTATTAAAACAACTCTATTGTCCTTAAAGAAATATTAAACTTTTAAATTACTAAATATGAAATAGCTAAACAAATCTTATGACATATGCAACGTAATTATTATTATTATTATTATTATTATTATTATTATTATTATATTTATGCAAATATGAAAAATAAATATATATTATTAGTGAATTGAATAAGAAAATGCAATATGGCATTAATATGACTCTTTTATTAGAATTAGATAAACCATTAATAAATAATTAAATATTTTTTTCACAAACAATTATTTCACCAAATATTTAATTCCGTATTTCATGAACTAGTATTTAACTGGTGTTTAAACCCCCGCATTGCAGGGAGCGGGGTTTGTACGACTCGCTAAAATTGGCTGAAGATATGGCTGGTTAAAGGAACCTGCTACTTGAGATGGGGATTAGGCTTGACTTGGAAGCCCTTTTCACTTAGCTAGTTGGTTGGTTACTTTGAATATTAAATATAAACATTATGATACTCATCTTTTGGATTAATCCACCAACCTCAACAAATAGATGTATATATTAATCAACACATAAATACATGATACTAACTGTGTAAATTTAATTGGATCAAGACAAAGGAAAACATGATTATTGTGAATAAAGTGTATTGCTACTAAAAATCTACATGTTTAGTATGGAAAAAATTTAAAAATCTTTTTTTTAATCAAAAACTCAAAATCCTTTATTATATGATACTCTATAAGAGAGTAAAAACCATATCAAGCAAATATTGAATTTTTTATATTAAAGCTAAATGAACAAAAACGAAAATGAATTTTGTTTAAGCAACAGTTGATAAAGGAACATGAAAACCAAGGGTTTGTAAATATAACCTATATGCATAAGTCGAAATCCTGGTACATACCTCAAATCTCATATCGTCAAAATTGCAAGAAGAACCAATCCTTTGGAATTCCCATCATGTTGATTCAGTTCGCATTGTTCTAGTACGAGTAAACTGCCATTTTAGTCCTTGAGGTTTGATCAAAATAGTCATTTTAGTCCAAATAGTTTTTTTTCTTGCCATTTTAGTTCAAATAGTCTTGTTTTCTGCCATTTTAGTCCCTGACTTTTGTCATTTTTTGTCATTTTCATCGACCACCACCCACCTCATCACAACCTTCTATCATCGCCACCACTTGCTTTCACCATCACTACCCACCCACCCCACCACCATCACCACCCACCATTTCCACCACCATCGGCCACTATTCTGCCTCTCACGTCATCAACCACCGCCATCATCGTAAAACCAACAATCACTGCCATCATCTTCACTGTAAAGTGGCACAACACCATCCCCATACCATCGTACCTACAAAAAAAGAAAGAAAAATGTGGTTTGACCAAAATTCACCTAGGTTAACAAAATTTTTTGAGTTAATTGCCAAAATCGTCCCTGAGGTTTGGGGACGTTTGCTATTTTCGTTCAAAATGCCACTTTTTATACCAAATTACCCACAATGTTTGTAACTTAATGTACAACTTCTTTATATCAATCAGTTTTATAAAGAGAAAACGTCATTGGTGTGCAACACATAACAATCGATTACAACTTTTAGTATTTATCAGTTGTAGAGATAGAAAAAAGTTGTAAAACGTTACATATTTTTTAAATGTGTTGAGCACCTAGGAAATATGTTGATAGAAATAAAATATTAATTTAATTAAGATTATGAGGGTAACTAACTAATACTTATTCTGAGTGACTTGAGTAAAGAAACTTTTGGTTCATAGCATTATAATTACAATTTGGTGGGTAAATTTAAGGTTTGGTAACGATACGTTGTTTGATGGGGGGGGGGGGGGGCACTGGCTTCTGATTTTCCTTAGGAGCGAATTTAAAAGAGTAGAAGATGAATTACAAATTTGGTACATATGATAAGATTTTTTTATTTGACATTTTTCAATAAGGTCACCAGCATTTTAGTTTTATAAAATTTAAAGGTTTAAGTAGATTTTATTTTTATAAAACTGATCTATATAAAAAATTAGAAATTAATTTCTGTCTTAGTTTATAAACATCCTTCGCCTTAATAGAAAAATTAACTTACGTTCTGACCACACCCGGACATCCAAAAATTTTTATAGACACTAAAATATTTTATTTTAGTGATCGGAATACAAAAATACCATTCGTCGCTTAATTTGGATCGTTTTCGCATCTGTTCGAGTTTCGTCGTAATTAACCGAACAACGTAATCGTACGACCAAACGAACCGACATCCGTGATATTTCCGAGCATATTTCAGGTCCCCTATACTTTGACGACCTTGTAGAGCCTTGGAAATGGCTTAACGGAGGTTAAATACGTCAAAAATGCATGTTAAAGTGTGCAGGGGCTGTTTCTGCCAACTTCTAAAAGTTGCAGCCCACACCCTCGCGTCGCGCGACCACCCCCTGGGTTCACTGTCGCAGCACGCCACCACCCCATCTGGACAGAAACTTCATTTTCAGCAACAGTTTGTTAATTCAAGAACCTTTCTTTGCAATTTCCTTGTGTGATGACTAAGTTAACACCTCTCCAAGCAAAAGCTAGCTGTCCTAGACACTTATATGGACCAGATTTATTGCTTGGAGGCTACACAAACACTTGGAGTGATCCTACAAGTCCTCTACAACTATAAATACCCATCCTTCCTTCCTTGTTCATTGCTCATTTCTCATATTTGAACTCTAAGTGGAGGAATTCCTGCTAAGGAGCCACCTACCTGAGTTCTAATATCATCCTTCTAGCCTTTTAACACCTTGTAAGTGTTCTTTCATGGCTTAGTTCTTATTTTTCAGCCATTAGAGCTGAAAGTCAAACAGTTTGACCAACAGTTTGACTTTCGGTTTTGACCATCAATTGGTCAAGTCAAAGTTCAATTGAACTTTGCAACGTGATTGTAATCACGATGGTTATAATCCTTAGCGATTATACCTACTGATTACCACGTTGACTAGGCGTAGTGATGAGTCAAAGTTTCGGTCAAAATGCATATTTACGCGCATTTTGCGACGGAACTATTTTCGGGTATCAAAACCTTTTGTTTTGATACCAAATCAGTTTTCTAACTTAGTTAAACATGTTTTAACATGTTTAACTCGTCACTACTAGTTTAGTGCTTGTTTAGGGTCGTAAGTTAAGCGGTCTCGACAACCGCTTACACTTTCGAACCCGACCCGTTTGGTTGATCATTAGGATCCGACCAAACTTATTTAGTGATCATAGTTGCATAGGGAATAACCTACTGAGGTTATACCTTATGACCACATAGGTTGGTTAGTTATTTGTTAAGTAGTTTATATGCCCATAGAAAATGACCAAAATGCTCTTTTGAAGCATAAATTCATATTTTGCATATGTAATCAAGTTTTTGACATATAAACTGATTTAGTAACATATTTAGGCATAATTGGGCATGTAAGACTTAACATAGGACATAGATAACCCTCCGACCTTAGGTTTACGCAAACGACGCGCTATAGTAGCTTAAACTACCGTAACGGGTCGAAACGGGTCAAAAGCACTTAGGTAAAGTTTCTAATCAGAATGTTAGCTCTATTAAGTCATGCCATATGAGTTCAAATACTCATTTGATTTATAGAACTACATTCTATCCTATCTCTAGATTTAGGATCCGATTATTTACATAGTGATTCCATACTAGGTACCACTTGATTCCTTGATTCCTTGATTTCTCGAGCTTTGTTAGGACACTTAATCAAGGATACTTGCACCCTCAAGTGAGTACATAGTCCCCTATTTTACGTTTTCAAATGTTTTGGGGTGAAACATATGTGCCTATTCGTTATTTTCATGATTTCCAACTATATGTTTACACATGATTAGTACTTATCTTTTGACAAATTAAACGATTATCCATGGCTTAAACACTGATTTTCAAAGTTGTTAAACTATTTGTTTGTTCATATTATCACTTATACATTCATTAACAATGATCAAGCCGATTGGTAGTACGATATAGCGCTATAGGACTAGACACCCCATTCCTGTTGTATGGAATGTCGGATACCAATGTTTTAACCAAATATAATTGCCTTTGTGGTATTTCTATAGTCTCCAAAGTGTAGTTTAATGCACTAAGGTTTGAATGTATTACCAAATCGCGATATATAGTATATTTCGGTATACTATTAAGGCATATTTTGATATGCTACCAACGTGATACTGTTTTGCTAAAGCATAGTTTGATATGCTAATGTTTTACCAAAGTATAGTTTAATATACTACCAAATCATGAATTAGGTATATTTCGATATACTACCAACATGATACTGTTTTACTAAAGTATAGTTTGATATACTACCAAATCACGGTCTAGGTATATTTCGATATACTACCAACGTGATACTGTTTTACCAAAGTATAGTTTTGATATACTACCAAAGCATAGTTGATATGCTATTTTCAAACCAAAGCATAGTTTAATATGCTATTTTCAAACCAAAGTATAATTTTATATACTACCGATGCTTTCATTCTTAAACCAAAGTATACTTGAGATATACTATCAAATCTATTATTTCATTAACCAAAGTATATTTTGATATACTATCTATTTAACTATTTCAAAACTAAAGTATACTTTGATATACTATTTATCCGATCTTTTCTAAACGAAAGTATATTTATGCATATACTACAAACCTTTTTATCAAAGCAATGTGTTTTCGAAACTAAACTTTTTACAAGGATTCATGGCTAGTTTTATAAACGCAAAACCTTTTCTTGTACTATCCAAAGATATGAATCTAATTCAGAAAACCTATGTTACTCACAGGAATTTTTATGCTGACGTTTTATTTTCACATATGTTTCAAGTACTACTACTATGTGATGATTGTTGATGCATGCTACACATAGGATGGACCCATGCCTTAGTGACTTTAAAACTTGAAAGATAATTATTGTAAGGATCGGGTTTGCGACCTAAATGAGTCGGTTCAGAGGAATTCCATCAAATACAGGTGCGGAAAACAAGTATTTGACTTGTAAACAGCTGAATCTTCACTTTAACACTGATTTGTATTGATATGAACACAAATACAATCAGTTCTCACACCGGCAGCACCTCGGTATGGAAATCTCACAAAAACAACTTATGATTTCGCTTGACACTAACCTCCTATATATAGACTTTGAGATTTCGCTTCAGCATCACTCAAGCGAAATCTGATATGATGATTTCGCTTGAGGCTTCAAGCGAAAACTCAAATACATTACACACTTTCAAGCGAAATCTTCTAATTCTCTAATTTTCTCGTTCTACGTGCCCTGATCTAATCTATCTAAAGTAAGACTCGATACAAGACGAAGTCGACAGATGTAGTGCACCAACAGACTCCCCCTCAGATGTTGACGAGTCGACTATCGAGTCACACCAATGCTGTGTCTTCACATCTTCATTCTTGATCAGTCTCTGGGCTTTTCTCTCTCTATCTTCTTTTCCAGAATCACCTAGCTCTATCAGACTCCCCCTCACGATTTGCTGGTATTCATTTGTTCTTCAGCAACATCTGCTTTAGGAACGATGTCTGACTCAAATGTTGTTTACAAGATCATTGCCTGGCTTTTATCTAATTCTCTTGATCAGATCTCTTGATTCCTTAAGTTCATCAGCATCAGCAACTAGCAAACTTTAGATTCATGATCAGAGTCTGACTTTTGTAAGCTTTGAATGAATTAACCTGGCTCACCTGTAACAATCTTAACCCAGAAATAAATTTTCTAAATTTAACAATTTAAATGCACCAACAATCTGATATAATCACATAATTCTTTCTCATATCACAAACCAATGAAGAACCAAATGTAGGTTTTTTTTTTTTAAAAAAATACCAATTGTAAGGATTTTAACAAACCTTTTTGACATTTTAAGATTCACTCCCCCTCACAACCAAGTAATCATGTTTAGCACTTGAAATTTTGACAATCAGCTTTCCAATACCAGTTATCGAAAATCTTTTTGAATTTTTTAAAATTTATGCTAAAACACACTAAAATCTTTTTGTAATTTTTGATTGTAAAGGAATGCAATAAAGAAATATTTATAAACAATATTTTTGTGAGTTTGTGCAAGAGGATCATATCAGTTTCTGAGACAGATCACTAACACCGTTAAGCTTTATTTCATATTAAGTTCTAAACAATTTACCTAGATTGTCAGTATGTTTGTCCACTTAAATTTTCACACAAAGTTCAATTGATCCGAGATACGTTGTTAATGTTTTAAGCAACTTAAACTTATCCGTGTTTCCCACTACTTGAATATACTCCCGTATCCAAATCCCAATATTCAGTCTTACAGGTGAGTATACCACAGATGATATCTGTCAGGGGAATAAATTATAGTACGAGGGCCGTGAGAGCTCAGGTCGATACTCCCGTATACGCAGAGAGATGACGGCTTCGACTTTCGGTGTGTCCCCTTTAGAGGATCTTTTGTTTCAACAGCCATGATTAGCATTTTTCAATGTTTCATCATTTTTTAGCTGAGGGTGAGCTATATTTCAAGCAAATGTAAAGTATTCTCCGGGGACTAGGCCATTGCTTCCACAAAATCAGAAGTCCCGGGATAATACCCCAGATATCACTGAGCATAAAGACCTAGTATCTCAGAATAAGGGACCTTTCAAACAAGATTTCAGGGGTTACCTATATATCCAAGTTTGTGTTAACCCACAGAACAAGCAAGTTTGAAATTTAGGTTTATATCTCATCACAATTTACTAAATGTGCAAAAACCTACTGACATATCCACAGTAAGATTGTTTATCACATTTTTCTTTTCATTTCTTTAGCATGTTGTGATAGTCCACTGATGTACTATCATTTCCTCTATATGCAACAAAAACTCATTTTTGAATTTTATCATGTTTTTGTCTTTTTCAAATTTTCAAATGTTTTTGGATTTTCTGAAAATTTTTACTCCCCTTAAAATGCAAACACATTTTAGGAAATTTGAAAATAAACTGTACAATAAAGTGACAACTGATATCGAATCGCATCAAATCGCCATTCACTTGGCATAAACAATCAGAACTCCCCCTATCACAAAACTATTTTCTCATTTAGATTTCAAAACACTTAAGTTTGTTTTAATCAAAATGATTTTTCCGGAAAATAAGTTTTTATGATATAATCATTTGAAGATTCGGAGTGTGGTTCATCACATTGTCTATTCGAAATACCAATTGTAAGTATGGTCCAATCAAGTTCAACTTAATGACCTTGATTAACCTTTTTCATGTATGCACCTACTATACCAAATGTAAGAATTACCACATGTAGGAATGTTACGTCTACATCACCATTTTACCAATCAGAATGCCGATTCCTGCTTCGCTCTTACCAACCTGGAAGCTCCGGCATAGTCATACAACCTATAAACATCCAAACACTATCAAAAACTTTCAACTAAAAACTTCAAACATTAGAAAAATGCCGATTCCTGATCCACGATATAAACTTGGGATCTCCGGCAAGTCCTAAGACTTTAAGGAAAACAAACTTCCACCCAAGTCTTCTTAGACTTGGTGGCTTCCAATTCTTGTGCAGTAGGGTTGTAAGTTGCCTTTTTAGTTGCATAAAAATCTTTAACCCCCTTTACTTTCCCATCAAGCATTTTCTTGAAAATTTTCTTAACATTTTCATTGAATGTTTTTTCAATATCAAAATCTGAGATTTCTACTTTACCAACCATTTGTTTAATCTCTTCCACACTCAGTGATTTAATGTCAACATCATTCATCAAATCTTTGATCTCATCTTGTGACTCCTCTGATTTTGTGGAATCAGAATCATCGTCAGATTTTTCACCTGATTTTTTAACAATCCATTTTTGATTGTCTTTTGCACTCTTTTTGTACAATCTTTTAGAATTTTCACCAACTTCATTCTTTGAATTTTCAAAATTTTTGAAGTTTGTAGTTGGTGAATCATTCTTTTCAACCACTTTTTCTTTAAGTTTTTCGGAAACTCCCTGTTTTTTGTTGACTTTGTTTGGACAATTATGAGCGATGTGTCCAACAACTTGACATTGAAAACAAGTTCTTGTGTCTCTGGTTTGAAAAACTCCAGTTCCTGTCCTTTTCCTTTCAGCAAGGAACTCTTGATTTGAATTTTTCAAAGATAAGCTATTTGACTCCTCTTCATAGCTTTTTCCTGCAACATATGTCATTTTTGATTTAAAATCTCTAACATATTTTTCATTTTTACGATTTTCAGGTGGAGTAAAACCAAGACCTTTCTTTTTGTAACTACAATTTTGATTTGTTTTCTTTTGAAAACTAGAATCAGAATTGTAATTCTTTTTTCCTTTTTTCTTGTTTAACCTTTGTTGAATTCTAGAAGTGTATTTTTTAGGTTTTTCAATAGATTTTAGATCCTTAATTTCAGAAAAATTAATTTCTGTCATTTTGAAAACCTTTTTAATCATGTCAAAACGAACACTTCTAATCGGAAACTCTTTGTCAGAGTATAATTTGTCCGAATCATTTAAAGTATATGCAACTTCAAATGTTTCATCATCCAAATTTGCTTTTGATAACAAAAATTCTTTACTGTAAGACCGTTTTTCCGACAACTTTGAACTGTTGACTGACGAACTTGAACCCCCAGACTCAAACTTTGACTCAGACACCTCCTCAGTATCCAACACCTGATCGACCACCTTTTTGATTAACTCAGACTCATGATCAGTATCAGACGAGGTAAACGTGATATCAATGTTATCTGGTAAAACGTCAGTTGTCTCGGATTTTAACTTTATATTGACTGCTTTTTCGACTTGCTCCTCATTTGGTTTTCTAGGAGAATACCCTTCCCAGATAGGAGGCGGACACTTGTTGTATTTAACAGTCGATTTCTTACCAGTCTCATTCTTTTGCTTCTCATCCTGAAATGCTTCAAAACCTGCAACAGTAGGATAAACTCGATCAATAACATAATCAGAACAAGAATAACTCAGTAATAACCTTCTGATCCTTTCATTCTCAATCTTTTCTTTCTCCAACTCTTGCTTTAGATTAGCATTTTCTTCGATGTAATGATTAATTGCCTTTTGCTTTGCCATCAACGTAGAATTCGTCATTGCTAAAGCCTTTTCTCTTTCAGAATTCGTTGTTTGAAGACCTGTCACTGTTCTGTTCAACACGCTATACGATTCTTTCACATAGCTGATATCAGATAGTAACTTTTCTATCAGTTTTTCTCTATCAAACAGAGTCACATCTTTTTCTTCGCAATTTTTGCAAGCTTCCAAACACTTCTTGCAAGGTTTTTCAACTTCAACAATCTTCTCAACCTCGATTGTTTTTACCACTTCAATAACTTTTTCTACATCCACCCTTTTAACTTCTTCAGTTTGAATAACAGTTTCAATCTTCTCATCTTGTTGTTGTTCTTTTGCAGCTTGTTTCTCCTTCAGTTTCTCCATGCGATCTGCAAAATAGAAATGAAAACTTTCAGGAGAAAGATGTTTTTTAGCAATATTAATATGTTTCTCTTCTTCATCATCACTGCTACTCTCCATTGGTGTTTGATCAAACTCTACGGATTTTTCAGAATCAGCATCTGAAATACCAGAATCAGATGGTGTTTGATCAAAAACAACTTCTTTTTCTGAAGTATCCTCATTTTGCACACTCTCATCTGTACTTAATGACTCAGAATCAGCACTTTCTGAACTTTCTTCAGATGTAATCGATTGATCTTTCACTTTTTCACCAATTGAACTCATCCAAGTAGCAAACAAATCTGGTTCTCTAACAATCTTTGCAATGAAAGCTTTGAAATCCCCTTTTTCATCAACAAACATATCCCAGCTGAATCCTTCAGGTAGTTGTTCATCATTTTGGTCCACTATACATGCTGTGCTATTAGAAGAAATGTAGTTGCTCCAGTTGAAATCTACCAAACATCCTTTCTTTGAATCTTCAATCTTTCTACCATGAGCCGTCTGTAATTCTTGTGTCTGACCAACTTGCTGATAAATGGCTTTCCGGTAGTAGTCATCTTTTCCAAATGGATTTTGAGCACCACTAACTTCTCTGTTCTTGCACTCCCGCTTAAAATGACCTTTTTCCCTGCACCTGAAACAAGTAACTTTAGATTTATCAAAACCTAAAGTAGAAACACAAGCATCAAGAAAATCATTTCTCCCAGTAATTGTCTTGAACTTTTCAGCACGTCTAAGAACACTTGCAAGACACCATTTGATATCCATTAGTTCCATCTCTTCTGCATCTATTTGGTCGTAATCCTCTTTGGTAAGCATAGGATTTCCAATTCGACCAGCTACTAAACCTTCATATGAGATAAGCACGGAACCAAGTAAAGCCATATGATCTTTTGCAATGTCTTCAGAAAAACTTTGACCTTCTGGAAGATTTAGAGCTATGTTGCATTGAATCACACAACCATTTCCCATCTTTGTGCTTTGAGACTGAAAACTTTCTGATGAAGTCTTTGGATTGACACTTGGATAAGATGAGAATCCACTGCTTTTGTTTGTGCTTTGATCAATTTTTTCTGTAGTATCCCCAACACCAACACTGTATGCAGTCTGAATTTTCGGACTTCTTTCAGCTTCTGAATTCGGAACACTACCCTTGTAGTACATCTTTACATCTTGTTGACCACTTGGATTATTCATCCTAGCAATCTTCTGCTGTTCCAAATCCTGACTTTCAATCTTTTCAATGAACTGAGAAATCGACAATCTATCATAAACTCCAGTATTCTTCAGTATCATCAAATAAGTTCCCCACTCTTTCTGAGGTAATGCATCAGCAAGTTTATCCACCCATTCTTCATTTTCCTTTTTAATGCTCATCATTGACATTGTTCTCACTAAGTAACAATATCGTTCAATGAGTTTCTTCGTATCTTCTCCGGGCAAACTTGTGAACAAATCAAATTCCTTTTTAAGCAATGCCTTCTTGCTTTTAATCATACTCGTACTGCCTTCAACCTTGATTTTTAGAGCATCCCATATTGATTGTGATGTTTTGTCATGTTGAAGTAGTATGAAGATGTCTTCTTTGATGTCCTGTTGAAGTAAACTGATCATCATCTTTTCAGCTCGGTATATTTCCCGTTCTTCTTTACTAAAATCTGAAAGCTGTTTTTCAGTCTGCATTTCAGTTAGTGGTAGAGCATACTTTGTTAAAATACATTCCCATGATCTCAAATGATTTGCCTGCACCCAGTTTTCGAATCTATCTTTCCATCCATAGTATTCTTCAATTCCCATTAGCTTCGGGGGTTTCTGAGTAGTCCCCATTTCATTTTCAGAATTCATGTTCTGAGCAATGGAAGATGAACTAGACGATGTTGCAAACGCGTTGTGAAAATCGTTATCCATGTTTCAATAACAGATTCTTTCAAGCGAAATAGTCAATTTGTAGCTTTCAAGCGAACTGGTCAACTGAACTTTCTTCAAGCGAAATAATCTGTCAAACTGGTTGAAGCGAGACTAATCAATTCTTTGAAGCGAAATCGTTCAAGCGAAACTTTCTGAAGCGAAAACCTTGAAGCGATAACCTTGAAGCGAAAACGAACTCTGTTTGAAGCGAAATGTTAAGTGTCGCTTGAAGTTTCAAGCGAAATCGTCCAATAATACTGAACTGTTCAAGCGAACTCCATTCAAATGTCGATTTTGATCACTTTTAGGTCGAATTTTGCTGTGAAACTTTCAAGGGTTTGTTATCTAGTACTTTTAAACAATCCGTGAGAAATTGAATCAATTTTGACCGTGAAATATTTCTGAACTAAGAAAAGAAGGTGTAGAAGTAAGAAATTTTGATCGATTTCGGCTGAATTTTGCAGAACTCCTCCTCCTGAGCTCTGATACCAATTGTAAGGATCGGGTTTGCGACCTAAATGAGTCGGTTCAGAGGAATTCCATCAAATACAGGTGCGGAAAACAAGTATTTGACTTGTAAACAGCTGAATCTTCACTTTAACATTGATTTGTATTGATATGAACACAAATACAATCAGTTCTCACACCGGCAGCACCTCGGTATGGAAATCTCACAAAAACAACTTATGATTTCGCTTGACACTAACCTCCTATATATAGACTTTGAGATTTCGCTTCAGCATCACTCAAGCGAAATCTGATATGATGATTTCGCTTGAGGCTTCAAGCGAAAACTCAAATACATTACACACTTTCAAGCGAAATCTTCTAATTCTCTAATTTTCTCGTTCTACGTGCCCTGATCTAATCTATCTAAAGTAAGACTCGATACAAGACGAAGTCGACAGATGTAGTGCACCAACAATTATTTGTAGTTATCTGATTTGTATTAAGACAATGAGTTCATTAATGAAATAAAACAAATCTTTAATCACCATGTGTTGTGAAACGATGATTCTGTTACGACACTCCCCGACGTTTCCGCCGCGTTTTGTTGTATTACGTGGTCGGGGTGTGACAGAAAAGTTGGTATCAGAGCTCATGGTTATAGGGAATTAGGTTATTAGTAATGCTTTGACCTAGACTATAACCTTCCTAGGACCCTAACGCAAGAAATTTGCGTTTAGATTCTTAATACAATACCAATCACCTATCCTTAGGTGATTAACAAAAACAAAACACAATTTATTCTCTCGAGTCAAAATTTTTCAAAACATCACAAGAAGTCATCTATCCTTAGATGATTTGTTTTAGGCTTTTAAGCCTTTGGTGTTTTCAAAATCTCGTCAAAGTTTGGGTCTTTATAATGTGAACACATGCAATCCGGAAGGGTGGATGCCTGTACCTCGAGTTTTCTGTCTAAGGCTAGAGTGTTCATACAAATCCACAGTATCGGACCAGTCACTCTTACCTGGGAACTCTTGGGGTGAATGTCCACTTATAGGCTAAAGCATGTCTTCACGATACATTATTATGACCCACTTGCTTTGACTAGTCACTATGTGTTGTTTGTTTGTTTGAAGTAACAAACGAATGATCACAATCCTCATGTTTCGTCGATATTTTTAACATTCAAGTTTTGAGTATCCAATAACATCTCATTATTTTCCCTCACATCTTCCATTATCTTTAGAATGCCTCCTCATTGCAGTGATACTCAAAGGTCCGAACTAATTGCCCAACAATTAAGCATAGTACTCCATGGGACCATTGAGTTGGCTATCGCCATGTCTCATCTCAATGATGAAACTACACTAGAGCCATCTAAGAAGACAAAAGCCAAGCCTTCAAGAAAATCAAAGAAGCATAAAGCTTCAAGGAATCTTACAGCGATTGCTCCAGTTCCGCTTAGCCAAGTGGGACCTAGCCAGGTGACATCGCCACCAGCTAAGAAACCATACAGAGGAAAAGCTCCTATGTGCAATCAATGTAACCTTCATCACCATGCCAAGGTCCGATGCCAATAATGCTCAAACTGTGGACGTTTTGGTCATACAACAAAAGTCTGTCGTTTTGTCGTTACGCCAAACGAAGCCATGGCAGTTCCTACTCAATTTATCGCAACTCCTCATGCGATACATGTTTGTCCTAACTATCCACATGGAACCTGCTTCAATTGTGGTTACCCTAACCACATCAATTGACTTGGCTGGCAAATGACGACTCAACGAATGGGCACAAGATTAACACTGGCAACATCAAGGCTTGTGCTAATGTTGGAATAGACACATAAACTTTTGTGTTTTCTGTGTATCTTGAAACACTTTGGTTGTTCTATAAATAAATTGGTTGTTTCCATTTTATTTACAAGTCAATGTGAACACGTGTATGTATGACATACCCCTACGATACCGACACCAAGGAACCGTGTTTCTTGCAAGAAGAACTACTCTCGTAGTTCTTCCATTTTTGTGATTGCTCGCGATCTCCACGAAAATCCTTAGTACTCGTTTCTTTTAAAGAAAAAAAGTACAAGGTACAAGTTACAAATTCTTTAATAGATACTTGAAGTACCATTTCAAATCCTTGATTTGATATCTAAAGGTACTTTCATAAGTCATTAATTGGACCCATGTTATGTGACTATGTACACGATTATCAAGTACATTTTTGCTTCGTGTGTTGCATTAACATGCCTAGCACATTGATTTCAAGGACCCTTTTGCGTCATATGCTGATTTAACATATCTAGCACCTTGATTTCATGAACACTTCACTTCGTATGTTGACCTAACATACCTAGTACATGGATTTCAAAACATTTTCACCACACAAATTCCAAATCCTTTTAAGATCTTCCTATCTTCATAGTTAGATTCTTGAGGATGTTTGAAGTACTAATTGAAGTCCTTGATTGGATTCCTAATGTGCTTTAAACGCATATATACAAGTTAATGAACGAGCTGATAACTAAGTTAACGATTATGTGATTGTGTGTTTTTGTGTAATTCTAAAGCTCGCTATCTAAATCCTGGCAGAATCTTTCGTATTTTTATATGTTCGATTCTCAGAAGGATACTCAAAGTACTATCAATCCTTAAGGGTTTTTTCTATGCAAATAGTCAGACCCTTGGATTCCAAAGTGCTATTTCAAAACGATTATTTGGTTCAAAGTTAAAAGACCCTTTAGTGGTCTATTTAAAGAAATCATACGACGGTCTAGTTAAAAAGATCATGTGTTGATCTAGTTAAAGAGATCGTTCGTTGATCTAGTTAAAGAGATCCCTTGGTGGTCTAGTCAAGTCATTACATGTTTATTTGATTAAATTTTCCCCCTACACGTTATAAAATAAACTGTGCGGACTGTGCAAGGAATTATGTAATTATGGATGCATACATAATTATGGAATTCAGTGCACAGAAACCACAGCAAGTTTTGTTATGTGTTAAGACCTATAGTGATAAGAATAACGAAACAGGAACAATGTAAAAAGGGCATGGTGGATACGC
Organism: Helianthus tuberosus; assembly: GCA_030545235.1. Taxonomy (NCBI): domain Eukaryota; kingdom Viridiplantae; phylum Streptophyta; class Magnoliopsida; order Asterales; family Asteraceae; genus Helianthus; species Helianthus tuberosus. The sequence goes on along the minus strand of CM060387.1, from coordinate 132,155,950 downwards.
CGCTGGTACTTCCTATATATAAGTGTTCCTTATTGCATTGCGAGCGTAGCATTATTTAAGTTACTAGAAGTCTTGTACCTTAACCAATGTTATGTTATCTTAAACTCTCCGACTCCGATTTCGAGCACACACAAGTTTCCTATAATAGTCTTCATAGGAAACATTCTTCTATCCGTTGTTCGAAACTCCATATTTTGTTGCAACAAGGACATCACTCTGACATGAACAAATTCACTGGAAATCCAAACGTAGCCCATAGTTTTACTTAGGGAACGGAGGATTCGTCCAAAAGAGAAATAATCACATCTGCTTTCACAAGTTTCCTCTAGAATTAAATTTCGGGACGAAATTTCCTAAAGTAGGGGAGACTGTGACACCTGTGCCTCTACAACCATCATACAAATACAAATCCAATGAAATCCTGTGTTTCATTCTCGGGATTTGTACAATTTCATATGACATTTATACATATCACATCTTGTTCGATTTTGAGCTCTAAATCGCTTTCTAGAAAGTTAAACGCAAACTGTTACGCAAATGTAATCAGTTTAATGGGAAAAACACTCCGGAATAGGGACATAAGCTTAACATACCTTAAATAACCTTTACATAACTTAGAAATAAGTTTTGAAGGGTTTGGTTTGGCAAAAACAAGTTTATTCAATCACAGGGACTATTTGCGTCAAACTGCAAAAGTTCGCTGTTTTGTATGGCAACGTACATTCCGGAACATGATGATAAGCTAAACATACCATAAATAACCTTAACATAGCTTAGAAATAAGCTTTGAATGGTTCGGTATGCGAAAATGCGCTTACTTGATCAAACAGGGACAAAAAGCGTCAAAAACGACGTAAGTTTGCATTTACGCGCATATCTTACGTTCTGACCACACCCGGACATCCAAAAATTTTTGTAGACACTAAAATATTTTATTTTAGTGATCGGAATGCAAAAATACCATTCGTCGCTTAATTTGGATCGTTTTCGCGTCCGTTCGAGTTTCGTCGTAATTAACCGAACAACTTGATCGTACGACCAAACGAACCGACATCCGTGATATTTCCGAGCATATTTCAGGTCCCCTATACTTTGATGACCGTGTAGAGCCTTGAAAATGGCTTAAAGGAGGTTAAATACGTCAAAAATGCAAGTTAAAGTGTGCAGGGGCTGTTTCTGCCAACTTCTGAAAGTTGCAGCCCACACCCTCGCGTCGCGCGACCACCCCCTGGGTTCACTGTCGTGGCACACCACCACCTCATCTGGACAGAAACTTCATTTTCAGCAACAGTTTGTTAATTCAGGGACCTTTCTTGCAATTTTCTTGTGTGATGACCAAGTTAACACATCTCCAAGCAAAAGCTAGCTGTCCTAGACACTTTTATGGACCAGATTTATTTCTTGAAGGCTACATAAACACTTGGAGTGATCCTACAAGTCCTCTACAACTATAAATACCTATCCTTCCTTCATTGTTCATTGCTCATTTCTCATATTTGAACTCTAAGTGGAGGAATTCCTGCTAAGGAGCCACCTACCTGAGTTCTAATATCATCCTTCTAGCCTTTGAACATCTTGTAAGTGTTCTTTCTTGGCTTAGTTCTTATTTTTCAGCCATTAGAGCTGAAAGTCAAACAGTTTGACCAATAGTTTGACTTTCGGTTTTGACCATCAATTCGTCAAGTTAAAGTTCAATTGAACTTTGCAACGTGATTGTAATCACGATGGTTATAATCCTTAGCGATTATACCTACTGATTACCACGTTGACTAGGCGTAGTGACGAGTCAAAGTTTCGGTCAAAATGCGTATTTACGCGCATTTTGCGACAGAACTATTTTCAGGTATCAAAACCATTTGTTTTGATACCAAATCAGTTATCTAACTTAGTTAAACATATTTTAACATGTTTAACTCGTCACTACTAGTTTAATGCTTGTTTAGGGTCGTAAGGTAAGGGGTCTCGACAACCGCTTAGACTTTCGATCCCGACCCGTTTGGTCGATCATTAGGATCCGACCAAACTTATTTGGTGATCATAGTTGCATAGGGAATAACCTACTGAGGTTATACCTTATGATCATATAGGTTGGTTAGTTATTTGTTAAGTAGTTTATATGCCCATAGAAAATGACCAAAATGCCCTTTTGAAGCATAAATTCATATTTTGCATATGTAATCAAGATTTTGACATATAAACTGATTTAGTAACATATCTAGGCATAATTGGGCATGTAAGACTTAACATAGGACATAGATAACCATCCGACCTTAGGTTTACGCAAACGACGCGTTATAGTAGCTTAAACTACCGTAACGGGTCGAAACGGGTCAAAAGCACTTAGGTAAAGTTTCTAATCAGAATGTTAGCTCTACTAAGTCATGCCATATGAGTTCAAATACTCATTTTATTTATAGAACTACATTCTATCCTATCTCCCGATTTGGGATCCGATTATTTAACATAGTGATTCCATACTAGGTACCACTTGATTCCTTGATTCCTTGATTTCTCGAGCTTTTTTAGGACACTTAATCAAGGATACTTGCACCCTCAAATGAGTACATAGTCCCCTCTGTTATGTTTTCAAATGTTTTGGGGTGAAACATATGTGCCTATTCGTTATTTTCATGAGTTCCAACTATATGTTTACACATGATTAGTACTTATCTTTTGACAAATTAAACGATTATCCATGGCATAAACACTGATTTTCAAAGTTGTTAAACTATTTGTTGGTTCATATTATGACTTATACATTCATTAATAATGATCAAGCCGATTGGTAGTACGATATAGCGCTATAGGACTAGACACCCCATTCCTGTTGTATGGAATGTCGGATACCAATGTTTTAACCAAATAGAATTGCCTTTGTGGTATTTCTATAGTCTCCAAAGTGTAGTTTGATGCACTAAGGTTTGAATGTATTACCAAATCACGATATATAGTATATTTCGGTATTCTATTAAGGCATATTTTGATATGCTACCAACGTGATACTGTTTTGCTAAAGAATATTTTGATATCCTAATGTTTTACCAAAGTATAGTTTAATATACTACCAAATCATGAATTAGGTATATTTCGATATACTACAAACATGATACTGTTTTACTAAAGTATAGTTTGATATACTACCAAATCACGGTCTAGGTATATTTCGATATACTACCAACGTGATACTGTTTTACCAAAGTATAGTTTTGATATACTACCAAAGCATAGTTGATATGCTATTTTCAGATCAAAGCATAGTTTAATATGCTATTTTCAAACCAAAGTATAATTTGATATACTACCGATGCTTTCATTCTTAAACCAAAGTATACTTGAGATATACTATCAAATCTATTATTTCATTAACCAAAGTATATTTTGATATACTACCTATTTAACTATTTCAAAACTAAAGTATACTTTGATATACTATTTATCAGATCTTTTCAAAACCAAAGTATATTTCTGCATATACTACAAACCTTTTTATCAAAGCAATATGTTTTCGAAACTAAACTTTTTACAAGGATTCATGGCTATTTTTATAAACGCAAAACCTTTTCTTGTACTATCCAAAGCCATGAATCTAATTCACAAAACCTATGTTACTCACAGGCATTTTTATGCTGACGTTTTATTTTCACATATGTTTCAGGTACTACTACAATGTGATGATTGTTGATGCATGCTACACATAGGATGGACCCATCCCTTAGTGACTTTAAAACTTGAAAGATAATTATTTGTAGTTATCTGATTTGTATTAAGACAATGAGTTCATTAATGAAATAAATCAAATCTTTAATCACCATGTGTTGTGAAACAACGATTCTGTTACGACACTCCCCGACGTTTCCACCGCGGTTTGTTGTATTACGCGGTCGGGGTGTGACATTTATTATATATGTAACAAGATTAATTAAATAAAATAAATTTAAAAGAGTTTGAGTAAATTGCCAAAATCATCCCTGTGATTTTATATTTGCCAGTTTCATCCAAATATTCTCAACTTAACAAAAAAAATAAACTAAGTTAGTGGTCTGGATGAAAATGGCAAAAAGTTACAAACGTTAGGGGCAATTTGGTACAAAAGTGTCATTTTGAACAAAAATGGCACATGTGCCCAAACCTTAGGGACGATTTTGACAATTAACTCAAATTTTTTGAATAGAGTTAGTGGGTTGGATGAAAATGGACAAAATGACAAAAGTCAAGGACCAAAATGGCTGAAAACAAAATTATTTGGACTACAATGACAATAGAAAACTATTTGGACTAAAGTGGCAATTTTGGTCAAACCCCAGGGACTAAAATGGCAATTTACTCTTCTAGTAACGATAAACCTTGCCTGTATGATTCACCTGCACACACCTAAATTAACAAATGATGTCACGCTTAGAGAACACATTGGATACGCAATCTTAGGTAGAAGAAACCTTTTGACCATTACCAGGCTTTGTAGCCTGGATTACTTTCATATTAGGCGTTGCATCCTTTATTTGCTTTGATATTTCCCTGTTTCAATATGCACCTAAATCGATTATTGCAACATCTACAATTTAGTAGCCGCTATCTCGTACAATTTAGTAAACACAATCGTTGATATTAACCACTACCTTGACACCTATTCAAACATAAAAAAAACGTGATTAGATTAACCCGAACTCTCGTTTGACCCGTTCATCCAAATATGAAGCTCCATTTCTCGTACCCAATAAAATACCGTCAAGATTAGCCCTATACATGGTACAAGCTTTGAGTAGTCACTTCACAATTGATATGGCCGAACACGGTGTAATTCGAATCCAAGGTTTAAAACATTGATATAAATAGAGGTCGTTCTCAATGCATCAACAGATAGAGTAGTTAGATATGGTTGAGGCCAATGTCTAGCAAATAGAGATATAGAGAGTGTCAACTTATTCTTATTTGTATAACAAATATATCAAAAAAAAAAGTTAAACGGGTTCTAGCCATCTCAAACCATTAAAGCTCTTCTAGCCACGTCCACAGCACTGTGCACCTTCAATTTGCAGACGGCTCGGTTCTACTCTCTCAGATATCGGATCCAACATGTTCCTCCCATGTCAGCGAATAAGGTATACGTGTGAAGCCATGAATGAGCCACGTCACTCGAATCTGTCTTCTCAGATAGCAGAACCAGCCATGCTTTCCACATCAATTTCCATCTGTTTTGCCACATAAGCCTGAAGCCATGGTGTCACCCAGTTCCGCCATCTCAGATGGCATAATCACCATATTCATTTGACTTAACTCCTGCGAGCATGCTCGGCCTTTAACCTGATATGACCCATTCAACACATCATTTCCAGTTTAAGCACAAACAAACAAAGGTGTATAGCAATATCAAAAAGAAGTATTCTGCACCCTCTTTTAACTGTTTCATATATAAACATGAACTTACAGCAACATTGTGTATTTATATATGTGGTATTACACCCAAAAAACTAATATGCACTTCTTATAATCACCATATTAATGCACAGGGTACATATCTTATATGCACATTTTATGCCATGTCTAGTTTTATTTGTAATTTAATTCATCTTTAATGTAGCTATCAGTCTCATCAAATGAGAACATGGGCAATATCAAACCTTCTGTCTACACCAGATTGATAAAATGATAGTCCTCTAAATGGGTATTTTAATAAATCGAAGTTAAAACAGTGTGGCAAAAACCCTTGATACCTCATATCCGTTGCCATGGTGAATGTTAGATGAAAAGCAAAAAACACATCAAATATCGATATTGAATGGAGTGACGTTTCTAAACAAAGAGAAGAGGGAGGACCAGGGGGCGTCGAGGGATGTCGTGGAACTGGATTAGGGTCACACGTGGTTTCTCTTTTGTCAACGACATTTTCTAATGACGTTATTTACTGTAGCCAACAAGCTACATAAATTGTTATATATAGATAATGCTTAAACAATATAACTTGTTTATTGTCCAAAGTGTAACTCTTTGGATCGTACCACTTTAGTAAAGTTGATTAATCGATCATCGGACATCTTATATCCAACATGTTTTTGAAATATGTGAAAGTTAGACGCCTCGTATTTATATAAGGCATATACATGGCGTCAAAATAGGCATTTAGATGTTGGAAACCTCGATTCCCATTTTTAAACTAGACCGAACCATTAACCCGACAAAGCCTCCAAATCACATAACCACACATTCGCCATCATTATCACCACCACTATCACCACTCGATGAAGAAGCTTCTTTCATATCTAATCCACCACAGACTCCGTCACTTCACTTCATCATGATCTCGTACAACAACAATCACAACTGAAGTCTCTAACATCTAGTTGTCTCAAAACGGAAGGGAGTGGGGGCGTGGGTGTTAACGACTAGAAGGATTTCTTTCCCTTATTAGGGTTGTTGTCACATTACTATTATGACCTTAACGATTGAGGGGACATAATACTCAGATGAAAGTGGGTAATGCGGGTTGGGTACTTGTGGGTACAACTCGACAACCTAGTTGAGCTTGGTTTGTGGGTTAATTTGCGAGTTCTACTCGGGGGGAAGCTAAACTGGGTTAGTTTGTGAGTTCTATGATTTTATGAAAATAGTTGAATTGTTTGTTGAATGATTAAAAATATTCTTTTTAAGATTTTAAGGAGAAATATGTAAAATCAATTTTGAAGTATTTTTACAGCTAAAATAAAATTATACCTTTCTTATCCTTCAATCTTCCTCTTGTAAGTTTTGATTTATTCCGTAAGTGACCAATCCAACCTATATTTTCCCTACGACCTCATGTCTAAGCGATACTTCATCAGGCTTCAGGACTCCAGGTTTTACAGGTTATTGAACTTTCATGATGGAATATAAGAGTTTATACAAAGGATTATTTTATTTCATAACTGTTCTCCCAAAGGAGAACTTCTTGATATTACATATTATCTCCTTAAGATGAGATTATACTCACACATAATTCACAAGGAAAGATTAAAAGATGAGAGAGTGGGGGTTGGGTTTCGATGCTTAACACTAAAATCTCTTTCCTTTATATAGAGGAAATTGATTTTTACAAAAGACTATAATATCCTTTATTCGTCATGCATGACATTTTTTCAATCGACATATCCATGTGTTGGGTCCAATTCTCTAGTGTCTTCATCTGAAAAGTAGTTGTTATCTTTAGCAGAGGGACCACTTGAATTTTCCTCGGTGGAGGTTTCTTTACAGCATATGCAATGATGGTTTTCATGTGCACCTGCATTATTTGACAGAGTTTTTGTCTTGTGGTTGGACTTACATCAACTTTATTAAAGATAATGCGCTGTTCTGTTCTTTCTAAAGCCTCTTTTCATGCTTTGGTAGCGGGGTTCCACTGTAACTTGTGATGATGTAGTTATGACTGCAATAATTTGCTTTATTAAAGCTTCCTGCTTTAATATTTTGAAGGTTGCTTAGGATTTTTAAGAATCCTTTAGCCCTAATTTCAACCCAGTTTTCGTGGTCTTTATGATCCTTAGTCATTACCTTTGAGGGATTAATGGTTCTTGCTTTGGCAAGTCCGATTTCTAGGTGATGGTACTTTTGGAAAGACGTTCCTTGATACCAATCTGGAAGTGTAGAGTTACACTTAATGAAGATGTTTGCATCTTTTGCTGCAACAATCTTCTTTCGAAAGTTTTTTATCGCTTTCTTTATTCCTTCTGGAAACATGCTGATTTCAAGCAGATTTGGGGAAGGGTAAATGAACTTTATTAAACCAGCAGAGAATGCTAGTGAAACAAGTTCTGGTCTTGCACCTGGACAAAAGATAATGAGACTTTTAGTAGCCTTGTCTTCTGTATAGATATGCTCAAATTCAAAATCATTTTGACTAAGAGCTCTAGCTTTGGACCAAATCATTCTAAATTCTTCTAATGATATTGTGTCTTTTTCTTCATTAAAGAATGGTTTTGAGAAAGTTTTCTTGAATTCAATAATCCTTTCTTTTTTCTTGTACTTTAGTGGTTCAGGAATAATTGTTACCTTTAGAGGTGTTTCTTTCTTTCCACACTCGGCTGAGTATCAAGTGGCTTCTTGTTGGGCTTTTAATAAGGACCCAAACTTTTTCTATGTTACCGGTTTTCCAGAAACATAATGAGACACAATGGACAAGTCTTCATAAATGCCTCTATGCTCTCCATCAAAAATGACATAGAATCTAGATTTAAATTTTTCTGGTTCTTGAGTGATTTGAGAGTAACTTGGTCTGAGAGAGACCTGTTCAGTTTTTGGCAAACTGTCAGCCATCAACTGATTTGATATGCCTTTACCAGAGCCATTTGCATCTGGGCTAGATGAAGATCGTAGTCCTTCATTTACTGTATATTTGCTTTTTTCCAAAGCAACATGAGTTAACGGACTTGATTTTTCTTTACCCTTAGCCGTTTGTAAGGGAATAGATTCAGATTGTATCCTTTCGGATTCCTGTTCTGAATTAACAATTGTTTTCAGAATTTCATCATAGAGAGCTATTTTTCCTTGAATAGCTTTTAATTCTATTAAAAGAATTTTTCTTTCAGGCGTAAAGCTTTTAATTCTTCCATCTCGCTTTCTTCAAAAATGTTTTGTGTTTGAAGGTGATGCTTTTTGAAGAAGAGATGCCTTCTATTTATAGAGGAAGAATGACATTATTGATTATGTGTTTTGAAAATCTCGTGTCAAGCTGTCAGCTAGCACGCTCTTTGTCCCGTCTAGGTGTTCTACATCAAAAGAATACCTAGAATACCACATTTGCCATCTGATAAAACGACCTTGTTTATTATCTCCTGCAATTTTTGTTTTTAGGAAATAGGTAAAATTTTTATTATCTGTTCTAACTAAAAATTTAATTGGGGTTAAATAAATAGAGAGCTTTGAAATCGTGTTTTTCACTGCTAGTAATTCCTTTTCATTACTGTGGTAATTTTGTTCTGCATACTTGAAGCTTCCTGAAGTGTACCTGCAAATTTCTTCTCTTTCTGCAGTTTTAGCTTTTTAAACACCTCCCCAAAAATCATGAGAAGTGTATGTTTCTATGATTAAAAATCATTTTCTATAAAGTTTTTGAAAACTGATTAAGTTTTTCTCAGTGATGCAAAAATCGCGACTAGTCGGCGATTAATCGGCGACTAGTCGCTAGTCGGCCTCTTACTGAGTAATTTTTCACTAATCAGTTAAAAAATCGCTAGTCGGTCAAAGTCGGTGCTAGTCGGTGCTAGTCGGCCCAAGTCGGCCCAGTTAAAACTGTCTTTTTTGTGGCCCAAAATTAAAACTTTAGCCCAATTTTCTATTCCTTATACCCTAAATCATACACTCAGTTCAGAATCGTTGCCCTAAATCATCACTATCAGCGACATCATCCTTCATTCCTTCATCAGCGACATCATCCTTCATCGCCGCGACACTGCGATAGGCCGACAACATCCTTCTCCGGCGGCCCTGCTTCTCCGGCGGCCCTGCTTATCCAGCGGCTCTGCTTCCTTCTCCGGCGCCTGCTTCTTCGCTTCTTCAGTTCTTCCATACTAGTCCAAACAGGTAACGATCTTTAATTCTTTATTAGTTGTTAGTTGTTACAAATTTAAATGATGCTTTGGGCATCTTTATTAAACATCTCCCCTGCCAAACAAATATAAGATGCCATATTAGATGATTAAAAAGATGCGAAGCCAGATGAAAAAAACAAGTTGATGCTTGAACTTGAATTGAAAGAAGTTTCACTTTTGCAACTATATTTGATCTTTATTCTAAACTGTGTACAACTATGCCATGGACTTACAATTAAATTGTTAATTGTAGAGTTATCAGCTGGCATTAAATTTCAGTTGGCCGATTATGAAATAAGTTTCATTTCAGAATTCAATTCAGACGTTGGCTGGTTAGATGAATGAATCTAACAGTTTGTTAGTTGTTACAATTAAGTTTCACTTTGCCGATTATAGGTTGAATCTGTACCTGATGATTTTGGTGTAGACGTGTAGTAAATTTATGGCATCTATGGAATCAACCGGTAGTAAAGTTCTTAATAGAAAATCTACAGATATTGGATGGGAATACGGAAGTTTGGTGAGTATATATATACATATTTATAAAAATAATAAAATATACATGTAAAATTTCCGATCCGATTAATCCCGATTAATCCTAAGTAGTCGCTAGTCCCCACCTCACCGGCCGACTAGCAACTAGCGAGTTCTCCAACCTTGGTTTTTCTTTATCTTTTTAATATAGTCGGTATCGGAGTGTTTCCAATCCCATATGTGTTCTTTTTTAATTTAACCTGTAAATGTTTTCTAAGCTCTGCGAGCTTGGGAATATAGCTTTCTGCATAAGTTAATATACCTAAAAATCTTTGCAGATGTTTCTTATCTTCTAAGGTATTTGGAAATTTGTGTAGATTTTCCAAGATATTTTTTTATGGACAATGTGTCCCTTGCTCAATCTCAAGACCTAAAAAGTTTATTTTACTCTTAAAAAGATTAGCTTTCTTTTTTGACAAAATAATTCCATATTTTTCAATTGTTTTCAAAACTGAAAGGACATGAAAATAATGTTTGTCTTCTAAGTTTGAGAAAACTATAATATCATCTACATAGACGGTACAATAATTTTCTAAACCTCTCAAAGGATTTTGCATATGCCTTTGAAATATGCTAGGTGCTTGTTTTAATCCAAAAGGAACTACCTTCCATTGATAATGACCGTCTAGACATATAAACGCAGTCAGTAGCTGTGATTATTTGTCTAACAGTACCTGCCAGAAACCGCTTTTACAGTCGAAACTGGAAAAAATCGTTTTTCCTCTTAAGAGGGTTAGTAATTCCTGCATACAAGGAAGATTATGGTTGTCACCAATAGTAGCGTTATTGATTTCTTTATAATTGACAACCATTCGTTTTTTACCTCTTCTTTTTTCTGCCTCGTTTTCTACTAAGAAAGCAGGAGACATGTGAGGAGATTTACTAGGTGTTATTAGTCCCAAATCAAGAAGTTCTTTGATTTTCTTACTAAATTCTTCCCTGTCCTGAGGACTATACTTCATAGGTTTTACCCTTATAACAGTTTTAGGATCTATTAATTTAATAGATGCCTTCATCCAATTTTTTTTGTCTTTTTTGGATCAATTGGATTTTCTGAACAAACTTTTTCGAGTAGTTCTTCAATTTTTTGAAACTTGTGTATTTCAAGTAAGAATATTTTTTCTGGTTTTATAACTTCTTGAGCTATATTAGTTCCAGGAGTTTGTTTTATTTTTGAATCTTTTTTCATGGATTCAAGGAAAATTGGTTTTCCGATTTGAAAAGTTCTTTTTAATCAAAATCATTTCTTGATTAAGGTGAAAAGATACCCTGTCTAACCATTGGGTAAAAGGTTCATAAAGTTGACAGAAATTATTTACAAAAAGTAAATCCATTCCTGAATCTTGTTGGTAGATGGTTGGAATAGGAAATGGTTCTCCAGAAAAATAAATTATTAGATTTCTACAAACCTTATCTAATTTAATGATTTCTTGGTTAGCAACAATTGCTTTAATATCTTTTGGAGTATTTTCTCTTAGATCATCAGGGATAACATACTTGCTTGCTAAACAGGGACTTGCCCCTGTGTCTACATAGCAATGTAGACTAATTGTTTTATATCCTTTGAAAATGATTTTTCCTTTAATATAAATTGAATTTGGATTAGTTATATTTGAGTAAACTAATTCGTTGTTTTCTTGAAAAAATTTACAAGAATGAATGTGTTTAGGATTGTCATCCCCTATTTAAAAGAGTGGTTATTATTCATTCTGAGTCCTCTGTTGAAGAATCGGACGATGAGTTATTCAATATTTATAATGTATATACTTGTGTATAGCCATCAAATATATTTTCAGAAGGAAAATATCCTTCAGTTTTTTTACTTCTGAGATAAATTTTATTTTTTCTGGAAATTTTTGTCTGTTGGGACATTCGTTGGCATAATGTCCTTCTTCAGAACATATCCAGCAACGACAATTTTTCTTCCCTTAAGGACAAACCTTAGGTTTTTCTTTAGAAAAGTATTTTCCAGATGAAAACTTCCTTTTCTTAGTTTTCCAAAAACGTTTGTTAGTTTTTGTTTTGTATTTATTTTTGTATTTCTTTTTGAAATAACCTTTATCCTTTACTGGTTCACAGCCAAAGGATAATTGTGGTAACTTAGTAAGTTTTTTGCAACAGTTTTTGTTAAAGCGTTTTAACTGTTTTTGTTTATTAGAGAAATCACAATAAGTTGCAATTTCTTCTTCAACAATTTTTGTAGCAAACCCAAGAGAATGCATAGTTAAATGATTCTTTTCACTATTCCATCGTTCTTTAGCTTTTTCTCCAACGATGGGAATCTTCATTAAGTAGGCATCAATCCAAGAATGGAATTCGACTGAACTTAATTTATATAAATTTGTTTCATAAAAACAAGTGAAATCGTCTAAAAGACATATGTCACAAAGTTGTGCTTTAGCAAGATTTTGTCTCGCTTTTTCTAGCAATTTTTGAATTTCTTGGTCTTTATCTGTCATGAAATCGAGACCTAAAAACATCATGTATATTGCATTTATTATTTGATCAAAAAGATCCTCACCATGCAAGTCCTCATTCCAAGTTGTTCCTTTAATGAAATCTTGGATTATTCCTGCAGACTTATGTTCAACTAATAATAATAAAGCCTTAGCATGAAAGAACTCTTCTAGATTAGTCTGAATGATCAGACTGATCTCGGTATTCCATTTGTCGATTACATCTTTTCTTTTGTTGAAATTAAAGATACAATCTATTTTAATAGTATTAATAGTAGCTGAACTACCACTATTATTATTAAAATTAGGTATACCTTTATGATACGGCATAGAAAATTCCGTATTATTATTTCTATTAGAACGTTTGTTACTAGTGCTAGTAGTGGCTTGATTTACTCTATGGTTTGAGGACATTTCAATATCTGAAGAGCTTTATTCTGTTTCGGGTTCTTCCTCTAAAGTACAGATTCGTTCTTTATTTTCTGAAAAAAAAATATTTCTTTTAAGTTTTTATTTTCAGAGAACTTTTGTTCACATTCTTTGTCATCTAAAGACATGAGCTGAACAAGCTCATTTATTTGTTCAATCGGAAGAGTTTCCAATTGTTCATCTAAAATTTGCTCCAATCTTTGAGTGATAGAGCTCATTTTACTCACAAGATAAAATAATCTTTTTATCTTTAAGATCTTGAATTTTTTGTTCAAGCCTCTTTGTTTGATCCTTATAAAAAAGTGTATTATTTAGTGTGTCTTTTGGACGAATGCTCCAATTATTATAACTTTCATAAAGCATATAGATGTTATTTTGTCGGAGTAAATGGCATCTTGTGATTTCTGCATTTACGTTTTGAAATGAAAGCTTTAAATGCATTAAATGCTCCAGTATTTTTTGAAAAGATAGCTGATTTATGTAGGTGATCCAAAAGCCCATGTTAATGCATTTGGACTTTCAGAACTTCCTAGAGATGGATTTCCAACGTTGAAATTTGGAAATGAATACTTTTGAAAGGTTTTTTCATTATCAACTTTATCTTTTTGCTTTTCGGGCACAAACGTTTTTGAATTTATTTTTTCATCAATTTTGTCTGAAACATCTTTGATGATTTTTGCAGCAATTACTTCAAGATTTTCGTTGGTAGATAAACTTTCCACCTTGCTAATCAAATCTTTAACAAGTTCTTCTAACTTTAAAAGGGAAGTCATGTTATAGATATTATTGTTTTTTTTAGCTTTAAGCTCAATAATTTTTTGCTCAGAAGCAATAATGTTCTTTTTAACAATTTCTATATTAAGAGATTTTATTTTATGACTTATCATAAAATTTTCTTTTAATTGTTGTATTCTAATAAAAGAAATTTCTATATCGGCCTCTTCAGAGGCGATTTGCTCATCAAGAGTTTGTAAACATTCTAAAATTGGTTTTAAAGGCATTATGCATGTAACAACCTGTATTTCGGTTGTTTTATCTTGACGTTATTTCATTCTTAAACGCTTGTACTCTGAGATTCGACTATGACCAAAGGTTACCTATAATTTTAAACGCATTTTACATAGTCTATTTATCGCATGAAACGCTTATTATTTGAACGCTTATCGCAATGCAAACTCAACGCAAACTCGAAACGCGGATTTACTTATGTTATTTGCTTTATTTGTGTGCTTAAATGTTAAATATTTTAAATGTATTGGTTACTCGCAAACGCTCAAACTCTCACTCGCAACTCGACTAACACGTGACTAGATTTATCATGATAAAATGCAACGCAACACTTAATCCTAACCGGAAATGAATCAAAAGTTGGAGACTGACAAAATAAAAACCCAGTCGTCTGAATGGGCCATCCACTCGGATGGAGCCCATCCCTCCGGATGGAGCCCATCCGTCCGCCATCCGAACACAACGCAAGACTTCACCCCTCAACTATAAATAGAGGCCTTGTGTTTTCATTTCAACTATTCTAATCCTTTCATCCACTCTCAGAGATTCCGGCTGAAATCAAGACTTGTTGTAAGCATTCTCTTCGATTTCAATCTCCATTCCACTTCTACTCCATCTTCTTACATCATCACATACACACACACACATTAACTATTCTCAACTTTTTCTCAAAACATTGAATCTACATGCCTCGAAGATGGTTTCCACTCGTTTTTCCTAGGCAAACTGCTGTGGAGCACCATTCAATTGAGATAGGATCAAAGTTCTAAGAGATTACAACGTTTTACAACTTGTTTGTGAACTTCTTTTCAATTTTTATGCAAAAGTGGTGGGATCGGGAACCCGTCAGACTCTCGACTCTTCTCATAGTCGAGAGCCGGCTCTAGGGTTGATTTTCACCAAATAGATGATCTGGTTAACAGATCAAACATGAATTTCCGTCAAGATCAGCACATTCGTTCGAATGGGCTATGCCCATCTGTCCGAATGGACTAGGCTTGATATTTCTTGATTGATTTGATTTTGTTATGGCATGTGTTAAAACCTTTTTCTTAAACAAAACTTCAACAATTTTGACGGTTCACAAACAACCACAGTCCATCCGTCTGAATGGACCATGTCCTTCCGTCTGGATAGACTCTGCTACCACTTCGAAACTTTTCATCCTGTTCTTAAAAACTTCAATTATACATCCAATCGTTTTCTTCCAACAAGGTAGCCATCCGTCCGAATGGATTATGCCCATCCATCCATCCGAATGGACTATGCCAATCTGTCCGAATGGACTAAGCCCATCCGCCAAATGCATAATGCCCATCCGTCCGAATGGACTGTTGAACCTTTAACTCGCTCCGTTTTCGACCGCTTCAGCACTTAGGAAGACTTACGCTTCTGTTCCTATACGCAGGCTGACCCGGCACTCCCTTCAATCCAATCCAGACCGTGTTTAGCTATTAAACACGCACTGTGAGTATACTCGAACCCTTTTTCACTTAACGCACTTTTGGGTGTTTCATACGTTCTCTATCAAAATACACAACACTTAAATGCTTTGTAAACGCTGACCGCACTCGCATGTTATACGTGATTAGTTGAATACTTATTGCTATGTTATACAGTGATGACTTGCCCTACCGCCCTTAGCAACAATAGTACTACAGTTTGGACTCAGCACCTGTTTGTTCAGGGATTGTTAAGGATCACATACTTTACTTCACATGTTCGCTTCGGTGAACACGTGTCGCGCATACTCTACCGCAGTCACCATCTTACGTGTTACATGCTGGTTATGCGTAAACACTTTTTATACTATATCTATGCTAAACTTGTGTACTCACCTTTACATTATTTTATTGACTTTATTTTAAAGTATGTGATAGGTTGATGGTTTGTTTGCTGCAAATGGATAGGAAGTCTAGAAACCCACAATAAAAATCTAAGTTGTCGGATTGGTTTTGTTTGAGAGATTTGAACTCTGTGATGACTTTTGATGAAATATTTGTTTAATAGTATGGGATATTGTACTTGTTAAATATTGTCATTAATTTAGTTGTTATGGATTCTGTTGAGCAATCTGGTTCGCTTAGTGCCATGCCCTGATGATTCCGCCATCGGTTGGGGTGTGACAGATTGGTATCAGAGCCATAACTATAGGGAATTAGGTCGAGTCGTGTAGAACATGCCTAGTCTATAGTCTAAGCACCAAATAGACCCTTCGTACGAACCTACATGCTATACTCTTGAACAAACTCATATTGCACCTTCGTACGAACTCACCAGCTTCGTACGAAGGGAACCTTTCCTAAGGTTTAAATGCTATTTTGCCTTTCATAAGGCTAACACAATGTACACGTTTTGAAAACGCTCGTATAACACCAACGAGTGATTGTGTTAAGATTAGGTGTGAAAACCAAGAACTCTCGATAAGATCACTCACTCCGCGTATTTAACTCTCAGCACGAGGATCTTCCCTTGAGTTAGGAGTGATATCCATACCTCAACGGAAATCTCTATCTCTCTATCTAGTGGTTTTTCTTACCACAATCAGGAATGAAGTTGTAAGTTAGGGGTAAAACCCGCATCTTAATAACCCGTTCCACTCCTAAAAATGATTTTCAAAGATCTCACCAATGTCTCGACTGTTCCAATGACTCAAGTCATGTAGTAACTGGAAGGATGAATGCCGATAGCCGTATCACGGTGAGAGCATAGTCTATTAGGCCAAAGCGTGTACTCAAACTCGTTGGGAATGGTTGAATCACTTTGGATAACCAATGTCTCACACCCAAGACACTCCATTTTGTTTTCAAGCCTGCAATTACCGATTTTACACGTCATCGAGTTTATTGTGTTTATATGTTTTAACTTTACCCTTTTTTGGTTTTGATTTCTCGCTTTCCGCTTATCACGCACAACTCGCACAGCTCTCGCAATCCAAAAAGCTAACTAATCGCGAACAAGCTAATAAGCCTCTTACACTATACTCATCGCTTATGCCACTCGCTTATGACACGCAACTCTCGCAAACGCTTTACTCAATTTAAGAGAAGGTGAATACATGCAAAATATATGCTTATGTGAATTATGTGCTCATACGTGCTTATGTGTATACGTGCAAATAGGTGATTATGTGTATACGTGAATATGTGCTGACATTTTCCTGTGCTTTATGTGAATAATAATAATAAAATATGTTGTAAGAGATGCTAAACTTTTCAAACCCAATATAATTAAATCTCATCTAATGGCAGATGTCTTCTTTCGGATCTCACACTCGCCGTACTGTTCAGCGTAACAATGCTGACAAATGCATCGCCTCTCTCGTGGCCAAGGAAATGGCCAAGGTAATCCCTCAGATCGTCAGTGAAATTAATGCTGTCAGCAGTACCTCTTCTGTTGATTCCAAGAATGACGCGCCGAAAACTCCGTTCAGCTTCAAGCAGTTCAAAGCCTATGGTCCTATGAACTTTACTAGTGACGATGGACCCAGTACGATGTTTCAATGGTTTGACTCGATCGAAGTCAGTTTTCGTCAAAGCAGATGTCCTGAGAATCTCCGCACTGTGAACACCACTGGAATCTTTCAGTCAAGGGCACTTAATTGGTGGACCGCCGAGCACAACAGGCGCGGAAATGATGCAGCCTATGGTCTCGCATGGGAGGAGCTGAAAGAGCTCATGATGAAGGAATTATGTCCTCCCCACGTAGTCCAGAAGCTGGAGAATGAATTCTGGAACATCAAGCAAGATGGAGGTGATAACTCTTGTCTCACCGCCCGATTCAAACAGTTGAGCATCATCTATCCAAGTCAATTGGACACTCCTGAGAAAGCTATCAAGAAGTATATTCGAGCTCTTCCTAACTGTGTCGCTGACTTTGTTCAAGCAGCGAAACCTGCAACTATCGAGGAAACTTATTAGCTCGCAGCCAAGATCAACGACAAGAGAGTCTTGGCTGGAGTATTCAAGACCTCGACCAAGAGTCTCAACCAAGCTACTGCAACTCCAAGCACTGATACAACACCGTCTCAAGCTTCAATGTCCTCTCGTCAAAATTGTAAGCGAAGGAACTCTAGCAAGAACTGCGCGGTAGTCGCAGCACCGCCCAACACCCAGTCTCGTCAGGTTGCTACTCCCAACGCACCGCCTGCTAAGCGTGCGTACACTGGGAATTAACCATTGTGCTCTACTTGCACTTACCATCATCCAGTGGGGACAAACTACCGTTTCTGTGTCAACTGCAATCTCTATGGGCACTACATAGCTCACTGCCACTCAGGCCCTCGTCAGCAAGCTCCTCAGGCTCTCGTAGCACCGCCAGCTCCACTCCAGGCTACTCCAGTCAACCAGGCACTTCCAGCACCCGTTGCTAATGCCCGTGCATGCTACACATATGGTGATCCAAACCTCATCGCAAATGTCTGCCCACAGCGTGTGGTGAAATAAGAGCCGCAGCAGCAACCACCACCACCACAGCAACAACAACCACAACAGCAGCATCAGCCACAACCGCAAGTAGCCCGTGGAAGAACTTTCAACATCAATGTCCGCCAGGCTCAGACCGACAACAATGTTTTCAATGGTACGTTCCTTGTCAATGGTATTTATGCTTCTTGCTTATTTGATACTGGAGCCGATAACTGTTTTGTATCGTTTGAATTCGAGAAGCTTCTAAAACGTAAATGCGCTAACCTCCTAACGACCTTCGACGTAGAAGTTGCCACCGGAAGAACCGTTATCGTTAGATCTATTCTCCGTGATTCTTGAACTCAACAATCACGTCTTCCCAATCGATCTCATACCTATGCAACTAGGTAGTTTTGACGTCATAGTAGGCATGGATTTTCTTCACGAAAATCGTGCCGAAGTTTTTTGTTTCTAAAAGATGATTCGTTTCTCTCTTTCAAACGGTGATCAGCTATGTGTCTACGGTGAAGTACTCTCGAAGGAATTGAAGCTTATGTCGTGCATCCAAGCGAGTAAGTATTTACACAAGGAGTACACCGCTTTCTTAGCCCATATTGTGGAGATGAAGAATGAGAAGAAAACCATGAAAGACGTTCCCGTTGTTTGTGATTTTCCTAAGGTTTTTCCCGATGATTTACCTGGTTTACCCCCTACTCGTGATATTGATTTTCATATTGATCTCATCCCAGGTCCTACACCTGTTGTTAAAGCTCCCTATCGCCTTGCACCATCTGAAATGCATGAACTATCTAGCCAACTCCAGGAATTACTTGATAAAGGCTTCATACGCCCTAGCACATCACCTTGGGGCGCACCTGTCCATTTCATGAAAAAGAAGGACGGATCGTTCTGAATGTCCATCGATTATAGGGAATTCAACAAGCTTACTATCAAGAACCGTTACCCGCTACCCCTAATCGACGATATATTTAATCAACTCCAAGGCGCTACGTATTTCTCGAAGATTGATCTACGTTCAGGCTATCATCAGTTGCGTATACAAGAGCAAGACATTTCGAAAACTGCTTTTCATACTCGTTATGGCCATTATGAATTCGTGGTCATGCCTTTTGGTCTCACAAACGCACCAGCGGTCTTCATGGATTTGATGAACCGTGTGTGCAAACCCTTTCTGGATCGTTTTGTTATTGTGTTTATCGATGATATTCTTATCTATTCGAAGTCGAGAGCCGAACACGGGGAACATCTTCATTTGAGCTTCTTCAAGGAAATCGCCTCTACGCCAAGTTCTCCATGTGTGAATTTTGGCTCGAGGAGGTTCAATTCCTTGGCCACATCGTTAACAGTCAAGGAATTCACGTCGATCCCGCAAAGATAGAAGCTGTCAGGAGTTGGATTACGTCGAAGACTCCCTTTGATATCCGTTCATTCCTCGGATTGGCGGGTTATTACCATCAATTCATCGCTGACTTTTCTAAAATCGCCGTGCCTCTCACTGCCCTAACTCATATGGACAAACCTTTTATTTGGGGATCTGACCAAGAAGACGACTTTCAAACTCTCAAGCATATGCTTTGCAACGCTCCTGTTCTCGCACTTCCCGACGGAAATGAAGATTTCGTTTTTTATTGCGATGCCTCTAACTTAGGTCTCGGTTGTGTTCTTATGCAACGAGACAAGGTTATCACGTATGCTTCTCGACAACTCAAATTCCATGTTGGTGCATATGTATGTCGACTTCGTCTTGTATCGAGTCTTGTAATAGGTTAGATAGAACAAGACACGTAGTATGAGATAATCGAGAAAAAGGTCAAAACAAGCTAGTTCACACGAACTGGGATGTCCAGTTCATAGGAAGTGGGATGTCCAGTTCATAGGAAGTGGCGTGTCCAGTTCATAGGAAGTGGCGGGCCTATAAATAGGTGTCTTGCTTCTTTCATTTGTAACTTGGTGATTCCGGTAGCGAAGCTCTGCCGAAGTGTCTCCAGCATTGTAAAACGTTCTGAAATCAATACAAGAGACAGTTTAAGTGATTCTAGTGTGTATCCAGCTGAAATAACTCTGATACGTCTATTTCCGCCTTTCGTATTGGACGAGATCTCTTCTGAACAACTCGTTTGGTCGTCACAACGATCCTACAAGTGGTATCAGAGCTCAGGAGGAAGAGTTCTTACCATTTCAGCTTGATTTCATCAAAAATTCTGATTTCCACTCCTTCTTTTATAAGTTTTGATCAATTTAACCAAGTTTTTACGGATAAAATGGCTTGATTTTCTCATATAATACACGAAACACAGTTTTAAACAATCCTTGAAAGAATTAGACCATAATTCGAACTAAAACTTGATCAATTTTGATAAAAACTCATCAGATCGTTCGGAGATGTGTCAGTTCGCTTGAATTGGACTTCCAGTTCGCTTGAAAGTGTCCAATTCGCTTGAAACTGCTTCAGTTCGCATGAGATATCATCACTTCGTATGAAGTGAACTTCTAGTTCGCACCAAGTCGTCCCAGGTCGAACCAAGTTGTCCCAATTCATTTGAAAGTGACCCCAATTCTCATCAAAAAGGTTCATTTCACACGATTTGATCCCAGTTCGCATCAAAAGGTCATTTTGGAGGTTAACCAGCTCGTATGAAGTGACTATAAGGTCTCCAGATCGCATCAAGACTCCAGTTCGTTTGTAATTCTCCAGTTCGTTTGAAATAGACCAGTTCGCATGGATTGAACTTGAACCAGTTCGCTTGAAAGGTTCTCAACTCACACGGATTGAACTTAGATATTCAGGTCGTTTGAAGAGGGTTAAGGTCAGATAGTTTGAATACCAGTTCACACGAAGTGAAGTGTCAGCTCGTTTATAGCTCAGTTCATTTGGGATTGTTACAGATCGCATCAAATTCAGATAATACCAATCTCAATTCGTTTGAACAATCTGATTTTGTGAACTTTCAAAAACCGAAACATGGAAAACGAATTCTACAACGCATTTGCTACCCCGATCACTATAGCTCAGAACACGATCCTAGAAAATGAAATGGGAACCATGCAAAAACCGCCTAAGCTCATGAATATTGAGGAGTATAGTGGACGGGAGGAGCGTTTTGAAAATTGGGTTCAAGCAAATTACTTAGATGCATGGGAATGTGTTGAATATCGATATATTAGACCGGTTGATGATGACGGAAATCATGTTGCTATTAAAGATCTAAGTGTTGAACAGAAAAAGAAATACAAAAGTGAAAAGATGATGGTTAGTATATTGCAGCAAGCTATTAAGGAAGAAATTTTGATTTTATTACAACACAATGGAAGTGCATATTCAATATGGAAAGAACTAAAATTGAAGTTTGTTGGAAGTGAAGACATGATCAAGAACAAAAAATCGCTTTTGAAGAAAGAATTTGATCTATTTCGTGGATTAAAAACTGAAAACACCAAGCAGATTATAGAAAGATATTGCAATTTGGTGATGAACATGAAGAGATTGAACATCAAGAAAGATAATGATGAATGGATTGAAAAGTTGGCCGATGCGTTGTCACAAGATGTTTGGGGCACGTATCTTATGATGTTGAAAAATAAACCTGAATTTGACAATCTAACATTGAGCAAGTTTATTGAACAACTAGAAGCTCAAGAGATGGAACAACGAAAAATAGCGAGAATGAAGGACTTTGATGGTGAACAAGACATTGGTCTGTATTACAAAGGAGGTACTAGTGATAAGACCCACATTGCACCAAAAATTGAAACTGCTTTCAATGCAAAAAGTTCTTCTGGAGGGTCATCTCAAGGATCAAATAGCAAAACTGGATTCTCTTCATATCTATCATTTGATCCAAATTTTTCAGCAACCAAGAATGGCAAAGTACTACAATGCAACATTGCGTTAAATCTTGAGAATGGTCAGAATTTTTCGGAAGAGGTTGCCAAATGTCATATGTCTTTATTGGTAACTGTGTTAGAGTCTTATGAGAGTTTAGTTGCGGGAAGGATTGGAAATCCAATGTTGACAAAAGAGGATTACGATCAGATCGATGCTGAGGAGATGGAATTAATGGATATTAAGTGGTGTTTGGCTAGTGTGTTGAGAAGAGCTGAGAAGTTTAAACAGATCACTGGAAGAGATGATTTTCGTGATGCTAATGTTTCTACTTTAGGATTTGATAAATCTAAAGCTACTTGTTTTCGTTGCAGGGAAAAAGGGCATTTCAAGCGAGAATGCACAAATCGTGAAGCAAGTGGAGCTCAAAATCCTTTCGGAAACAATGATTATTATCGGAAAGCGATTTATCATCAAGTTGCTCAACAGCCGTATCAACAATCGCCACAAACTTCACATGCTAGGAAGGAGATTGAAGAATCAAAGAAAGCTTATCTAGTTAATCAAGATGATGAAAGATCGCCAAAAGGATTTAGCTGGGACAAATATATTTCAGATGATAGTAAAGCATGTCTGATAGATCAAGATGATGAAAGGCTTCCAAAAGGATTCAGTTGGGATGATTATGATCCTAACAGAACTTCAGATCATAAAGTTTTTGTTGCTCAAATCTTTGATGATTCAAATACTGAAGAAGCAAAAAGTCCTAAGAAGAAAGAAGAAGAACCAGTTTCAACAAAAAGGGTTTCACGAAAAACACCAATCGTTGAAGATAGTGATGATGATTATTATGAAAGAAAAATGAAAGAGCACTTAAGATTACTAGCCGAGAGAGATGACAATGATGATGCAAATGTTCGTGTGATAAAGAAGCAGGTTAAAAAACAAAATGAAAGTGATGATGAAGATGTTCATGTAATAAAAAAGCAGGTCAAAGAAATTCCAGCTTTCAAGATTGAAAAGGAAGCTGTTGCAGAAGAGGTATCTGAGAAATGTGAAAATTGTGAAACTGTGAAAAAGCAAAACAACAAGTTGATTCATAACATGAACAGACTGAAAGAATCGTATGATGTTCTAAACAAAGCTATGAATCAATATTATGAATCAAGCAGTGAACAAGCAACAGCTATGAAGACACTTCAAGGAGCGTTCATGACAAAGCAGAAAATTATCAATAATTACATTGAGAGATGTGCTGTACTTGAACAGAAATTGGAAACCCAGAGAATAGAAACTAAAAGGGTAAACAGGTTATTAAAAAGTTACTCATGTGCTTCTTATGTGATTGACAGGATTTATCCTAGAGTTGAAGGCATGAAAGCGTTTGAAGAAGAAGAATCTGAAGTAAAGGATACTGGTAAGAAACACAGTACTAACTATACCAAGTGTCCGCCTCCGCTTGAAAATGGATATTCTCCACGAAATCCTAATTCAGAAATAGTCAAAAAGGCAACCAATTTAAAGTGGGAATCTGAACCTTCAGATAACTTGCCGGACAACATCGATGTCACTTTCACATCGTCTGACACTGATCATGAGTCTGAGTTAATAAAGAAAGTGGTCGATCATTCTGTTAGTGCATTTATCTGTCTATCGCCTCCGTCAATCTAGTCCGTAGTGGAAAACTGAAGAAAACGAGAGTTATATTGTTATTTTAGAATTAGTTAGTCAAAAAGGCAAGGTGGCATAACTGTAATTAATGAGATTCCTCATTAAATGCCTTGGCCTATAAATAGATCTCTAGGGCTTTTAGTATAGAACTTTTGCCATTTTCACATCTTGGAGAGCTAGAGGCTAGAGAGAGAAAGCTAGAGAGAGAAAGTTTATTGTTTGTGATTCAGGTGCTGTACGTTATCAGATTTGTTAATAGAATCACGTTTAGATTACATCTTGTGTGTTTCGGTCTCGATAGTTCACGGATTCCGCACGTAGAACTTTCGATTCGCAATCGTATCGGAGTCAAACAGGTCCTAACAAGTGGTATCAGAGCAGGAGCTCGATTGCGTTGATCAAACAACAAGTTTCGCACCAGATTACAACGTTTTCAGATCTGAATCGCATCATTTCTTCTTCATCTACTCATTCTTTCACAATTTGATCGGTTTTTCATCAAATTGAATGGGATTTCACGGTCCAAATTGGATGATTTTCTAGTATGTTGTGCGAAAATAGTTGATAAACAATCCTACCAAGTTTCAGATTCAAATTCGTTGTCGTTTAGGAGAATTTCAAAGTTTTCTGTCCGATCTCGTAACATTCAGCAGGGTTTCGCTTGAAACAGCAAGATTACAGCAAGGTTTCGCTTGAAATTCAAGCGAAATCCTTAATCAGTTAGATTTCGCTTGAGTAAAGTTGATGATTTCGCTTCAAGAACTGATTATATTGAGATTTCGCTTGAAGATTTAACACTTGATTTCGCTTCAGAACTGATTTACTCGGGATTTCGCTTGAAAGTCTGTTAAGTCTAGGTTTCGCTTCAGGACTGTTCAACTTGGGATTTCGCTTGAAAGAGACCTACAGTTGATTTCGCTTCAAGAGGCAAACAGTTGATTTCGCTTCAACTGTTCAACAAGTGATTTCGATTGAATTTCTTATTTCGCTTGAGAAGTGAAATTTCGTGTCGAGATTATTTCACGTCAACTGTGTATCAGTCTGTTTCAGGATATTATTGTGTATACTGATTGTGTTTGTTTGTTTGCAGGTGATTCGAGGTGATTTACACGGCACAAATATCATGGCCAAAATGTTTGATGAACAAGAAAATAAGATTCTTGAGAATTTAAATAATTGGCCTAGGGAATCTTGGTGTGAGATGAGGCATGATAAGGATGTTTATGTTAAAAGATTCGAAAATTTTCTTTGCATGAAGAATGAATCAGTGGAGATGTTGAGAGAAAGGTTTTACGGACTAATCATCAAGTTAGAAAAACACAATATATATCATTCAAATGATGAAAGAATTTCAAAATTTGTTGATGCTTTACCTTTGGAATGGGATAAATTCGTGAATGAACAGAAAAGGGATTCTAGTTTATCACGCTTTGAGTTAAGAAGTTTTATCAATAAAATTACAAATCATAGAAGTGATGAAGATTCAAGAAAAAGGAAATTATTGGATGAAATAAGAGAAGAAGTAGAAAAGATAAATTTGGATGTATTCATTGAAATGAGAAAAAGAATCTCTGTGTGTCTTGCAGCGAAAAATGATATGAAATACGATATTAAAAGGGGTTGTTATATTGATGAATATATGAATCCTATTGATTTCGTTAAAATTTTTTGTGCAGGAACATACAGGATGGAAACAAAGAAAGAAGCTAATGCTGAAAAGATGAATGAAAAATGCTCAAAATGTGATAAACTTGGAGTAGACAATGCCAAATTCTTGAGTGATGCGGAGAATTTGAAATTGGAAAACAAAGCTTTGAAAGACGAGAAGAAAACCGATGATGAACAGATTCTGGAGTTGCGCTTGAACTGTGATAAACTGAAATCTGAAAATGACAAACTTTTGGAGAATGTAGAGAGTTTGTCATCAGAAAACAAAAATTTTAAAAAATTAGAAAATGATTTCAAAAGTCAGTTAAAGATTTTAGAAGATGAGAAAGATATTTTTGGTAAAGATAATCTGGAAAAACAAATTGAAATCAATTCTCATCTTGCTAAAATCATTCAGCTTGAAAAAGAAGCTGAAAAAGCTCGGATTAAAATCAAAGAGCTTGAGAATAAATTGAAAGGTTTTGTGATTTCTACTTCACATGTTTGTCCAAAACCGATCAATTCTGTTCCAATAAGTGACAATGTCACAAATTTTGACAAAGTCAAAATTGAAGATTGTGATGACAAAGCTGATGATGAAATAGAAAAAGAAAAGAAAAGAAAAATATTTTTAGATTTACAAGAAAAATTTAAAAATACTGTTTTGCAATCTACTGAAACAGGTGAATGTTCTAAACAAAAATCTGTTAAGAAGAGTGTAGAACAGAAACAAAAAGTTAAAAATTTGAAAAATTTTAAAAATGAAAATAAAAGCTCATTAGTTCAGTCATCAAATCATTATAAAAAATCACAAAATTTTAAAAACCAAAACTCACAAAATGTTGGTAATAAGTGGTGCAGGTTTGACCACAGTGCTCAAAGGACAAATCATGCTTATGATAGGAGAAATGATTACCACAAATCTAAACAATGTTATGATCTGAATATGTGGTTTGAAGATGGTAGATGGTACGATAACTGAGTGTGCTACACCTGTGGTGTGAGAGGACACATTGCTGTTAGTTGCCAGAATTGGAATTTTGAAACAAGAAGATGCTATAATTGCCATATCAGAGGACATATTGCCAGAGATTGCCCAAGGAGATCGATGGGAAGATCGAGGGTTGAATCTCAGAGAACGATAAAGAAACCAGTCACTGTCAAGCCCAAAGAACAGAAAGTGGAAGATAAGAAAGTAAAGCTTTCACAGGGGCAGAGAGACAGACTGAGGAAGAAGAGGAAGAAGGCAAGAGAGTTTTTGGAGAAGATTTTGTCTTCAGGTTCACAAGTTGGTTCGAATAAAAGTTCTGATGAATCAATTTACTCGACTGCAATGTCAAGCAAATCGAATTCTTCAGATACAAATCTGAGGACAGAAAAGAAGAAAAAGAAGAAAGTTATTGGCGATGAATCTGGCTCATTCAAGTCAGACAAGCCAAGTTCGGGCAATGAATCTGATTCCACAAAATCAGAGGAGCCACAAGTTGAGGTAAAAAGGGAAGAGACAGTTCCATTAATGAATGATGAGAATTTTCCACCATTACGAGCCGCAAACCTAAAATCCAAAGGTGTTGATGCTGGAAAAATGTTTAATAGCAATGTTAAACATATTTTTAGCAAGATGGCTGATGGAAAGGTAAAAGGGGCAAAAGAATTTTATGAAGAAAAGAGAAATGTTCAAAACACACCTAAGGCTGGTCAGGCTTGGGTGTCAAAATCTGTTGGTTGAATTCCTGACTTGCCGGAGCTTCCAGGTTGGTAAGTGTGAAGCAGGTATCGGCATCATTCTTGAGAAATTCACAGGATGGTAGCTGTGATATTTTGTCTTACAAAGTGGTCAATCAAGGACATTAAGTTGTACTTGATTTTCTACAAGTGATTGTGGTGTTTGATCTTATATTGTTAAAATCTGTACAAATTGGTTAAAAGAGAACAAGGTGATGAGATAACCCCGAACTCACAAGTGATGGGTAAACAAACTAATTTTTCCGGAAAAACCATTCTGATTAAAACAAACTTAAGTGTTTTGAAATCATTATGGGAAAATAGTTTGGTGTAAGGGAGTTCTGATTGAATATGCCGAAACCCTCACGGCTGAACAAACATGATTATTTTCATCAGATTGAAAAACGGTTTTCAAACTGTTAAGATCAATGGGTTGTAAATCATGGGGGTATGTTATATTTTCTGCAAAACAGAGCACTTTAAGCAGAAAATGGATGGCGAGACAAAGCTATCAGTGTTGGTTGTCAAATTTTCTTTATATGGTTTTGCATTTTAGGGGGAGATATATTGTTAGAAAATACAAAAACATTTGAAAATTTGAAAATGACAAAAACATGATAAAATTCAAAAAATTGAGTTTTTGTGTAAAAAGAGGAAATGATAGTACATCAGTAGACAGTTACAGTATGCTAAAGAATTGGAAAGTTTAAATGTGTTAAACGATCTCACCGTGGATGTGTCGGTAGGTTTTTATACATTTAGTAAACTTTTTCGGGATATAAACCTAAATTCAAACACTTGCTTATTTCGTGGGGAACACTACTTGAATATATAGGTAACCCCTGAAATCTCGTTTGAAAGGTCTCATAATCTGATATACTAGGTCTTTATACTCGATGATGTCTGGGGTATTATTCCGGGACTTCTGCTGAACGGTAGTTCTGACCTAGTCCCTGGCTAATACTTTCTGCAATGCTTGAAACATAGCATTAAACCCTCAGCATGCCGATGAAACAATAAAATTGATAGTCGCTGCTGTTGTAAGCAAAAAGATCCTTTAAAGGGGACATACCGTAAAGTCGAAGCTGATATCTCTCTGTGTATACGGAAGTATCGACCTGAGATCCCTCGGCCCTCGCATACCTAATTTATATACAGATATCATTGTAGTATACTCACCTGTAAGACTGATTATTGGGATTCTGGATACGGGAGTATATTCAAGAGGTGGGACACATGAATAGGTTTAAGTTCTTAATACACCTAATTCATATCCTGAATCAGTTGAAGTTTGTATGAAAATTTAAGTGGATCAGTATATCGACAATCTAAGTGAATTGTTTATTGCATAATGTGATTTTAAGCTCAACGGTACTTGTGACTTGTCAAAAACTGATATGATCCTCTAACGCATACTCAAACAAAAATATTGTCTGTAAATATGTTTGTACATATTTCTTTACTGCTTTTTATTTTCAGAAAAATACAAAAAGATTTTGATTTTTGCTTTATTTTCGACAATCGATGTCTGAGTGCTGAGTTTCAAAATCTAAGTAAGCTGATTGTGTTTCTGAAAATAAAACAAGTTCATTAAATTGAAACTTGATTTAAATTCAAAAATTTCAAAAACAGTTTGTGATATCTCCAAGGTCATTAGTTTGGACTTGGATGATTAACTGTGAGGGATTTGGATGCTTATATTGTTATAGAGCTAGTTTCCGATTTGATTCGATGAAACTGCCAAATTCATGAAAATTGTTTGTTTAGAATGTTTGAGTGAGCCAGGTTACAATTCCTGGATAGTTGAAATTTGAAATGCTATTACTTATAAATGTTTGAGTGATTGCAGATGAGATTCCAGACTACGATCCCGGAAGCTGAGTCTAAGGGGGAGTCTGAAGACGAGCTCAAAGCAAGGGGGAGCTTGTATACGGAAAGCAAGGTGTCGATCCCAAAGCACGGAAGCTTGACGAAAGGGGGAGCCTGATGAAGAAAAGAGGAAAAGCTGAAACTGAAGACAGATCCACTGGGATTCTGTTCGAGAAGATTCAAAGAGAGAAAGAGAAAGAAAAGTCGCTATGAGCTTGACTACAGATTGACTACAGCAATATCCAAGGGGGAGTCTGTTAGTGCATTTATCTGTCTATCGCCTCCGTCAATCTAGTCCGTAGTGGAAAACTGAAGAAAACGAGAGTTATATTGTTATTTTAGAATTAGTTAGTCAAAAAGGCAAGGTGGCATAACTGTAATTAATGAGATTCCTCATTAAATGCCTTGGCCTATAAATAGATCTCTAGGGCTTTTAGTATAGAACTTTTGCCATTTTCACATCTTGGAGAGCTAGAGGCTAGAGAGAGAAAGCTAGAGAGAGAAAGTTTATTGTTTGTGATTCAGGTGCTGTACGTTATCAGATTTGTTAATAGAATCACGTTTAGATTACATCTTGTGTGTTTCGGTCTCGATAGTTCACGGATTCCGCACGTAGAACTTTCGATTCGCAATCGTATCGGAGTCAAACCGGTCCTAACAGATCAGGTGTTGGATAAAGATGAAACCGAGGAGTCAGAGTCAAAATCAACGTCAAAGTCTGACACGTCAAGTCCAAAAGTCGAAAAGGGCAAACGGGTTTACAATAAAGATTTTCTGTTATCACAAAATAATTTGAATGACGAAACATTCAAAGTAGCATATACTTTGAATGATTCTAACAAATTATATTCTGACGAAGAATTTCCAATAAGAGGTGTTAAAACTGAAATGATCAAAAAGGTTTTCAAATTAACAGAAATTAATATTTCTGAAATAAAAGATGTAAATCTTACTGAAAAACCTAAAAAGTACACCTCAAGAGATCAACAAAGGTTAAACAAGAAAAAAGGTTACAGTTCTGGTTCGGGTTATCGAAAGAAACCAAACCATAACAGTAATTTCAAAAAGAAAGGATTAGGTTTTATTCCACCAGAAAATCATAAAAATGAGAAAACTTATAAACCAAAAACAAAATTCATTTCAGGAGCAAGTTCGGAAGAAGAGGAAAAGAGCACATTCTGGAAGCAATCGAACAAAGAATTCCTTGCTAAGAAGCAAGAGGGAATGAAGAATGATTTTGCTCAGAAAAAGGAGACGAGAACCTGTTATCAATGCAAAGTAGTTGGTCACATTGCCTTGAACTGTCCAAAGGCAACCAACACAAAACAGGGAGTCTCTGAAAAACTGAAAGAAAAGATGGTTGATAATGAGCCACCAACTGAAAAATTTTAAATGTTTAAAAATTCAACGTATGAAGTTGGTGAGTGTTCAAAAATATTTTACAAAAGAAAAGTGAATCTTAACAACCATCAGTGGGTTGTTAAGAAATCAGATATTAGTTCTGGCGATGAATCTGACTCGTCAAAGTCAGAGGAGCCACAAGTTGAGCTAAAAGAAGAAAATTCAGTTCCGCCAATGGATGACGTAAACTTTCCACCATTACGAACTGATAATTTTAAACAAAAAGTTGGAAAAATAGAGATTTCAAATCAATATTTTTCTGAAAAGAAAGAATTTGATGTTGAAAAAGCCTTTAACCCCAAAGTTCTAAATATTTTTGGAAAAATGGTTGACAAAAAGGTCAAAGGGGTAAAGGAATTTTATGAAAAGAAAAAGAAAGGAAAGAAACCGAGTAATGATGACTCGGAAACTCCCAAGGACCGTCAGGCTTGGGAGAATCTCTTTAACTGAAAATCCTGACTTGCCGGAACTCCCAGGTTGGTAATTCGGGAGTAGGAATCGGCATATTTCTTGAGTAATTGAAAATTGTCATATTTCGATTTACTTTGGAGAGAGCGAGAAGACTGATAAAGACTTAAGACTTGACATACTGAAGACTCGACACTGAAGACTTCATCAACATCCAACGGGGAGTCTGTTGGTGCATATGTCTGTCGACTTCGTCTTGTATCGAGTCTTGTAATAGGTTAGATAGAACAAGACACGTAGTATGAGATAATCGAGAAAAAGGTCAAAACAAGCAAGTTCACACGAACTGGGATGTCCAGTTCATAGGAAGTGGGATGTCCAGTTCATAGGAAGTGGCGTGTCCAGTTCATAGGAAGTGGCGTGTCCAGTTCATAGGAAGTGGCGGGCCTATAAATAGGTGTCTTGGTTCTTTCATTTGTAACTTGGTGATTCTGGAAGCGAAGCTCTGCCGAAGTGTCTCCAGCATTGTAAAACGTTCTGAAATCAATACAAGAGACAGTTTAAGTGATTCTAGTGTGTATCCAGCTGAAATAACTCCGATACGTCTGTTTCCGCCTTTCGTATTGGACGAGATCTCTTCTGAACGACTCGTTTATTCGTCACAACGATCCTACAGTCCACAAGAAGAACTACACTACCCACGATCTCGAACTCGGTGCAGTTGTTTTTGTGTTAAAGATATGGCGACACTACCTCTATGGTACAAAGTATACGGTCTTCACCGACCATAAGAGCCTACAACATATCTTGAACCAGAAAGAGCTGAACATGCGCCAACGCAGATGGGTTGAACTTCTCAACGACTATGATTGCAAGATACGCTACCACCCTGGAAAGGCTAACGTCGTAGCCGATGCTCTCAGTCGACGAAGCTATGCGCATAGTATCCGTAATGTCCAAGCCCAGAATAACCTCGAAGCCCTAATCCGCGACGCAGAGCACACATGCTTCATTGAGAATACCTTGAAAGAGGAAATGAATTGTGGTGCTGAAACTCAGCTAGTGATGAAGTCGAATGGTATCTACCACTATCTCGACCATATTTGGATTCCTAGTCGTCATAACCTCCGAGAGATATTGATGACTGAAGCCCACAAATCTCGATACTCCATTCACCCCGGTACCGATAAGATGTACCAAGACCTCCGTTCTAGGTATTGGTGGCCGGGCATGAAGAAGGATATCGCCCTGTATGTTTCGAAATGCCTAACTTACTCGAAAGTTAAGGCCGAACATCAACGACCCTTTGGTTTACTCGAACAACCCAAAATCCCGATGTGGAAATGGGAAAGTATAGCTATGAATTTTATTACCAAACTCCATCGAATGCCTTCTGGTCATGATAGCATTTGGGTTATCGTTGATCGTCTTACGAAATCTGCTCATTTCATTCCAATACGAGAAGACTTTAAAGTGGAACGATTAGCACGAATCTATACCGACGAAGTCATTTGTCGACATGGGACGCCTCGTGACATCATCTCTGACCGCAATGGTCGTTTTACATCACGCCTCTGGGAGACATTTCAATCCGCTCTTGGTACGACTCTCAATCTCAGTACCGCATTCCATCCTCAGACCGATGGTCAGACTGAGCGCACGATCCGCACCCTCGAAGACATGCTTCGTTTGTGCGTTATAAATGTTTGTGGTAATTGGGATTCTCATTTACCTTTATAGAGTTCTTGTACAATAACAGTTATCACTCTAGTATTCAAATGGCACCCTTTGAGGCATTATACGGAAGTAAATGTCAATCGCCTATTGTATGGCACGAGATTGGAGATGCACATATCACCGGTCCCGAGTTCGAAATAAGATATAATCTCCTAAAAGCTTGGAGTCGTCAAAAGAGCTACGGCGATAAACGCCGCAAGCCCGTAGAGTTCGAAATTGGAGACCACGTCCTCTTAAAGGTTTCACCTTGGAAAGGGGTGATCCGATTCGGTAAGAAAGGGAAACTAGCACCACGATATGTGGGCCCCTTTAAGATTCTGGAAAGAATTGGCAAAGTGGCCTACTGACTCGAATTACCGGTTGAACTTAGCAACGTACACCCGACTTTCAACGTCTCGAACCTCAAGAAGTGTCTAGCTGAAGAAAATCTTCATGTACCTCTCGAAGATTTGCAAATAAACGAGACACTGCACTTTGTGGAAAATCCAGTAGAAATCATGGATCGATAGACCAAGAAGCTTCGACGCAGTCGCATCCCCATAGTCAAGGTTAAATGGGAAGGCAAACGCGGCGTCAAGTTCACTTGGGAACTCGAAAGTGATATGAAGGCTAAATATCCGCAACTCTTTGTTACATCTACAACTTAATTTCGGGACGAAATTCCCTAAAGTAGGGGAGACTGTAAGAACCCGTATTTCAGTTGTTTCTATCTTGACGTTATTTCATTCTTAAATGCTTGTATTCTGAGATTCGACTATGACCTAGGGTTACTAATAATTCTAAATGCATTTTACATAGTCTATTTATCGCATGAAACGCTTATTATTTGAACGCTTATCGCAACGCAAACTCGAAATGCGGATTTACTTATGTTATTTGCTTTATTTGTGTGCTTAAATGTTAAATATGTTAAATGTATTGGTTACTCACAAACGCTCAAACTCTCACTCGCAACTCGACTAACACGCAACTCGATTTATCATGATAAGATGCAACGCAACACTTAATCCTAACCGGAAACGAATCAAAAGTTGGAGACTAACAAAATACAAACCCAGTCGTCCGAATGGGCCATCCACCTGGATGGAGCCCATCCGTCCGGATGGAGCTCATCCGTTTGAATGGATGCCATCCGGATGTAGGCCATCCGAACACAACGCAAGACCTCACCCCTCAACTATAAATAGAGGCCTTGTGTCTTCATTTCAACTCTTCTAATCCTCTCATCCGCTCTCAGAGATTCCCGCTGAAATCAAGACTTGTTGTAAGCATTCTCTTCGATTTCAATCTCCATTCCACTTCTACTCCATCTTCTTACATCATCACACACACACACACACTTTAACTATTGTCAACTTTTTCTCAAAACATTGAATCTACATGTCTCAAAGATGGTTTCCACTCGTTTTGCCTAGGCAAACTGCTGTGGAGCATCATTCAATCGAGATAGGATCAAAGTTCTAAGAGATTACAACGTTTTACAACTTGTTTGTGAACTTCTTTTCAATTTTTATGCAAAAATGGTGGGATCGGGAACCCGTCAGACTCTCGACTCTTCTCATAGTCGAGAGTCGGCTCTAGGGTTGATTTTCACCAAATAGATGATCTGGTTAACGGATCAAACATGAATTTCCGTCAAGATCAGCACATTCGTTCGAATGGGCTATGCCTATCCGTCCGAATGGACTGGGCTTGATATTTCTTGATTGATTTGATTCTGTTATCGCATCTGTTAAAACCTTTTTCTTAAACGAAACTTCAGCAATTTTGACGGTTCACAAACAATCACAGTCCATCCGTCTGAGTGGACCATGTCCATCCGTTCGGATAGACTCTGCTACAACTTCGAAACTTTTCCTTCTGTTCTTAAAAACATCAGTTATACATCCAATCATTTTCTTCCAACAAGGTAGCCATCCGTTCGAATGGATTATGCCCATCCGTCCGAATGGACCGTGCCCATCCGTCCGAATGGACCGTGCCCATCCGTCCGAATGGACCATGCCCATCCGTCCGTATGGACCGTGCCCATCCGTCCGAATGGACTGTTGAACCTTTAACTCGTTCCGTTTTCGACCGCTTCAGCACTTAGGAAGACTTACGCTTTTGTTCCCGTACGCAGGCTAACCCGGCACTCCCTTCAATCCAATCCAGACCATGTTTAGCTGTTATACACGCACTGTGAGTATACTTGATCCCTTTTTCTCTTAACGCACTTTTGGGTGTTACATACGTTCTCTATCAAAACACACAACTCTTAAACGTTTTGTAAACGCTGACCGCACTTGCATGTTATACGTGATTAGTTGAATACTTGTTGCTATGTTATACAGTGATGACTTGCCCTACCACCCTTAGCAACGATAGTACTATAGTTTGCACCAGCACCTGTTTGTTCAGGGGTTGTTAAGGATCACATACTTTACTTCACATGTTCACTTTGGTGAACACGTGTCGCGCATACTCTACTCGCAGTCATCTGGTTAGCTTGTATCATTGTGATAGTTACTTGATTCACCATCTTATGTGTTACATGCTGGTCATGCGTAAACACTTTATATACTATATCTATGATAAACTTGAGTACTCACCTTTACATTATTGTTTTGACTTTATTTTAACGTATGTGACAGGTTGATGGTTTGTTTGCTGCAAATGGAAAGGAAGTCTAGAAACCCATAATAAAAATCTAAGTTGTCGGATTGGTTTTGTTTGAGAGATTTGAACTCTGTGATGACTTTTGATGAAATATTTGTTTAATAGTATGGGATATTGAACTTGTTAAATATTGTCATTAATTTAGTTGTTATGGATTCTCTTGAGCAATCTGGTGCGCTTAGTGCCGCGTCCCGATGATTACGCCATCGGTTGGGGTGTGACAATGCACCAATAACTTCTTTTAAAATTTCTCCATACTTGTCTATTCATTCCGACATAGATCGTATTAATTGTTCGGTATTACTAGGTTCTCTTATTTGTAAAGAGGTTCCAGCAAAACTGTGTCTTTGATCCTAGAATTTGTTTATTTCGTGCAATATCTATTGCCCAATTTTCTTGTAATTGTGATGGTTCAGCGAATTTACTACCTTCAATAATTCCAATTTTTTAGAATATATCTTAAATCGTTATGTTTTCCTTTTCTTTATACTCAATTGAATAAGTGCTATTGATTAAAGCATACGAAATTAAATAATTAATCGTAAATACTTTATTTCCTGGCTCCATAAGATCAGTTCTTTCACACTGATGTATGAAACTTAGAGTTTTGTCGAAATCTTTTGAATCTCGATGTAAAGCAAATTTAGGATAGACAGTAAACATGAATTTACCATATGCTAAATTCTCTTGAATTGCTCTAAGAAGATCGTCTTGCCTATTGATAATTCTGTTATCAACGAGGGCAATTTTTATAGGAAAATTAATTTCATATCTAAATTGTGCTTTTAGGAGAAAGTGGGTAATGCGGGTTGGGTACTTGTGGGTACACCTCGACAACCTAGTCGAGCTTGGTGTGTGGGTTAATTTGCGAGTTCTACTCGGGGGAAGCTAAACTGGGTTAGTTTGTGAGTTCTACAACCTCGGAGCCCCCCCCCCCCCCAAAAAAAAAAAAAATAAATTAGATGGTGGTGTATGTGGGTTAAACTATGAGTGTCCCCTCCAGGCCTTTTACATCTATATATAATCTAAAATTTAGTTGCATGTTCTGTTTTAAAATCAACATTTATAATGTTTTAAATGCAGTACTTAAAATAATATTGATTAAAATAATATATTACAAAATCATAAGTCCGCCTACATCCACCTTATTTCTTTTAATTAGGGTTTTGAACATCTCAACCTCTGAAGCTGTGGAATCGATCATCCACAAACAAACCCCTTCTCGATGAATTTTCACGGAAATCACCAATTTGTCATCATCTAATTATCCTCCACAAATTCCCCAAATTTCATCTTCAACACACTGACAGTTGACCTAATTTCCAATCGCACACATTTCACCTATATATCACCATCTGCTTTCCGATCCACAATTCTTCACAAAATTCGCTAATAATCGGTGAAAATGGGGAACTCCTTTGGATGTTCAGCCTCCGGTGAATGGTTGGTGTCGGCTGCCAGAGATAGAGACTTCGTTGAGGCGAAGATGCCTCTTCACTCTGCCACTGCTAAAGGCTATAATGATGTATGAATTTATCGCTTTTCACCTGTTGATTTTGTGTTTAATTGTTTAATTTGGTCTTTATGCTGTTTTTTTTTTGTGTTTTGTGGTTTTAGATTGTTGCATTGCTGCTTGATAATGGAGCTGATGTTAATTCTAGGAATTATTGTGGTCAGGTAATCATTCTTCGGTTTCGAAATCGACATGGACATCCAATATTATTCCTTTTAATTAGGGTTTTGAACATCTCAACCTCTGAAGCTGTGGAATCGATCATCCACAAACAAACCCCTTCTCGATGAATTTTCACGGAAATCACCAATTTGTCATCATCTAATTATCCTCCACAAATTCCCCAAATTTCGTCTTCAACACACTGACAGTTGACCTAATTTCCAATCGCACACATTTCACCTATATATCACCATCTGCTTTCCGATCCACAATTCTTCACAAAATTCGCTAATAATCGGTGAAAATGGAGAACTCCTTTGGATGTTCAACCTCCGGTGAATGGTTGGTGTCGGCTGCCAAAGATGGAGACTTCGTTGAGGCGAAGATGCCTCTTCACTCTGCCGCTGCTAAAGGCGATAATGATGTATGAATTTATCGCTTTTCACCTGTTGATTTTGTGTTTAATTGTTTAATTTGGTCTTTATGCTGTTTTTTTTTTTTTTGTTTTGTGGTTTTAGATTGTTGCATTGCTGCTTGATAATGGAGCTGATGTTAATTCTAGGAATTATTGTGGTCAGGTAATCATTCTTCGGTTTCGAAATCGACATGGACATCCAATATTAGCTCCAAAGATATGCTCACCGAAGTTCCGAGCGATCCCCTGTTTGATAGTTTATTATGATGTTTGATAGTTTACTGTATGGTTTGGACATTAGGTTTAAATGGTGCAGGGAGATCATAAGAAACAACCCAACTGCCATTCGCATGCTAAAAGCAGCCATAAATGCAGTCGATGATGGGCATGCTGGACACTAGGTATCTTCACTTTTGTCTTCTTCAAATTCGTTGTCGTTTTCTTTTTTGTTTTTAGTTTATTAATCATGTGATTTTTGTTCAGGAACTGGGTGGAAATGCAACTCTCATTTTCTATGGAAAATAAGTGGTAATGATTTGGGTGAAAATGTGTGTGACCGACATAGCCTGTTTTGCCCTGTCACACAATCAGACTGGTTTGCGCCTTTTGTTTTCATGTTTGTATAGGGCCTCTTTCATGTGTGCTATTTATAATCATTTTAGATGTTTATATTTCGATCTGGCCACATAACTCACAACTCTTCCAAAATGCATAAAAGTGAAAAACTTTTTGAATCGTGGAAAAAGACCATATAACATATTAAGTTTGTTTTTGACTGGTTAAACTCCAACTTTCAGATGGATTGCAATTGCATAAGAAATTAATGGAATGTAAGATGTTGAATGAGCAGTCTACAAAGAAAGATTAACTGAAGGTTGACCAGTTTGTTCTAAGTAAGCTTATTGATCTTAGCATCTTTTATATACGAATTTTTTTTCAAAAATAGGGCTCATTGGATTTGGGCAGATTTGTTCAGTGACCGATACAGGTTGTATGACCCATCACTAAATTACCATTTATATATCTGCTGTTAAAATTAATGCTCTTTATCTTGCAAGTAGCTTGAGAACATACTATAATTCTCTCTAAAATCTCTGGTTATGTGCTTTAGAAAGCGATTATGCGATTTAAATGACTAGGGATAAATAAATAACTATAATCACTGTTTAAGTATGTTATAATCTGTTTGTATCAGGTCCCGTCTTTAATCTATGCGATTTAATTGGTCTTGCTTTAAAAAAACCTAAAGAAGGGAAACTCGGTAGTTAATAGACATGAATGGTAATTTTACACAAATTATTACATAAGTCCAGCTTCTTTTCATGCTCCATTCATGCAAGACTCTCTTTTCTTTTGCCGATTAGGGTTTAGAGGTTACATATGTTTTGATTCTTATTTGTTTTTGTATAGCATAAATCAACAAGTTTTTTTTATTATTACGGTTTGATCTGCATGGTTTTAAAGCATGTGTGTGTTATATATAAATTAAAATTCCTCTTTTGATTCTCCAGGTTATTTTTTAAATACAGGAGAGGCGATTTGGAGCAGTGGCTGCATCCGACGAAGCTGACAGGAAATGTTTTGAGGAGTGGATGAAAAAGTGCAACTAAGTATTCAAAAGCGCCGAGGAGAGAGAGATAAGATTCGAGACGTTCATAATCTTCTAAGTATCTTTCCCAGAAAGAGGACGGTGTTGCTGCTGTATTTCAGATATTGAATACATTAAACAGGTTAGGAATTATAGTTTAACTAACTGAAAATTTCATGATGTTGTTAATCTGTTCCGGACCAGCTCAAGTTTGCCTGGCCAAAGACGGCTGCTGATGATATTACATCCAATTCACTTATAGTGTTTCGTTTAAAATTACATCCAATTCACTCCCACATGTTGATAATTATATAGAAATTTGAGAGGATTATGAGAGGGACTCAAGGAGCTCTTATTGTTGCTTCAACTCTTCAAATTGTGCTTGGTTTTAGTGTTCTTTGGCGTAATATCACACAGTTAGTTTTGAATCATGTTACACATTCTATCTTTTACCATTCAGAATTTAATTGGTTGGAAATGTTTCGGTTTTTACGATTTCAGCTTCATGAGTCCATTATCTGCAGTTTCATTGGTGGCTCTAACCGGTTATGGATTATATGAGTTTGGTTTTCCCTTGGTATGCATATATAAATATGTGCGTGTATATATACATTATCTGCATATAGGGGATATGTATATAGAATGATGCTAATTATGCCTAAAAATATTAGTTTTATATAGTTGCTTAATGTTCTGTAGGTTGCTAAATGTGTTGAGATTGGATTGCCACAGATTATGCCTAAAAATATTAGATTTATTATTATTATTATTATTATTATTATTATTATTATTATTATTATTATTGTCAATGTAATTGTTTACAATTATTACCAAACGATTTTCAACTAATATTTTAACCAATTAACTCATCCATTTTATTTAATAATATAGATTTTTATATATATTGACTTCTCATATTCAGATTCCATAACATCAAAATATATTTTATCATCATCATTTATTATTATTATTATTATTATTATTTGTTGTTGTCATTAATGCAATTAGATGTGTGAGCAACTTTACACCTGATGACTTCTCATATTCAGATCCTATAACATTTTTGTATTTAAACTTTCATTAAAATGAAAACTGCCACAGGTCATCCCAAGAGCCTACTTATCATGTCTCTATAAATACACAGCCTCATTAATTAGTTGGTCATTATTCTAAATTGAACGAATTTCTATTGCCCGAAAAACTGTTAATTTCTGGTCTTAATTACTTGGATATTAACAGTTTAATATACAACAATTGGTCATTAAGTTTAAAAACTGTTTTCTTTCTGGGAAGGTGAATGGTCTGAATTTCTATTATATGAGCTCCACCTTCCCTATTGTTGTAGGCCCATATTCAGACTTGCTACTCTACTATCATGGCTAGATCTCTTAGTGTGAATACATCGGGAATTGGTGTTGGCAACCAAATGGTCCTTGCTGACCTCCGTGAAGGGAGTACCGGCCCCATCACGGTTATGGTTTGCAGAAAGTGGGACGTCACAAGTGTCAATGGACGCTACATGAGCACCGACTATGTCATCAGTGATATAAAGGTAACTCTCACCCTTTTAACCCCCGTACCCTTTCCCTTTTACGAGTTTCATCGTTATTGAAAGTCTGCTGTTTGGTTTGCACAGGGAGGTGTGATGCATTGTTCCGCCCGGAATAACATTGCACACTACTTCTTTGACAAGCTCAAAGAGGGCGTGATATATTTACTCAAGGGTTTTATAGTCCAGAGCACCGATCAATACCGGATTCTAAAAGACAGCCCCTTTGTTATCGGGTTAAATGGCTCCACGACTGTTAAGAGGGTTGATGATGCCAGTGGTTCATTTACGCGCTACCCGTTCTTACTTACGGCGTTTGAGGACCTCGAACCAACAGAGGGCAAGTATTTTCTAGGTATGCTTACTCTCCTCATGCTGGTGTAACGGTTGTTTGCTTTTCTTATATAAAAAAAAGGGTCCAATAAAGGTTAGAGTACTTATTGGTTACTAACTAAACAGTCATGTTTGTAAATTGCATATTCCATTAGTCCCTGCACGTTTATATTTGAATTTTGAATAGTAGCATTTACAAAAATGAGTGTTAAATAAGCAGAAATCAATCTCTCACAACTGTGTTTTAACTAGCTACTGATAAAAATATGTGGTCAAACGTACAAGCAAACAGAAAACCCAAAAACCAAACCATATCCGTACGAGAAATAACCGAACGAATGGTGAACTCGGTTTTTAGTTTGGTCCCTAACCGTATCCGAATATAATTTCAGAAACTGGGTTCCACAAATCTTGCTTATTCGGATAACCAAACTGAATTAAAACGAATAAACCAGATATTAACTGGTTCGATCAGATAACTGAACCGAATAATATAGTTTATTCAGTTGAATTTGGCTCGGTTAGACTATTAGACACATTTCTAATTCAGACTTATTTTCGTTGCGCTACAGATGTTATCGGATATGTTACTGAGGTGGTGCCGCAGTCTGTGAAAGCATCGGGTGCTCGCGCGGTTGAGTTCAACCTAACCAACGAATGGTAAGTGCCTCATCCTTATTGTCCGTTTGGTCTTTCTTTTTCCCTAACTTAAGTCTTTCGATTTTTAGCCTTTTTCTTTATTCTCACAGAAATCGCCGAGTTAGAGTGACGCTGTGGGGTCATCTAGGTGATGCTATGATTAAGAAGAAGGACGAAAACCCGGCTGTCTATTCTCTAATCCTGACTTCCATGAGCGCAAATTTTTACCTTGGTACGGTTGTTTCTCGACACGTGAATTATTATGCGTACTACTTCAAAACTCTTTACCTAACCTAACACAATGCTGGTGTCCTTGGTTTGTCCAGCTCATCGTCAACTATGCTCATTGATTCCTCCGAGGTACCCGCACTGCAAACTTTTAAGTCGTCTGTTAGGTACTGGTACAATCTTTGTCACACACACTTTAATTATCTGTTTTTATACGTTTATTTCTCTGGCTGAATATGAAACTATGCTTCCCAGCTGTGTTGCTATTGGAGATACTAGCGATCCAGTCACCGAGGATGTGGTCTGTGTTGGTACCCTACAAGAGCTTGTGGACAGAGTTCGTGCCGACAAATCCAAAAAGAAGATATGTATCCCAACTGGCAAAAGGCAATTAGTTAAAGTGACCTCCAACTTTTTAAAAATTTTTAATGCTATATATTGTTTGAAAATTTATACCTTAGATATTCTGGTCAACTAATGGAACATTTTATGTACATGTTGATGAAATTAGTATGTATAGGTATAACTTTTGACCTGTAACATTATATATTTAACATATTACTCCTATTGGGTTTTATTTTTAACTTTGATGCTACAATATTTATGATATCTTCACAATTTATTTCAACCCATAAGAAAAGAATATCATCTGTTGTTTGTATCACGTAAATAAAATGGTATAACCGTCCTTATTACAATATAAAATCTAAGAAATTAACTCTAGACCCTCACCTTTCAGGCAATAAAAGTTGTTTATTCATAAATTATAAACTTTTAAATGTTTTGTTGTTATCAACCAATTAAGGATACATGATTTGAAGATGGTTGTTAGTTAGGTGGCGGTTTTTTTTTTTTTTTGAACATGAGGAGTGCTCCATCTCGAGAACACATATATAATTAGCAAATAGTTAACACACATTTTCATTTAATTGAATCAGTACAATTAGTGCTTACTGCTCAACATGATATCACTTACATGAATTGTTGTAGATATGATGAAGGTCATGATCTATTTAAATAAGTGACTAAACTACTAATTGATATTAGCTAAACTAAACTGATATCACTCTAACA
The DNA here is from genome assembly GCA_030545235.1 of Helianthus tuberosus. Taxonomy (NCBI): domain Eukaryota; kingdom Viridiplantae; phylum Streptophyta; class Magnoliopsida; order Asterales; family Asteraceae; genus Helianthus; species Helianthus tuberosus. The sequence goes on along the minus strand of CM060387.1, from coordinate 132,113,099 downwards.
TCACTTTGATAGTGACTATCTACAATACAATAAATTAAGACCGGTACAAATATTAACATCTGACTTGGCAAAACAGTTGATTCATAAGTTCACAATTGTTTTTTAACAATTCTTCAGTTTTATGAGACTTCAGTTCTTTTATGCAACCCGTTGTTTCTTCCATTTTGTTATTTAACTTCAGTCTTTATCAATCAAGAGAATAGTAGTTTGCATGCACCTATTTTGTCAAGTACTTATATGAATTAGGGGTATTTATCGAATTGAATAACGAATTATTGAATTACTCAAATTGAATTTTTACAATAGTTTATATTATACACATACAAAAATATTATTCGTACCATAGAAAAATATTATTCGTACCACTGTTAGGTACACCTGAGATTGTATAATGTGAAAAAGCTTAGAAATTATATTATACACATACAAAAAAATTATTCGTACCACTGTTAGTAGGGTTCTACGTGGCGAGTGATGGGGGAGGCTATATAATCTCACACCCTCCCCGACATAACCTGCCTATGGGCCTACCATGTATGAAAACACCGTACATACACCCCCCTCCCACACCCTGTTTGCCTTGCTGAACTAGCCCTTGTATTTTGTTCGTTGTAGGTCATCCTTTTCCGGAACGTTGTAGAGATTACGTCTATTAGAACCAAGAACAGCTGGTATCTTTTCGCGTGTTCCGGTAGCCAGTGTCGTAAGGGACTAACGAGAGAGGACGGTTACTTCATTTGCAAGGCGTGCAAATCCAAGGTTGACTATCCAAGGACGAGGTATATACTTCAACATCTCATGCACAAATTCATTACTTTGTTCCCCTTCCCATATGATGCCATGCTTCTTTGTTGTCCGGGGTGATTTGGTGCCCTTCTACCTTCACCGCCAAAGAATTTTGGCCCCATCGTACCATTATTATTGATCTACTGTACCCTGCTAGGTTTCGGATTCAGGCGGATGTAACTGATGGAAGGATGAGCACCGTTGTCATCCTCTTTGATGAAGTTGCTGAGCAGTTGGTTAAGAGGACCGCAAAATCCTTGGTAGAGGAACAGTTGAAGGTATGCGCACTACTCATTGTAGGGTGGTTTTGAAGCATATGTGAATTTGCTACGATAACTTTTCTGGTTTGTATTTGGTATGCAGGATACTTCTATTGATGCTCCCATACTACCCTCCGCCCTCGAAGCCCTTATTGGAACAAAACACACTTTTGAGATTAAGAGCCAAACATACTACCGTTATGGAGAATATGAGAGCTTCAATTGCGCGAAAATTGTTGGCCCTGGTATGGATGATACAGATGGGAGCGTTAATGTTGTTGCGTTGGATTTGGATGCAATACCATCTGGCTCCCTAAAGCGTGGTTCGAACCTCCCGCCCCCGACCCCCGGAACTGGACGCAAACTTAGAAAGTTGTAAGTTACACCTACCAATTGTCCCCTGTTTCGAATGTTTACATGTTGGAACTTTGCGACAATACATGCATTCCCATGTTTCTTTGCAACTACGTTGAAGAATCGAATGACGATGATGATGGGGTGTCCGTTGACCGTGTGGATGTTACCGATGTGGTAGACGATAGTGGGGATGCTAAGAAGGGTTCCCGCTGATATGGCGATGGTCATTTTTGATCTTCTTTAAGTGTTTGCGCTCTTGTGACTTTCTCTTTTATGGATTCAAATAATGTGGCGACACCTATGAGTTGTGCCCACACCAAAACTGTGATGTTTTTCTATTGCGCGATATATGTTATTTTTCCGCCTTACCACTCTCTCTGGCTTTATTAAAACAATTCAGCCACGTATTTACGACGAACGAAAATACTCCGCCAAAAAAAACAATGGTAGAGCCCAAATAGGATCATAATATGCCACCTACGAACATACATTTCCAAATACGGTTAACCAACCCTTTTGTTACATCTTGAAAGTCACGTATTACTTTCAATCACCCTAAAAGGGTTCTATAAATGTTTGTTCAGAATGATGCAGACTCCAATAGAATAATACCAATGAACAACGTAAAATAAGTTTTGGAATCATATAAGACCTACATGAATTTTTATCTAAGATACTGAATAAAACATATAGATGAATGCAAATGTACAAGCAATAACCGTGTCATTCTACAATCTTTGTGAACACCTACCTGGAAGTCTGCATTACAAACAACAACGAAATAAGCAAACTATGACTTGTGCTAAACAAATACCTTACAACATATGACCTTTTCCGTCTGATTGTGCCTGTATCTGTTATTTGGGTAAAAAACAGGCGCGTGCCCAACAATAAATATAATATTTAACCCAGCTTTAACATGCATTCTTTAAGAGTTATTTACGGTATATTCTGTGCCTTTTCCTTCACATCTACTTGCTTTGTTTTACCACCCCCCCCCCCCCCCGCGGGGACATGTATGAATGCTTCATTTTGGACGATGTATTATGTAACATTGTATGCAACATGCAGCTGCCTGTGCGCCCCTTCGTGATGCTCGAAGCCTCTTTCGCCTTTCATACACATTCACGTGTTATGCCTAACGGGTTGATCCAATACGTTTGTGGGCTAAAACTGCTTGACCAGGCTGGAACAAACAGAGGTATGAAACTTTTACTTGCAGTGTTACCCCCGACCCCGCATATGGAGTTTTAAATACTGAATTCTACCCCTTCCTGTTTCCTCATAAAAGACGAGGTTTGCAGGTTATGGCCTGCTGCTCCTGGTGTGGTTAGTAATTCGATACAAGCCCGCCTTTGTTCCCATACCTTGTCTGATGGAAAGATACAAACATATTTTGGTCTTACATTGATTAACAGCTGCAGCGATGCTAGCATCGTGGGTAGCAAACATTCTATCCATATACAAAGTCGTAATTATGTGGGCCTTGGTGGGAAGGCCGTGACATACTGTGGGCCTACACTATCTAGCATAAATGCATCTACTTCCTCTGCTGACCCCAACGCAGGTTAGCTATACTGTTCGTGAAAACGGAACCATTTAGCCATCATGTTCGCTTACCGACATGCGTGCACGCACAAATTACAGCTCTAATTAGGCTGCAAACAATTTAAGCCCTCCAATTTTGATGCCACTGCTATCAAGCCGCGCTCAATGGATTGGAATTTACTTTCATAGTTAGTTATTTATACGTTTTCTACCTACTATGTTGTGTTTATTCTATCTACATATTCTGTGTCTGCTACAGGTGACACTCAAATACAACCGCCAGCTGTTACAGTGGCCACTGGTACTACCGCTAAAGTGGGCACAGGAGAATCAATAAAAGGCCGTCCCCATATTTCCTCATCAACGTCCCTCTGGGACGCAGTACGCCTATTCATACTTTTTGGGTTGCACAGTTGCATTATCCCTCATCCCACTACGAGCCCTACATAATAGTTGTTCTCTTAACATATGTTACAGGTAAAAACATCATGCGGAGCGATGCAGTGCAGATGCGGCCTGTTTTATTTCCACCAACAACATATTCTCCCTCCGTATCTGCCCAAGGTCTACACCGTTATCTACAATGTTTACTACTATCCTTTTACCATTTCCGTAACTATTACGTTTTTTGCAGACAATATTTCCTGCACGCCACGAAATTCTCATCAAAACGTAGCGGGCCCATCGCGTCTGCGTCCTTCTCGCCCTAAAAAAACAAAAGGTAAAGCTCCATCACTACCCTGTACCCGACTATGCTTTTACCCGTCTATCATCCAGCATAGGAATAACATTGCCATATTTTATTATGTTACCAGGTGTTCGTGTTCGCACCCCACGTAGGGCAGCGTTTGCATCAACAGGTATTGTCCAACCCTATTTTCTTACCATGCACGTTTTGTTCCCTTTTGCATCTGACTTTACTCCGCTGTTTGATACGCTACTCTCAATCCGTGCGTTATACTAAGTTTACCTGCTACAAATATTATAGGTGCACATGTTAAGTACCAAAGCCTTGGCCGTCCAACCTTCACATGCCATAATTGTGCAGCGATCATGTGGTATGAAGAGAGGAATAAAAATACAAAGTCATCTGATGGGATGACTTTCTCTTCGTGCTGCCAGGATGGCAAGGTTTTGCTTGCTCGCCTTCTTGATGCTCCTGAACCATTAAGATCATTACTTGATTGTAACGGCCCGGAGACAGTTAGATTCAGAGAACATATTAGAGTGTACAATAGCATGTTCTGTTTCACATCATTTGGGGGAAAGATTGATCATGCTATAAACAGTGGTAGAAGCCTATACACCTTCCGAATAAGTGGTCAGAACTACCACCGAATAGGAGCCATGTTGCCAGTTGAAGGTAAACAACCCAGATATGCTCAACTGTATTTCTACGACACGCAAAACGAAGTCAAAAACCGTATAGCTACTTTGTTTAGCCAGGCCCATTGTCACAACACATGTGATGAAGCAATTGTTGTGTCCCTCATCAGAATGTTAGACAACCACAGTTCTTTGGCTAACGCCTTCCGAATGGCGCGCGACTGGTGCACTCGAGTTGAAGGCAACAATTGTCAGCTACGCTTACTAGGCCAAATAGTAAACAATCCACAGTACAATCGCCCTAATGTGTCTGAAGTTGTTGTTCTTATCACAAACGACTTTGGGGAAAACACCGAGCCACGTGATGTTATCGTCAGTACAAAGCACGGCACGCTTCAACGGATATCAGAATTACATCAGCTTTACATGCCTTTGCAGTATCCGTTGTTGTTTCCATACGGAGAGACCGGGTTCCACGAGCGAATACGCTACCATGACAACACCGGACGTCGGGCGACTAAACGACAATGTGTCACGATGCGGGAATACTACTGCTACAGAATCCATTATCGCAACAATGAAGGCACCACCCTGTTAAGAGGCGGTCGTTTATTCCAACAATATTTGGTTGACTCATACGCAGCCATCGAAGAACAAAGGTTGCGCTGGATGAGGAATAACCAAAATGAGCTGCGCATTGAACTCTATCATAATGTTTGTGATGCTGTCACGCGTGGGGATACAAATGCTGAGGCTATCGGACAACGTATAGTTTTGCCGGCAACCTTTACGGGCAGTCCAAGATATATGATCCAAAATTACCAAGACGCCATGGCTCTGTGCCGTGCTTTTGGGAACCCCGACCTGTTTGTAACATTTACAGCTAACCCAACATGGCCTGAAATCGAAGACATGGTATCTCTCATATCAGGACAGAAGTCTCATGACCGTGCAGATGTTGTATCACGCGTTTTTAAGCTAAAGCTGACCTTCTTGATTGAAGATATTATGAAGAAACAAATCTTTGGCAACTGCGGAGCAGGTAAAGTTTGTAATGCCACGCCTCTTTCTTTTGCTATCAATTCTCCCACAAATACTAACCTTTTTTAGCTTTCTAATTTCCCCCTTTTTCCCTCTCTGTCTTGAATCTTTGTCCCCCTGGTTATATACAGTTGTTTACACAATTGAGTTTCAAAAACGAGGCCTACCGCACGCGCACCTTTTATTGTGGCTTGAACATTCTGCCGCGTCTCGCACGCTTGCTGGTATAGATGATTTGATTTCAGCCGAGATCCCATCGAAAATTGACGATCCATCCGGCTGCTGTAACAGATTACATGTTGCATGGTCCATGTGGGAATGATGCGCGCAGTGCTCCGTGTACAACAGATGGAAAATGCATGAAACACTTTCCGAAACCATTTTATTGAGAAACGACAATTGACGAAGACGGTTACCCGGTTTATCGACGACGAGATACCAAGATTTTCTTTATGAAGGGCAAAACGAAGCTTGATAACCGGTTTGTCGTCCCATACAACCGTTATCTCCTCTTAAAGTACGAATCACACATCAATGTTGAATGGTGCACCCAGTCCCGGGCAATAAAATACCTGTTTAAATACTTAAACAAGGGTCCAGACAGGGCTACAATGGTTGTTCAGGAAAACATTGGCAATGATGGTGAAAGGCGTGCACAACAGATTGTTAAGGTCGATGAGATTAAAAACTATTTGGATTACCGGTACTTATCGCCGTGTGAAGCTGTGTGGAGAATGCTTGCATTTCCTATACATTACTCATTCCCATCCGTCATGAAGCTAACGTTCCATACACCTAACCAACATCTGCTCACGTTACGTGATTCGGACAGCTTGCCAGCCCTGTTAAACCGGGACGGGATACGAGACACAATGTTCACCCAATGGTTTGCGCTGAACAACAGAGATGCAGCGGCAAGAAAGTTTACGTACGCCGAGATACCAACAAAGTATGTGTGGCAAGAGGATAACAAGGTATGGAAAACGCGGTTGGAACGGACAGCCATTGGGCGGATTGTGTATTGCAATCCAGCAGCTAGGCCAAAGTAATATTTAAGGATGTTGTTGGGAATTGTGAGAGGGCCCCGAAGTTTCGAAGAAATAAAAACGGTCGACGGAGTCGTGTATGAAACATTCAAAGAAGCCTGCTATGCGTATGGCTTGCTTAATGATGACAAGGAGTGGAATGACGCTCTTTCAGAGGCTAAATTATGGGCGTCTGGTTCCCAACTACGGGAATTGTTTGTTACCATGTTGATGTTTTGCGAAGTGAACCGCCCGGCACAACTGTGGGCATAGAATTGTGAGATACTATCTGATGATATTTTGTACATGAAACGTAGGCTCTTCATGTTTCCGGGATTACATTTATCGGACGACCAGCTTAAGAGCTACTTCCTGATTGAACTAAATGAACTATTGGAGAAAAATGGAAAATCGTTGGTGGATTTCACAGATATGCCACAACCGGATACGTCGCTCCTCGATAAGATGGATAATCGTCTAATCAGGGAAGAGTTGAGTTACAATAAAAAAAAGTTGACAGAAGAACACGATCAATTATATGCATCACTCAACACGGAACAAATGGTCATATACGACACAGTCATTGATTCCGTTACCACCCGAAAAGGAGGGTTTTATTTCGTGTATGGTCCGGGTGGGACAGGCAAGACTTTCCTGTACAGAGCCATCCTATCACGCTTAAGATCTATGGGCCTGATTGCCCTTGCGGTTGCATCTTCAGGTAAAAAAATAATTCTGTAATGTTGTATAATTATTCTCGTGCTACATAATGTATGTGGTTGCGTATGCAACTCCATTTTTTACTCACTTTACCTATCCCCGCGCGTCAGGTATCGCGTCCCTTCTATTACCCGATGGTCGGACAGCTCAAAGCCGCTTCGCTATCCCTTTAGAATTACTTCACAGTAGCACGTGTGCCATCAAACAAAATACCCAGTTGGCACACCTTTTACAAGAGGTAAGGTTAATCATCTGGGACGAAGCACCAATGATGCAAAAATATGCCTTTGAAGCACTTGATAAAACACTTAGAGATATCTTGGGGTTTTGTACCAACGCAAACAGGGAACGTGTGTTTGGTGGCATGCCTATCTTGCTTGGTGGTGATTTCAGGCAAATCCTTCCCGTCATCCCAAAGGGAAAAAGAGAAGATGTTGTTCAAGCATGCATAAATAAATCGTACCTGTGGAAAAGTTGTGAACTCTTCACTCTCCACCATAGTATGCGTGTCAATGAATACACCTCAACGGGTGTGATAGAGATGGATAGGCAACGTTTCAACAAATGGTTGTTAGAAATCGGCGATGGAATCGTTCCCTCAAAAGCCAAAGAAGGTGAAGATGAGTCAACCTGGATCGAGATACCCACCAGGTTCATCGTTGATAGTTGTGGTCTTCCTGTAGAATCGATTGTTAACGCTGTCTTCCCGTTGTTTACAGAAAGGCAGGGCGATGATGATTTTTTTGTGTGAAAGAGCAATACTAACCCCACGCAATATAGACGCGGACGAAATCAATGATTACATGTTTGCACAATTGAGACAGACCACAAAGACCTACAAGAGCTCTGACGAGATATGTCGCGCATCCACGGATGTATTAGAACAGGAGAAACTCTATCCGTCTGAATTCCTGAACTCTTTGACATTCCCAGGTACCCCCCCCCCCCCCGGCACTAAAATATTAGTTACAAACAAAAAATTTGTGACCAGTTAAATTCTTTAATTATTTGACATTGTCAGGTATGCCACCGCACGCTTTGCATTTAAAAGAAGGCCTCCCTATCATGCTTTTAAGAAATGTGAACCCCTCGCAAGGCTTATGTAATGGCACCCGTCTTATTATCACAGACCTTGGGAAATTTGTTATCAAGATTAGGATACTTACTGGGTCAAATCGTGGAGATACTGCATTAATACCGAGGATAACCCTTTCATCCACGAAATCAAAATGGCCATTTATTATGAAAAGACGCCAGTTCCCAGTGAAACCATGCTATGCAATGACCATTAATAAAAGTCAAGGCCAATCATTAAAAGTTGTTGGTCTCTATTTGCCCCGACCTGTGTTTAGCCATGGCCAGCTTTATGTCACGCTTTCAAGGGTTACGACACCTGAAGGTTTAAAGATTGTCATCGTCGGGGATGGAAACGGTGGCATGAAAAACCATACCAGAAACATCGTTTACAAAGAAACGTTTAACAATTTGGCCACATCAGATCGGACGCAATAAATAATACTTGCCCTACCGTATATTTTTGGACTACAAAGAAAGTTTTATCGCCTTTATCGCCGTTAATCCAACATAATAACTGATGTAATATTAAACGAAACACTATAAGTTTCATAAAAGGCTATGTATCCATTTATCAGTGTTTAGTACCATGGTCTTACCCCGCTAATGAGAGATGCTAGAAGGCAAATTTGGAAGGGTGCCTGATTTACGCTGAACTTTAGGGTTCGTCGGTGACGCCGGTTCGATGATGGAAGATAGAAATCCGCTTGCTGTTTGTAGCTCCAGTGGTGAGATTTTCGTTAATTTGATTATTGATTTTGTGTTTGTTGTAGATTTATTATGATGTTTGATAGTTTACTGTATGGTTTGGACATTAGGTTTAAATGGTGCAGGGAGATCATAAGAAACAGCCCAGGTGCCATTCGCATGCTAAAAGCAGCCATAAATGCAGTCGATGATGGGCATGCTGGACACTAGGTATCTTCACTTTTGTCTTCTTCAAATTCGTTGTCGTTTTCTTTTTTGTTTTTAGTTTATTAATCATGTGATTTTTGTTCAGGAACTGGGTGGAAATGCAACTCTCATTTTCTATGGAAGATAAGAGGTAATGATTTGGGTGAAAATGTGTTTGACCGACACAGCCTGTTTTGCCCTGTCACACAATCAGACTGGTTTGCGCCTTTTGTTTTCATGTTTGTATAGGGCCTCTTTCATGTGTGCTATTTATAATCATTTTAGATGTTTATATTTCGATCTGGCCACATAACTCACAACTCTTCCAAAATGCATAAAAGTGAAAAACTTTTGAATAGTGGAAAAAGACAATATAACATATTAAGTTTGTTTTTGACTGGTTCAACTCCAAGTTTCAGATGGATTGCAATTGCATAAGAAATTAATGGAATGTAAGATGTTGAATGAGCAGTCTACAAAGAAAGATTAACTGAAGGTTGACCAGTTTGTTCTAAGTAAGCTTATTGATCTTAGCATCTTTAATATACTATTTTTTTCCCAAAAATAGGGCTCATTGGATTTGGGCAGATTTGTTCAGTGACCGATACAGGTCGTATGACCCATCACTAAATTACCATTTATATATCTACTATTAAAATTAATGCTCTTTATCTTGCAAGTAGCTTGAGAACATACTATAATTCTCTCTAAAATCTCTGGTTATGTGCTTTAGAAAGCGATTATGCGATTTAAATGACTAGGGATAAATAAATAACTATAATCACTGTTTAAGTATGTTATAATCTGTTTGTATCAGGTCCCGGCTTCAATCTATGCGATTTAATTGGTCTTGCTTTAAAAAAACCTAAAGAAGGGAAACTCGGTAGTTAATAGACATGAATGGTAATTTTACACAAATTATTACATAAGTCCAGCTTCTTTTCATGCTCCATTCATGCAAGACTCTCTTTTCTTTTGCCGATTAGGGTTTAGAGGTTACATATGTTTTGATTCTTATTAGTTTTTGTATAGCATAAATCAACAAGTTTTTTTATTATTACGGTTTAATCTTCATGGTTTTAAAGCATGTGTGTGTTATATATAAATTAAAATTCCTCTTTTGATTCTCCAGGTTATTTTTTAAATACAGGAGAGGCGATTTGGAGCAGTGGCTGCATCCGACGAAGCTGACAGGAAATGTTTTGAGGAGTGGATGAAAAAGTGCAACTAAGTATTCAAAAGCGCCGAGGAGAAAGAGATAAGATTCGAGACGTTCATAATCTTCTAAGTATCTTTCCCAGAAAGAGGACGGTGTTGCTGCTGTATTTCAGATATTGAATACATTAATCAGGTTAGGAATTATAGTTTAACTAACTGAAAATTTCATGATGTTGTTAATCTGTTCCGGACCAGCTCAAGTTTGCCTGGCCAAAGACGGCTGTTGATGATATTACATCCAATTCACTTATAGTCTTTCGTTTAATATTACATCCAATTCACTCCCACATGTTGATGATTATATAGAAATTTGAGAGGATTATGAGAGGGACTCAAGGAGCTCTTATTGTTGCTTCAACTCTTCAAATTGTGCTTGGTTTTAGTGGACTTTGGCGTAATATCACACGGTTAGTTTTGAATCATGTTACACATTCTATCTTTTACCATTCAGAATTTAATTGGTTGGAAATGTTTCGGTTTTTACGATTTCAGATTCATGAGTCCATTATCTGCAGTTTCATTGGTGGCTCTAACCGGTTATGGATTATATGAGTTTGGTTTTCCCTTGGTATGAATATATAAATATGTGCGTGTATATATACATTATCTGCATATAGGGGATATGTATATAGAATGATGCTAATTATGCCTAAAAATATTAGTTTTATATAGTTGCTTAATGTTCTGTAGGTTGCTAAATGTGTTGAGATTGGATTGCCAAAGATTATGCCTAAAAATATTAGATTTATTATTATTATTGTCAATATAATTGTTTACAATTATTACCAAACGATTTTCAACTAATATTTTAACCAATTAACTCATCCATTTTATTTAATAATATAGATTTTTATATATATAGACTTCTCATATTCAGATTCCATAACATCAAAATATATGTTATCATCATTTATTATTATTATTATTATTATTATTATTATTATTATTATTATTATTATTATTATTATTATTATTATTATTATTATTATTATTTGTTGTTGTCATTAATGCAATTAGATGTGTGAGCAACTTTACACCTGATGACTTCTCATATTCAGATCCTATAACATTTTTGTATTTAAACTTTCATTAAAATGAAAACTGCCACAGGTCATCCCAAGAGCCTACTTATCATGTCTCTATAAATACATAGCCACATTCAAGCATCCTCCCTTTCATTATGCAAGCTGTGACTGAATATCGGAAGACACTTGCCAACATGAAGAAAACCACTGCTGTTGCTAACTGTTCAGAAACTTTGGCGACTCTTGAAGAAATATTACACCATGGTCGAGAAAATAAGAAACACACGGTATCAACACTTTCTATAATTTCGATTGTTTTCCCCGGCATTATTATTATCCATACATTAAATGTGTTTCTGCTAATCCATGCAGAATGCTGAGTTCAATTGTCGTGTGGTGATTAAAGGCGTACGTAATAGCGAAGAGTGGTTCAGACTTATGTGTGGAGGAGGAAAATGCATGAAAGGTGTATCACATGATCATGGGGAACTGTGGTGTGCTGGCTGTGAAAACCCAGTTATGTTTCCCCGAGCAAGGTTCGGTTTTGGTATTCTATAGTTATGTGCGTTGGCAAACGCCTTTATACACTTTCACATCTGAAAAAAAAATTTCAGCAGGTTCCTTCTTGAACTTGATGTGCTCGATTCCACGGCAAATGCGGTCATCGTGTGCTTCAATGACACTGCAGAGATTCTAACAAGCACCACCGCTCAGTATATACTCAATGTGGAATCGGGTCTCTCGCATATCTACACCGTTTATTCCGAAAGCATCCAGGATAGCTTCACTCCAGTCATGATACAGAACTTTAACGGTAGCATCTCAACGCTCCCAAACTGCTTACACTCACTTGTGGGCACCACCCGAACCATCCAAGTTGATACATCCACATACTACCATCATGGGGCCTTTGAGAGCTTCAACTGCAAGCGTGTGCTCCCAGACGAAACCAATTGTCAATCCGTTGGATCTACCACTCCTACTCCCATGACTAGGAAGGGTAAAGGGGTGATGACAATACCAACACCGGTTAAGCTCAAAGAAACAATCAGAAAGTACATGTAAGTTTCTATATATACTTTTGACTTACCAAATTCCATGAACCACATAACTACATATCCATTTGTGTTGTGTTTAAGTAAATGTTCAAAATTGAATATTATATGATACAAACATCATGTTTATTTCTTTATGACTAACTATAAACAAGTACAATGACACCATTGGTTTTGTTATGTGCTTTTTCGATTTGAGAACGCATACGAGCCCATCGCTTTAGTGTTGAAATGAATTGTAATGGAACTTACCCGCGGCAAGTCGGCAACGCGCGGGCATTACCACTAGATTCCCACATTCTGTAAGATTACCTTTCTTTATGTCGATTATGATGAAATTTGTAGTGAATTTGTTTATGTTTTTTTGTTCGTTTGGATATTTAAGTTAAATCATTAGTTTATGCTTTTTTTTTCCCTATTTATACATGCCAAATAGCTAAATGGAATGAATTGAACTTCAACGAGCTTGAACTGCATTTCATCAATGGGAATTTACTTGAACGGAGTTACATTCTATCAAGTTTTTAGTACAAAATAATGGAGTATGAACTACTAATATATACATCATCCAAGTTAAAGTTCTGGCTAACATTTCCTTTCTTTCTTTCTTTCCCAGCCCTACTTATGAAGGTTCTGATTCAGATGGTTCTGTGGGTAGCGCTCCAGGTGAAAGGTATGTCTATAAGCATATACGTTTTAGCCATCATATCCATTTGTGTTTTGTTTAATTAAATGTTCAAAATTGAATATTTGTCGCTAGGTCACTACTTGAACTAAGTTACATCCTATCAAATTTTTAGTACAAAATAATGGCATATGAGCTACTAATATATACATCATCCAAGTTAAAGTTCTGCCTAACGTTTCCTTTTTTTTATTTCCCAGCCCTACTTATGAAGGTTCTTATTCAGATGGTTCTGTGGGTAGCGCTCCAGGTGAAAGGCATATATTTTGCCTATAAGCATATAGATATTTGATTTGACTTGCTCATAGCCGTTGCTTATGTTTACTTCCTTAAACCTGTTGTAGACAAGAAACTACTATGGGGAACGTCGACTACATGGCCATGCATTAGCGGCAGAAGATTTCGTGAATTATTGAATAAAACCGGAAGCTTTATGAACTCCTTTAAGTTTTTTTCCTGTAATGTATGTTTTTAGACTTGGCATACGTGTTTGTTCTTAAACAGATTCCGCAAACAAAGTTTCCTGTGCTATGCACGCCTTAAATTTTGTGTGGCCGGCTTATGGTACAAGCTCTTATCACGTTTTGTATGGCTTCTCTTACATTGTCTTTTGGCTAATTATCTTTTATCCATACATAAACATTTTCCCCGAACGCACAACAAAATGAATGACACTAAGTGTTGGTCATGCCGTGCATCGCACGGGCCTACCCTCTAGTTCCATGAACAAATTAAGCCCCTCTAGGTTGTTTTATTGCTCAAACATGTCTAAAAACATGGAATGTCAAAGTACATGTATTCGTTTTATATAGTTCCCGATCAATGTAAACACATGTTGAGTTCATTTTACGACTTTATTTTTTGAGTTTTTTCTTTCACTTGCTATACAAGGTGCCGATTGTTTACAAACACTATAACGAAATGGATCAGTACAGACTGAGTAGGGGTGAGAAATAATTGAATCATTGATCAAAACTGAACCGAAAATCAATGAAACGCAACCTAATTTAACTGAAAACCGGTTATCGTTATTTTCTACCATCGGTTAACCAAATTAACCAACCGAATAAAAAACTTACAATCTAAACGAATAAACTAAACCAATTAACCGAAAACGATTGGTTAATAAAATAAATCAACCGATAACTTCGATTTTAGTTTCGATTGAAGCTAATAATCGAACCAAACCGAACCGAAATACACACGGATTTGACTAGAGTGAAAATATATAAGTTTCCATCACATTAACTTCAGGCATCCCCCGTCGAATAAAGCCGCCGCCCCTGGCATATGCACATCATCTTCTCCAGATACATCTGAAACCCTAATGAGACAACAATGGTGGAACTGTCTCCAATTCACATAACCAATAATGAAGAAGCTTCATTCACATCTACTCCGTCACTTCACATCATCTTCAACCTCTCGCACATCCACAATCTCTACCGAAGTCTCCAACATCGTCCACTCAGTCGATCCAATGGAACCCGCACTCGACCAAATCGCCTCATTCCTCTCCCCTGACGTCATCACCCACGTCATCCAAACACAACAAAACCCTCGCCTCTGTTTCCGCTTCTTCATCTGGTCCTCCAAACGCAAGCAGTTTCGCAGCTGGGTTTCCCACAATTTGATCATCAACATGCTCATTTCCCCCAATTCAACAATACCCACAAAAAAATTGGATCTTTTTGATGAGTATTTAACAGTTCTTGATGAGGTTAATAAGCTCGGGTATCGGGTTTCATCCGATGCGTTTGCGGCTTTGATAGGTGGGTATTGGGGGGTGAAGAATGGGGAGAAGGTAATGGAAGTGTTTGGTAAGATGAAGGAGTATGGTTGTGAGGCTAATTTGTTTACTTATAATTTGGTTTTACATGTTTTGGTGAGTAAAGGGATGGTGTTGTTGGCGTTAGCGGTTTATAATGTGATGTTGAAGGTGAATTGTCATTTGAATTGTGCTACTTATAGTATTTTGGTTGATGGGTTGTGTAAAAGTGGGAAGATTAGTGATGCACTTGAGTTGTTCGATGAAATGTCGAAGAGAGGGATTGCACCGAGTAAGGTGACGTATACGGTTGTGCTTAACGGGTTGTGTCAGGCGAAGAGGATTGATGATGCGTACCGGTTGTTTGAGGATATGAGGAGGGGGTTTGGGGAGGTGGATTCGGTTGCGTGTAATGCGTTGCTTAACGGAGTTTGTAAGTTGGGTCGGATGGAGGAAGCTTTGGGTCTTTTAAAGAGGTTTGAGAAAGATGGGTTTGAGCTTGATTTGAATGGGTATAGTTCGTTGATCGACGGGTTGTTTAGAACAAAAAGGTTTAAAGAAGGTCATGATATGTTTAAGCAAATGATCGAAGCTGATATCGCGCCTGATGTTGTATTGTACACAATCATGATTCGAGGATTGTGTGATGAAGGTAGAGTGCATGATGCATTTAAGATGATTAAAGAAATGACCGATAGGAATCTGGTGCCGGATACTCAAGCATATAACACATTGATCAAAGGGTTTTGTGATGTGGGTCTTTTGGATGAAGCGCGATCGCTAAAACTTGAAATTTCTGGCGTTGATGAGTTTCCGGATTCTTGCACTTACACTATACTTATATCGGGTATGTGTAGATATGGGTTAGTAGGAGATGCAGAAAATATATTTAACGAAATGGAAAAACATGGATGTGTACCTTCCGTTGTGACGTTTAATTCGCTTATCGACGGGCTTTGTAAATCCGGGGAGCTTCAAAAAGCTCATCTTTTGTTTTACAAAATGGAAATCGGAAGAAACCCCTCGTTATTTCTTCGGTTAGCTCAAGGTTCGGATAGAGTTGTCGATAGCGGTAGCTTGCAAACGTTAGTCACCAAATTATGCGAATCGGGCTCAACGTTAAAAGCGTACAAACTTCTTAACCAGCTTGCCGACACTGCAATCATGCCAACGATCACAACTTATAACATCTTGATTAACGGTTTGTGTAAAACAGGGAGATTAGACGGTGCGTTTAAGCTCTTTAAGGAGCTTCGGTTGAAGGGTATTTCGCCTGATTCGGTTACATATGGGACGCTCATTAACGGGCTCCAAAGTGTTGGGAGAGAAGACGATGCGTTTACGCTTTTAGAAGAAATGGTCGGAAACGGATGTAAACCGACACCAGCGGTTTATAAAACACTCATGAAATGGTCTTGTAGAAGAAAAAAGACGTTTGCAGCGTTTAATCTATGGTTAAAGTATTTAAAAACCATCCCAAAACGAGACGAAACAGTTATAAAACTGGTCGAAGATTATCTCCAAAAAGGCGAAATCGAACGGCCCGTGAGATTATTACTCGATATGGATTTAAAGCTGCACGATTTCGATTCAGCACCGTATACGATCTGGCTAATCGGATTTTGTCAGGGGCATAAGACGAACGAAGCGTTAACGTTACTTTCTATTTTGAATGAGTATAATATTAATTTAACACCTCCAAGTTGCGTGATGTTAATTAGTACGCTTTGTCGAGAAGGGAAATTGAGTTTAGCGGTCGAAGTTTTTCTCTACGCGTTGGAAAAAGGTTTCATGTTGAAACCGAGAATTTGCAATAGTTTAATAAAATCTCTTCTTCGATCTCGATTTATAGCGGCTATCGATGATGCATTTGCGCTTATGGAGAAAATGGTGTCGTGTGGGTATGATTTGGATGGCTATCTTGATGACGATACAAAGTTTCTTTTAAACAATCATCTAAGAAAACAAGAAGTGCAGCATGTGTTAACGAGATGAGGATGCTTCGCTTGATCGCGGGTACTGTTGTAAAAGTCAACTGAGGTACATGACGTTTTTTATTTTAGTCAAAGTTACAAAGAGGTAGTCGATGATAGGATGTTTTGCCATTTTGATCTTTGTGTAGTTTAAATAATTGTTGAATTTAGTTCTTTTATATAGAGCTTGACACCTTTAGCGCGTTCTAGTTTCATTTTTGGGAAGTTTTCAACTTAGTGATTTTTGTAACTGGAAAACACTTCCTATGTTGATTATACAAACACTCTTGGGTAGTTTGGTAGCATTGCTTGTAATATGCTTTTCGATAGTTGCATCGCTTACATACTTTGATAGCCACCTGTATGAATTATCCACAAAATCCGATAAACATGTAGGGAATCCGCGTTGCACATAAGAACTCCACATGCCGGATTCTATACTCGATTTGCTATTAGTTTTCTTTTTGCAAGATCCAAATCAATGGGGGGTTCTTTACAGAAATATCAAATATACCTATTTTTAATATTTTGTACTATACGAAAATTTTACTCTTATTTATCTTTCTAAAAACCGACTCCAAAACCAAATATTCTCACATACTGTCTCCACAACCAAAAGGTTGGAGTTCAAACCTACAGACTGCAGGTTGTGGTGTATTTATCCTATGAAATCTAGGAATTGTTGCTAAAAATATATTTTCACATATTGATAGGCTAATGCGTCTATAGAAACAGGCTCCGAAAGTCTCCATTCTTTCTGCAAATTTCGTCCAGCTGGTTCTTAAGAGTTATTCTTCCCATCAGGTTCTTCTCGGACGCGGGTATGGTTTTCACAGCCTCTCAATTTTTTGATGCTATTATTAGCGTGTATATTTATGGAAACTGTCAACTTTAAAATCAAGGGATTTGTTTTTTGCGTATGTTATACCGTTGATACACATGGCTGTTATAACCTGTTAATAAAGAAATGGGTTGATTTTGGGTACAAAAAATGATTGTGGGTTTATATGGGTCTTTTAAAATTATACAATGGGTTAATATTGGTGTACTCAAATTTTACAACAGGTCTATATCATAGTTATTAAAGGCTCTAGGCGCACTCAAGGCGCATAGGCCTCGCTTGGGGCCTAGGTGCAAGGCACAAAAAAAGCGAGGGCCTGAGAAAAAAAGAGCGCACAATGAAAAAAATTAAAATATTTTATGTATTAGAAAATTAATACTATTTTTTTAAAATAAAATAAACAAAAGCTATCATATAACTTTTAATATCATCTGATTAGTACCAAAAGTTGTAAAATATTAGTGTAGAAAAGTAGTTTTCCTTGTATAAAAGTAGAAATTTAGCTAGAATTTGGAATCTTGCCAAAATTTAGAGAATTTAGCCGGAAACTTTCCAGAATCTAGGAATCTTGCTGAAATCTGCGCCTGAACCATCACCTAGAGAATTAAAGCGCAATTGCCTTGACTTAAAGCACAATTGTCTCGCCTAGCTTGGAAAATGGGCCTAGGCGCAAGAGGCGATGACTTTTAACAACTATGGTCTATATTAGTGTACTCAAATTTTGTAACGGGTTAATTTTAGGTTATACAATAGGTCAATTTGGGCTCGTACTATGTTTGCATTTGTTGTACTGTTTTGTTGAAGAATGTACATTGCTACTGTTTTTTGCATTTGCTGTTCCGTTTATACACCTGGCAATTATAACCGGTTAATTAAGAAATGAGTTGATTTAGGTAAAAACAAAAACTGCTATGGGTTCATAGGGTCCACTAAAACTACACAGCGGATCAGTTTGGGACGTCAGTGTTGCAGAAGTCGGTCTAGGGGGCCGATTAATCGTCGCCTAGATGCTAATTGGCTGTTCATCGCCTAAATTTGAGCAAATCGGCCAATAAATCGGTCCAGGTCAAAATCGGTCCTAGTCGGTCAAGTCGAACTAATCGGACCAGGGTTTTTTTGCTCAAAATCGGTCCTAGTTGGTTCTAGTCGGTCAAAATCGGTCCTAGTCGGCCAAAATCAGTCCTAGTCGGTCAAAAGTCGGTTAATTTTTTAATTTCTAAGTAATTGATTTGTTATGTTTAAGTTTAATTGCTTATGTTTGAACCATACTATTTGAAACTTGAAGTATTTATGTAATTTTGAAGTATTATTTTTATATTATTGTGTATATATATATAAATTTGAAAAATTACATATAAAAATTCTCATTCCGATCAATCCCTATTAATCCCGATTAATCCCTATGCAGTACCTCACCGCCCAACTAGCGCCTAGCGCCTTCTAGAACATTGGTTTGGGTTTACTCAACTTTTACAACAGGTATGGGTTGGGTGTACTTGAATCTTACAACGGTTCAATTTGGGTCTACCCAAATTATACAGTAAGTCAATTTTGGGTTGATACTGTTTTTGCTTTTGTTGTACTGTTTTGTTGAAGAATGTAGGTTGCTATTATACATCAAGAATGGATTGATTCGGGTAAAAAAAGATTATGGGTTCATATGTCTATACTAAAGTTACACAACGGGTCAATTTCGTCTGCTTAACGTGTCAATTTGGGTTCCTCCTGTTTTTGTATTTCTTGTAATGTTTTGTTAAAGAATTTACATGCAACTGTTTGCAGTGTTATACTGGTAAGTGGTAATCTGTTATGCTCAAGTAAGTGAAAAGTGATTTATGAGTCAAATATTTTGTTATGCTAGTGTTAAATTAACTGTAATGGGGCCAGTGTTGTCGTCGTCGTCATCATCATCATACTCGGTATATCCCACCAATAGCAAAGCTAAGGTAGGGTCTGAGGAGGGTGAGATTTAGACAGCCTTACCTCTACCCCGTAGGAATAGAGAGACTGCTTCCAATGAGACCCTCGGCTCGATTGTAGTTTTGCATCAAGCCTTGGACATAAGGCACATAACACTCAGCAATTGAGACAAACGCCGATTAGTGCATGTACCCCCTTGTCTTTCAGCTATCAACGCCATCACATGATGCATGATTAACCATCCCCCTCTTTTAACGTTATTTTCACGAAATTAGTAAAATAACGTTAAAATTAGTGCACTTTCGCTTTTGCCCCCCGAGCTCCCACACATATATACACTCAGCAATCAGTGTTGTAAGTTGGGTATTTATGAAATCCAGCAGCTAAAATACATTAATTGCTTAATTCTGCAAATGAAATACTATGGAAATGGATATCTTCAACAAAGTCCATATAACATGTGGCTTTGATGTTTAACTAGTGAATATGAAATTGTTAAGTTTTGTTTTCCATGATAGAAAATTAAAATGTGTATGAAAAGAATACACTTATAACTAGTAACAATTATAAGTGGATTTGATTATAGAGAGGCATAATAAAAGTTGTTAATTTTGTTTGCACAGATTTGATAGGGTGATAAGTAGAAAAGTGTTTATATGTGAGCTCATATAAACAAAACCATGATGTTTGGTACTTTCATCTTTATACAAGATGTCAAAACAATTTTTTTTTCTCAATTCACACATCAGAATTCTTTATAAGACAATATTTACTTGGAGTGTTAAAAACTCTTATATTAAATAATTTATATAGACGATATTGGCATATTACACTTGTATTTTTTAGGTTTTCTCTTTCGTTCTCTAAATTTGGCGAGTTAACACCCCGTAACACGCGTATCCGGTTCAGCGTTTTAAGTTTATTTTTAATTCGGTTTAACGGTTTCGCCGCAATGTGCAGGTTTTAAAAACTCGTATTTGGTACTTAAAACAACTTGTTTATTAACTAAGGGGCTGCTTGGCAACATCTGGCTGGTTAAGTGTTGAACTAGTAAGAGGTCTGAATGGTTAAGAGACTCTTAACCAATAAGTGCTAAGTCAGTAAGTGTTATTTAGTTGGATATCTGAATGACTATTTTATCTCTCTGAACTATTATGTATTAAATGACATGTATCCAACCAATCAAATCATCATACTCTTAACTTTTATAAAAAAGGATTAAAAGTTAATTTGAATTGTTAAACCACAACACTAATGTGTAGGCTGTTTATTATGCTTTTAGTGTTAATTGTAGAGAATTAGTGTTTTTATTTTGTTTGTAACTTCATATTTTAGTGTTAAGGCCCAACATCCGTTAATTTTTCAGTTACGTTTTACTAAGATGACTAAAAGGCCCTTTATTAAGTAGAGGGGGTGTTTTGTATATATTACAGGGATCATTTTCGTAACTTACTCAAATTTTAATTATAAATTAAACTAGGTTTATCACCCTAGCCGCGTTGCGCCAAACTTCTTTTGTTATTTTGTCTGTGTTTACATGTGTTTTGAAATCACTACGAACGCATTGCACACGGAACCACTAACAAAAATTAAAAGAAAATGTAAAAAACAGTAAAAAATAATCGAAAGAAAATCAACAAAAAAAGTTGTATGTTAATGATGTTGTTCGTATGAAACCCGTGGTTAGAGATGAACAAATAATACTGGGTACCGGTACCGAATTTCCCGAACCGAAGGATCCTAAGTACCAGTTCGGTACCGACTTTTGGCATTCCTGGTACCTGTTCGCTACCGATTTTTACCTTCATATACCGGTACCATAATCGGTATTTTCGGTATCGGTTGCCACCGAGCTCATCCCTACCCCTGAAACTAAAAAAAGAAAATCATTAAAAGTTGAAGAAAATCAATAAGAAAAAGTTGTACGATACCGTTGTTGTTTGTACGACACCCGTGATCAGGGATGAGCAAATGGTACCGTGTAGCAGTACCGAATTTCCCGAGCTAAAAGATTTTCAAACTCAATCCAATACCGACTTTTGGCGTTTTTTGTATCAGGCTGGTGCCGATTTTTACTTTCATGTACAGATAATGAACTAGACGGTACCGGTATTTTCGATACCAGTATTGGTTGACACCAACCAAGCTTATCTAACTTAGAAAGTAAAGAAAATAATAATTATTATTATATTGAAATAGCAAAGGTATTAAAAAATAAATATTATTATAATATAATATAATGAAAACACTATTCATTTCAATTATTATTATTACTAGGTTTTAATGCTGCGCGCCGCGTTGCGGCGCGACAAAACTAAGTCATTGTAAAACTATTTATTGCGACTAAATACTTGGTTGTTATTAAAGCTGTGCTATTTGGTGTCTTATTTTTAAGTTGACAAGTGAAGTTTTCATACAACAGAGCCGTTGGCAGCAAACGAGTTAGTAACTCCTAGCGATGGCGACTATTGCGATGTCTAAGCATCCACTAACCCAACAAATAAGGAATAAGAATTGTATAAATACAATCAAAAAAACGTGTGAAAGAGGAGAAAAATGAAGATGACGTGAAGTTATGTAAGCATAAAATGGAAAAAAAAAAATACCCTATTATTTGAACTTGAGTCTCTTTAAAACACATAAAACAGAGATGTGTATAAAACCCCTTTGTTTTATTAACCGAATCACATTATTAATATGTGTGTGTATATAGTAAGTAATAAGTATTTTAATATTTAAGTATTTATAAAAAAAAAAACAATTTTTAAGTGTTATTCAAAAGTCAACAATTTCGGCCAAGGGAGGGTGTTTCAGGTGGGTATTTCGGGTGGGTAGTGTTGGGTGGGTAGTGTTTCGGGTGGGTATTTTAATATTTAAGTATTTATAAAAAAACAATTTTTAAGTGTTATTCAAAAGTCAACAATTTCGGCCAAGGGAGGGTGTTTCGGGTGGGTATTTCAGGTGGGTAGTGTTTCGGGTGGGTAGGGGTGTTTGGCAAAAATTACACTTTATTATTCATTAACTTTGTCACGTGTCTATATGTTATATGTGAGTGGATGTACGTGAACCAATAAGGAAAGTTTACAATTGATTATAATGTGACAAGTACTATTCATTAGCTTTGTTTTTTAATATATAGGATAATTATATTGAAATAGTAAAGGTATTAAAAAATAAATATTATTATAATATAATATAATGAAAACACTGTTCATTTCATTTCAATTATTAAATAGTAAAATAGTAATCATGATATTGAAATAGCAAAGGTATTAAAAAATAAATATTATTATAATTATAATATAATGAAAACACTGTTCATTTCATTTCAATTATTCTTATTATTATTATTATATTGAAATAGCAAAGGTGTTAAGAAATAAATATTATTATAATATAATGAAAACATTGTTCATTTATATAATAATTATAATTAATAATTAATAATTAATATTAATATTAATATATAGTAATAGTAATTATTAATATATAGTAATAATATTATATATTATATATCAATATAGAGTGAATTGCAAATGTCCTTTATCTTTATACCTAATTTCAGGTGGTGTCATTTGTCTTTAAATTTGATGAGTTTTATACTTAATATTTTAAAATCCTGCACGTTATGTCCTTTAGCCCTAACCCAGTTAGATTTTTTGTTAAATCATATTATATAGGGTGGTTTAGTCTTTTTACTTATTTATTTAAATAATATTTTAACAAATAAAACAAAAATAAATTTTAAAAATAACATAATATAATATATTATGTGTATATGTATATTATATAATTATGAGTAAATTACAAAAACCGTCCTTTATGTATGTCACTTATTGCAAACTGTGTCATTTGTCTTCAATAATTACAGAAAACGTACTCGATGTTTGCAAACCCTTGCAAGTTATGTCCTTTAGCCCTAACTCAGTTAATTTTTGTGGTCAAATCTGACCAAATGGACCCCACATGTGGGTATTTTTGTGGTTAAAGGACATAACTTGCAACAAAATTAACAGAGTTAGGGCTAAAGGACATAACTTGCAAGAGTTTGCAAACATCGAGTACGTTTTCTGTAATTATTGAAGACAAATGACACAGTTTGCAATAACTGACATACATAAAGGACGATTTTTATAATTGACTCTATAAGTATATAATTATATAATTTGCAACAACTGGGTGCATTAGTGAGTTGTAACTTGTGCTTCTTTGATGTTTCATGCATTTTGTGTGTTGTACATGTTTTTTTGTTTGTAACGTGTTGTACTGTTTGCATAATAGGAGTTTTGTGCACAACTATGTTGTACATTGTATAACCCACATCACCGCACAAATCAACTCCCTTTACCACCAATGATCACCACCACTCTGCTCCAGATCAACGTGACATAACATCAGCGATCAGCACCGTTCTCCTCAAATCAAAGTCAGCGGGCATAACATCACAACACCACTATCCAAGTGATGGTTTTCCTCACCTTATTAGGGCTTGAACATGTACCTTTAGGTTAATCTTTTCAGATTTGAGTGATCATTAGGAAGAATCGTTGGTATTGTTGTTGATTTTGTGGTCTAATTGGTTGTTTAGCTTATGGGTTTGCTTATGGTAACAATGTAAGACCCTAACACGTTTTAACCGAAAAGACGCAGTGGAAATACAGACCATAAAATTTCTTCCTTTTATAAATGATCTATCATACTTGTAAACCATTTTAAACGACTTCTTTAAAAGAATTACATCATTCATCCGTAATTAATGTAGCAAATATAACATTCAAATACAAACTATGTGACCACTTTTCCGTACAATCCATGATCTTCAACTCGATCTTCATGCATTTGTCCCTCATGATGATGATCCGAGTAACCTACGGTCACCATATACAACCACCACATTAGCAAATGGCGACTCATACGTAATAAAATAAACATATAAATAATCAAATAACCATATACCAATCTATCTATGTATACTATTTCATTATGATGTCCTTCTAAATTGGTTCATTATACCAGGCATCGAATCTCTAAGAGCCCAACGTTACCATACCTGCACTTTCATTTCATTCTCAACAATAAAATGGTTAGCAACGGGTACACTTAAACATATTGAAAACCCACAATTTCACTTAAACGTAACCCATTAATCTACATTCAATAGATTACATCATGTGCATACACATTCATATAACTAAACACATACATACGTGTCTCATACACATATACCCTATGCCAAGTTCGTACTACATACACGCACTATGAATTCACATCTACATGCACATATACAAAAAATTTCATTTAATTTCTTTCAAATACCATACTTTGTTAGGCACACCATTTTTCATTTACAAACATGCTTATATACTAGTTCCGTTCATTCACATGCGTATTACATTCACATACTATCATACATATAAGACTTAGCCATGTAGATAATGAAATCCACATTTACACACACCAACATACATGCCACATCTTCATACAAGAGTCTGTACGTTTTCTGTCCATACCCACACCCCACAAAACTCTATAGTAGGCTTATCACACCCCAACCGATGGCGGAAACATCAGAGTGAGACGAAAAAGAGATTGCTCATTGCAACATAACACTAAAAGCGACAATAATTTAAATAAACCGATTTCATTTCATTGCATCAAATTTGCAAAGTTACAATGCATGGAAATTCAAATACAACATGATTCAAGTACAACAAAACAAATTATAACATAACATAGTTCAAAATTTGATACAACATCATAGTCTAAAGATTTCTAAGTTTGTATCTAAGCATCTTCGCTACGCCCATTTTAATATTATCATCATCCTGCAATATGTTAAAAATACATGGTTCAATACAAAAGTATTGGCGAGTATACAAGTTTAATACATAGCATAAGTAAAAAAAAGTTTTAAAACAAATCCACATGGCAAACTAAGTTATCAAGATTAACAATAAAACTGGCATGTGAATATTCAAGTCAACCCAAGGTTTAACGCAATGATTAAAGACTTAACATGACCTCACGTTCACGGGCGGTGCGTTACTCCTATAGCGCTATACATGTTAAGGGTAGGCTCGTACGAAGTTAATGACAAGTTTATCATAAAACGAACAAACCCAGATTAACGAATCAAGTATAACGTATGCATGCATGTATTGGATTGTTTGTGCATTTTGATAAAGTCTAGCTGTAACTGTGTAGGTTTAATACTAAACATATTGCACCCAAAGTGTAAAACGAAAAAAGGGTGTTTGAGTATACTCACGGTTTTGCTAAATCTTCTTTAGGAATCCCGCGAGCGTAGTGATGGTTCACGTAGTACAGGAACACCAAGGTTATTCTACCCGACGAGCAAAGGGATGGCGGTAATAGTACAGGAACACCAAGGTTACCCTACAGGGAAAACGAAGGCGTGAGTTGGAGTTGGAAGATTATGAAACTGAATTAAAGAACTTAGTATAATACGAAGGTATATGTAAACAGAAAATATATTATGTCCGTGCACTTGTCCCGACACTGAGTTTCTGTGATTTTACGGGTCCTAGTTTGCCCGACAGAATCAATGATGTGTGCAAAATGCAACATATAAATTATATCAATAGAGGCATAAAACTAACCCTTTTTTAGTACTAATGTTGGAAAAAGCGCCTTTCTTTCTTCCTTTTGAATTTACAGGACTAAACGAGCTTAAAAGAACAAAAGGAACAAATAAGCAGCCAAAACCAACATAAATACAAGAAGAAGGAATAAACGTGACATGCCCGACCCCTCGGCAGCATTCCCAAAGCAAAAACAAGAGAACAGAACCTGACCATGGGGCCATGCCCAGCTCACCATGGGGCGTGGTCAACTCTTAGATTTGCAGAATCTTGATAGTACAGCAAAGAGTTGACCACGGGGCCGTGCCCAGAAGACACAGGCTCGTGTGGGGCCCTCTGCTGACAAATGCATTAAATGAAGGAAGAGAAGAAGGATGGCCACAGGCCGTGTCCAGGGCTCTGTTCTGGCTATAAATAGGGGTGCTTGGTTCACTTCAAAGGCATCCCTTGGCAAACTACTTCTCTCCCACTTTGCCACCGATCCACCACCACTACAACACCAACACCCACCACCATCATCCATCTATCATCTTTAGAGTGTGTAGTAGTCTCGGGATCCAAGATTGATCGTAAGAGTTCTTGTTAATCAAAGGCCATGTTTGGCTAATCTCTTACATCACTTGGTGAAGACAAGTCTTTAATGTATTACTTTTGATTTTTAATCTTTCGGCACTTTTTAATTGGGTTTGTATTAATGACTTTAATAACTAGTTTCTTATGTTGAAAGTGAAATTTCTTTACCATTTCTTCATGATGTCATTGATTTGCTCATTCGTCTCTTTACGGTCTATATAAAGCGCGTTAACTACCTGGAAGGGGATTAGGAGGGTGGTTTGGTAAAGTACTTGTCTCGTTCAGTGTATAGATCCTGCGAGGACTTGGTTCAAGCTTACTAGGACCTCCTTTAATGCCCAACGGTATTGGATGGCGGGGGCGCGAATAGCTTGAACCCCTCATATGTAAACTACTATTAAAACTTTAAACCGGCTTCTTAGGATTGTATCCTTACTAACTCAAACCATGTTGGACCGATGTACGACCTTAAACCGTCAGTAAAAGTAGTTCATCTTTGCGTACGAAGGCGGAATCAACGTAAACAAAGTCATAACAGCTTTAATTCTTTTAATCTTTCTTTTCTGATTAATTTGAGTGCTTATACAATGTTTTCTGAAACAAATCCGTCAGCACTTCGTCACACATACAATAACATCTCTTCTCCTCTTCAAATGACCTAACCCCTATATATAGAGTACAAGATTTCGCTTGAGACAGTCTGAAGCGAAATCATGTGATGTTGATTTCGCTTCAAGCATAACAATACCCTTTCAAGCGAAATCTCATCTTTACAACATAAAAACCCTAATTTAAACCCTAATATGTAATCATTCAAACAAATCTAGACACAAGACTTGATAATGACGTAATCAGCAGACATTTAGTGCACCAACAGACTCCCCCTTGGATGTTGATGAAGTCTTTGGCTTCAAGTCTTTGTCTTTAACAATCTTCAAACATTGTAAAAACTCTCATCAATCTTTATCTTCAATCTTTAAACTTTAAACTTCAATCTTCCCTTTGACAGTTGATCCAGACTCCCCCTTTCACAAACTCCCCCTCTCGATATGCTAGAATCTGAGAAATCTGGTTCAAGCTTTGTCAATTTGCTTCCATTGGAAATAATGAAGTCCAATCCTGTTACTCAACCAACAAACATAACCATTCTATCTTTTCAACAATAAAATATAAATTCAATCAGCTTTAACAATCCACTCAAATATTCAGGTCCAAGTTAATGACCCTGATTACTCAATTAATCTACCAAGTCCAAATTAATGACCTTGGTTGATCTTTTGACGAATCAAAACTGATTTTAAAAACAACGTTTTCAAACATTTTCTGAAAATAACAAGTATCAAGTTAATGAACTTGTTTTTGACTTTTCAAACAAATCAAACTTCTTCAAAGTAAGCTCTCCTCATTCTTCAGTCCAGAATTTCCTGCATCTGCTTCAAACATCTGAGAATCCAACAATCAACTCTCCACTTTGGTTTGTCAGAAAATAAAGCAGAAATAAAATCTTTTTGGATTTTATCAAAGTATTCTAAACTAAGAAATGAAATACAGAAAACTTAAATTGCAGAAAGTAAACAATGTAAACTATTTACAAACATATTTTTGACAAGCGTGTCAGGGAATCATATCAGCTTTTCAGACAAATCACAAGTACCGTTAAGCTACATTACATACTCAGATTTAAACAATTTACCTCGATTGTCGATATACTGATCCATCTTAAATTCTCACACAAATTTCAACTTACTTAGGATACGATTTAGATGAATTAAGAACTTAGATCATTCATGTGTCCCACCTCTTGAATATACTCCCGTATCCAGAATCCCAATAATCAGTCTTACAGGTGAGAATACTACAATGATATCTGTATATAATTTAGGTATGCGAGGGCCGAGGGATCTCAGATCGATACTTCCGTATACGCAGAGAGATATCAGCTTCGACTTTTCGATGTGTCCCCTTTAGAGGATCTTTTTGCTTACAACAGCAGCATATATCAATTTTATTGTTTCAGCATGCTGAGGGTTTAATGCTGTGTTTCAAGCATTGAAGCAAGTATTAGCCAGGGACTAGGTCAGAACTACCGTTCAGCAGAAGTCCCGGAATAATACCCCAGACATCATAGAGTATAAAAACCTAGTATATCAGATTAAGAGACCTTTCAAACGAGATTTCAGGGGTTACCTATATATCCAAGTAGTGTTCCCCACAAATTCACAAGTTTGAATTTTAGGTTTATATCCCGAATAAATCTACTAAATGTACGAAAACCTATCGACACATCATCAGTAAGATTGTTTAACTCTTTTATACTTTTCAAATCTTTAGCATACTGTAATCGTCTAGCTGATGTACTATCATTTTCCCTATATACACAAGCTCTTTTACATTTTATCATGTTTTTGTATATTTGCATTTTTTACTGTTTTTGTATTTTCTGAAAACATAACTATGTACAAACATCTACTCCCCCTAAATACCAAAACAAGTAAAAATTCGACAAACCATTGCAGATTGTTTCTCGTCTTCATCCGCAACAGTACTCTCATCAACGCCATCCGACACCGACAGAAGCTTCATACCATTCAATTTTAACAAGAATTTAAACCGATTTTTATCAAAAGCTTTGGTATGTAAATCAGCTTTCTGTTCATCAGTGTGGATTTTCTCAATTCGTATCAACTTTTTCTCAAAGCAATCACGAATAAAGTGATGACGAATTTCTATGTGTTTAGTTTTAGCGTGATGTACTGGATTTTTAGTTATATTTATTGCGGCCTCATTATCAACAAAAAGAGGTGTGTTAAGAAACTGCAAACCGTAGTCGCGCATCTGTTGCTGTATCCACAAGATCTGAGAGCAGCAACTGCTAGCAGAAACATACTCCGCTTCACAAGTAGATAACGCCACAGACGTTTGTTTCTTACACTGCCAGGTAACCAATCTAGGACCAAAGAACTGGCATCCTGCAGTTGTTGATTTTGAATTAACTTTGCAGCATCCGAAATCCGAATCGGAATACCCTTCGAGCGTAAAGTCGCCTTTTCTAGGATACCACAACCCCAATGAAGGAGTTCCTTTCAGGTAGCGCAATATCCTCTTCACAATAATCATGTGCGATGCTCTCGGGTTAGACTGAAATCTTGCTGCGAGGCACGTTGGGTACATAATATCAGGACGTGAAGCAGTTAGGTACATTAAAGAACCTATCATGGATCGATAAAACGTTTCATCAGCCCTGTCTCCGGTGAGATCTGGGTGAATCCCATGATTTGTTGCAAGTGGAGTAGCAGCTGGAGTAGAACCTGACATTCCAAATTTCTCTAGAATATCATGAACGTACTTTGACTGATGAATGAAAATTCCCTCAGGAAGTTGTTCAACTTGTAATCCCAGAAAGAATTTCATCTCCCCCATTGATGACATTTCAAACTTCTGCTTCATCACTGATTCAAAATCTTTGCATAGATTTTCATTTGTTGACCCAAAGATTATATCGTCCACATAAATCTGAACTATCAGAAGATGACCATCAACGACTTTAGTGAAGAGAGTGGCATCCACTTTTCCACGAATGAACTTGTTGGCTAGTAGGTGTTGAGACAAAGTCTCGTACCAGGCTCTCGGGGCCTGATGTAAACCATACAACGCTTTGTCCAATAAGTAGACCTTGTTTTTGTGGATTGGATCGGTAAAGCCCGGCGGCTGACCGACATAAACCTCCTCTTTAACCTTCCCATAAAGAAACGCCGATTTAACATCCAACTGATAAACTTTAAAGTTCTTCCAAGACGCAAATGCTAGGAAAATTCTGATTGCCTCTAGTCGTGCTACAGGAGCATAGACTTCGGAAAAATCAATTCCCTCCTGTTGACTAAATCCCTGAACAACGAGTCGAGCTTTGTTCCTTACGACAACTCCTCTATCGTCTCTCTTACACTTAAACACCCACTTAGTGTTAATTTTCCTATGACCATCCGGCAAATCAACTAACTTCCACACCCCCAATTTCTCGAATTGACTAAGTTCCTCCTGCATAGCATTGACCCAAGAGTCTTCAGTAAGCGCCTCTTTGTAAGTTCTTGGCTCAACCTGCGATATAAAACAACTTAATGAGAATTCAGTTTGCAAAGGAGCAACTTTTGTATAAAAACATGTAAGCCCTTTATCAATCTGATTTCGAGTGCGAACTCCAGCTTGTAATTCTCCTATGATCAACTCCTCTGGATGATATGAAAAAGTTCGCGGCATCACTTCACTTGGAACCTCTACATTTCCCTCCAGATTAGTAACATTCTGCTCTGCATCTTGTTCACCAACTTGATTTGTTTGACCTGAAATCTGAATTTGCTCCCCCTCAGAATTTGAATCTGAATCACCATGATCAAAAACTGGCATGTTTTCAACTTCTAGATTATCATTCTGAGCCGACTGATTATCCTGAGCAACGTCATTCTGTTGGAAATCATCATGTTCACCAGCATTACTTGGTCCTGCTTCATCATCATTTGAAGTTTCCCGTGGTCTCCACGAATACTCAGCTGGGAACCTTAACTGCGACTCATATTCACGTAAAATATCCAACTCATCAAAGAAATCTTCATCATCTTCTGATTCTTCTCTCATGTCAAACGAATCCCAAAGTTTGTCATAATGATAACGCCATGAATCACCAGGATTCTGCGGCGGCATAGTATAACCTTGACATTCAACATTTGCAGCTTCAATAATCCGCTTCTCACTTGGAACGAAGACACGTCTCAAAGGATTTGAATAAGCAACAAATATACCCTCAATGCACTTCGGACCAAACTTCCCAAAAGGTTCTATAACCGTACAAGGTGACCCGAACGGTTCTAGATATTTCAAATTCGGTTTGCGATTATTGATAAGCTCAAAGCATGTTTTGTTGAACTTCTTGACAGTAAGAACCCTGTTGAGCGTATAGCATGCGGCAGAAACAGCTTCAGCCCAAAAATTAATTGGTAACTTTGAATCTGCGAGCATAGTTCTAGCCGTCTCGATTAGTGTCCGGTTTTTGCGTTCTGCGACTCCATTCTGCTGCGGAGTGTACGGAGCACTAAACTCATGCAAAATACCTCTTTCATCACAAAATTCTTCCATTTTGCTGTTCTTGAATTCAGTACCATTGTCACTTCGAATTCTCTTGATACACCTTTGGTACAAATTCTCAATTTTCTTGAACAGACTCATCAAACTGTCAAATGTTTCATCTTTCGTCTTCAAGAAAGATACCCATGAAAATCTGGAATAATCATCAGTAACGACCAAACAATAGTAATCTCCTGTAATACTTTTGACATTCACCGGACCAAACAAATCCATGTGAATTCTTTCCAGAGGTCTCGAAACTGAATTGACTTGCTTTGTAGGGTGTGACTTTTTCTTCTGCTTGCCTTTGACACAGCTAATGCACTCCCCTTCCAGATGAAAACCTTTGATATTAACTCCCAATACCAAATCATTGTGCACCAAGTGATTCATCTTCCTAAGATGTATATGCCCCATCTTTCGGTGCCACAATCTGGATTCTTTCTCAGTTGCTCTAGACACGAAACAATGTGCTTGACCAGTAGTTGTAGTTGCTACAGACATATCTAACACATATAAATCGTTCACTCTAGGTGCCTTCATGATAATCCATTCTTCAGGAACAACAAAACCAGGTTTCAAAATCAAACATTCTTTATCAGTGAAGTGAGTAGTATACTGATTGTCACAAATCTGCGAGATACTAAGCAGATTGTTCTCCAGCTCAGTGATGTAGTTAACTCTCTCAAACGTTACAATCCCATTGGATAACGTTCCTTCACCAACAATTCTACCACCTTCATGACCAGCAAATCCCACATAACCACCATTAATGTTTCTTACATCATACAGCAATGCAGTTTTTCCTGTCATATGTCGAGATGCACCACTATCCATAATCCATCTGGATATCAGTTGTGGAAGATCCTGCACAAAACAAACTACGACTTAAACAACTTCAAGAAAGATGCCGATTCATGCTTCGCAATCCAGGAAGCTCCGGCAATTCAAACTGCTTATTCGAACATGGTATCCACCCAGGCCTCATCAGCCTTAGGTGTAACCTTGACTCTAGCAACTTGAATTTTGAAATTTTTAGTCTTCAAAGGTGGAAAACTTGCATCATAATCAACCGAAATTGATTCTTCAGCCTTTTTCACTTCAGAAGTTGAAATTTTCATTTCAGTTTTTGGTTTCCAAACTTGTTGAGATAATGCAACCCTCTTGTAAAATTTGTCATTTTTAGTTACCACTTTCTTTACGGGTTCATTTTTCAATTTGATGTTGTCATTTTTCACATTCTTTTTCTCAACAACGATTGGTGCTTTACCCTTCACATCAACTTTCTTCTGTTGAAACTTCATATTTTCAATCTTAGGCTTCACATTGGTACACATTCGTGCAATGTGACCAACTTGATTACATCTAAAACATGTACGAGTATCAACAACTCGACTTGTGCCTTCAGACTGATAATGTGAAGCTCTTTTCTCAAAGAACTCTTCATTTGATTTTGAAAAAATTTCATTTTCCTCATCAGAAAGTGAACTTGAACCATTTACAAACAACTTCTTTTCTGTAAACCTCTTGTTTTGAAAATTCTTTTTCTGAAAACTCTTATCACCTCGATAACCACCCGACCAATTGTTTCGATTGTTATTATAAAAACGTGGTGGAACAATAGGCTTTTTGTAATAAGCTTTATCTTTCTCAAAATTCATTTGCCTTTTTGTTTGTTTCAAACTGTTCACTTCTGACAACTCAACTTCAACCAATTTGAAAACATTTATTAGTTTGTTCATGTTAACATTCTCAATGGGAAATTCAGAATCCGAATACAACTTATCAGATCCAGCCATCTTGTACATCACAAGACCCGGTTCATCACTTAAGTTGGTTTTGGACTTTGATTTCAGAATGTATTTGTCAAAGAAACACCCATCCTCCTCAGAAGTGTCACAATCCGGTTTAAGCACTTTGTCTACCACACTTTTCACCACATCACTTTGGACACCCTCGTCATTGGAAGATGTGAACTTGACATCAATGTTTTCAGGAAGTTTAACTTCACTTTCTTCCTCAATTTCCACCAAACTAGACTGCTTTTTCGTGTAATTGTCTAAAATTGGCGGTGGAACTTTGTGAAAACCTACACCCGTTCCATCAGAAAACACATCCTCGCCATCTTTGTTTTTCCCTATAGGTTTAGGAACAATATGTTGCAAAACAAAGCTTGCCGATTTATAGCTGTTAAGCTTCAACTGGATTCGTTCATTCTCAATTTCAGCTTCTTGAACTTTAAGTTTCAATTTAGCAATTTGATCCAGTTGTTCATTAATCGATTCTTCTTTTAATCTCAAAACAGCTCTTAGATGTTCATTTTCTTTAAATGTTTTACCATTACGATCATCACTATCTTTGACAATGCTTTTCAATTTCTCAAACTTTTCAGAAATTTGACGGTTTTCAAGAATTAACTTTTCATTTTCAGATTTAATTTTCTCACGTTCAGTTTTATCATTTTCAATTTGAGCCGTTAATTCTTTGATCCGTTCAGTTGAAGCTCTTACAGTTTTGTCACGATCGAGAATCTGATTTTCAACATTTCTAACCTTTGTTGTCAGATTCTTGATTTTCTCATTGTTAAGATACGTGACAGTGCTACAAAAATTGCATTGTTTGGTGCAATTTTTGCAGTCAGCATTCCCGTCAATTCTGTTACCTGACTCATTTTTGTTACCTGACGCATTTGTTGATACCCTTTGACTGACCGACTCCTTTGACTCAGAAACAGAATTAGGATCTACCTCAAGTGCTTTTGTAGCTAGCACTTTGTCAGCCATCACTCCCAGGTTCTCAGCTGTCAATTCTTGCGTAGTATCAATTATGCCTGTATCAACTTGCTTTTCTTTCTTCTCTTTCTCCTCTTTCTCCTTTCTCTCTTTCTCTTTCGCTTCTTCAATCATTTTCGAAGTTGGAGTTCCCCACCACTTGTGTTGCCAATATTCATCTTCTTCTTTGTACTCCTTAATGATGGCTTCGATATCAAGTGTACTATCATCAATTGCAATATTTCCATACTCATCAAGATAGCACTCTCTATCTGGATCCCATCTATTGGCTCTCCTTGCATTCAGATAGATACGAGAAATTCTAATGATTTTGTTTTCAGCTATCATCTTCCGGTAGTGATATTTCTGTTCTTCAGTACGATCATCTTTCCATGGCTTAGGTTCATCATTGCTTGCCATGAATGCATAACCCACCGCATCTTCTTCCGGTAGAACTTCCTTACTCCAATCATACCCCTCATCATCATAAATCACAGCAAGAGCCCTTGATTTGTCTCTGTTATCTTCAACCTGCTTCAATCTAGGTGGCTCAGATTTATTCTGATGGTAGATTGCCTTTTTGTAATAATCATCTCGAAATGGATTCTCTGACTCATCAGCATAAGCGTTTCGGCATTCTCTTTTGAAGTGACCCTTCTGCTTACATTTGAAACAAGTCACCTTCGATTTATCGAACCCCAGCTTGGTAGAAGCACCACCAATTGTTTTTCTTCCAGTAATTTCCATGAGTCTTTGTGCTCGTCGAACTGCACTTGCCATTGCCCAACGAATGTCTATCAGTTCCATTTCCTCTGGGTCTATCTGATCGTAATCTTCTTTCGTCAGATTTGTATTCCCGATTTTTCCAGCAACCAATCCTTCGTAGGATTCCAAAACAGATGCCAGAAAAACCATTTGTTGCTTGGCTGACTCCGCATCAAAATTCTGTGCATTCTTCAAATCTATCACGATATTGCAAGAAAACTTTGCATCAGAATGATTTGCAGAAGATGTAGATCCACTGTGATAACCACTATGGCTTCCACTGCTTGAATTGCTTTGACTTTCTTTGTTTGTTGAAGAAACGTTCTCAGCAGAAAATGCAGTCTTTGGAGAAGTAGCTTTCTGCATCATACTCTTTGGATAGTATAAATCTAGATTCTGCTGATAAGATGAATGATTAATTTTGTACGTCTTCTTCAACTCTAGTTCATGACTTTCCAGTCTCTCAATCAGCAAATCTAATGTCAGCTTTTCTGGTTCTTTGATGGTATTCTTCAGCATGAGCGCATAATATCTCCAATCCATTTCGTCCGGCAACGAATCAAACAATTTGTCGATAAGATCTTCTTCAGGAATGTCAATCTCATGTCTTACTAATTCCAGCTTCAGATGACCAAATCGTTCTATCATTTTACATAACGACTCATTCTTAAGACAACCAAACAGATCAAACTCTTTCCTAAGAAGTTTCTTTTTGTTTTTCTTAATTTCTTGACTACCTATACATTTCTTTTCTAACTTTTCCCAAAGATCTTTTGCATTTGAATAGTCGATAAGTGATATTATATCTTCCCGGACTGACTGAAATAACAATGCCACACACTTTTGTTCAGCTACAAACGAATCAATCTCCTCAGCTGCTCTTAAAGTTTCACCATATTTCTTTCCATGTTCATAACCGTTTTTCAAACTCTTCCAGCTAGGAAATGCGAATGCCATCAACCAGTCTTCGAATTTTCTGGACCACCTACTGTACTCCTCAATAGCCATTAGCTTTGGGGTTTTATTGAACGTTCCGAATGCGCTTTCAGATTCCCAAGCTTCTTTCTTTCTTTCTTTCTTTCGGTGGACTTTTGTTTGCATCATTTGAAGAAGTATCGTCTCCCGAATTTCCTGTGAATGCGTACATATCGCCAAATGGGTTCAAGAAAATATCATCCATCGTGAACGTACCTGAGAAATCAGTCAAACACTTAGAAAAATTTTAGGTTTTAAGAAATCAACAAGTTCAAGCGAAATCAGTAGTATAATACTGTTCAAGCGAAATCTGATATGCACTATTTTGCTTCAATCTTCAAGCGAAACTCAAACAACAGTTCTGATTCAAGCGAAATCTATTAACAAAAATGATTCAAGCGAAATCTACTATTTCGCTTCAACTGATCAGACTTTCAAGCGAAATCTGACATAATCTGTTTCAACTGTTCAAGCGAACCAACTATTTCGCTTCAAGAAATCAATTTCGCTTTAGAGTTTCAAGCGAAACCAACTAGTTCGCTTCAGGAAATCTGATTTGAAGCGAAATCAACCTGTAACCTTCGAATTACTTTCAAGCGAAACCTAGTTTTAGGTCAATTTTAACATGTTTTAAGCTGAATTTTAGTCCGAATCTTTGTAGGCTTTGTTAAAACTACGTTTTACACGTTATACTCGAAAATTAGACCATTTCGACCGTTGAAAATAGTTCAGATCTGAAAAATATAAAAAGAAATGAGTAGAAAGAAGATAATCCGCTGCTATGGTATGAACTCCTCGTCCTGAGCTCTGATACCACTTGTTGGACCGATGTACGACCTTAAACCGTCAGTAAAAGTAGTTCATCTTTGCGTACGAAGGCGGAATCAACGTAAACAAAGTCATAACAGCTTTAATTCTTTTAATCTTTCTTTTCTGATTAATTTGAGTGCTTATACAATGTTTTCTAATACAAATCCGTCAGCACTTCGTCACACATATAATAACATCTCTTCTCCTCTTCAAATGACCTAACCCCTATATATAGAGTACAAGATTTCGCTTGAGACAGTCTGAAGCGAAATCATGTGATGTTGATTTCGCTTCAAGCATAACAATACCCTTTCAAGCGAAATCTCATCTTTACAACATAAAAACCCTAATTTAAACCCTAATATGTAATCATTCAAACAAATCTAGACACAAGACTTGATAATGACGTAATCAGCAGACATTTAGTGCACCAACAAACCACCTAGCCGAGGGTAACGTCACCTTCAAAAGAGGGGCCTACCACATTTTGCATTAATAACTTACTTAATTGTCTTTCCATATTCCGACCCTTTGGGATTGTATCTCTGCTGACTCAAACCACTGGGTTGAGGGTAACGTCACCTTCAAAAGAGGGGCCTACTACTATAACTAAGATAATCTCTTAACAAGTCCGAAAGTGCGAAAATCATCAAAGGATACATTAAAGATGAGTTGGATCCAAATGATTCTATCTTGTCTATTTGTTTTTCATTTTACTTATCTTTTCATTTTTAGTTTTACTTTCATATTTAAAAACTCTTTTCTCAAAAATTTAGTTTGAACGTTGACGATAAACCGGTATTAAAAGCTCTTGTGTCCTTGGACGACCTTGGTATCTTACCAACACTATACTATGCTCGCGATGGGTGCACTTGCCCAAGTGTGTGTTCAGTGTTAGTATAATATCATGTTTTATAAATTTAAAACTTGACTAATGCGTAAAACAGACGCAAAATATTAATACAATTATATCACGCTTAACGCACACCAATCAACGACAAGGAACGTGGAAAACAGAATAACGGGAAAACTGTAACAACCCGACTTTCCGGGTCATTACTTGTATCTGTCATTTCTTCCTAAATTGCCTGTACTCTCGAGATTCCGATTATCTCAAAAAGGGTTTAAACTATATTTTACAACGCATTTTAACGTTTATTCAAAACGCAGTTATCGCATTTAACGCAGTTTACAACGCATACTATTTACACGCATTTAAATGCATTTTATCGCTTGATTAAACTAAACACTATCGCAACGCAAACTCGAAACGCAGATTTATTTTATGCAACTACTTGTGTTTGTGTGATTATTTGTTTAATGTTATGTGGATATCTCAACGCAACGCTTACACGCTCAACTCGCTTAAACGCAACGCTTAACACACGAAACGAAAGTTGGAAAACTAACTCGCACAACTCGGCCGATCGAATGGACACCCGATCGAATGGACATCCGCTCGGATGACCATCCGAGCGGATGGCCATCCGATCAAAAGGCCATCCGACCGACCTCGCGTCTCCCACCACCTTAACTCTCCTCTCACCCTATAAATACTGCCCGTACACGTCCTTTCACTGATTTGACGTCTCCATCCGACCACTTGCAATCAAGTCACTCTCAGTCACTTTTCATCACGAATCAAGGCTATTTCATAAGTATTTCTCCTCAAATCTTGTACAATAATCATCGCTACACACTTCTCCATCATCTTCTCCATCAAAATCACACATTTTCTTCTTGGAATCGCCTGACTTGGACTCCTTGAAGGTGGTTCTCACTCAGTTGCATATGCAAACTGTTGTGTGACATCATCTCATCAAGATTGGTTCAAATCTAAAGGATTTCCACAATTTTAACTAAAATCTCAACAAGATCTTAACACTTTTCAACTGTTTTCAAACTTTTTTCAACATTCTACACAAAACCGATGGAATCCAGACTCATTCAGACTCTCTACTCACTCCTTAGTGAGAGTCGGCTTGAAAACGGATTTCCCACCAGAGAGATGACCGATTAACATGTTGAACATGAAACTTCGTCAAGAACAGTGAATCAGATCGAATGGGGTGATTCCCGCCGATCGAATGAGCTGGACCTTGGTGTGTTTCTGTTGTTTGACACGTCGTCACGCCATCTCCGTTAACTCCGTTAAACTTCAAACTTTTTAACTTAGAAAATTTTACATAAAAGATTGCCCACTCGAGTGCCCATCCGATCGGATGACCATCCGATCGAATGACCATTCGACCAGGTAGTCTGACCTCATACTAATCCTTGTTCAAAACGATTTGATTAAACTCCAAACTTTAACAATTTTACAAACACCACACACTCACTCGAATGGCCATCCGTTCAAATGGCCATCCGCTCAGATGACCATCCATCCGGATGACCATCCGATCGAATGGATACTCATCCGATCGGATCACCATTCGATACTTAACTCATTCGACACTCTGTTTACACGCTGTTCAACGCTTACGCTAGTGTTCTATGCTCAGGCTAATCTCCCACGCGCTCCCTTCAATCCAAGTCTGTGTTTACTAGCTAAACACGAACTGTGAGTATACTTAAACCCATAGGGAATTAGGAATGACACGACCTAGTTCAGAGTTTGTGTCTTAGGATTGACCTAGTCTATAGTCTAAGTACCAACAGACCAGCTCTGTGCGAACCAAGTAGGGGTTTTGCATGAGCCAACTCTGATACTCTCGCTCGAACTCGCGAAAACTACATCTTTGTGTGAACACCGCATACTACAACTTCACACGAAGGAACCTTTCCTAAGGTTCAAAACTATTTTGCCTTTCTGTAACACCCCAATCGGGTAATACAACAACACACGGCGGAAATATCGGGGAGTCACGTTACAAATTGCTCACAACTACTGGTACTAAATTGTTTCATTATTGTTATCATTGTTTTACAAACAAAGAATACATGTAATTGTCCTTTGATTAAAGAAGTCTAAGGCCCGGATGTAGTCCTATGCGTTGCATGCTTGAATAGTTGAAAACCTTAAACATATGTGAAAAATAGTCAGCTTAAAAATGCCGGCGAGTACATAGGTTTTGTTAGCCAAATACATGGCAAAACGTTTGGTATTGCAATACTTTGGCAACTACGAGAGTTTTCGATTTGAAATAAATCTTGAAGCCAAAGAATTGCAAAAGTTTAGTATTGCAATACATAATCTTGATTGTGAAAACTTGTGACAGACAGTTTGTATATGGCAATATGATTATTACTAAGTAATTTTTATGCCATTTGAAATCGTACATTGTAACCTCGTTGAAATCATCGTAAAACTCGTTAATGTGTTATTAGAAATCTATTCAATGATTAATAATAACTGTTTGAAACCAATCAAAACTTGTGTGAGTATTATATAAATCAAGTCAATGATTTATAATAATACTTTAGACATCATTATAAGAATCTAACATATAAAGATATGGAAGATTCTACAAGAATTTGGATAATCGAACATTCAATCAATCGTACATAAAATCCTAAAGTGATTCGGATAACGTTACAAGAGTAATAAAACAAGAACACTTATATATATGAAGTACCAGTGGCGTATCCACCATGTTCTTATTTTATTACACCCGTTTCGTTATCTAAATCACAACTACCATATAAACACATAATCGTTAACTTGTCACCAACTTGTAAACACGCATTAAAGTACACAATGAATCCAAACAAGGACTCCAATATTAGCACTTTAAACATCTCATGTATGTCTAGCTTATGAAGATAGACAGATACTACAGGGATCCGGTTCTTATCACATCGTTTAGTCACATACGCATTAAAGTACACAATGAATCCAAACAAGGACTCCAATATTGTAGGATCGTTTGTACGACCAATACGAGTCGTTCAGAAGAGATCTTGTCCAATACGAGTGGCGGAAACAAACGTATCGGAGTTATTACAGCTGATTTGCACTTAGATTCACTTAAATTGTCTCTTGTATTGATATCAGATCATTTTACAGTGCTGGAGACACTTCGGCAGAGCTTCGCTACCGGAAATCAAAACGTTACAAATGAATTGAACAAGGCACCTATTTATAGACTTCCCATTTCGCACGAAATGGTTCACACGAAATGACCATCTCCATTTCGTATGAAATGGACATCTCCATTTCGTGCGAAATGGCTTTTCCATTTCGTGCGAAATGGCTCAAACCTATATGTTTCTTGTTTTTCTCGTACTTCGTGCCCTGATCTATCTAATCTAATACAAGACTCGATACAAGACGAAGTCGACAAACATATGCACCAACAAACTCCCCCTTGGATGTTGACAAAGTCTTCAGTGTCGAGTCTTCGGTATGTCACATCTTCAGTCTTTATCAGTCTTCTAGCTCTCTTCAAAGTATTCTCCATTGTAAGCATCCTCAATCAATCTCTTTCTCTCTTTTCCAGAATCTCAACCTGTCTCTATCTTCTATTGATCAGATATCTTGATTCCTTAAGTTCTTTAGCGTCAGCAGCTTGTGTGGACCGCAGGATTCAAATCTGGCTCTCAACCATTCAAACTCCCTCTTGATGTCTTCAGACTCCCCCTTTCGATAAGCTGGGATCGCAGTCTGGAATTCACAATCTACAGGCTTTGGATCGAAAACCTGGCTTTACAACTTTCACAGGTTCTAAGATCGTAACCTGGCTTTACCTGCACCATACTCTACCTAAAAATAAATTTCACAAATTTAACAATTTGACAAATTTAAATCAAATTCAAACTATCACTTGTAGAAATTATCCAAAATGATGTATCATTTAAAAATACAAATGACTACTTGTAAGAATAACTTTTTTCTTCTTTCTGAATAAACTCTCCCAATCCTGTTGTTCATCATGTTTAGCACTTGGAATTTTGAAAATCAGCTTTTCAACATCAGTTGTCGAAAATCTTTTTGTATTTTTCAAAAACTTATGCTAAAACACTCCGAAAATCTTTTTGGATTTTTATTTAAGGAAAAACAGTAACGAAATATTTACATACAATATTTTTGCGAGCTTGTGTAAGAGGATCATATCAATTTTTGAGACCAATCACTAGCACCGTTAAGCTTTAAACATTTTAAGTTTTAAATGATTCACATAGATTGACGATATTGTTGTCCTCTTAAACTCAATCTAAAAATTTTCGAAATGCTTACGGATACTTTAAGATATATTAATTTTGCACTAAATTCTTATGGACCCCACGATCTCAGCATATCCCCTTATCATTCAATACACTGACTCAAATAATGCCTTTAAACTTTCATTAACTGTGATACGTGCGAAAACAACGCAAAATGTTTAAACATTAACAATCAGGTCGATCTTTCGATACGCAGAGAAAGTCTAATGTTTAAACAAAATAAGAAATAAAAATAAGTTGAATATGTTTAGATCTTAACCACCAGTTCGATATTCACATATACGCAGAGGTGATCCAAGATTTAAACGAAACATCAAGAAAAATAAAGTAGAACGTTCAGGCACTAACATCCAGTTCGATACTCACGTATACGCAGAGAATGTCCAATGCTTAAACAAAATAAATAAATCAAACAAGTTTAAATCTTTGCAAAATGAAATGCACAATCACAGTGACTTTTTCAGCAAGTTGTGAAAGTTCACAAACTGACCGGTTTTTATGCTCTTTTAGCATTCATCGATTACTGAGTAGGTACACAGTCACGAAGGATAAAACTAAGTACTATGCTTTCAACCGCGTTTCCCACTAGAACTAGGCTTTTTTTTTATTTAAGTTTGTATCGGTATCGCAAATTTACTAGTCTAGCTGAGCCTATCGTCACATCTTTAGTGAGACCGTTTATCACTTTTAAACTTTCCATTTCTTTAGCATGCTGTGATAGTCCGCTGATGTACTATCATTTCCTCTTTTTCACAACAAAATTCGTTTTCATTTTCTCATGTTTTTGACCTT
The DNA here is from genome assembly GCA_030545235.1 of Helianthus tuberosus. Taxonomy (NCBI): domain Eukaryota; kingdom Viridiplantae; phylum Streptophyta; class Magnoliopsida; order Asterales; family Asteraceae; genus Helianthus; species Helianthus tuberosus. Next base: position 132,070,014 of record CM060387.1, on the reverse strand, counting down.
TTAGATTTTATCATGTTTTTGTATTTTTCAAATTTTCAAAATTTCTAAAATTTTTACTCCCCCTAAAATCCAAAATATGTTTCAATTTTTGATTTTATGGGAAAATTTGAAAACAAACTGTACTAGTAAAGTGACAAACTGATGTGAATTGCTTCAAATCGCCATCCACTTGGCATAAACAATCAGAACTCCACCTGACAACAAACGATTTTCCCATTATGATTTCAAAACACTTAAGTTTGTTTTAATCAAATGGTTTTTCCGGAAAATAGGTTTTGTTGATACCATTTGTAAGATCGGGGATTAATTCATCACATTTTTCTTCAACCATTTGTATGAAAGTTAAATCAAGTTCAACTTAATGACCTTGATTTACCACTTGTAGGTGAAAAACCTCTTTTTCAACCACTTGTAGGTTCATTTATCAACCATACCATTTGCAAATCAAAATATGACAATTTTCAAGACTACTACCACTTGTAGGTCGAAATATCACTTTCGTGAATTTCTCAAGAAAGATGCCGATTCCTGCTCTACGATTACCAACTTAGGAGCTCCGACAAGTCCAGATTTTTAGTCGTGATAGGTTCTATCCCAGTTACTAACCTGGGGTGAACCATCTTCATCTGGTTTCTTAGTTTTCTTTTCATAAAATTCCTTTACCCCTTTGACCTTCCCGTCAATCATTTTTCCAAAAATATTTTGAACTGTGGGGTTAAAGGCTTTTGCAACATCAAATTCTTTCTTTTCAGAAAAGAATTGATTTGAAATTTCAACTTTTCCAATTTTTGATTTTAAATTTTCAGCCCGCAATGGTGGAAAGTTTGCATCATCCAATGGCGGTACTGAATTTTCCCTTTTTAGATCAACTTGTGGCTCCTCTAACTTTGACGAGTCAGATTCATAGCCAGAAAATAGCTCCTCTGATTTTGGCGAATCAGAATCATTGCTAGAACTATCATCTGATTTCTTAACCACCCACCTTTGGTTGTTAACATTCACCTTTCTCTTATAAAAACTTTTTGAACACTCACCAACCTCAAATGTTGAATTTTCAAAAACTTTAAATTTTTTGGTTGGTGGTTTGGTTTTCTCAACAACTTTTTCTTTGAGTTTATCAGAGACTCCCTGTTTTGTGTTGGTTGCCTTTGAACAATTTCGGGCAATGTGACCAACTACTTTGCAGTTAAAACAGGTTCTTGTCTCTTTCTTCTGCTGAGCAACATCTTTCATCACTTCCTCTTGCTTCTTAGCAAGGAATTCTTTGTTTGTCTGCTTCCAGAATGAGCTCTTTTCTTCTTCTTCCGAGCTTGACCCTGAAACAAATACAGTTTATGGTTTATAAGTTTTCTCATTTTTATAATTTTCTGGTGGAATAAAACCTAGACCTTTCTTTTTGAAATTACCGTTATGGTTTGGTTTCTTTTGAAAACCAGAGCCAGAACTGTAACCTTTTTTCTTGTTTAACTTTTGTTGAACTCTTGAGGTGTACTTTTTAGGTTTTTCAGAAAGATTTACATCTTTTATTTTAGAAATATTGATTTCTGTTAGTTTGAAAACCTTTTTAATCATTTCAGTTTTAACACCTCTTATTGGAAATTCTTCATCAGAATATAATTTGTCATAATCATTCAAAGTATAAGCTACTTTGATTGTTTCGTCATTCAAATTATTTTGTGATAACAGAAATTCTTTATTGTAAACCCGTTTGCCCTTTTTGACTGTTGGACTTGAAGTGTCGGACTCAGACTTTAACTCTGATTTTGACTTTGACTCCTCCGTTTCATCTTTATCCAACACCTGATCGACTACTTTCTTTATTAACTCAGACTTATGATCAGTGTCAGATGATGTGAAAGTGACATCAATGTTGTCTGGCAAGTTATCTGAAGGCTCAGATTCCCACAGTAAGTTGGTTGCCTTTTTTACTCTTTCTGAATTAGGATTTCGTGGAGAATATCTATTTTCAAGCGGGGGTGGACACTTGTTATAACCAACACTTTGTTTCTTACCAGAATTCTTCACTTCAGAGGTTTTTTCTTCAAATGCCTTCATGCCTTCCACTGTAGGGTAAATCATGTCAATCACATAAGACGAACATGAGTAACTTTTCAACAACTTGTTTACTCTTTCAGTTTCTATCCTTTGAGTTTCTAATTTCTGTTCAAGCTAAGCACACATATCAATGTAATAATTGACCATTTCCTGCTTGATCATGTATGCTCCATTGAGTGTCTTCATGGCTGTAGCTTGTTCACTGCTTGACTCGTTATATTGATTCATGGCTTTGTTTAGAACATCATACGATTCTTTCAATCTGTTCATGTTGTGAATCAACTCATTGTTGTGCTTTTTCATAGTCTCACAGTTTTCATAATTTTCAGTCACTTTTACTGCATCAGCTTCCTTTTTAATCTCGAAAGCTGGAATTTCTTTCTGCTTTATCACTCGAACCTCTTCTTCATCATTCTTACCTTTCATTCTTTCTTTATCTCTCTTTGCTTGAAATTTTAAAAGCTCTTTCATTCTTTCTGGATAATAATCATCTTCACTATCATCTTGTTTTTTAATCTTCTGCTTTGCCATTCGAGCATTTTCAGCATCTCTTTCGGCTAGATATTTTAAGTGCTCTTTCATACTATCTGCCCAATACGAATTATCATCAGCACTGTCTTCAACAATTTGAGCAACAAAAGCTTTAGCCTTTAAGATCTCTTCATCCAGACAATATTTGTCCCAGCTAAAACCTTCTGGAAATCTTTCATCCTCTTGATTAACTAGATAAGCTTTCTTTGGTTCTTCAATCTCCTTCCTTGCATGTGAAGTTTGTGGCGATTGTTGATACGGCTGTTGAGCAACTTGATGATAAATCGCTTTCCGATAATAATCATTGTTTCCGAAAGGATTTTGAGCTCGACTTGCTTCGCGGTTTGTGCATTCTCTCTTGAAATGCCCTTTTCCCTGCAACGAAAACAAGTAACTTTAGATTTATCAAATCCTAAAGTAGAAACATTAGCATCGCGAAAATCATCTCTTCCCGTAATTTGTTTAAACTTTTCAGCTCTTCTCGACACACTAGCCAAACACCACTTTATATCCATTAACTCCATCTCCTCAGCATCAATTTGATCGTAATCCTCTTTTGTCAACATTGGATTTCCGATCCTTCCTGCAACTAAACTCCCATAAGACTCTAACACAGTCACCAACAAAGACATATGGCTTTTGGCTACTTCTTCAGAGTAGTCTTGATCATTCTCAAGATTTAAAGCAATGTTGCATTGTAGTACTCTGCCACTCTTTGTTGCTGAAAAATTTGGATCAAACGATGGATATGAAGAAAATCCAGTTTTACTACTTGATCCTTGAGATGAACCTTCCGAAGAACTTTTTGCATTGAAAGCAGTTTCAATCTTTGGTGCAATATGGGTCTTATCACTAGTACCTCCTTTGTAATATAGACCAATGTCTTGTTCACCATCATAGTTCTTCATTCTCGCTATCTTTCGTTGTTCCATCTCTTGAGCTTCGAGTTGTTCAATAAATTCGCTCAGCGTTAGTGTAACGACTCACACAAAAACGTCCTAAAAACGTTCCGTAAGTATAAACCCGGACCCCTGATATAACAACCCTCATTAAACCCTACAAATTTCAGAACAATCAGAATCAGGATAAGGGCCCCTAAAACTCAGGGGGGGCATTCCCTACTCGATGATTATCCTTATAAATTATTATAAAAATCGAATTTAATTAAATCGTCGACTCATCAGGCCTAGTCCCACGCGTGGCAAGCCTATAAGTAATTCGTGTCCCTTACGGACCGTAAGGATTAATTGTTACGGTCCGTAACAATTCCAAAATTCTTGTATAAATAGCAGGCATTGGCAATCGCATTCTGTTGTTCATTCGACGCTCAAATTCACTTTGTACGTTGAGTTATAGTCGAAACAATCTCAGAAACACTAATTAGTAAGGGGATGCTGCTACGATACAGGGTATTAACTCAATCGCTGCTACGATTTAATGTCCGATCGATGGAAACTATCCGATGGATGTTTAAGTGCTGCCCACAATAGGGTGATCCTTTGTCATTCGTTGTGATTCCGACAGGATGTTGAGTGCCACCCGAACTCGGGGAATACTCTGTCCTTCGTTGTGAATCCGATGGATGTTTAAGTGATTGCACTTTGTCATTCGTTGTGAGGGTTTTAATCTCGTGAGTAATCGTAAAAGCTGTATTAGTTATTTACCTAGTTCGTATGCATTAGGTTACAAGGCTAAGTAATAGGCTAAGCTCTGCCTGTATAAATCTGCAATATATCAAAGGCTTATCTGTAGACTAAACTTTGGCTGTATGCATCTGCATGATTATATGTGAGTCATTCTCTTTTTATCAACTATTTTACAATACCTCAAATTATTTTCAAGGTTATAATTACAGGGACTAAGTCGTGGATATCTTGAATTACTGGTTAGTGGGGTATTGTGCACATTACTAATTTCTCCCAGTCAGGTTCATTGACCTACTCGGGATAATCACTGTTAGGTTCATTGACCTACAGGGATAATCATCACTATTTAGGTTCATTGATCTAAATAGTGGTATGACCATCGTCACCATTGTGACTTGTCACCATTGTGACAGAAGGCCAGATAAAAATAAGATAGAAGCCATTGTAATCGCTCTTATGCTGTAATTAATAACTATGCATCATTATGCAAAATATAATGATTCACTCAGTATTTTCCGCTGACAAAACCTTTTTAAAACACTTTTCAGGTAATTACCGTAGATTGGAGTAATAGAGGGATACGGCACTGAAAGGCATCAAGAAGTGGCTTATTTTATTAAATTAAATAAAATTTATCTTTATTAAAGCTACCATTGTAAAACATGGGTTTATCCCCTTTATTAAATAAAATCCGGTATTTTATAAACTCTGATATTTTTCCTAACTCACGGTCCTGATGAAATTTCCGCTGCAACGTTTTCAAAATAATCACCGGTACCACTGGGCTGTTCGCGACTCCTGATTCCGTCCAGGGTGGGTCGGGGGTCGTGACAGTTAGATTGTCAAATTCAGGTTTATTTTTCAACATCATCAGATACGTGCCCCAAACATCTTGTGGCAACGCATCGGCCAACTTTTCAATCAATTCTTCTTTATCTTTATTGATATTCAATCTCTTCATGTTCATCACCAAATTGCAATATCTTTCTATAATCTGCTTGGTGTTTTCAGTTCTCAATCCACGGAATAGATCAAATTCTTTCTTCAAAAGCGACATTTTGTTCTTGATCATCACTTTACTTCCAACAAACTTTGATTTTAGATTTTTCCATATCAAATGTGCACTTCCGTTGTGTTGAAGTAAAATCAAGATTTCTTCCTTAATAGCTTGCTGCAAGAGACTAACCATCATCTTTTCATTTTTGTATTTCTTTTTCTCATCAACATCTAGATCTTTAATATCAACCTTCTTTCCGTTGTCCTTCACCGGTCTAATATATCGAAATTCAGTATATTCCCATGCATCTAAGTAATATGCTTGAACCCAATTTTCAAAACGTTCTGCCCATCCACTATACTCCTCAATACTCATAAGCTTAGGCGGTTTTTACGTAGTGCCTGTTTCATTTTCTAACATCGTACTCTGAGTCACAGTCATCGGAGTTGCAAAGGCGTTGTAGAACTCGTTCTCCATGTTTCGGTTGTCAAAGATTCACAAACACAAACTTTCAAACGAATTGGATTTCTTCAAACGAAATACTCTTCAAACGAAATGGGCCTTTTCAAACGAAATGAACCTTTCAAGCGAAATGAACCCTACTCAAACGAAATGAACCTTTCAAGCGAAATGGACCCTGTTTACTCACATCGTGCGAATTGGAATGCTGGTTCAAACGAAATGGAGTTTGGTGCGAAATGGAAGCTTATTTCGTACGAAATGGATGCAAGTTCAAACGATCTGGTACCAATTCGTGCGAAATGGTGCTGACGTCACACTTTCGGACATATTTTGATAAAATTGATCAAGTTTTAAGCCGATTTAAGGTCTGATTCTTTCAAGGATTTGTTAAAACAGTGTTTCGCACGTTATATGTGAATATCAAGCCATTTTATCCGTAAAATCTTGTTTAATTTTGAAAGATATGTAAAAGAAGGCGTAGAAATCAGAATTTTCAGCTGAAATGGTAAGAACTCTTCCTCCTGAGCTCTGATACCACTTGTAGGATCGTTTGTACGACTAATACGAGTCATTAAGAAGAGATCTTGTCCAATACGAGTGGCGGTAACAAACGTATCAGAGTTATTACAGCTGATTTGCACTTAGATTCACTTAAATTGTCTCTTGTATTGATATTAGATCGTTTTACAATGCTGGAGACACTTCGGCAGAGCTTCGCTACCAGAAATCAATACGTTACAAATGATTTGAACAAGGCACCTATTTATAGACTTCCCATTTCGCACGGAATGGTTCACACGAAATGACCATCTCCATTTCGTACGAAATGGACATCTCCATTTCGTGCGAAATGGCTTTTCCATTTCGTGCGAAATGGCTCAAACCTATATGTTTCTTTTTTTTCTCGTACTTCGTGCCCTGATCTATCTAATCTAATACAAGACTCGATACAAGACGAAATCGACAGACATATGCACCAACAAATATTAGCAACTTAAATAATCCTACAAGTATCAATCTATGAAGATAAATTGATGCTAAAAGGATTTGGTTTCTATCACATTGAATCATTGCATCACAACATCCTAATCCTAATGGTGATTTGGGATAACGCCACGATGGGTAATACAATAAGCACACTTATATATAGGAAGTACCAGCGGCGTATCCACCATGTGCTTATTGTATTACTCTAGTTTCGTTATCTAAATCACCAACAATCTACACATAAACCATAACCATCGTCTTGTAAAGTACTTCTTAAAAATCTCACTATGAAGATAGGAAGATCTAAGACTGTACTTCAAATATCCTACAAGAATCTAACTATGAAGATAGATAGATCCTATAAAGATTTGGATAACCATTGTGCTTGGATAATCGGAATAATACACATAAAAGCACTTAGTAAACACATATATGCCATACATTGGAAAAACAAATCGGTTACACATATGAATCACCCCAAAACATTTGAAAATGGTAAAAGAGGGGAACTATGTACTCACTTGGAATTGCTTATAGTTCTTGTTCAAATGGTACAACAAAGCTAAAAGGATCAAGAGTTCAAGTGTAGAAGTGGTTCCTAGTGTATCGGATACTATATTAGCGTAACGGGACATAAATCGAGGAATCGGATAGAATGAGGTATTGTAAACCAAATGAGTGTTGGAACTCATATGATATGGTTTAACAAAGCCTACATTCTGAATGGAAACCTATCCTAAGTGCTTTTGACCCGTTACGACTCGTTAAGGTCGTTTACGCTACTTTAACGTGTCGTTCGCGTAAAAGTGCGTTCGGATGGTCTAACTAGCCCTATGACAAGTACTATATGCCTTAACATGCTTAATAACATTGCATAATCAGTTTAAGTGTCAAAAATTAAGTTACATATGCTTAAAATGAAATTATGCGGAAAAAAGGCATTTTGGTCATTTTCCTAAGGCATATAAACTACCTATCATACAACTAATTAAACAAAGTGACCATAAGGTATAACCTCGGAAGGTTACTCCCTATACAACTATGGTCACAAAATATGTTTGGTCGGATCCTAATTATCGACCAAACGGGTCGGGTTCGAAAGTCTAAGCGGTTGTTTAGACCGCTTGACTTACGTCCCTATATAAGCACTAAACTAAAAGTGACGAGTTAAACATGTTTAACTAAGTTAGAAAACAGGTTTGATATCAAAACAAAGTGTTTTGATACCCGAAAATAGTTTCGTCGCAAAATGCACATAATCGGCATTTTGACCGAAACTATGACTCGTCACTTTAACTAGTCAACGTGGTAATCAGTAGGTATAGTCAGTCACAAGGGACTATAACCATCGTGATTACGCTCACGTTGCAAAGTTCAAACCAACTTTGTCTTGACCAAATCATGGTCAAAGCAGAAAGTCAAACACTGTTTGACTTTCTTGCTTAAATACATTAACAAGAGATGAAAGAACACTTACAAGTGTTCAAGGCTGAAAAGATGACTATGAATACTTCAAGTATGAAGCATTCAACCAAATGGGATAGCTTCAATCAGAGCCAAGGTGAAAGAAATGAAGAATGAGCAAGTTGGAATGAGAAAATGTTTGGGTATTTATAGGAAATCACCACAAGATCATTCCAAGTGTTTGTGAGTTAATCAAAGCATGATCCTAGCCCTACACATGTTACACACTGATTTGGGGGCTTGGGGAACACTTAAACTAGCTCAAGGTATTGAAAAATTAGGATTAAAAACAATGACAACAGGCTATTTTGAAGATTCAAAGAATCTGCCCAGCTCCAGGCCTGCGGGCCGCGAAGGAAATAAGACCAGTCTTCGCGCCCAGCCTACTAGTCTGACCAGAAGTTTCATTTTTTGTCAAAACAGGTCCCTGCATGCTAGAAACTTGGTTTTTGATGCATTCAACCCCCGTTAACCCCATTTCAAGGCTCTACAAGGATGTTAAAGCATAGGGGACTTGAAATATGATTGACGGATGTTGGTTCGTTTGGTCGTATGGTCGCATTATTCGGTTAATTACGACGGAAGTCGTAACGAACGCGAAATCGATCCAAATTGCGTGACGAATGGTATTTTTCCATTCCTATCACTAAAATAAAATATTTTAGTGATTACAAAAAATTTTTGGATGTCCGGATATGGTCAGAACGTAAGATATGCCCGTATATGCAAACCTACGCAGTTTTTGACGCTTTTAGTCCCTGAGATCAAATAAACGCATTTTCGCATACCGAACCCATCAAAACTTATTACTAAGCTATGTTAAGGGTATTTAGAGTATGTTTGGCTTATAATCTTGTTCCGGAGTGTTCGTCGCTATACGAATCGACAGACTTTTGAAGTTTGTCGCAAATAGTCCATGTGATCGAATAAACTTATTTTTGACACACCAAACCCTTCAAAACTTATTTCTAAGTTATGTAAAGGTTATTTAAGGTATGTTAAGCATATGTCACTATTTCGGAGTGTTTGTCGCGTTAAACTGATTACGTTTACGTAATAGTTTGCGTATAACTTTCCAAAAAGCGATTAAAAGCTTGAAATCGAACTAGAATCAAAACGTGAAATTGTCAAACACAATTAAACAAACATTGAGACCAAAACACATTGTATCATTGATAATTGATATTGTTCTACCTCGTACAGTGTTTACAGAGCACAAGTGTTACAGTCTCCCCTACTTTAGGAAATTTCGTCCCTAAATTTATTCAAAGGAGCCCGTAGAGTGTAACTGAAACAACTGAAGGATAAGCAAAATGCTAGATCCCAAAGATGCAGATCATCGTTTGGTGTTGGAAATTTTGGGGGATTCAAAATGTGATTTGGTATATTCAAAGTATCTCAAGGTATTCAACCCTTTGAAACTTATGAATCTTTAAAAGTGTAAATCAGTGTACAAAAATTGTTTGGCATGGCACTATGTTATACTAAGCTTTTAGTGTAAATCCTAGCAAACAAAGGGGTGTACATTCAAGCCTTGTCCATACGTGCACGGTTTCTAACGTCCCATGAGGTACATCCCATGTACCATGAGCATCTCATGCATAGGAGACGGGTCAACATACCTATGGCATCAAGAGGGTCACCTTTAACACCATAATATACTCCCAGTCGGCTCGATTTGAATTAATGAATGTACTCGTCATCGTCCATTGCAAAAAATCACACAAATATCAAATAATCATATAATCACATAATGGTCTAAGATAACATAAAATCACCAAGTGATCTTAGTAACGTTCTGAAAAATAACACTATAAGAACACTTATATATAGGAAGTACCATCGGCGTATCCACCATGTTCTTATCGCATCATACTCCTCACGTCACCTTAATCACTCTAGATTTTATGCCATCATACTTAACAAGGCTTGCTATGATTCTCATGCGTCAAACCTCATAATTAAGTGTGCACCCATAATTACTCGTTTCGTCGCATGGTCCACATAGCTCCTCTTGTTAAGCGAGGGTAAACAAATAATAAGGTCGAACTATCGTCTAAATCAAATAAACATCATCACAACACAACATCTGTCAAATTGAATCGTGTTTCATACTAGCAATGATAGCACTACCTGTTTTGCATACAACAAATTTAGTAGTAGATATTTCATTCTAGTTCAAATGTTTATATATGTTTCATATTAACCCAACAGGTAGAATGCAACATATACTAATCATGCATTCTTATCATAATGTAAGCATATCGAGAAAATGTTTTCAAATCATGCACTAGGTATGCTAAGTCAACATACTAAGCAAAATGTATTTGAAAATATAGTACTAAGTATGTTAAGTCAACATATGAAGCAAATTGTATTTGTAATCATGTACTATACATACTAGACAAACAATTCATGTATGTAATGCCATGATCATAAAATAGTAGTAGCTTGTACATAGTATTCGTATCGATCGTGTTGCCTATTCGTATGAATGCACTAGAGTGCAATCATAGTATGCTAAATTACAAGATTTAGTTCCTAAAGAATGGAATCCTCAAACATAGTGTAATCATATTGGAGTTTGTAATTTAAATACGAATAACCAAGAATGAAGGAAAAACTTCTTGAAATTTATATTGTCATTACAAACATAGTTGAAATATGTACATTATTTTCGAAAATAAACAGAAAATGTATAGGTTCAAATGATCATAAGTGCTTGATCATCAGCTTGAGCCTCATTGACATTAAACACTCGTCCATTAGCATTGGCAAGCTTAGGGCAGTTTCGCTTGAAATGATTTAAATCACCACAATTGAAACATGCTCGGGGGCGAGTCTGAGTAGGGGCTGCTCGGTTCTGGATACGATAGGTCACAGCTAGATGTCCGAATAGACCACAGATTGTACACTGGCGACAAGGAGAATTTGTTGCATGATGATAGTTGCAATGATTGCACCGAGGTTGCTTTCCAAGATAAAATCCCTTAACGGGTACTGAGTTTAGTGGAATTGGTGCAGGAATTGCAAAATTCTTTGAAGTCTTGCGCTTCTTAGAATTTTTAGAAGATTCAGCCTCTGTTCCCTTTGAATTTCTTTAGTAGTTTCAATGTTTCGTTTCTTGTCTCCCTTTCGAAAAAGTTTCCCTTTTCTAACCTGGGAGTCGGTTAAAGTTGCGGCTAATTCCTTAGCCTCCCTAAGTGTTGTTGGTTTGCTGCCAGTGACAATGTCTTGGACAGGATCAGTGATGCGTGTGTAGAGTTATATATTTTTAATGTATATTTTAAGCCCTTTTTAACACTTTAGTCAAGTTTTAAATTTATAAAGCACGATATTTACTAACACTAAACACACATATGGGCAAGTGCACCCATCGTGAGCGTAGTATAGCGTTGGTAAGATACCGAGGTCGTCCAAGGACACAAGAGCTTTTAGTACCGGTTTATCCTCAACGTCTAATCAAATCAAAAGTTTAGAAAAAGGTTTTTAAACATGAAAATAAAACTAACTAAAAATGCTGAAAATAAAAATAAAAACAAAAACAGATAGACAAGATGAATCACTTGGATCCGAGCCGCCTTTAGTGTAACCTTTGATGTTTTCTGCACTTTTGCACTTTTTAAAAGATTATCTTAGTTATAGTAGTAGGCCCCTCTTTTTAAGGTGACGTTACCCTCAACCCAGTAGTTTGAGTCAGCAAGGATACAATCCTAAAGGGTTGGATTATTGGAAGATAATTAATTAAGTTATTAATGCGTAATGTGGTAGGCCCCTCTTTTGAAGGTGACGTTACCTCGGCTAAGTAGTTTGAGTCAGCAGGGATACAATCCTAAGTAGATGGGTTAATGTATTAATAGTAGTTTACATATGAGGGGATCAAGGAGTTCGGACCCCCGCCATCCAATACCAGTGGGTATTAAAGGAGGTCCTACTAAACTTGACCCAGGTCCTTGCAGGACCTATACACTGAACAAGGCAAGACACTTACCAAACCATTCCCTTAACCCCCGACCAGGTAGCCAACATATATCCATATAGACCGTGGAGATATGAATGGTGTAAATCTTTTATTTTATATAGACAGTAAAATAACGCCAAGACACCACGGACAAATGATAAGGAAGTTTCACCTTCAACATAAGAAACTAGTTATTAAAGTCATTAATACAAAACCAAATAAAAAGTGTGAAAAGATTAAAAAAAACAAAAGTATTACACCAAATGCTTGTCTTCACCAAGTGATGTAAGAGACTTAGGCAAACATGACCTTTGATTGTCAAGAACTCTTACTATCAATCTTGGATCCCGAGACTACTACACACACTCAATGATGGATGATGGATGATGGATGATGGTGGTGGATGTGTGTGTTGTGATGGTGGTGGAGTGTGGGTGAAGTGGGAGAGAGGTGGTTTGTCAAGGGATCCCTTTGCAATGAACCAAGCACCCATATTTATAGCATGCACAGAAGCCCGGACACTGCCCCGTGCCCGCTGGGCACGGCCCCATGTCCACCCATCTTCTCTTTCTTCATTAAATGCAGTTTGTCTGCATTAGTTAACCATGGCCCCGTGTCCGCTGGGCACAGCCTGTAACATCTGTGCTTGTAATCATTGTGAACAGTTCAATTATCAATAAAACAATGTTATTTGATCCCAATGTTTGTTTGGTCATGTTTTACATTTTTCATGTTTTGACTTTTATTCAATTTCAAACTCTATATCGCTTTCTGGAGAGTTATACGCAAACTGATGCGTAAACGTAATCAGTTTAATGCGACAAATACTCCGGAACATCAACATATACTTAACATACCTTAAATAACCTCTACATAACTTAGAAATAAGTTTTAAAGGCTTTGGTATGGCAAAAACAAGTTAATTCGCTTACAGGGACTAAACTTGACAAACTGCGAAAGTATGCCAATTTGAACTGTAACGAACATTCCGGAACATGACCATGAGTTAAACATACCATAAATATCCTTTACACAGCTTAGAAATAGGCTTTGAGGGGTTCGGTGTGCTAAAATAAACTTTTGGGTCATTCAGGGACTAAAAGCGTCAAAAAGTGCACAAGTTTGCACTTTCGTGCATAACTCACGTTCTGAATACCTCCGGACATCCAAAAATTTATGTAAGCACTAAAATATTTTATTTTAGTGTTTGGCATAAGAAAAATCCATTCGTCACGCATTTTGGATCGTTTTTCGCGCTTGTGCGCATTCCGTCGTAATTAAGCGAACATCGCGATCGTACGACCAAACGAACTGACATCCGACATATTTTTTAGCATGTTTCATGTCCACAATGTTTAGGGATCATTTTAGGGCCTTAAAGTTGGCTTAACGGGCCTTAAACATGTCGGAAATGGCTTAAATACGTAACAAGGACCAAAACTGTCATTTATGAAAGTTTGTTTCTGACCAGTCAGGCTAGGCGGCCCGCGTAAAACCAGGGCTATCCTTTACGCGGCCCGCGTCAGTGTCCCAGATCAGATAAGATCAATTAGTCAGCAGATTTCAGCTGATTAACTCTCATCCACACACTCACACTTGCCCTTTCAGCTCATTAGGGGCCATTTTTAGTCACCACAACATTCCAACAAGTGTACGCACGAGATTCGATCACGTTATTCAAGAAACGATCTTAACGGTTCGGGAAATACTATAAATACCCCACCCCCATTTGCTTCAAACTCACAAGAATCTGATCTAATGTGCTCTAAGTTGAAACCTTTGTTTCACACCTGAGCTATTTTGATCTAGATTAGCATTCGGGGACCCTTTGTAAGTGTTCCTTCGTTCTTTTATTGCTTTTCGAGTCCGAAAGTCAAACTTTGTTTGACTTTCTGCATTGACCAGTTTATGGTCAATGCGAAGTTCGTTTGAACTTCGCAACGTGATTGTAATCACGATGGTTATAGTCCCTTGTGACTATGCCTACTGATTACCACGTTGTCTAGGGTCGTAAGGGTAAGCGATCTAATAAATCGCTTATACCTTCGAACCCGACCCATTTGGTCGATCATTAGGATCCGACCAAACACATTAGGTGACCATAGCATATAGGGAATAACCTTCCGAGGTTATACCTTATGGTCGCTTCGTTTAAGTAGTTGTATGATAGGTAGTTTATATGCCTTAGATAAATTACCAAAATACCCCTTTGATCCCAAAATTCATTTTAAACATATGTAACATAACTTTTGACATCTAAACTGATTTGACAACAATATTAGACATGTTAAGGCATATGTTACTTGTCATAGGACTAGTTAGGCGGTCCGAACGCGTTTCACGCGAACGACGCGTTAAAGTAGCATAAGCTACCTAAACGGGTCGTAATGGGTCGTAAGCACTTATGTTAGGTTTCATTTAGTATGTAGGCTTTGTTAAACCATATTACACGAGTCTCCATACTCGTTTGGTTTACGAACCCTCATTCTATCCGATCCTCCGATATAGGTCCGGTTTATTAACATAGTTACCTATATTAGGTGCCGTTTGATTCCGTGATCTCTAGCATTGCTTGGTGGTTATCTTAGGACTTCTGAGCAATCTCAAGTGAGTACATAGAACCCCCCTCTTTTAAATGTTTTCAAGGTGTTTATGTGAGTACATAGACCCCTCTTTTACTGTTTTCCAAACATTTTGGGGTGAAACACATGTGCCTACTTGTTACTTTCATGCTTTCCTGTTTTCACATCATATACCTGCTATGTTTGTTAGTACATTATAGTACATGATTTCATTACATTTCATGCTATGTATGCCCATTGTGTGCGTACTTAGTACATCGTATTACAATACATTTCATGCTATGTATGCCCACTGTGTGCATGCTTAGTACATTGTTTTCATATGACATGTATACAACTGCTATAACATTTGGTTTGCACAAACGAGACTTTTATACGTTCATTAACATTAGCTACACCGCTCGGTAGTAAGTACTGGTACCATAGAACTTGACAAATCCCATTCCTGACATCTCGGGTTTGTTTGGATGTAAGGAATGACTGAATCCGAAAACATTTCTTTTGATAACCTTGACTGAAAGGGTTATCCAACTGTCTCAAGGCTTGAATGTATGCGTTAACTTACCACATAAATGTTTGTATCAATGTAACATGCATTACTTTGCAAAACATGACTTTTTGATATATTCAAAATACTTTGTTTTGTACATTTCTACATTTGGATTATGTGACAATACTTTACTTACAATACATAACATTTGTTACACATTACCTGACTACTTTTGGACTTCTTAACATTTGACATGGTTTATACAAGGACTTTTGACAATTGGTTTAAACATGGACTTTATACATTGGTGGTTTGTTTAAGTGACTTAAGTAACGAGATGTGAGTAATATGATACAAGCATGGTGGATACGCCGCTGGTACTTCCTATATATAAGTTTTTGCATTATATTACATATCATAGCGTTATTTAAATCATTTAATTTGGACTTATACATTTTACACAAGTAACACGATTTTTACAAGACTTTGGTTTACAAACAATTTACTTTATACAACTCATTTTACTTGGTTATACATTTAACCACACATTATTCTTTTATTTATACATATCATTTGATCTTATCGCTTTTTAAATGATTTACAAAACAAAACAATTTACAAGGTTCATGACTGACCTTTGCTAAACAACTTTTTCTTAAACTTAAGTCATGAATCCTATTTTCACAAAACCTATGTATCTCACAGGCATTTTTATGTTGACGTACCTATTTTCACATGTGTTTTCAGGAGCTTTTGCGTAGGACGAAGATCGTGACACTAGGGCGGACCTGTGCCTTAGAGACATAAAATGAAGATAGGCTTAGTTTAATTATGTTCTGAACTCTTTATTTCCTGTTTAAGACAATGTAACTCTTATGTTTATAAATAAAATACAACTTTGAATGCCATGGTTATGAAACAATTAATTATGTTACAACACTCCCCGACGTTTTCCGCCACGTTTTGTATGTTATACGTGGTCGGGGTGTGACACAGCCCCGTGTGCAGAAGCGTATCTGTACTATCAAGGTTTGCCTAGATTCTGCGAATCTTAGCATTGACCATGGCCCCGTGTCCGCTGGCCACGCCCCCGTGTTGGGAAATAGAAGCTTCTACAGCTTTGTCTTTTCTGCAGACACTTGGGCACGCCCCCGTGTTCATTGAGCACGGGGGGTGTTCAGCCATCTGATGTCTTGTTTTTGCTTGGGAAGATGTTGTCGAGGGGTCGGGCATGCCACGTTTATTCCTTTGCTTGTATTATTGTTAGATTTGGCTGCATTTTTGCTTCTTTTGTTCATTTAAGCTCATTTAACCCTGAAAATACAAAAGGAAGACAAAAGCACACTTTTTCCAACATTAGTACTAAAAAAGGGTTAGTTTTATGCCTCATTTGATGAAATTTATATGTTGCATTTTACACACATCAATCAGGTAAACCATCAATGTATTTATCAATGGCCCAATCTAAAGGTGTGACCATAGTGGGGCAAAGTAAGCTTAACTGTTCAAATCGGTCAGTGTAGCCACGGTTTTCCCCACTATCTTGTTTTAGATAATAGAATTCGTTTTCAAGTGCCCTTATTTCGCTTTGTGGGCATAATTCTTTCTTCATAAGATTTTTAAATTCTTCCCACGTTTGCGCCATTGCTATATCGGCACCTCGGTCTCTCATGATACCGTTCCTCCAAGTGAGTGCTCTCTTTTGAAAGACATTCGAGGCGAACTCTACTTTGCGCTCATTGGGACACTGAACATGGCGGAATGTGCCTTCTATACTCTCAAACCATTGTAGGTGCCCAGTTCCTCCTTCAGATCCATTAAACCCGAGTGGTTTAGCCGAGTTGAATTGTTTATATATAGTTACATGGTGATATAACATTGTTGTTGTTATTGTTTGGATTTGGTTGACTTGGGTCACAATGCCTGGGAGTAAAGCAGCTAGATGCTGAGAAATCCTTGCTGCCATTTCAGCGTTCCAAGTGATGTCTCGGTGGGGAGGCATCTTGAAGATATAGCTGTATTGAAAAATTAAGTAAGTTAGATTCCATCAAATTGTCATGAGTTTGTAACATCATTGTGTAGTGAAAATCTTGACTTGGTAAAAATCTTGTTCAAAAATCTTGTTCTTAAGTCTCATTCTCGTACTTAGAAAATTTAGTGTTAACTTTGACTCAGTAAAATCTTGTTTATAAGTTTCGTTCTTGTATTTAGAGAATACAGTGTTGTGGATTTTGTTTTGAAACAAGAGTTGTTTGAAAAATAAACTTTTGTAATATTTTTGGATGAGAGAATACAAACCAAGTTAATGGTTGGTGTTATAAATTCCTTACCTTTTAAAAATTTATTATTTTTAGGATAAAATATTTTAAATTTAAAAATTTTAAAATAAAGAAACTTTGTGTTTGAAATTTTGAAAATTCTCATCCAAATGGTAAAAATTTGAAATTTTGAAAGACAAAGGTAGTGTTTCGAAAATGAAATAGGATCTCATAGTGTCGTGAAACGAAATGAAATTCATTTCAATTGTCTCGAATCAAACATATCACCGAAGGTAATATGATGAAATAGTATTGTGAAAGGAAATTTGTTTCGATTGTCGTGAATAGCAAACATATTACCGAGGGTAATATGAATGAGTAGTGTCACAAAGATTGTAGTATCTAGAAGTCGTTCGACATGGTTAAGGTGGATAGGTTTCTATAATGTTTCACGAAGACATGCTTTAGCCTATAAGTGGACACTCACCCTAAAAGTTCCCAGGTAAGAGTGACTGGTCCGATATTGCGGATTTATACGAACACTCTAGCCTTAGACAGAAAACTCGGGGTACAGGCAGCCACCCTTCCAGATTGCATGTGTTCACATTAATAAAACCCAAGATTTCGATGAAAAATGTTTGAGAAAAACATTTGAGAAATCTTTTGATACAAATTGTTTGAGATAAACAAGTTGTGAAATATTTTGACAAAAATGTTTAAGAAAACCTTTTGAGGAATATTTCAATGAAAATGTTTTGAGAAAAACATTTTGAGGAATACCTTAAGGCTTAAAGCCTAAGGTTTAGGATAAATTGTTTAGGGTTAGATAATTTGTAAATCATAGAGTAGTTGTGGCACGAATAATGATGAGGATTAGGATAGAGTTCCTAAGTCTACTCATGTTTGGGTCCCTAAGAAGGTTATAGACTAGGTTAAAAGCATATCAATAACCTAACTCCTTATAACCAGTGCTCTGATACCAATCGTAACACCCCAATCGCGTAATACAACAACACGCGGCGGAAATATTGGGGAGTCACGTTACAAATTGCTCACAACTAATGGTACTAAATTGTTTCATTATTGTTATCATTGTTTTACAAACAAAGAATACATGTAATTGTCTTTTGATTAAAGAAGTCTAAGGCCCGGATGCAGTCCTATGCGTTGCATGCTTGAATAGTTGAAAACCTGAAACATATGTGAAAAATAGTCAGCATAAAAATGCCGGTGAGTACATAGGTTTTGTTAGCCATATAAATGGCAAAACGTTTGGTATTGCAATACCTTGGCAACTATGAGAGTTGTCGATTTGAAATAAATCTTGAAGCCAGAGAATGGCAAAAGTTTAGTATTGCAATACATAATCTTGATTGTGAAAACTTGTGGCAGACAGTTTGTATATGGCAATATGATTATTACTAAGTAATTTTTATGCCATTTGAAATCGTACATTGTAACCTCGTTGAAATCATCATAAAACTCGTTAATGTCTTATTAGAAATCCAATCAAGGATTAATAATAACTGTTTTGAAATTAATCAAAACTTGTGTGAGTATTATATAAATCAAGTCAATGATTTATAATAATACTTTAGACATCCTTCTAAGAATTTAACATATAAAGATATGGAAGATTCTACAAGGATTTGGATAATCGAACATTGAATCAATCGTACATAAAATCCTAAAGTGATTCGGATAACGTTACAAGAGTAATAAAACAAGAACACTTATATATAGGAAGTACCAGCGGCGTATCCACCATGTTCTTATTTTATTACACCCGTTTCGTTATCTAAATCACAACTACCACATAAACACATAATCGTAAACTTGTCACCAACTTGTAAACACGCATTAAAGTATACAATGAATCCAAATAAGGACTCCAATATTAGCACTTTAAACATCCCATGTATGTCTAGATTATGAAGATAGATAGATAGATACTACAGGGATCCGGTTCTTGTCACATCGTTTAGTCACATACGCATTAAAGTACACACTGAATCCAAACAAGGACTCCAATATTAGCACCTTAAACAATCCTACAAGTATCAATCTATGAAGATAAATTGATGATAAAAGGATTTGCTTTCTGTCACATTGAATCATTGCATCACAACATCCTAATCCTAATGGTGATTTGGGATAACGCCACGAAGGGTAATACAATAAGCACACTTATATATAGAAAGTACCAGCGGCGTATCCACCATGTGCTTATTGTATTACTCTAGTTTCGTTATCTAAATCACCAACAATCTACACATAAACCATAACCATCGTCTTGTAAAGTACTTCTTAAAAATCCCACTATGAAGATAGGAAGATCTAAGACTGTACTTCAAATATCCTACATGTAACACCTCGCAAAATCATGGCCAATAAAGTGAAGACACGCGTCATAAACCCTAATCATGTGGCAAATTGATTTTGAGGGACTAAAGTTGACAAACAGTGAAAAGATGTATACAGAGGGACTAAAAGTGTCAACATATGAAAACTATGCCTTTAAATAACCTTATACGATATTCAAATTCTTAAACGATTGAATTATTGGGCGTGAGAAGCCATTTGTGAAAAACAAGTGAAACTTATAAGACGAAGGGGTTAAATGTGTCAACATGTTAATTCTTACCTCTGAGTGGCCTTTTAACGATCCCAGATCTTCGTAATATCCAAATATACTTCCAAGAATGCCAAATGATAAATACATATGGTCTCAGTATCGTTAATTAAAAGTTATGCACGATTTCAAGAAAAAGGGTTAAAAGCGTCAACGAGAGGAAATAGTACCTTTCGGGTGATCTCGTAACTGATCGGAAGCCTAACAATGTTTGTTTTATGTCCCTAGATACTTAAAAGTTAACTTTGGGGGATCAAAAGTGCAATAAATGAAAGTTATTTTAAGTTATAAAGGACCAGGGACTGAAAATGCAAACTTTGAAAGTTGTTTACCGGATTAAGGGGAGCGTCGCAGGGCGCGTAAGCCCCCCTTAAAGTCTACGCGGGCCGCGAGGCAGCTGCAGCGTCCAAAAAACTGGCAGCTGCATGTTGCAGGTTTGTTCACCGCCATTGCATGGCTTCTACTAGATAGCAGGGGCTATTTAATGGTTTTTACTGCCACCATAACACCTGTAAACATCTGAGAGCTTCTCATAACAGCTGGATTAATCTTGAGAGGCCTCATTTCACTATAAATAGGTCCCTTGTGTTGGTGCACACATCTGTCGTCTTCGTCTTAATATCGAGTCTCTGTTTGCGTTGCGGATCTGATCAAGTGACATCACTAATGACATCATCATGTGACATCATTAGTGATATCACATTCATGACATCACATTTCTAATACACGTGAAAATACAAGTTGATCAGAATGTTACATTTCATATGAAGACAAAATGCATGGTTTCGCTTCAAGACAAAGATAAAACAAACTTGTAGATTCCGCTTGGGAGGTGTCGCTTGGGAGGTGTCGCTTGAAGTATTCTTGTTTATTTCAAGCGAAATCTAGTGTAGTATAAATAGGGTTCTTGACTTGTCATTTGTAATAGTTCCAACATTTGTCTACCGAAGTGCTGCCGGTATACCTCTTGACTGTAATCGTTGTTATATCAATATATAAGAGGAATTAAGTGTGAAACAAGCTGTTTACTGATCCGTTTCTTAGTTTCCACCTCTGAAACGGAGTAGAACTCTTCCAAACGACTCGTTTAGGTCGGAATCCGATCCTACAATTGGTATCAGAGCCAGTGAAGAAGAGTTCTTGTTGATTCAGCCGTAAAATCTGTTTCTACACCATTCTTTTTGAAAATTTTAAACTTTTTACGGACAAATTCGGTTCAAACTTTCACAATACATGCGAAAACATGTTTTAACAAATCCTTGAGACTTTCAGATCTAAAATCAGATTAAAACTGGATTAATTGAACCAAAATCAGATCGAATTGGCTGACATCAGCAGGTTTCGCTTCAGAATACTTGTGGATTTCGCTTGAAATCATAAGTTGAGCATGATTTCGCTTCAAGTTGATGATAATCTGTTGATTTTCGCTTCAAGTTGATGTATTTCTGTTGATTTCGCTTCAAGTTGAGAACATTATTTGATTTCGCTTGAATAGTTGAAGCGAAATTGATCTGATTGCATTTTGCTTGAAAATACGTTGACATCTGATTGAAACCTGCAGTTCACTTGATATATTCTGATGTCTTAACTGAATTTTGCTGTTCATTGAATTCTGCTGTTAATTGAAAACACATATTGATTGTTGATTTAAAGTACATCGAGTTATGGAGTTATGTGTTGCATGTGAGAATTATTAATACTGTTGTCTGCTGCATTGAAAGATGTTATTCACATGTAAAGTTCATCGTATTGTGTGAATTATTAAACATAGTTTGTCAGTAATGTGGATATGTGTGAAGACGGTTATATAGGTGTCGGTCAAATTCATGTGAGATAATCATTTCAGGTCTCGTAAATTGAAATATAGTGTATGTGAAGGGTAATTTTGTTTGTTGACTGATTGTCTTGAATCCAGTAGTCACGTGATTAACATTGAACGGAACAATAGTTTTGAACAATTAAAAAAATTGTCGACATAGTGTTATTGAGGTCCAATCAGAATTATCGACACAATTAAAAAGAAGTTTGTGATTCCAATGTGTCAGTCATGTGCATCATTAATGACTTAGATACTCAATAAAAGTGTCGGCTAAGTGGGATTGATATTTTTAAACTAATATGTGTGTTTTGTAAGCCCATGTCATCATTCTCGGCCCAAGTTTGTTTTCTGGAATCATAGTTCACGGGCTAATTCATCAAGGGTCAAGTCATAGTCTGTTTGATTTAAAGTATTTCAGCCAAAATTCAACGGCCCAAAACAGTTATACAAGTTGTTTGATACCGAGATTCGTTCAAGGTCGCGTGGTTTGAGTCACGGTTTCAGTCAGGTTGTTTTGTGTGGATAAGTCAAGTGAGTAAGTCAGTTCAGTTCATACGATTTGGAGTTCAAAAGTTTCAAGGGTCAGGTCAATCAAATTAGATCCGGGTCATTCAGTCCGTACAGATGGTCAACATTCAGTCCGCACTGAAAATCATCAGTTCGAGTACAAGTTTGTTTCAATTAGTTGATTAACTGTTAAACTGATTGTATTTTGTTTGACTGTGTTGTAAAGGTATTTCTACAAGAGATTCAAGTTGCTAAAGAAATGGATTCCGAGTTCTACAACGCGTTTGCTACACCCTCGACTACTCCAGCTTCAATTGCTCAAAACATGAAGGCAGAAAACGAAACTGGAACGATGCAAAAACCCCCGAAGCTTATGGGAATTGAAGATTACCACGGGTGGAAGAAACGGTTTGAGAATTGGGTTCAGGCGAATCATCTAAAAGCTTGGGAAAGTATCGAAACTGAGTATGAGAGGCCAAAGAATACAACGGGAGCTGATAAAATCATTTCTGAATTTACTGAACAAGAGAGGGAAAGTTATAAAGGAGAGAAAATGATGATCAATCTATTACAACAAGCTATAACAGAAGATATATTTGTGTTGCTTCAACATGATGAAAACGCTTATTCTATTTGGGAAGCTCTTGAAAAGAAATTTGAGGGAAGCACTGAAATGTTACAGAGTAAAGCAGCTTTGTTGAAAAAGGAGTTTGAACTGTTTACGTGCATGCCTGGTGAAACAACAAAGAGTCTTATAGAAAGATATTGTCATCTTGTACGTACCATGTCACAGTTGAAAATTAAGAAAAATGCAGCAGAATGGGTTGAAAAGCTTGCTGATGCTTTACCGCAACAAGAATGGGGTACATATATGATGATATTGAAAAATTCAGGACAGTATAAAAAGCTATCAATTGCACAGTTTATAGAGAAGTTGGAGGCACAGGATCTGGAGCAGCAGAAAATTGCTAGAATGAACAGTTCTACTCATCAACAAGATATCAAATTGTATTATAAAGGAAATGTTCAAACTGCTGAAGCAAGTCCAAAGATACAAACTGCATTTAGTGCTGGAAATCAATCTACACCAAGCAGTCAAGGATCAGTCAACACTAGTGGGTTTTCAACGGTGAATCCTCCAAGTGTTCAAAGTTCATCTACTGGAAATGGTCATCTACTTCAGTGCAATGTAGCTCTACATCTTCAAAATGGTCAAAATTATGCTGAAGAAGTTGTAAAGCATCATATGGGATTATTGGTCACTGCATTAGAGTCTTATGAAGGATTGATTGCCGGAAAAATTGGTAATCCGATGCTGACAAAGGAAGATTATGACCAAATTGATGCAGAGGAGCTAGAACTGATGGATATTAAATGGGCTTTAGCTAGCGTTTTGAGGAGAGCAGAAAAATTTAGATTGGTTACAGGAAGAACTGATTTCTTGGATGCAAATCTTTCTAATCTTGGATTTGATAAATCTAAAGTTGTCTGTTTTCGTTGCAGGGAGAAAGGCCATTTTAAAAGGGAGTGCAAGAATCAGGAGCCGAGAGGAGCAAAGGAATCTGTTGGTAAAGATGATTATTATCGGAAGACCATTTATCAGCAAATCACTCATCAACCACATCAACAAAAAGAGCCACAAACAGCTCATGGAAAAATGATCGAGGATGCAAACAAAAAGGCTTACTATGGCATCATGGATCAAGATGATGAGAAATTGGCTGAAGGATTTAGTTGGGACAAGTACATTCCAGCTGATTCAAATGTTGGAGCGTTTATTGCTCATATTATTCGAAAGCCAGAAATGTTGAAGGAATGGATGGAAGTGTTATCTGATGAGGAGAAAAGTGAAGATGAAGGATCTGTTTCATCTGAAAACAGTTCGTCAGAGACAAGTGACAGTGAAGAAGAAATTGAACAGATTAATATTGGAAAAACTCACTTATCTTCTGATAGTTTTGAATTTTATTTTGCAGAAAAATTGAAGAAACTAAAAGAAAGGAAAGCTGCAAAAGATTTAAAAGAAGTCAAAGTGATTGAGAAGATTGTGGAAGTTGAAAAGATAGTTGAAGTCGAGAAGATGGTTGAAATCACAAAACCTTGTCTTACATGTTTAGAGTCTTGTAAACAGTGTATAGAAAAAGATGAAAGGTTTAGTGAGTTAGAAAAGTTGAAAGAAAAATTGTTGTTTGATGTAAAGAATTTGAAAAAGTCGTATGATGTATTGAACAGACATGTAAATGGTCTGGAGAAGACTAACTCTGAGAGAGAAAAAGCTTTGAAGATGTTGAATGCTACCATGATGACAAAGCAAAAAGAGATCAACATGTACATAGAAGAATGTGCAAAGAGGAAAAAAGAGTTGGATAGTGAAGCAGCTGAGAATGAAAGAATCAGAAGATTGCTGCAAAGTTACAAAGGTTGTGATTACGTAATGGATAGAATTTATCCA
Source organism: Helianthus tuberosus (assembly GCA_030545235.1). Taxonomy (NCBI): domain Eukaryota; kingdom Viridiplantae; phylum Streptophyta; class Magnoliopsida; order Asterales; family Asteraceae; genus Helianthus; species Helianthus tuberosus. The sequence continues at coordinate 132,045,171 of CM060387.1, read as the reverse complement.
ACAGTTGAAGGTTTCGAGGCATTTAAAGATGAAGATAAAACCAAAAAGCCAAAGGAAAAGGATACTGGTAAGAAACAGGGTGTATGTTATAACAAGTGTCCACCTCCGATTTGGGAAGGTTACTCGCCTAGAAAATCTAATGAGGAAGAACTAAAACAGGCGGTCAATATTAAGCTAGAATCCGAGATAACTGATGTTTTACCGGACAATATTGATGTCACGTTCACAGCGTCCGACACAGATCATGAGTCCGAACTGATAAAAAGAGTGGTCGATCAGGTGTTGGATAAGGATGAGGAGTCAGAGTCAAAATCCGAGTCCGAAAGTTCGTGTCAGTCAGTTGGGAGTTCGAGTTCATCCGAAAAGAGTTCAAAGTCGTCGGGAAAACGGGTTTATAGTAAAGAATTTTTGTTGTCAAAATCTAATTTGAATGACGAAACATTTGAAGTTGCATATACTTTGAATGATTCTGACAAATTATATTTTGATAAAGAATTCCCAATTAGAAGTGTTCGGTTTGACATGATTAAAAAGGTTTTCAAAATGACAGAAATTAATATTTCTGAAATTAAAGATTTAAATCCTACTGGAAAACCTAAAAAATACACTTCAAGAGTTCAACAACGGTTAAACAAGAAAAAAGGTTACAATTCTGGTTCTGGTTTTCAAAAGAAACCAAACCACAATCGTAGCTACAAAAAGAAAGGACTTGGTTTTATTCCACCTGAAAATTATAAAAATGAGAAAATTTCTAAAACAAATACAAAATATGTTGCAGGAACTAGCCATGAAGAAGAATCAAAAAGCTCATTCTGGAAGCAATCAAATACAGAATTTCTTGCAAAGAAAGTGAAGAATGAAGCTTATCAAAGAAAGGAGACAAAAACCTGTTTCCGGTGCAATGAAGTTGGTCATATTGCATGGAACTGTCCCCAAGCAACAAAAACAAAACAGGGAGTTTCTGAAAAACTGAAAGAAGTTATTGTTGACAAAGCTGAACCACCAACTGAAAGATTCAAAGTATTCAAAAATTCAACATATGAAGTTGGTGAATGTTCAAAAAGATTTTACAAGAAAAGGGGAAATCTTGACAACCAAGCCTGGGTTGTTAAGAAATCAGAGGTAAAATCTGGCGATGAATCTGATTCCACAAAGTCAGAGGAGCCACAGGTTGAGGTAAAAAGTGAAAACTCAGTGACTCTAATGGATGATGTTCATTTTCCACCATTGAGTACTGAGAATTTTAAATCAAAAGTTGGGAAAGTTGAGATCTCAAATCAATTTTATTCTGATAAGAATGAATTTGATGTTGAGAAAGTGTTTAATGGAAACATTAAAAAGATGATTGGTAAAATGATTGATGGGAAGGTTAAAGGGGTAAAAGAGTTTTATGCTACAAAGAAGGCAACTTATAGTCCAACCCCTAGTGAAGTTGAGAAGCTTACACCCAAGGCTGGTCAGGCTTGGGTGGATATTTTCTTTCACTGAAAAACCTGACTTGCCGGAGATCCCAAGTTTGTAATCGTGGATCAGGAATCGGCATCTTTCTTAGTAATTGATTGTGTGATTGAATCTTAAAGTTTGTTAAATTTTACAGATTGTGAATTGCCGGAGTTCCCAGGTTGGTAAGCGTGGAACATGAATCGGCACATTTCTTGAGAAATTCACGAATGTGATATTTCGACTTACAAGTGGTAAATCAAGGACATTAAGTTGTACTTGATTTTCTACAAGTGATATTTGTGGATTGATCTTAAACATGTTAGTTTTTATAAGTGATTGAAGAAAACAAAGTGATGAAAGATCCCCATGTTTGTGAAACGTCACACAAAACTAATTTTCCGGAAAAACCATTTTGATTAAAACAAACTTAAGTGTTTTGAAATCATAATGAGAAAATAGTTTTGTGTAAGGGGGAGTTCTGATTGTTTATGCCAGGTGGATGGCGAATTGAGGTGATTTGATATCGGTTGTCAAGTTTTTGTACAGTTTATTTTCAAATTTCCTAAAATGTGTTTGCATTTTAGGGGGAGTAGAAAATTTCAGAAAATCCAAAAACATTTGAAAATTTGAGAAAGACAAAAACATGATAAAATTCAAAAATGAGTTTCGTTGTAAAAAGAGGAAATGATAGTACATCAGTGGACTATCACAACATGCTAAAGAATTGGAAAGTCAAATGTGATAAACGATCTCACTGCGGATATGCCAGTAGGTTTTTGCACATTTAGTAGATTGTGACGAGATATAAACCTAAATTTCAAACTTGCTTGTTCTGTGGGTTAACACAAACTTGGATATATAGGTAACCCCTGAAATCTTGTTTGAAAGGTCCCTTATTCTGAGATACTAGGTCTTTATGCTCAGTGATATCTGGGGTATTATCCCGGGACTTCTGCTGAAAGAAATTTCTGACCTAGTCCCCGGATAATGCTTTCTGCAAATGCTTGAAACATAGCATCACCCTCAGCAAGCTGATGAAACAATAAAATTGATAGTCGCTGCTGTTGTAATGCAAAAGATCCTCTAAAGGGGACACACCAAAAGTCGAAGCCGTCATCTCTCTGCGTATCGAAAGATCGACCTGAGCTCTCACGGCCCTCGTACTATAATTTATTCCCCTAACAGATATCATCTGTGGTATACTCACCTGTAAGACTGAATATTGGGATCTGGATACGGGAGTATATTCAAGTAGTGGGACACACGGATAAGTTTAAGTCTCTTAAAACAATTAACATCGTATCTCGGATCAATTGAACTTTGTGTGAAAATTTAAGTGGACAAATATACTGACAATCTAGGTGAATCGTTTAGAACTTAAAATGAAATGAAGCTTAACGGTGTTGGTGATTTGTCTCAAAAACTGATATGATCCTCTTACACGAACTCACAAAAATATTGTTTGTAAATAGTTCTTTACTGCATTTTATTTCTGTTATTTCAAAATACAAAAAGAGTTTCGGTGTGTGTTAGCATAAATTTCAAAAAATCCAAAAAGATTTTAGACAACTGATGTTGAAGAGCTGAATTTCAAAATTCCAAGTGCTAAACATGACGAACAGGTTTGGGAAAGTTTGTTTGAAGAGGTTTGAAATGAAAATGATCATTGTTAATGTTTGATTGTATATTGATTGGAGAAGGCTCAGTGTTGGTGTTTGATATTTGACAAATTGTTAAATATTTTATTCTTGTGAATCTTATTTTTGGGTAGAGGATGTGCAGGATAGTAGATAGAGTGCCAGGTTCCGATACCTGAGGATTCTGATACTGTAAAAGCCAGACTACGATCCCAGCATGTTTTGAGGGGGAGTCTGTTAGAGAGAGAGAGAATTGGAGATAGGATAGAGCCAGATAGAGATCCTAAAGGAAGATCAAAGACTGATAAAGACTGAAGATTGAGAAGACTCGACACTTAAGACTCGTCAACATCTGAGGGGGAGTCTGTTGGTGCACACATCTGTCGTCTTCGTCTTAATATCGAGTCTCTGTTTGCGTTGCGGATCTGATCAAGTGACATCACTAATGACATCATCATGTGACATCATTAGTGATATCACATTCATGACATCACATTTCTAATACACGTGAAAATACAAGTTGATCAGAATGTTACATTTCATATGAAGACAAAATGCATGGTTTCGCTTCAAGACAAAGATAAAACAAACTTGTAGATTCCGCTTGGGAGGTGTCGCTTGGGAGGTGTCGCTTGAAGTATTCTTGTTTATTTCAAGCGAAATCTAGTGTAGTATAAATAGGGTTCTTGATTTGTCATTTGTAATAGTTCCAACATTTGTCTACCGAAGTGCTGCCGGTATACCTCTTGACTGTAATCGTTGTTATATCAATATATAAGAGGAATTAAGTGTGAAACAAGCTGTTTACTGATCCGTTTCTTAGTTTCCGCCTCTGAAACGGAGTAGAACTCTTCCAAACGACTCGTTTAGGTCGGAATCCGATCCTACACCTTGTTTGCACATTTGATCTTGCACATTCAAATTTCATTCTCTAACTTCTTCTCTGGAGCTTCCTGGATCTAAAGGAGACTCCTCTAAGTTCAAACTTCGTGCTAGGACCTTGTCTAAGTGTTCTTAGCTTCTGTAGTTCGGTTTTTAGATGTTTAAAGACCGAAAGTCAAAGTTGTCGTAAATACGCTTTGACCTTTAGTTTAAACTTTATCGGTCCAGCCATTATTCGAAATGAAAGTGGCTACGTGATCGTAATTAGTTAGGTGATAATCCCTCAAAAGGACACCTCCTAATTACCACGTTTACTTAGTTAATTGTCGGGTCAAAGTAATTAATATAAAAAGTCAAACGGGTCAGTTTTTTTAAATAAATTCATATCTGATAATGTAGAAGCAATAAAATATGTTTTGTCACTTTAATAACTTGGTAAATATTATTAGAACATGTCTAGACATGTTCGACCCGACAATTCTGAGTTTAGGCTCGGTTCGCAACCGAAAGTCGCAAAAGTTGACTTTTGCTTTGACTTTCAGTTCTGACCCAAATTAGCTTAGTTTCTTTATGCATTAAGGTTCCTTTGTGACCATATTATATAGTAGTATAACCCTCTTAGGTTATATTACATGGTCCCTTAGTAATCTGAGTTTATTTACTTGTTTCCGTTATTATGCTTAACTTTGACCATTATGCCCTTATGGTCTAAAAACGAGATTTTTGAATATGTAAGCATGCAAATAACTTAGTTACTGATATATAAACATATCTAATTTATTTTGACATTATTTTCTGGTCTCAAATTAATGTTATGCAAGATATCGTAAAAATTTAACTTTTTTGAATTAAATTACGCTTTCATGCATAAGTCACGTCTAAACTTAAATTTTGACACAAAACTCATTACCTACTGTTAAGATATCATTTTTAGGAATTTTTGGAATATCGGGTCAGATAAGATACTGACCATAGCTTTGAGTTCTTGTATAAATTCCATAAATGTCGATAATGCCTTTTTGCTAATAAAATGTGTTTTACATATGATTAACATGCTAAACCTTTTTCTACTGATTTAATATGTAAAATAAAATATTTTAATTATTCAAGGCAGGTCAAAACCTCAGAATCACATAAACATCGCAAATATCGCCAATTATCGATTTTTACGCTAATTAGGTGCATAGTATGGTTTAAAACCACATTTAGCAACCAAGACTTGTTACCCACTGAAATTATAAATAATTTTTAATATTTTTACAGTAGGTATAAGTCATGAACTCAAACTTCCAATTTTGTCCTTAAAAACATATGTGAAATGACCAAAATGCCCCTACGGTGCATAGTTTGGCCGTAAATGTTAAACCACACATATGTATGATATCCTACTGTTATAACATCATAAAATAAATATTTTTACAGAATGTTTTGGACCAGAACATCAGGTTACTTTAAAATCCCTTTTATAAATCATAAAATGACCAAAATGCCCTTACGGGACTTAATTTGGTTTTAAAATCTTTTTAGTCAGATTTGCTGATATCCTACTGATATCACAACATATTTTAAGCATAATAACATATGGGACTTGTATATGACTCATCCGGTCACCCGTTTATGCTTAAACGCGTACGGTGCGGTTTATGTGACTAGTTTACATAAATTAGCCGAAACGAGTCAAATCTTATCATTCAAACTTCAAATTCCAGAATGTATTTAGTTTACCCATATAATACATGTCTCCATACTTGTCGGGTCTAAACTACATTCCAATCTGGTCATCGTTTAATCTAGCGTTTCGTACCGTAAACATTTCTTTAAACTAACTGGTCTAAGTTTATACTTAAATAAGACCCGTTAGTAATCTAATAGGTTAATAAAACCTTCGTTCCAGTTTAGGAGCCCCGGTAAAAGCTACGTCCACTTGTTTGAGTAGATTATACGACTGAGTATACAAAACTTGCATTTTAAGCTCAGGTAAATACTTTTAACTTATTTTCCCTTATACGGACTTGGGATACGGTAAAATATTACCGCTTGGACGGGTGTAAAAATCATTTAATTGAATATGGTTAAATGGCATAATCCCGTTTTAATCAGTGTTGCTTGATAACAATAAACATTGGGGGTTAACGACCGTGTCCTGGATATCCTCGGCTCATTTCAATTGTAAATGGCCATGACTTAAGCACGGGGTGTAGGCATACACCTGACAGTTGCGTATGTAAAAGATATACTCACTTGTTAGGGTAACCCACCGTGGGATTATATTAGTGGTGTGTTGGTTAATCTTGTCCCTGCGTTTATCCCGGGCCTTAAATGTATGACAAACATGTGAATCTGATACAAGATTATCGTTATATAATTGTCCCAAGTTATAAAAGAATATTTGTGCCTTGTGCATTTAAATCAATTTTTATAAATGTTTTCAAAAGAGTCGGTTAATTATATTTACCAGTGTAAACTGACGTATTTTTCAAAAAGACTAAGTGACAGGTACTACTCGTAATTGGCTGGGAGCTTCTGGGTGTTAATTAGAGAATCTTGCAAGTTCTTAATGCTCTAAGTCTGTTGAACAACGTTTTGTATTATCTTTTAGATCCGCCTGTGGATCCTATCTTACAACCGTTTGTATAATTATTTTATTCGTACTTTACATTTCGGTTTGTAACAGTAATTTCTACCAAGACTTCCGCTGTGCTATAAACTGTGTATATTTGACTATGATGATATTAACTACATCACGACACTCCCCGCCGGGCCTACCGGTAATATGTGGAAATATCGGGGTGTGACACTACAAGAATCTAACTATGAAGATAGATAAATCCTATAAGGATTTGGATAACCATTGTGTTTGCATAATCAGAATAATACACATAAAAGCACTTAGTAAACACATATATGCCATACATTGGAAAAACAAATCGGTTACACTTATGAATCACCCCAAAACATTTGAAAATGGTAAAAGAGGGGAACTATGTACTCACTTGGGATTGCGTATAGTTCTTGTTCAAATGGTACAACAAAGCTCAAAGGATCAAGAGTTCAAGTGTAGAAGTGGTTCCTAGTGTATCAGATACTATGTTAGCGTAACGGGACATAAATCGAGGAATCGGATAGAATGAGGTATTGTAAACCAAATGAGTAATGGAACTCATATGATATGGTTTAACAAAGCCTACATTCTGAATTGAAACCTATCCTAAGTGCTTTTGACCCGTTACGACTCGTTAAGGTAATTTACGCTACTTTAACGTGTCGTTCGCGCAAAAGTGCGTTCATGTGGTCTAACTAGCCCTATGACAAGTATTATATGCCTTAACATGCTTAATAACATCGCATAATCAGTTTAAGTGTCAAAAATTAAGTTACATATGCTTAAAATGAAATAATGCCAAAAAGGGCATTTTGGTCATTTTCCTAAGGCATATAAACTACCTATTATACAACTAATTAAACAAAGTGACCATAAGGTATAACCTTGGAAGGTTACTCCCTATACAACTATGGTCACAAAATATGTTTGGTTGGATCCTAATGATCGACCAAACGGGTCGGGTTCGAAAGTCTAAGCGGTTGTTTAGACCGCTTGACTTACGTCCCTATATAAGAAATAAACTAAAAGTGACGAGTTAAACATGTTTAAACATGTTTAAATAAATTAGAAAACAGGTTTGATATCAAAACAAAGTGTTTTGATACCCGAAAATAGTTTCATCGCAAAATGCACATAATCGGCATTTTGACCGAAACTATGACTCGTCACTTTGACTAGTCAACGTGGTAATCAGTAGGTATAGTCACAAGGGACTATAACCATCGTGATTACACTCACGTTGCAAAGTTCAAACGAACTTTGTCTTGACCAAATCATGGTCAAAGCATAAAGTCAAACACTGTTTGACTTTCTTGCTTAAATACATAAACAAGAGATGAAAGAACACTTACAAGTGTTCAAGGCTCAAAAGATGACTAAGAATACTTCAAGTATGAAGCCTTCAACCAAATGGGATAACTTCAATCAGAGCCAAGGTGAAAGAAATGAAGAATGAGCAAGTTGGAATGAGAAAATGTTTGGGTATTTATAGGAAATTAAGGGCCACAAGATCATTCCAGGTGTTTGTGAGTTAATCAAAGCTTGATCCGAGCCCTACACATGTTACACACTGATTTGGGGGCTTGGGGAACACTTAAACCAGCTCAAGGTATTGAAAAACTAGGATTAAAAACAATGACAGCAGACTGTTTTGAAGATTCAAAGAATCTGCCCAGCTCCAGGCCTCGCGGGCCGTGAAGGTAATAAGACCAAAAGTTTCATTTTTTTGTCAAAATAGGTCCCTGCATACTAGAAACTTGGATTTTGATGCATTTAACCCCTGTTAACCCCATTTCAAGGCTCTACAAGGATGTTAAAGCATAGAGGACATGAAATATGCTTGAAAATAACACGTATGTCGGTTCGTTTGGTCGTACGGTCGCGTTATTCGGTTAATTACGACGGAAGTCGTAACGAACGCGAAAACGATCCAAATTGCGCGACGAATGGTATTTTTGCATTCTTATCACTAAAATAAAATATTTTAGTGATTACAAAAATTTTTGGATGTCCGGATATGGTCAGAACGTAAGATATGCGCGTATACGCAAACTTACGAAGTTTTTGACGCTTTTAGTCCATGAGATCAAATAAGCGCATTTTCGCATACCGAACCCCTCAAAACTTATTTATAAGCTATTTTAAGGGTATTTAGGGTATGTTTGGCTTATAATCTTGTCCCGGAGTGTTCGCCGCTATACGAATCGGCAGACTTTTGAAGTTTGTTGCAAATAATCCCTGTGATCGAATAAACTTGTTTTTGACACACCAAACCCTTCAAAACTTATTTCTAAGTTATGTAAAGGTTATTTAAGGTATGTTAAGCATATATCACTATTCCATAGTGTTTGTCGCATTAAACTGATTACGTTTATGTAATAGTTTGCGTATAACTTTCCAGAAAGCGATTAAAAGCTTGAAATCGAACTAGAATCAAAACGTGAAATTGTCAAACACAATTAAACAAACATTGAGACCAAAACACATTGTATCATTGATAATTGATATTGTTCTACCTCATACAGTGTGTACAGAGCACAAGTGTTACAGTCTCCCCTACTTTAGGAAATTTCGTCTCGAAATTTATTCGAAGGAGACCGTAGAGTGTAACTGAAACTACTGAAGGATAAGAAAAATGCTAGATCCCAAAGATGCGGAGAATCATTTGGTGTTGGAAATTTTGGGGGATTCAAAATGTGATTTGGGATATTCAAAGTATCTCAAGGTATTCAACCCTTTGAAACTTGTGAATCTTTAAAAGTGTAAATCAGTGTACAAAAATTGTTTGGCATGGCACTATGTTATACTAAGCTTTTAGTGTAAATCCTAGCAAACAAAGGGATATACATTCAAGTCGTGTCCATACGTACACGGTTTCTAACGTCCCACGAGGTACATCCCATGTACCATGAGCATCTCATGCATAGGAGACTGGTCAACATACCTATTGCATCAAGATCGTCACTTTTAACACCATAATATACTCCCGGAGGCTCGATTTGAATTAATTAATGTACCCGTCATCGTCCATTGCAAAAAAATCACACAAATATCAAATAATCATATAATCACATAATGGTCCAAGATAACATAAAATCACCAAGTGATCTTAGTAACGTTCTGAAGAATAACACAATAAGAACACTTATATATAGGAAGTACCATCAATGTATTTCTCAGTGGCCCGATCTAAAGGTGTGACCATAGTGGGACAAAGTAAGCTTAACTGTTCAAATCGGTCAGTGTAGGCACGATTTTCCCCACTATCTTGTTTTAGATAATAGTCGTTTCAAGTGCCCTTATTTCGCTTCATGGGCAGAATTATTTCTTCATAAGATTTTTACAAAATATTTTGGTCGGATCCTAATGATCGACCAAACGGGTCGGGTTCGAAAGTCTAAGCGGTTGTTTAGACCGCTTGACTTACATCCCTATATAAGCACTAAACTAAAAGTGACGAGTTAAACATGTTAAAACATATTTAACTAAGTTAGAAAATAGGCTTGATATCAAAACAAAGTGTTTTGATGCCCGAAAATAGTTTCGTCGCAAAATGCACATAATCGGCATTTTGACCGAAACTATGACTCGTCACTTTGACTAGTCAACGTGGTAATCAGTAGGTATAGTCACAAGGGACTATAACCATCGTGATTACGCTCACGTTGCAAAGTTCAAATGAACTTTGTCTTTACCAAATCATGGTCAAAGAAGAAAGTCAAACACTGTTTGACTTTCTTGCTTAAATACATAAACAAGAGATGAAAGAACACTTACAAGTGTTCAAGGCTGAAAAGATGACTAAGAATACTTCAAGTATGAAGCCTTCAACCAAATGGGATAGCTTCAATCAGAGCCAAGGTGAAAGAAATGAAGAATGAGCAAGTTAGAATGAGAAAATGTTTGGGTATTTATAGGAAATCAAGCTCCACAAGATCATTCCAGGTGTTTGTGAGTTAATCAAAGCATGATCCTAGCCCTACACATGTTAGACACTGATTTGGGGGCTTGGGGAACACTTAAACCAGCTCAAGGTATTGAAAAACTAGGATTAAAAACAATGACAGCAGGCTGTTTTGAAGATTCAAAGAATCTGCGCAGCTCTAGGCCTCGCGGGCAGCGAAGGAAATAAGATCAGTCTTTGCGCCCAGCCTACTAGTCTGACCAGAAGTTTCATTTTTTTGTCAAAACAGGTCCCTGCATGCTAGAAACTTGGTTTGTGATGCATTTAACCCCCGTTAACCCCATTTCTGTGACAACTGTCAAAAATCCAGGTATCCGTAAAATTAATTAATCATGATTAGTGCTTAATGACTGTGCTAAATTTGCAATTAACTGCTTTCTGATTGCTGTCTTATACATACATGTGCATCATACATTGTTTAATGTCATACCAATATTGCATGAAAGCTGTATTGCCTTAAATGATGCATTAAGTACAGTTAGCACAGTTATCTGATAAATCAGGAAAATGCTGACAGAACTCAGCACATAGACAGACAGTGTATTAAGACACAGAATAAGCCAAAAACTAAGTATTACACTAGTATAGTGTGTAGGAAAGTAAGGATCACAAAACTGTCTTGCTAGTGATAGTTTAAGTGCTGGAAAGTGCCTAAAACTCACCCAAAGTGCTGAATTCAGCAAAAATCAGCATTTTAGCACACTAATATTATGCAGAAATAAGGTAAAATGGTCCTGAATGCTTTACTAAGTGTCGGTAATCAAAAGCGTCACAAGAAGATACATAAAGCACACTAAACTGCAAAGTTTAGCACTTTAACGAACCAGTAACCAACCGAACAACCGGACACTACCCGAAACATCAAATTTACACTAGAAGCACTGTTTTAACATTTCCAAGCTAGTTATGATCCCCAAACATCATAACACCTCCTAAAAATATCTAATAACTAAAGCATGTAACTAATACTTGGATTTCAACCTTAATGTAACAAAACTAGTTAAAACCTACTCTAGACCCCCCCCCCCCCCCACCTATTTACGGCCCAACATGGCCCCACCATGTTGATTTTATTACAATTAAAAATAAGATCTTCTTCCCTAATAATAAGCATATTATACAAAGGATAGAATGTGAAGATGGATTATAAATATAACTAGAAGATCACCATCTCATTTTTCACACACTAAAAACACACACATCTTCCTCCTCTCCCTCTCTTGTTCTCGGCCAACCCATAGCACCACCACCATCACCTTCATTCATCCAATCTCATCCAATCTAAGCATATACAAGGGTGTTGAAGATCATACAAAGAAGCTAGGAGCTTGTGGAAGACCAAGGACCTCTCTTGTTTGCTTTTACCCACTTGTTTTCTTCACTTGAATCATCCCTAGCCTTGAGCTAGTGGTAAGAACCTTGTACACTCCATTTTACTTCCATTTTTAGTGGTTAAAGAAGAATCATAATCAAAAACTTGAAGAACACTAAAGAACATAAGAAGTAAACATGAACATAAGCTTGTTTAATGAAGTAATCTTGATGAATATGAGTTGTTATGCTTGTTGATCATTGATTGTTTGTAGAAATGATGTTGATCATCATAAGATCTTGCTAGATCATGATTAAAAACATAATCTAGCAAGATGAGGAAGTAGAAATGTTGTAGGATGATGGATCATCCACACATGAATCATGAACTTGAAAGAATACTTTGATTTCTTGAAAAATAATGACCAAAGTAAGTTATTAATCATGTAGATCTAAAGATTTATGGATGATCTTTCAAAGAAACCAAGTTAAAAATATGAGTTTTATTAAATCTTGGTTCTTAAATAAACAAGTCTTATTTTTAGTGGTTAAACAAGTGTAGAAACACTTGTGTAACAAGAAAATTTCATAAAGAGACATTTTTAGAAAATGTGACAAGAAGTTGTAAACATCTAACTTCTTTAAAAATGAAGTTTTTAAAGAACTAATCACATTTTAAAGGGGTAACAAGACTTACTAAGAACACTAGTAAGTTCCTACAAATTTTTACAAATATTCAAGTTCATGAAGTGGTAGATTATTACTTGATTTTGGCAAATTAGTAAGTAAGGGTTGTTTGTTGATGATTGTGAATTGATTGTGTTGATTTTTACAAAAGAAAATGATATGCTTGAAAGCATGGAAACCTCCATTTTTAGGGGAAACTATGGCAAAATTTTCTAAAAATATAAACACTTAGAAAAATATTTTCAAACAAATACATACAAGTGTATTTTAAACCATGAGTTTCCTACAAAAACCTTGCCATAATTTTTGTTACAAAAATATAATTATTGGAGGTTGATTTTCATAAATAAAAGTGACTAAATATGTATTTAGGAAATATATATTTAGAAGACACCATGTGTATGATTATTTGTATATTTTGTGTATTAGTTATATTATTTTAGGACTTGAAATAATATAACTCATTAAAATAACAAGAATCACAATCCAAAATATTACCAAAATTCCAAAGAATAAATATACACATTTACACAAAAATATTGGAGAAACCAAACTATGGAATAAGACTTACAAAAATATTCCGGAATTTATTCACAAAGTATATTTTGGTAAATAATATTTTGGACACCAAGGAAACAAAAATATGATTTTTATAATTTCTACAAGAATATATCATATTTTTGACAAGGAAAAATATATTGTTTTTGACAAATACGAAATGTATATTTTTCTTGAAATTTTAGAAGATATATTATTTTTAAGAAATACATATTTTCTTACACAAATATGAAGTACAATATTTTCTCAAAAAAATATGAAACATACCATTTTTGGAGAAAAATGAGTTTATATATATTTTCCAAGTTGGACTTGAAAATATCTTAATTTTTGGAACTTATAATAGAATACAAATATTTTTGCAAAAGAAAAATTTTAAATAATTTTTCTAAGTAATATTCCTTAAATATATATTTTGGAAATATATATTGAATCTTTATTAAAGATAATATTTCAGAGTAATTAATGTGAAATTAAGTATAAAGAATACTTAATGAATACAATAAAATACGTATTCCTATACGTATAAATACACACCAGAATACGACCCCGATACATGGCAAAAATATACAAGTATACGAATACAAATACCCCCATCCTTGGGAAGGAAATACATGTATAAACACCCGAAGAGTATCAAGTCAAAAAAATATATTATTATTCTAAAATTTATAAATATAATTTAAGTTGAAAATTAATTATTTTAACAAATAATTATATAACTTGGAATAATATCGAAGACACAAAGAGACTGATGTGTGCAAAATGCAACATATAAATTACATCAATTGTGGCATAAAACTAACCCTTTTTTAGTACTAATGTTGGAAAAACTGTGCTTTTGTCTTCCTTTTGTATTTTCAGGATTAAATGAGCTCAAATTAACAAAAGAAGCAAAAAGGCAGCTAAATCTAACATAAATACAAGAAAAGGAACAAACGTGGCATGCCCGACCTCCCCGAAAGCATCTTCCCAAGCAAAACAAGAGAACAGAAGGCTGAACACGCCCCTTGCTCAGTGAACACGGGGGCGTGCCCAAGTGCTAGCATAAAAGACAAAGTTGTAGAAGCTTCCATCGCCCACCACGGGACCGTGCGCAGCGGACACGGGGCCGTAGTCAACTATAAGATTCGCAGAATCCAGGCAAATCTTGATAGTACAGATACGCTTCTGCACACGGGGTGGTGCCCAGCGGACACGGGGGCGTGGTCAACTAATGCAGACAAACTGCAATTAATGAAGACAGAGAAGAGGATGGACACGGGGCCGTGCCCACTGGACACGGGGCCGTGCCCGAGCTACTGTTCAGGCTATAAATAGGGGTGCTTGGCTCATTTGCAAACCATCCCTTGGCACACCACCTCTCTCACACTTCACCCACCACCCACCACCATCACAACACCATCATCCACCACCATCATCCATTGTCCATCATAGAGTGTGTGAGTCGTCTCGGGATCCAAGATTGATCGTAAGAGTTCTTGACAATCAAAGGCCATGTTTGCCTAAGTCTCTTACATCACTTGGTGAAGACAAGTGTCTAGTGTAATACTTTTTATTTTTAATCTTTTCGCACTTTTTACTTGGTTATGTATTAATGACTTTAATAACTAGTTTCTTATGTTGAAGGTGATTCTTCCGTATCGTTTGTCCGTGGTCTCTTGGCATTATTTTACTGTCTATATAAAATAAAAGATTTTCACCATTCATATCTCCACGGTCTATATGGAGGTATGTTGGCTACCTGGTCGGGGGTTAAGGGAACGGTTTGGTAAGACTCTTGCCTTGTTCAGTGTATAGATCCTGCAAGGACCTGGGTCAAATTTAGTAGGACCTCCTTCAATACCCACCGGTATTGGATGGCGGGGGTCCAAACTCTTTGATCCCCTCATATGTAAGCTACTATTAATACTTTAACTCGGCTACTTAGGACTATATCCCTGTTGACTCAGACTACTTAGCCGAGGGTAACGTCACCTTCAAAAGAGGGGCCTACCATAATATGCATTAATAACTTAATTAATTATCTTTCAATAATCCGACCCTTTAGGATTGTATCCTTGCTGACTCAAACTACTGGGTTGAGGGTAACGTCACCTTCAAAAGAGGGGCCTACTACAATAACTAAGATAATCTCTTAAATAGTGCAAAAGTGCGGAAATAATCAAAGGTTACACTAAACACGAGTCGAAGCCAAGTGATTCATCTTGTCTATCTGTTTTTCTTTTATTTTTCAGCATTTTAGTTAGTTTTTATTTTTTTTTTGTTTAAAACCTCTTTCTAAACTTTTGATTTGATTAGACGTTGAGGATAAACCGGTACTAAAAGCTCTTGTGTCCTTGGACGACCTCGGTATCTTGCCAACACTATACTACGCTCACGATGGGTACACTTGCCCATATGTGTGTTTGGTGTTAGTAAAATATCGTGTTTTATAAATTTAAAACTTGGCTAAAAAGTGTTAAAAAGGGCTTAACATATACATTAAAAACTAATAACACACACGCACATCAAGTATTTGGCGCCGTTGACGGGGACACAAGGATTTTAAGAAAGTTAGGAATCAACGGCCTAATCGTTTTTCTTATTATTATTTTTTTTAGGATTTTTCTTAGTTTTTCAGCTTCTGCAGAACTCAGCACGGGCCGTGCCCGCTGAACACGCCCCGTGCCCAATCATTGGAACTGGCAATCCTGTTTTAAGTCAGACAGTAAGCTGAACACGGGGCCGTGCCCACCCAACACGCCCCGTGCCCAAGATTCAGTTACCGAAAACAGAACCGTAAGATCCCGACGGTTGGTAATTTCTGACACAAACATGAGTGATAATGATATTTTTTACTTTCGGCACTCTTATGGTACGTGGTGTCAAATATGTGGTGGCTCTCATAAAGAATTAGAATGTTATTTTCTAACTTATAAGCCCCACTATATAGACCCATTGTTTCATGTAGCCTTAAGAGGGGCGAAAGTAAAAATAATCCATATCTCTCCCTCGAATGCTCTCAACCGGATCTTCTAGGAGAAATGCTTCTTGATGAACTATTTCAAATGGAAGATCTAATTCTTAATTAGTTAGAAGAACTTAGGATAGATTTCAATAATTTATCTCAAGACGATAACCAAGAAGAATTGTTGGGATCGCATAAAAACAACTTCGTTGTTACCAACGTTACCTCTAACTCTAGTGAGGACTTGAGCGATAGTCGTCCATGTGTCGATTGTGCCGTGAAGGACTCCCGATCGACTTCGTTCGATGCATACATAGACCTGAGCGATTCGGCATACACCTTCTTTAATAAGAGCCCGGGAAAGGGTTGGACTTGTCCACCTACATATAGCATAGGAATCACCCTCACCGACAACCTCTTGCGTTCTCGTCTTAATCTAGAGCAATTAAGGTATCTTAGGAACTTTAGGGTTGTTCCATCCAGTAAGGAACCGCCCGATCCGGAAAAGTTCATTAAAAATGACAAACTTCATAAACAGCCTTTCGACACGGGGCCGTGCCCAGGTCAACACGCCCCCGTGTCCACCAAAAGATTCCTTTCTGACTTTTAGTCAGAATACGGACAAAATGTGTCAGGATCTTGCCTGCACACTGGGCCGTGTCCAGCATGCTGTCGTTTTCTATAAATGCATCCAAGAATCCTGCACATTTGGACCATCCAGGGACAGAGATTTGAGAGGATCTTCTCACCTACCATCCTAGGTATTTTCTAAAAGAAGGTTCTAACAAACATCTTGTCCTTTCCTCTTTTATCCATTGCCTTCTTCTTCTTCTTTTTTGTCTCAACACCTCCATTGAAGCTTGCTCTCAAGCTTTATTGTGTTGATTATTAGATTTTTGTCCAATGAATCTTGCTAAAAATAAGTTGTGCAACATTGTTTTAAGTTATTTCTGTTCAAAAATGCTTCATAAGTTGGAAAAATAATTTAAAACTCCAAGATTCCTTGTTCCGAAAATCTGCAGAAAGTTGAACACGGGGCCGTGCTCATTGAGCACGGGGCCGTGTCCGATGTACTGTTTCATTAAAATGAACTATTTCTGGTTTGTTTTCGTAGAATGTCTAGTCAAAACAGTGGAACTTCTTCTGCGCACTCCAGAAACAGTCGAAGGGAGAGAAGGTCATCAATCGAAGCAACTCTCGTACGTTACGTGATGGCATTACGTGAAGCTCTTGACGAGATGACTTCGGTAGAGGAGGTCCTAATAGACCGTATAAATTATCTTACAGTGGGGTTGGAAAACAGTTTTCAAGAAATAAACCTCTTGCACCAGAGGTTAAACATTCTTGTAACACCTCCCATGGAACCAATCCTCCCTCAAGAGGATTGGAACCTAGCACTTGGAATCAACAATTCTATCGGTTGGAACGACATTCCAGCGGAACCTCCTCTTGAAGATCTACAAGAAGTCCCGGTGGAGGTTGCACCTCCTCAAACCAATGCCAATGAGCCCGCCTTCCTTCTCCCTAGGGAGATAGAAGAATGGCTCACCGACGTGTGAGGAACCCATGCCCGGAGAAAGAAGTTTTTCAAGCCGCATCTAACCGAGGGATTTATCCTTTCGAAAATGTTGCTAATAGAATAAATAGTAGGCTAGAACTTCTTGGTTTAGATTTCTTGTGTTTCTTTGACCTAACTATCTAGTATTTTAACTTTTAGGATTATTTTGTAATTCTCTCTATGACTTAATGAATGATGGTTTTAGCTAATTTGGTGTTTGGATGATGTTGTAATGAGTAAAACACACTCGGGATGGTGAAGGATTACAAGGGAAACTTGAACCAGCACCCCATGCACGAAAACAGGGCCATCCGACGAACTTTCTTCATTACAGCAAGATCAGCACGGGCCTTGCCCGCCCAACACGGCCCCGTGCTGCACAGTCTGCAGAAAATACCCAGTTCAGGTAAACTGGACACGGGCCATGTTCACCCAACACGCCCCCGTGTCCAGGCTTCTGTTTCTTTTGTTCAACTTTTTGTTACTGGCACCTGAACACGGGGCCATGCCCGGACACCACGGGGCCGTGTCCAGACGCCCAGTAACATAAAAACTTTGCTTTTTCACACCTTTTACATATTCAATCAACCTAAAAACTTATTTTTGGGACCCGTGCTGCACAGTCTGCAGAAAATACCCAGTTCAGGTAAACTGGACACGGGTCGTGTTCACCCAACACGCCCCCGTGTCCAGGCTTCTGTTTCTTTTGTTCAACTTTTTGTTACTGGCACCTGAACACGGGGCCATGCCCGGACACCACGGGGTCGTGTCCAGACGCCCAGTAACATAAAAACTTTGCTTTTTCACACCTTTTACATATTTAATCAACCTAAAAACTTATTTTTGGGACACATTGAGGACAATGTGTAATTTAAGTGTGGGGGGGGGGGATGCTAAAACTTTGAATCTTGCAAGTCCTAATTACAAGCCTTACACAAAACTCTATTGGAACCGCTAATCACCCCAAATTTTTTCAAAAAAAAAAATTTACTTGTCTAGGTTTAACTTGGGAATTTCAAATTCTAAAAAGGTTATATTTTTACAAATTTACAACCGATAGCGTCGTGATAAAAAGAACCAACATAAGAAAATTATGAAAAGGCATGACAAGCTTAGTTAAAATTTAATTATATATACTTGATCACATAAAAACCCATTCCCACAAACGTGAGTTTTGAGCCTTTATTGAGCATACAAATACATATCTTTAAACTAAATGCTCATTTTTCGTTTCTTGTGTGAATAGCCGCTTGGTTCTTACAACTCTAGAAGTTGCCACGACGATACATTCCCGGTCCTTACCGACTTAAACCCGAGTAAGTAAATGATGGAGGCATTAGGACTAACCCTTTTTATTTCTACACCATTATTTTTTTTACCACCTAACCAAAATCCCCCTAGTTAACCCCTTTGAGTCTAAACCTTTTCATTTCTTAACCCAAACCAAACACCCTTTCACCCACCAAAACCTTTTTATTTTTAACCCTTTGTTTTAGTGACAAGCTTGGTTTTTCGTATGACTTTGAAAAAAAAACGTTGATGATGAAGCAAAAGAAATAAACAAGCAAGTTCATCAAAAATAACTTTGTTTGAATTATGGCTTCATCAAAATAAAAATTGCAAAAATAAAAAGTCTTACGAAAACCGACGCTTTTTACGCTTTTCGCCCTTTTTCTACTAACCACTAACCGAACCACCTACCTTTAACCCAAGCCTAACCCTTCACCCAAAAGTCCTCTTGATATTTACAAAGGTATATAGTTAAAAAGGAGGAGGATTGATTGCTTGGCAAGCCTATGGTAGGAGTAAGTTCCATGCCGCTCTCGAGTGATTCACTAAAATACATCTTCGGCCGAGTGTTGAGTGATCCCCCGTGAGGTATATGAACTTGTATATAAATAGAATTTTAAAGAGGCATGTTATGCCCTAATAAGTCATTTATCTTATGAAAAGTTTTAAATAAATCATGACGAATAGGATTGTAAATAAATAAAAATAAAACTCAATAAAGAATCTTGGAAATCCCGACACTCTAAGACAAGCCCAAAAACCTTCTCTTCTACCCATTCCATTTGGGAGTGTAAAGCCACATTATAAAGAGTTTTGCTTGAGGACAAGCAAAGATTCAAGTGTGGGGGTATTTGATGTGTGCAAAATGCATCATATAAATTACATCAATTGTGGCATAAAACTAACCCTTTTTTAGTACTAATGTTGGAAAAGTGTGCTTTTGTCTTCCTTTTGTATTTTCAGGATTAAATGAGCTCAAATTAACAAAAGAAGCAAAAAGGCAGCTAAATCTAACATAAATACAAGAAAAGGAACAAACGTGGCAAGCCCGACCTCCCCGAAAGCATCTTCCCAAGCAAAACAAGAGAACAGAAGGCTGAACACGCCCCGTGCTCAGTGAACACGGGGGCGTGCCCAAGTGCCAGCATAAAAGACAAAGTTGTAGAAGCTTCCATCGCCCACCACGGGGCCGTGCTCAGCGGACATGGGGCCGTGGTCAACTATAAGATTCGCAGAATCCAGGCAAATCTTGATAGTACAGATACGCTTCTGCACACGGGGTCGTGCCCAGCGGACACGGGGGCATGGTCAACTAATGCAGACAAACTGCAATTAATGAAGACAGAGAAGAGGATGGACACGGGGCCGTGCCCGAGCTACTGTTCATGCTATAAATAGGGGTGCTTGGCTCATTTGCAAACCATCCCTTGGCACACCACCTCTCTCATACTTCACCCACCACCCACCACCATCACAACACCATCATCCACCACCATCATCCATTGTCCATCATAAAGTGTGTGAGTCATCTCGGGATCCAAGATTGATCGTAAGAGTTCTTGACAATCAAAGGCCATGTTTCCCTAAGTCTCTTACAGCACTTGGTGAAGACAAGTGTCTAGTGTAATACTTTTTATTTTTAATCTTTTCGCACTTTTTACTTGGTTATGTATTAATGACTTTAATAACTAGTTTCTTATGTTGAAGGTGATTCTTCCGTATCGTTTGTCCGTGGTGTCTTGGCATTATTTTACTGTCTATATAAAATAAAAGATTTTCACCATTCATATCTCCACGGTCTATATGGAGGTATGTTGGCTACCTGGTCGGGGGTTAAGGGAACGGTTTGGTAAGAGTCTTGCCTTGTTCAGTGTATAGATCCTGCAAGGACCTGGGTCAAATTTAGTAGGACCTCCTTCAATACCCACCGGTATTGGATGGCGGGGGTCCAAACTCTTTGATCCCCTTATATGTAAGCTACTATTAATACTTTAACCCCGCTACTTATGACTGTATCCCTGCTGAGTCAGACTACTTAGCCGAGGGTAACGTCACCTTCAAAAGAGGGGCCTACCATAATATGCATTAATAACTTAATTAATTATCTTTCAATAATCCGACCCTTTAGGATTGTATCCTTGTTGACTCAAACTACTGGGTTGAGGGTAACGTCACCTTCAAAAGAGGGGCCTACTACAATAACTAAGATAATCTCTTAAATAGTGCAAAAGTGCGGAAATAATCAAATGTTACACTAAACACGAGTCGGAGCCAAGTGATTCATCTTGTCTATCTGTTTTTCTTTTATTTTTCAGCATTTTAGTTAGTTTTTTTTTTTTTTTTTGTTTAAAACCTTTTTCTAAACTTTTGATTTGATTAGACGTTGAGGATAAACCGGTACTAAAAGCTCTTGTGTCCTTGGACGACCTCGGTATCTTACCAACACTATACTACGCTCACGATGGGTGCACTTGCCCATATGTGTGTTTGGTGTTAGTAAAATATCGTGTTTTATAAATTTAAAACTTGGCTAAAAAGTGTTAAAAAGGGCTTAACATATACATTAAAAACTAATAACACTCATGCACATCAGAGACGTAACTCAAAGATATTAATACTAAGGCACGGCCCGTTCGTCTAATAGATTAGTACGTTGTAGGTAGTCGTGTTCGCCGAAGGAGCTTGAGTTATGATTATTGAATACGCAAGACTGTGAGTTCATTTCCCCCTTTTCTTTTAAAGACGCAAGACTGTGAGTTCATTTCCCCCTTTTCTTTTAATCTGTTTTTGTTTTATAACTTCGGGGGTGAAGTACATGTTACAAAAAGGTTTCATACAATTACAATTGGTATGGTTAGCTTTGGAAAGTACAGTAGATCTTGTGAATGGGTAGGCGCACTCCTAAGACCGTTAATCCTCGTGTTAGGACCGAGGGACATGAGTGATAGATCTATTTGGTTGTAGCGAGCCCACACCTATGTAGACCAGGGTAGCCCACGAGGTGACTATGTCTTACAGCCGGAGGCCCGGTGCCAAATCTTCTAGGTTTGAGTGTTCCTACGCCGTTGCACGCATGTTATTGGCCTTGCAAACCATTAATCGATCTGTTTCCTTGTTTTGCTTTCATACCGGGATTTACAAAACATAAATACATACAGTGTTATCAAAGGTTTTATTTATACACACAAACAAACTCATGAACTCGCTCAACTTTTGTTGATGTTTTCAAAATACATGTATTTCAGGGAATTAAAAGTGGATCTGGTGGGCGTTGAATGTTTCAAGCTGCGTTAAGAATAAAAGATGTCATCCAAGGTCTTAGGGTTTGGTCAGTGTGTCTTATTCCTGGACGAGACACGCCACCCAAATCCTGGTTTAATTTAATGTCATTTGTCGAGTCTTTGTGAACTTTTTAACAAGTTGCATGTTGGTACTCGAATTTGAATTTCTACGTTTTAAAACAAGGTTGTTATGTTTTTAAACTTAATTAATGGATGAACATCTATGGTTTTTATCATTTAGTTGTTGTTATGATTGAATGCAATGGTATTAAGAAAGTCACACCATAATCACGCTTCCGCAAAAGTCAGGGTGTGACAATTTCAAGGCTCTACAAGGATGTTAAAGAATAGGGGACTTGAAATATGCTTGAAAATATCACGGATGTCGGTTCGTTTGGTCGTACGGTCGCGTTATTCGGTTAATTACGACGGAAGTCGTAACGAACGAGAAAATAATCCAAATTGCGCGACGAATGGTAGTTTTGCATTCCTATCACTAAAATAAACTATTTTAGTGATTACAAAAATTTTTGGATGTCCGGATATGGTCAGAACGTAAGATATGCGCGTATATGCAAACTTACGCAGTTTTTGACGCTTTTAGTCCCTGAGATCAAATAAGCGCATTTTCGCATACCGAACACCTCAAAACTTATTTCTAAGCTATGTTAAGTGTATTTAGGGTATGTTTGGCTTATAATATTGTTTCGGAGTGTTCGTCGCTATACGAATCGGCAGACTTTTGCTGTTTGTCGCAAATAGTCCCTGTGATCGAATAAACTAGTTTTTGACACACCAAACCCTTCAAAACTTATTTCTAAGTTATGTAAAGGTTATTTAAGGTATGTTAAGCATATATCACTATTCTGTAGTGTTTTTCGCTTTAAACTGATTACGTTTACGTAATAGTTTGCGTATAACTTTCTAGAAAGCGATTAAAAGCTTGAAATCGAATTAGAATCAAAACGTGAAATTGTCAAACATAATTAAACAACCATTGAGACCAAAACACATTTTATCATTGATAATTGATATTTTTCTACCTCGTACAGTGTTTATAGAGCACAAGTGTTACACTTTCCTAAGGCTAACCCAATACACACGTTTTCGAAAACACTCGCATAACACAATCGAGTGATCTTGTCGAGATTAGGCGTGAAAACCAAGAACTCTCGATAAAGTTGCTCACTCTATGCACATTTTTAGCTCTCAACGCGAGAAACTTCGTTGAGGTAGGAGTGACATCCATACCTCGACGAAGATCTCCATCTCTATCTCGTGGTTTTACCGCAACTCAGGAACAAAGTGGTTAAGTTAGGGGTGAAACCCGCATCTTAATGACTAGTTCCACTCTCTACTTGGATTTTACAAAACTCTCACCAAGGTCTCAATGGATTCCAATGACTCGATTCATGTAGTAACCGAAAGGATGTGTGTCATTCGCCGTATTTTGGCGAGAGCACAGTCTATTAGGCCAAAGCGTGTACTCGAGGTCATTGTGAATAGTCGAATCACTTTGGGTAGTCGATGTCTAACACCCAAGGCAATCTATTTCGATTCTGAGCCCGCAATTGCTGATTTTATGAGTTATCGATTTTATGTGTTTGTATGTTTCAATTTTGGAGAATTTACGCTTTATCGCTTTTCACTTCCCGCTGTAATATAAAGCTCAGGAGCACGCCGCAATCGCATGTGACAACCCTCATAATTACATGTATCCGTACGATTAATTAATGTTAATTAAAGTGCTTGTGCTGAATTACATAACTGCTTCCTGATTACTGTGTCATACTTACATGTGCTTTTTAACATACTAGTCTTGTGCAGAAAATTGACTAAATGGTCCTGTATGCTTCCCTAAGTGTTGGGAATTAAAAGTGTTACAAAAAAAAAGATATATATATAGGACACTATATGGAATAACTTAGCACTTTAACGGAACGGTATCTAACCGAACATTACCCGGAACACTAAAATATTGCAAGAAACATTGTTTTTATTTTTCTAAGCTAGTTATGGTCCCCGAGCACTATAACACACTACATGAAACATGTAACACACTAAACACTAAACTTACCACTTTAACCTTCCACTAAATCACACCTTACCATTTGAATTTTCATTTTAACCCCCCCCCCCTTGTAACCATCCCCAAGCATGGCCCCACTCCAAGATCTACTTAATCTTCTAATATCTTCCTAAATCTTCACATGGGGATTTGGATGATCTTGTATGTACTTTGTGAAACATGGTGACCATTGGTTAATACAATTTGTGGATATAAGAACCATCATCACCTCCACTCCACTCAACTTCTTCTTTCCCTCTACAAAAAAAAGCTACGGGCGAACATACTCTCCCCACACTCACCACTTTTCATTTTTCATCCATTCATCCCAAGTGCAATACAAGGTGATTAACGAAGTTTGGTGAGCTCGGATCTTGAAGGACCTCTACCACAAGCTTTTATCCACTTATTTTCTCTAGTGATTCTTCCCTAGCTTAAAAGCTAGTAGTAAGCTTCTTTGATCCTTATTTACTTCATGTTTATGGTGGTTAATAGTTATATTATGATGAAATCTCAAGAACACTAAAAGATCATAAACAAAAGTCTTGAACATAAAGCTAACATGATGATGAAATAAGATGAAATCTTGATGAAAGAGAGTTGTTTTGTTATGTAGTTGATTACTTGTTGCTTGCTTGATGATTACTAGTGATATGATGTTGAGCATCATGGTTGAACTTGTTAAAGTATGATTAAAAACATGGCTTAACAAGTTAGAGATGATTATGTGCTTTTATAAAATAATCATCTTCTTATTTAAAACATGAACTTGATAATAAAAATGATTTTCTTACAAAGTAATAAACCTAGTGAACTAGTAAACTGTAAACCCAATACTTGTGAATGATTTTCCTAAATAAACCAAGTTTAAAAGGATGATTTTTAGAAGAACATGGTTTTTATTAAACCTACACTATTTTTAAATAACAACATAAGTGTAAAAATACTCTTAACACAAGAAGATGTTATAAGTAAACATTTTTGTAAATTATATTTACAAGTTGTGATCATCTAAAAATCCCGAGAATGAGGTTTTAACGAAAGTAAACACACTTTGGAGGGTAACTAAACCCACTAAACGCCATACCAAGTTACTACGCATTTTTACGAAACATCAAGTTCATGTTGGTTTGTAAATAGAATAGTTTGCTCTTGGTAAATTGACGTTGATTGTTGAATGATTTTTGGGAAAGAAAATGATATGCTTAGTAGCATGGACACCTCCGTTTACAAAGGAAACTCTGGCGAAATTTTCTAAAAATTCCAACACTTAGAAAATATTTTTCTAAACAAGCGTTACAAGTATATTTTATAACTTGTGTTTCGAATATAAACTTCGCCATAATTCTTGTAACAAAATACAAAGTGTCGGAGGTTGGTTTTTGTAAATAAAAATGGATAAATATATATTTAGAATATATATCTTATACTAGAACACTTGTGTGGATACTTGTTTATTTTGTGAGATAATTATATTATTTTAGGGTAAAATATTGTAACTTAACAAAGTACCTTGACATTTGAATTGTGCGGTATGTGATAGAAGTAATGAGTAGATAAACCGTACGTAGGATACGTGTTATGCATGCATGAGAAATTGATTGTTATCTGTACTTTAATAGGATGTGCTTGATTTCTGATTATTAGAGTAACTAATCTAACCGAGCAAACCAAGGTGAGTTCACACACTTTCTAAGGCATGGGATTCCCGGTGGTTTGGGAATGGGTTAAAGAACTAAAACGGAACCTACATATCCTCCTTGGGTAGGATATGTACCGCCATCCTCCATAGGTAGGATGCCAATATTAATCCTGCGTATTCTCCTTGGGTAGAATACGTACGTTCGTCCTCTTGGGTAGGACAACAACCTTAAAACTTACTAGACAAAACTCTATCATTAAGTCCCTCATTTTATATCAACTTAATCGCCAAGGCCAATGGCGAGCGGGTCATTAGTTAATAGCGCTATTAGGTTTAACAAACCTCACACCGTGCCGTTCGGACGGGCGTGTACTAATGGACTATGGCAAACTGTCAATGATGATAGACATTGACATAGGGAACAACTATTGTTCGTCAGTTGTCGATATCATAACGGTCTAGTAGTTCACATGGGGAAGCCCCCACTAAATATGGCTTAGGAAAAGAGAAATTGGTTAAACATATTTTCAACTATGGGGTAACCCCCACGGCAAGTAAGCCAACTAAACAAAAACTGTGTTTTTGAAACAACTTAAAACGAACACCCAACTGTGAACTCACTCAACTTTGTTGTTGACTCGTTGTTACATGCCTTACAGGTCGCTAGACGCTTATGGAGCTTGCACGAGGAGGAGGTCGTTGTGGGATACGGACTGTTATGTCCCGTGCTAAACATTTAATCCTTATGAACTTATTAAACTTACGTAATAGACTTTAAATTTATGAACTATGGAACTTATGTTTTGGGTTTTATCTTTAATGCTTCCACTGTTTAATATGAACTTGGTTAACTAGCTTTTGGTCACCAATTGTATTGTGGTTGGTTTTATTTACTTAATTACGTCGTTCAATATGATTGGTGGCTCGATCCTGGTCATGTCACGCCTCCAAGCGGTGATACTCCGCATGGTGGATTTTGGGGGTGTGACAGATTGGTATCAGAGCCATTGGTAATAGTGAACTTGGTTTTAAAAAGGGAAAAGCTTTTTGACAAAAACCAGACTATAACCTGTACAGTGCTCGACGATCCACAACGACGCTTTGCTCCACGTGCAAGACTCAACACTATAGGTAATATGGTTTATGTTTGTATTGCCTACCTGCTAGTTTAAGTAGCGCATTTGATCATGGTATGCTTAGTTAGCGTAATAACTATTGCTTGAAAACCCTGTGTGTTTGCTCTCTTCTGTCACTCCACACTTACGCACTTTCGCGACACCCTTCTTACCTATGTTTTCCTTCGATGTGAAGATCATGAGTGGACGCCTCAAGTTGACTCAGGATCAGCTGACGACCTTGATTAATGAACGGGTTGCTGAAGCCTTAGCAACCCAAACAGGGAGTCAACCCATGCACCCTCAAACACGCATAGGCACCCTCAAGGCATTCTTGGAGTGCAAACCTCCCACTTTCGACGGCACTGGAGGGGCAATCGGCCTTCTACACTGGATCCGAAGAATCGAATATACATTCGAAGAAAGTGAAAGCCCTGCCAGCAAACGAGTAAAGTACGCTACTGGCATGTTGCAGGGGAAAGCGTATTCTTGGTGGAACGCACAAGTTCAGATGCTCGGGTTGGCAGACGCGAATGCCACCCTCTGGAGCGACTTCAAGGATTGGATTAAGGAAGAATTCTGCCACCTGGATGACATTCTGGAACTTGAAATAGAGTATTATGGTTTAAAGATGGAAGGATTAGAGATTGAGGCGTACACAAAGAGGTCCAACGACTTGGATGCCTTATGTCCTAACATGTCACAACCCATATCTAGACGAATCAAGCTATACCTCAGAGGCTTAGTCCCGGAAATCCAAAGGTCTGTAATTGGAGCCAACCTTCCCACAATCCAGCAAGTCGTTCGTTTGGCGCACCAACTCACCGATCAGGCGGTGGAAGAGGGTAAGTTGCCCAAGTGTAACTCTTCCAATACAAATGCTCTTATTAGTCACAAGTATATTTGGGGTGATCACCAAGGTGAGGGTCCTAGCTCTATACAACAGGAACCGCACAGGAAACCCGTACAGCAGGGGCTGAACTACCAAAATCAGGGGAGATACCTAGGGAATAAACCGAGATGCCGCAAGTGCCAAAGGCACCACAGCGGGTCATGTGCGGGATCGTGTTGTCAGCGGTGCAAGAAGATGGGACATATGGCTAGAGACTGCAGGAGCCCATATCCTGCAAACCGGAACCAGCAGCAGGGTAGCAAAAAGGGGTGTTTTCGATGTGGAGCTGAAGACCACTTCAAGAGGCACTGTCCACAGTTGAATCAGAATCAGAACAACAACCAAGGAAACGGGAACAATAATGGAGGCAACAATGGAGGCAACAACGGGGGTAACAATAATGGCAATGGTGCCAGGGGGCGTGTTTTCGTGCTAGGTCAGGGTGATGCAAGGAACGATCCCAACGTGGTGATGGGTAAGTTTCTTCTGGACGACTTCTTTGTTACTGTTCTATTTGATTAGGGTGCCGATACTAGTTATGTGTCCTTAAGAGTTAGTCAAATGCTTAAGCGCACCCCCACACTTTTGACCACCAAACACATGGAAGATCTAGCAAACGGTAAAAGTTTTGAGGCCACACACATGGTTAAGGGTTGTAATCTTGTTCTTGATGATCAGACCTTTTCTATCGACCTCATTCCTATCGTTCTGGGTAGTTTCGACATTGTTATGGGATGGATTGGTTATCTCATCAGCAAGCGGAAATTCTTTGCAATGAGAAGATTGTCCGCATCCCTCGTTCTGGTAAAGAACCTCTCATGATTCATGGCGATAAGAGTGGTGCTGTTGTGGGCATCATCTCTTTCCTTAAGGCCCAGAAGTGTTTGCGAAAGGGCCACACTGCTATCCTAGCCCTCGTTTCTGATACATCCTCGGAAGAAAAGAAGATAGAAGATATACCTATTGTACGTGATTTTCCTTAGGTATTTCCTGAGGAATTCCCTGGTCTTCCGCCTCATCGTCAAGTTGAATTTCAAATCGAGCTAGCTCCTGGAGCAGCGCCCATAGCTCGAGCACCTTATCGTCTAGCTCCAACAGAACTTGAAGAATTGTCCACGCAACTACAAGAACTCTTGGAAAAGGGTTTCATACGTCCTAGCTCTTCGCCCTGGGGAGCTCCAGTGTTATTCTTGAAGAAGAAAGACGGTACCTTCAGAATGTGTATTGACTACCGCGAACTCAACAAGGTGACCGTGAAGAATCGTTATCCTCTACCACACATTGATGACTTATTCGACCAGTTGCAAGGGTCGAGTTTCTATTCCAAGATTGACCTCAGGTTAGGCTACCATCAACTGAGAGTCCGAGACGAGGATATCTCTAAAACAACATTCAGGACTCGTTATGGACATTACGAGTTTCTAGTCATGCCTTTCGGATTGACGAATGCACCTGCAGTCTTCATGGATCTCATGAACCGAGTGTGCAAGCCTTACGTGGATAAGTTTGTCATTGTATTCATCGACGATATCCTGATCTATTCGAAGAGTCAGGAAGAACACGAGCAACACCTGAGGCTTATTTTGGAACTTCTTCGAACAGAGCAGTTGTATGCCAAATTTTCGAAAAGTGACTTCTGGCTTCGCGAAGTCCATTTTCTAGGCCACGTGGTAAACAAGGATGGGATTCATGTGGATCCATCCAAGGTAGACTCAATCAAGAACTGGCCTACACCCCGTACACCAACAGAAATCCGCCAATTCTTGGGTTTAGCAGGCTACTACAGAAGATTCATCAAGGATTTCTCTAAGATTGCGCAACCTCTCACCTCACTGACTCAAAAAGGTGTCACCTATCGTTGGGGTGACGCACAGGAATCCGCATTCCAGCACTTAAAGGATAGACTTTTTAGCGCGCCTATCCTCTCATTGCCTGAAGGCACAGATGATTTTGTGGTTTATTGCGACGCTTCCATCCAAGGACTTGGTTGCATATTGATGCAACGTGACAAGGTCATTGCCTACGCATCACGCCAACTTAAGGTTCACGAAAGGAACTACACTACGCACGACTTGGAGCTGGGAGCAGTTGTTTTCGCACTTAAGATATGGAGACATTACCTGTACGGTACCAAGTGCACCATTTACACCGATCACAGGAGTCTCGAGCATATCTTCAAGCAAAAGGAATTAAACATGCGACAACGTCGATGGGTCGAGCTCTTAAATGATTACGAATGCGCGATCAAGTACCATCCGGGCAAAGCCAATGTTGTGGCCAACACCCTCAGTCGAAAGGATACTATACCTAAGCGTGTACGTGCGTTACAGCTTACCATTCATTCTAGCCTTCCCGCTCAAATTCGTGATGCTCAGGTCGAAGCATTGAAAGCAGAGAACATCAGGGCTGAGTCCTTACGAGGGTCAAGAAAACGGTTAGAACAAAAGGAAGACGGTGCTTACTACGTAACAGGGGGCATCTCGGTTCCACTTTATGGAAGCTCACGTGAGCTTGCGATGGATGAGGCACACAAGTCTCGTTATTCAGTACATCCAGGTTCGGATAAGATGTACCATGATCTCAAGACTACATACTGGTGGCCTAGCATGAAAGCCCACACAGCAACCTACGTCAGTAAATGTTTGACTTGTGCGAGAGTCAAGGTCGAGTACCAGAAACCATCAGGCCTACTTCAACAACCAGAGATACCTAAATGAAAATGGGAGCAAATTTCCATGGATTTCGTTACTGGCCTGCCTAGATCTCAACGCGGAAATGATACCATTTGGGTGATCGTGGATCGACTGACCAAGTCTGCACATTCCCTGGCTATCAAGGGAATGGATAAGTTTTCTACTCTAGCAGACATCTACCTAAAGGAAGTAATATCAAGGCACGGAGTGCCAACCTCCATCATTTCTGATCGTGACTCACGTTTTACATCTGAATTGTGGCAAGCTATGCACAAGTCCTTTGGCTCTCGATTAGACATGAGCACGGCATATCATCCACAGACGGATGGGCAATCTGAACGCACCATCCAAACCCTTGAAGACATGCTTAGGGCATGTGTAATCGACTTTGGTGATGGCTGGCAGAAACACCTCCCGTTAGGGGAGTTTTCGTATAACAACAGTTACCACACCAGTTTCCAGGCCGCTCCGTTTAAGGCATTGTACGGACGTAAATGCTGATCACCTCTTTGTTGGGCAGAAGTTGGTGACAGCCAAATCACAGGCCCAGAACTTGTAGTAGATACGACTGTGAAGATTGCTCAGATACGACGACGAATGGCGGCAGCTCGTGACCGTCAGAAAAGCTACGCTGATAAGCGCAGGAAACCACTCGAGTTCCAGGTTGGGGATCGGGTGCTACTCAAAGTCTCACCTTGGAAAGGTGTAGTTCGTTTTGGCAAACGAGGCAAACTCAACCCGCGATATGTTGGACCGTTTGAAATCATTGAGAAAATTTGGCAAAGTCGCCTTCAAGCTGAATCTACCTGCAGAACTCAGCGGAGTTCACAACGTATTCCAGTGTCGAATATGAAGAAGTGTCTGTCAGATGAGACCCTCATAGTTCCTCTCAAGGAGCTCACTATCGACGATCAGCTGCGATCCGTCGAGGAACCATTACAGATTACTGATCGAGATGTTAAGGTTCACAAGCGTACCAAAATACCTCTTGTTCGAGTTCGTTGGAACTCCCGTCGTGGCCCAGAGTATACCTGGGAACGAGAAGACCAAATGAAACTCAAGTGTCCCCAGTTGTTTAAGAAAAGTGCAACCACTACTGAGGCTGAAGCTACTGCAGAATTTCGGGACAAAATTCCAAACCAACGGGGGGATGATGTGACACCCCAGGAAAACCAGGAAACCATGCAACTTAACTAGCTTCCTCAGTAACCTCGCGCTAAATTTCAGGACGAAATTCTCTTATCAGGGGGAGAATGTGACAACCCTCATAATTACATGTATCCGTACGATTAATTAATGTTAATTAAAGTGCTTGTGCTGAATTACTTTACTGCTTCCTGATTACTGTGTCATACTTACATGTGCTTTTTAACATACAAGTCTTGTGCAGAAAATTGACTAAATGGTCATGTATGCTTCCCTAAGTGTTGGGAATTAAAAGTGTTACAAAAAAAAAAGATATATATAGGACACTATATGGAATAACTTAGCACTTTATCGAAACGGTATCTAACCGAACAACCGGACATTACCCGGAACACTAAAATATTGCAAGAAACATTGTTTTTATTTTTCTAAGCTAGTTATGGTCCCCGAGCACTATAACACACTACATGAAACATGTAACACACTAAACACTAAACTTACCACTTTAACCTTCCACTAAATCACACCTTACCATTTGAATTTGAATTTTAACCCCCCCCCCCCCCCTTGTAACCGTCCCCAAGCATGGCCCCACTCCAAGATCTACTTAATCTTCTAATATCTTCCTAAATCTTCACATGGGGATTTGGATGATCTTGTATGTACTTTGTGAAACATGGTGACCATTGGTTAATACAATTTGTGGATATAAGAACCATCATCACCTCCACTCCACTCAACTTCTTCTTTCCCTCTACAAAAAAAGCTACGGCCGAACATACTCTCCCCACACTCACCACTTTTCATTTTTCATCCATTCATCCCAAGTGCAATACAAGGTGATTAACGAAGTTTGGTGAGCTCGGATCTTGAAGGACCTCTACCACAAGCTTTTATCCACTTATTTTCTCTAGTGATTCTTCCCTAGCTTAAAAGCTAGTAGTAAGCTTCTTTGATCCTTATTTACTTCATGTTTATGGTGGTTAATAGTTATATTATGATGAAATCTCAAGAACACTAAAAGATCATAAACAAAAGTCTTGAACATAAAGCTAACATGATGATCAAATAAGATGAAATCTTGATGAAAGAGAGTTGTTTTGTTATGTAGTTGATTTCTTGTTGCTTGCTTGATGATTACTAGTAATATGATGTTGAACATCATGGTTGAACTTGTTAAAGTATGATTAAAAATATGGCTTAACAAGTTAGAGCTGATTATGTGCTTTTATAAAATAATCATCTTCATATTTAAAACATGAACTTGATAATAAAAATGATTTTCTTACAAAGTAATAAACCTAGTGAACTAGTAAACTGTAAACCCAATACTTGTGAATGATTTTCCTAAATAAACCAAGTTTAAAGGATGATTTTTAGAAGAACATGGTTTTTATTAAACCTACACTATTTTTAAATAACAACATAAGTGTAAAAATACTCTTAACACAAGAAGATGTTATAAGTAAACATTTTTGTAAATTATATTTACAAGTTGTGAACATCTAAAAATCCCGAGAATGACGTTTTAACGAAAGTAAACACACTTTGGAGGGTAACTAAACCCAATAAACGCCATACCAAGTTACTACGCATTTTTACGAAACATCAAGTTCATGTTGGTTTGTAAATAGAATAGTTTGCTCTTGGTAAATTGACGTTGATTGTTGAATGATTTTTGGAAAAGAAAATGATATGCTTAGTAGCATGGACACCTCCGTTCACAAAGGAAACTCTGGCGAAATTTTCTAAAAATTCCAACACTTAGAAAATATTTTTCTAAACAAGCGTTACAAGTATATTTTATAACTTGTGTTTCAAATATAAACTTCGCCATAATTTTTGTAACAAAATACAAAGTGTCGGAGGTTGGTTTTTGTAAATAAAAATGGATAAATATATATTTAGAATATATATCTTATACTAGAACACTTGTGTGGATACTTGTTTATTTTGTGAGATAGTTATATTATTTTAGGGTAAAATATTGTTACTTAACAAAGTACCTTGACATTTGAATTGTGCGGTATGTGATAGAAGTAATGAGTAGATAAACCGTACGTAGGATACGTGTTATGCATGCATGAGAAATTGATTGTTATCTGTACTTTAATAGGATGTGCTTGATTTCTGATTATTAG
The DNA here is from genome assembly GCA_030545235.1 of Helianthus tuberosus. Taxonomy (NCBI): domain Eukaryota; kingdom Viridiplantae; phylum Streptophyta; class Magnoliopsida; order Asterales; family Asteraceae; genus Helianthus; species Helianthus tuberosus. The sequence goes on along the minus strand of CM060387.1, from coordinate 132,011,311 downwards.
AGTAACTAATCTAACCGAGCAAACCAAGGTGAGTTCACACACTTTCTAAGGCATGGGATTCCCGGTGGTTTGGGAATGGGTTAAAGAACTAAAACGGAACCTACATATCCTCCTTGGGTAGGATATGTACCGCCATCCTCCATAGGTAGGATGCCAATATTAATCCTGCGTATTCTCCTTGGGTAGAATACGTACGTTCATCCTCCTTGGGTAGGACAACAACCTTAAAACTTACTAGACAAAACTCTATCATTAAGTCCCTCATTTTATATCGACTTAATCGCCAATGCCAATGGCGAGCGAGTCATTAGTTAATAGCGCTATTAGGTTTAACAAACCTCACACCGTGCCGTTCGGACGGGCGTGTACTAATGGACTATGGCAAACTGTCAATGATGATAGACATTGACGTAGGGAACAACTATTGTTCGTCAGTTGTCGATATGATAACGGTCTAGTAGTTCACATGGGGAAGCCCCCACTAAATATGGCTTGGGAAAAGAGAAATTGGTTAAACATATTTTCAACTATGGGGTAACCCCCACGGCAAGTAAGCCAACTAAACAAAAACTGTGTTTTTGAAACAACTTAAAACGAACACCCAACTGTGAACTCACTCAACTTTGTTGTTGACTCGTTGTTACATGCCTTACAGGTCGCTAGATGCTTATGGAGCTTGCACGAGGAGGAGGTCGTTGTGGGATACGGACTGTTATGTCCCGTGCTAAATATTTAATCCTTATGAACTTATTACACTTACGTAATGGACTTTAAATTTATGAACTATGGAACTTATGTTTTGGGTTTTATCTTTAATGCTTCCGCTGTTTAATATGAACTTGGTTAACTAGCTTTTGGTCACCAATTGTATTGTGGTTGGTTTTATTTACTTAATTACGTCGTTCAATATGATTGGTGGCTCGATCCTGGTCATGTCACGCCTCCAAGCGGTGATACTCCGCATGGTGGATTTTGGGGGTGTGACATCGCAAACCAAAACGCTAACTAATTGTAGACAAACTAAGAACTCTCGTGCGCTACACTCGACGCTTATGATACTCGCTGAACTACCCGCTATCGCAACTTGCTATCTCTCGCAATTCTCGAACGCGCTACGCAGCTTTGAAAGATAGGTGAATACGTGCAATAATTACGTGTAAAATATAGGTGAATATGTGCAAAATATGTGTTTACGTGGATTATGTGCTCCTACATGCTTATGTGATTATGTGCCTACGTGACTATGTGCCTATGTGTTTGATGTATTCCTGATGCTTTACCTAATAATAATAGTGAGTATGATTGGTTAAACGCTAAACTTTTCAAACCCGGTATAATCGAATCTCGTCTAAATCCTATGACGATGTCTGCTGCAGACAATGTCGTCATTTGGATCACACACTTCACGCGCAGCTCGACGCAACCATGCTGACAAGCGCATCGCTTCACTGGTAGCCAAGGAAATGGCTAAGGTCATACCACAGATCGTCAATGAGATCAACGATCTCAGCAGCAAGTCCTCTATTGAATCAAAGAGCGACTCTCTGAAAGCGCCTTTCAGCGTTAAGAAATTCAAGGCCTGCGGTCCTGCTAACTTCACGGGTGAAGATGGACCCAACGTTATGTTCCAGTGGTTTAACTCAACTGAAGTCACCTTCAGGCAAAGCGGATGCCTAGAAAATCTGCGAACTGTTAATGCTACTGGAGTTTTTCAGTCCAGGGCTCTGGACTGGTGGACTGATGAGCGCAACAGGCGTGGTAATGATTTAGCTTATGGTCTTTCGTGGGAAGAACTCAGAGAGCTCATGATGAAGGAGTTCTGCCCTCCTCATGAAGTGCAAAAGTTGGAGAATGAATTCTGGCATATCAAACAAGATGGAGGTGACAACGCTGGTCTCATTGCTCACTTCAAACAACTCAGCATTATCTGTCCTAGCCAGGTGGCAACACCTGATATGACGATCAAGAAGTACATTCGCGCTCTACCAGACTGTGTAGCTGAATTTGTTTAGGAAGCTAAACCTGCTACCATTGAGGAGACTTACCAACTCGCAGCTGAGATCAACGATAAGCGAGTCTTAGCTGGGTATTTCAAAACCTCAACCAAGAGCCTCAACCAAGTCACTGCTACTCCCGCTACTGACACTGCAGCATCACAAGTTTCAAAGGCTTCACGCAGGAATCGCAAGCGCAAGGGTAACAACAACAACAACAACAACAAGAACTATGCTACTACTGTCGCACCTCTCAATACTATCCCCGTACAACCCAGCAACCAGAACCGCCAAGTGACAGCACCTGTTACCAACGCACCACCTGCTAAGCGTGCGTATACTGGTGTTCATCCTCTCTGCCCTACCTGCACCTACCATCACCCTGCAGGGGTGAACTGTCGTTTCTGTGCCAACTGCAACATTTATGGGCACTTTACTGCTCATTGCCGTTCAGGCCCACGTCAACAAGCTCAAGCTCCTCCAGCACCCTCAACTCAGCCCCTCGCTATTCAGGGTAACCAAGCAGCTCCTGCGCCCGCTGCTCATGCGCGAGCCTGCTACACTTTTGGTGACCCGAATCACTTTGCTAACGTCTGCCCGAATCGAGTTGTGAAACAAGAACCACCGCAGCAACAACAGCAACAGCAGCAGCAGCAACAGCAACCACAGCATGCAGCCCGCGGAAGAACTTTCAACATCAATGTCCGCCAGGCTCAGACTGAAAACAATGTTGTTAATGGTACATTTCTCGTTAACGGTATTTATGCTTCGTGTTTATTTGATACTGGAGCCGATAACTATTCTGTGTCGTTTGAATTCGAGAAGCTCCTAAACCATGAACACGCTAACCTCCCAATGACGTAGAAATTGCCACCGGAAGAACCGTCACTGTTAGTTCTGTTCTCCGTGATTGTACTCTTGAACTCAACAATCACGTTCTCCCGATCGAACTTATTCCGATGCAACTTGGTAGTTTCGATATCCTAGTAGGCATGGACTTTTTCTTGAAAATCGTGCTGAAGTTGTTTGTTTCGAAAAGATGATTCGTTTCTCTCTTCCTAATGGCGACCAACTCTGTGTTTATGGCGAAGTATCCTCGAAAGAATTGAATCTTATGTCGTGCATTCAAGCAAGCAAGTATCTCCGAAAGGAATACATGGCTTTCTTGGCTCACATCGTAGTAGCGGAGAAGGAAAAGAAGCCGATGGAAATGGTACTTGTGGTTCGTGATTTTCCTAATGTCTTTCCTACGACTTACCCGGTCTACCCCCAACTCGTGATATTGATTTTCGTATCGACCTTATTCCTAGAGCTAACCCTGTTGCTAAAGCCCCTTATCGACTCGCACCGTCCGAAATGCATGAACTTTCTAGTCAACTCCAGGAACTACTTGATAAAGGCTTCATACACCCTAGCACATCTCCATGGGGTGCACCTGTCCTTTTCGTGAAAAAGAAGGATGTATCGTTCTGAATGTGCATCGATTAAAGGGAACTCAACAAGCTTACTATCAAGAATCGCTATCCTCTACCCCGAATCGACGATTTATTTGATCAATTGCAAGGCGCTACGTGTTTCTTTAAGATCGATCTACGCTCTGGTTATCATCAACTACGAATTCAGGAGGAAGATATCCCTAAAACTGCTTTTCAAACTCGCTATGGCCGTTATGAATTTGTCGTTATGCCCTTTGGTCTTACCAATGCACCCGCGGTCTTCATGGATCTGATGAACCGTGTGTGTAAACCCTTTCTCGACCGCTTCGTCATTGTGTTTATCGATGATATCCTTATCTATTCGAAGTCGAAAGCCGAACATGCGCAACATCTTCGTTTGGTTCTCAAGCTTCTCCAAGGGAATTGCCTCTATGCCAAGTTCTCTAAGTGTGAATTTTGGCTCAAGGAGGTTCAATTCCTCGGTCACATCATCAATAGTCAAGGTATTCACGTCGATCCCACTAAGATTGAAGCAGTTAAGAGTTGGATTACACCGAAAACCCCGTCCGAAGTTCGTTCTTTTCTCGGATTGGCGGGTTATTACCGTCGATTTATCGCTGATTTCTCTAAAATCGTTGTTCCTCTCACCTCTCTAGCGCATAAAGACAAGACTTTTGTTTGGGGAACCGAACAAGAGGATGCCTTTCAAACTCTTAAGCGTATGCTTTGCAACCCTCCCATACTCGCGCTACCTGATGGAAACGACGACTTTGTTGTTTATTGCGATGCCTCTAACCTAGGTCTTGGCTGTGTGCTTATGCAACGAGACAAGGTTATCGCATACGCGTCTCGCCAGCTCAAAGTCCACGAGAAAAACTACACAACCCACGATCTCGAATCGGTGTAGTTGTTTTTGCGTTAAAGATTTGGCGACACTACCTTTATGGTACTAAGTGTATGGTCTTCACCGACCATAAGAGCCTACAACACATCTTGAACCAGAAAGAGCTGAATTTGCGCCAACGCAGATGGGTTGAACTTCTGAACGACTACGACTGTGAGATACGCTACCACCCAGGTAAAGCAAACGTCGTTGCGACGCTCTTAGCCGACGAAGCTATTTACATAGTGTTCGTAATGTTCAAGCCCAACACGACCTCGAAGCTCTCATTCGCGATGCTCAACACGCTTGTTTTCTCGAGAACACCTTAAAGGAAGAACGAATCCTTGGAACCGAAAACCAACTAGTGAATAAACCGAATCGTATCTTTCGCTATGTCGACCACATTTGGATACCTAGTCGCAATAATCTCTGAGAGATTTTGCTGGCTGAAACCCACAAGTCCCGATATTCCATTCATCCAGGAGCCGACAAGATGTACCAGGACCTCCGTGCCAGGTATTGGTGGCCAGGAATGAAGAAGGATATCGCTCTCTATGTTCTGAAATGCCTAACTTGCTCGACAGTTAAGGCTGAACATCAACGACCCTCTGGCTTACTCGAACAACCCGAAATCCCTATGTGGAAATGGGAGAGTATAGTTATGGATTTTATTACGAAACTCCCTCGCACGCCATCAGGTCACGATAGCATTTGGGTTATCGTTGATCGTCTTACGAAATCCGCGCACTTTTTACCAATTGGCATGAATCTATACCGATGAAGTCATTTGTCGACATGGGATACCTCATGACATCATCTATGACCGCGATGGTCGATTCACCTCGCGCCTTTGAAAGACTTTTCAATCCGCCCTCGGTACGACTCTAAATCTCAGTACCGCATTCCATCCCAGACCGACGGTCAGACTAAACGTACGATTCGCACCCTTGAAGACATGCTTCGTTCGTGCGTTATAGATTTTGATGGTAATTGGGATTCGCACTTACCTTTAGTAGAATTCTCGTACAACAATAGTTATCAAGCTAGTATTCAAATGGCACCCTTTGAGGTACTATATGAAAGAAAATGTCGATTACCTATTGTATGGCACAAGATCGGAGACGCGTAAATTACCGGTCCTGATTTATTACAAGAAACAACTGACAAGATCCTCCAGATACGAGACAATCTCTTGAAAGCTCGGAGTCGTCAAAAGAGTTACGCCGATAAACGCCGCAAGCCCCTTGAGTTTGAAGTTGGTGATCACGTACTCCTAAAGGTTTCACCTTGGAAGGGGTGATCCGATTCCGCAAGAAAGGAAAGCTAGCGTCACGATACGTGGGACCCTTTAAGATTCTGGAAAGAATTGGCAAAGTGGCATACCGACTCGAATTACCTGAGGAACTCAGTAGCGTACACCCGACCTTCCACGTCTCGAACCTCAAGAAGTGCCTAGCCGAAGAAAACCTGCATGTCCCTCTCGAGGATTTGCAAGTGAACGAAACTCTGCACTTTGGGGAAAAGCCAGTAGAAATCATGGACCGAGAGACCAAGAAACTCCAACGCTCTCGCATTCCTATAGTGAAGGTTCGCTGGGAAGGCAAACGCGGCGCCGAGTTCACTTGGGAACTCAAAATTGATATGAAAGCTAAATATCCACATCTCTTTGTTACGCCTGCGCCTTAATTTCGGGACGAAATTCCCTAAAGTAGGGGAGGCTGTAACAACCCGACTTTTCGGGTCATTACTTGTATCTGTCATTTCTTGCTAAATTGCTTGTACTCTCGAGATTCCGATTATCGCAAAAAGGGTTTAAACTATATTTTACAACGCATTTTAACGTTTATTTAAAACGCAGTAATCGCATTTAACGCAGTTTACAACGCATACTATTTACAATCATTTAAACACATTTTATCGCTTGATTAAACTAAACACTATCGCAACGCAAACTCAAAACGCAGATTTATTTTATGCAACTACTTGTGTTTGTGTGATTATTTGTTTAATGTTATGTGGATATCTCAACGCAACGCTTACACGCTCAACGCTTACTCGCAACTCGCTTAAACACAACGCAACGCTTAACACACGAAACGAAAGTTGGAAAACTAACTCGCACAACTCGGCTGATCGAATGGACACCCGATCGAATGGACATCCGCTCGGAGGATGGCCATCCGATCGAAATCGAAAGGCCATCCGACCGAGCACACCTCGCGTCTCCCACCGCCTTAACTCTCCTCTCACCCTATAAATACTGCCCGTACACGTCCTTTCACTGATTTGTCGTCTCCATCCGACCACTTGCACTCAAGTCACTCTCAGTCACTTTTCATCACGAATCAAGGCTATTTCATAAGTATTTCTCCTCAAATATTGTACAATCATCATCATTACACACTTCTCCATCATCTTCTCCATCAAAATCACACATTTTCTTCTCGGAATCTCCTGACTTGGACTCCTTGAAGGTGGTTCTCACTCAGTTGCATATGCAAACTGTTGTGTGACATCATCTCATCAAGATTGGTTCAGATCTAAAGGATTTCCACAATTTTAACTGAAATCTCAACAAGATATTAACACTTTTCAACTGTTTTCAAACTTTTCTTCAACATTCTACGCAAAATCGATGGAATCCAGACTCATTCAGACTCTCTACTCACTCCTTAGTGAGAGCCGGCTTGAAAACGGATTTCCCACCGAAGAGATGACCGATTAACGGGTTGAACATGAAACTTCGTTAAGAACAGTGAATCTGATCGAATGGGGTGATTCTCGTCCGATCTAATGAGCTGGACCTTGGTGTGTTTCTGTTGTTTGACATGTCGTCATGCCATCTCCATTAACTCCGTTAAACTTCAAACTTTTTAACTTAGAAAATTTTACATAAAAGATTGCCCACTCACTCGAAGCCATCCGTTCGAATGGCCATCCGCTCGGATGACCATCCGTCCGGATGACCATCCGATCGAATGGATACTCATCCGATCGGATCACCATTCGATACTTAACTCATTCGACACTCTGTTTACACGCTGTTCAACGCTTACGCTACTGTTCTATGCTCAGGCTAATCTCCCACGCGCTCCCTTCAATCCAAGTCTGTGTTTACTAGCTAAACACGAACTGTGAGTATACTCGAACCCATTTTCTTTTAACGCACTTTTGGGTGTTACATACGTTCTCTATCAAAACACAACAACAAACAACGCAAACACTTAATGAATGCTAACCGCTCCCGCATGTTATACGCGATCTATGAATGCTTATTACTATGCTTATATAGTGTTACACTATACCGCCTCTAGCAACGATAGTACTATAGTTTGGATTCAGCACCTGTCGTGGACAGGGGTTGCTAGGGATCACATCTCTTTACTTCACGTGTTCGCTGAACATGTGTCACACATGCTCTACAACGCAGTCTCGTGGTTAAGTGTGAACATAGTTAGATAGTTACATGCTTCACTTGTTACGTGATACATGTTGGTTATGCGTAAACGTTTTCTCTACTATGTGCTACTCAAACTTGTGTACTCACCTTTACATTTTATGTATTGACTTTATTTTAATGTATGTGACAGGTTGATAGGATGCTATGCTTGCTATGCTATGACGAATCGAGATAGGTAGTCTAGAAACTACACCAATAGAAATCTAGGTTTTCGGACTTGTTTTGTTCGAGAGAAACTCGTTATCTGTAATAATTACTTGTTGACTATTTGTTGATTGGTATGGGACAATTAACCTTTAAAATATTGGTAACAATTCGTTGTTATGGATCTCTTGAGCAATCTGGTTCGCCTAGTGCCACGCTCCGATGTTTCCGCCATCGATTGGGGTGTGACAAAAACCGAAATACGAACTGTTCGGACGAGTGACTGTTGGATCGATGACGAATATCAAGATTGCACTTGATTCAAGAAGTAGAAGATAGAAAGATGTAGAAGAAACTCATTCATTTCATTACAATCAACACAGATTACATATCAAACGAGTATACATCAACTTCTACAAGCTGGTTTAGATCACTAAGATCTAAACCTGGCTTTCTCTCACTAACACATAGTCTCCCTCTCTAGAATGTGCACACACCTTTGAAGGATTACAAGAGTTTGTGAGAGTTGCCCTAATCTACCCTATCAACACATATATATAGACTAGGGACTAAACCCGGATAAAACATATTGTCCAGACACTACAAACTCGGACCACTAAGTCCTGACATGAACCTTATCTGAATTTATACACAAATTCGGACTAAACATTACATTCTAAACAAACTCGGACATGATATACCTAGTCCGAATTTAATATATAATTTCAGACATACATATCAACATTTTACAAACTCGGACAATCATCCCTAGTCCGAATTTAATAGATAAATTCGGACAACTCCATTGAACCTTTGACTTCTTTGATTAAAGCATTAAACATGTTCCATTGCTTCGGTAAGCAATTAAGGAACTTTTCCACCTTCTCAAATTCAGTATACAACCTTGGTTGACTCCGATCGAACTCACTTAATAGATTATAGAATCTGTTGATCAAGTCATCTAAAGATTCATTTTTCATGGCTTTAAACACTACAAACCGTGTCTTGAGTCGATCAAGTCATCTTTTCTTATACAGATCATTCCTTTCATATCTATCACTTAAACTATCCCACATCTCCTTTGAAGAGTTTTTATTGCTAAACGTGTGAAGTATTGATTGTGGTAAAGACATTGTGATCAATTACATAGCTTTTTCTTCACATTCGTATACTTTTTATGTTCGTCAGCTAAGGCCATGTAAGTTGCAATTGTTAAACTTTTGATAGGTCGTTCTCCATGACTTGATGTCATGCACAACCACATTTTTAAGTCTTTAGCTTTGATGTACCTCTCAAAACGACATTTCCATTCTGGATAGTCTAGTTCATTTAACAACACCGGAGGTTTATCGCTGCTTCAAACTTCATTTTTGTGTTTTATATTTTGAACCACGGTGGTTAGATTGTTTTCCATGTTCACAAATTTTAGTAATAGTAGGTTTTGGTTTTAGAAGCAGTTAACACTTTCCAAAAATCTCTCAAGTCCGGAAAGAAACAAAGACTTACTAAAAATCCGGATCAGAAGCATGATGAACAAACTCGGAAGAAGCCTAAACCAACTAAACAAATTCAGACTACAAATAACAAACCAATAAATTTAAATTCGAACAAGAATAGATACCACAAATTCGGACTCGGAAGGATTGCAACAAATCGGACTGAGAAAACTCTAACAAATTCGGATGGAACAAAATCAGCAAATTCGAACAAAAACAAAGGATTCCAAATTCGGACAAGGATGAATTTCCAAGTTTAGACTGGATAAGTTCACCAAATTCGGACACTGTAAACTCGGTCTGAAACTCTAGAGTGTCTAAATTTGGATCAGTATCAAAGTAATCAGCTTCCGAATTTATTTCCCAAGCGTGACGTCACACTAGGTCATCAATAAATACGGAAGTAACAAATACGGACAAATGTGCAAAATGGGACTGGGTAAAAATCCAAAAATAGATCTGATGATTGCTTACCTCAGCAATCTTCTTCATCTTTTCAACAAAAACCCAGAGAATTTGCAGAAACTTTTAGATCTGACACTCTCTGAACATAATCCAAACAATCAAATCAAAGACAAACACTCAATACTAAAAACTAATCACCATCCATCATGAAAAATCAAGAAATAGATGAAGAAACCATGAAAATCATAAGAAAAAGATGCGAAACCCTAGAAAATAGAAAACCCTCTAGAACAAACAAAACCGATCAAAAATCTAACCTCCAACACGAAACCTACAACGGTAAGAGCACTCTCTATACAGAGCCTACTCTGATACCACCTGAAAGTCCCCGAGACCCCCTGGATCAATGACAAACAACATCCACTGCCCTCGAACAAGACGTGAAACATTAAAATATGAACAAGATAGAAAGATGTAGAAGATGAATCTCTTTATTATTGAAACAATCATCACAGATTTACAAACCGAAAGAGTATGCATCTTCTACAAGCTGGTTTAGATCACTAAGATCTAAACCTAGCTTTCTCTCACTAACACATAGTCTCCATCTCCAGAATGGTGCACACACCTTTGAAGGATTACAAGAGTTTGAGAGAGTTGCCCTAATCTACTCTATCAACACATATATATATAGACTAGGGACTAAACCCGGACAAAACATATTGTCCGGACACTACAAACTCGGACCACTAAATCCTGACATGAACCTTATCCGAATTTATACACAAATTCGGATTAAACATTACATTCCAAACAAACTCGGACATGATATACCTAGTCCGAATTTAATATATAAATTCAGACATACATATCAACATTTAACAAACTTGGAGAATCATCCATAGTCCGAAGTTAACAGATAAATTCGGATAACTCCATTGAACCTTTGACTTTATTGACTGGACCCTTGACTTTGTTAATCAGAACTGATAAAGCACAGTTACCCGACAAGAACTGCACTTACACTAACCATATATATATACACACGCATATTATGACAAAAAATTAATAAATAACCAAAATAATTCATAATGAAACAAAATAATAAACAAAAAATCATTAAAAAACAAACAAATGGCTCAATTGGTTCACCCTGCTTGGGAGATATTCACCATAGCAGAAAAAAACGTTGAGACACTCAGGGCATTGTTCCTGTGTGCTCTGTTTAGCCCCAAGCCCTTCAAGGAGTCCGTTGATCCCTGTAACGGACTATGGCTACTCGATGTAGTGGGTAAGGGGCGTTTTTTTGTTTATTATTATTGTTTTTACTGTAATTCTTTAAAAAGGCATCAATCGTCATCATCCTCCATTCAACCTACAAATGCCCCACGCCTGTAAGAATCTCTAAGTCTCATGCCAAGAAAAAAAGTGGTCGGGGTGGTGTAGGAGACGTGGAGGGACTCCCCATCACGAGTAGACTAAGGGATCCAGCTATGTAAGCATAGAGCCTTATAGTTTGGAGGTGAGTGAATTTGAGGTTACCTCTTCAGAATCGGCTAAAACAATATTATGAAATGGTCTTTATTACAGTAGCTTCAGTTATATTCATTATATATAGTGGGGAACTCGCGTGTTGCTGCGGGACGGACGACAATTTGCTCTTCTTTTAGTTGAAATAGTTCACAACTTACTACTAGGGACTTGCACAAACTAAAAAGAAGTAAAACAAATCATGAAAACTCTCAAAAACATCAATCTATTCTAACAATTTTGTTGTTGTGATATGAGTGACAACATGATCTCAATTTATACATCATTTGTGACGGCGACATATGCTTACCTAGCTCTTCGGTTATATTATTCTAACTATCATATTTTTTTAATGAAACTCCTTCAACAATTCAACCTCTTCTAATGTGCAAGACTGGGCTTTACTCCTGTCAAACAAAATAAATAGAATTAAAAAGAAGTATGCAACTTCAATCTTAACCTTTTAGGATTTGGCCACTTTTGTTTTTCAAAACATAAAACAACAACAAATTAATTTTAAAGTTGTATAGTTTTAAAAGTCAAATCCCAACTTCATTTTTAGTTTGTTGGCTCTTTGATATATTTCTAAATTAGTTTATGTAAACTAAAGTATTAGGTTATATACATGTTTATCCATCCAAGCAAGGGGCAGAATTGGAAGAACATAAAAAGTATGTGAATTGATGTAGATTTATTCTTGACCTTTGACATATCATCTTAAAAATTTGTGCAAATTACCATATGAGTAAAAACCTAGTTTCTTTAATAAGGCAGTATAGATATGTTGCAAGTCAACTTTATTCATGAAGGTATTACTTTCAATTTTTTTTTTTTTTTGGAATGTGACTTTCTATGTACTGGACCTATTGGTCACCGGGTTCATGTCGAAGACAATCCCCCATCAGCCCCACACTCTCGGACGCGATGTTCGATCGGGCCCCGGCCGCCGCGCAAGCTGACTTCTGCCCGGAAACCATACTGCCCCCACACGAGAGACTCGCTGGGGTAACAGCTGGGTAAAACCGGGTTGCCCTCAAGACCGCACCATGCCTCGGTAGGATACGATCTATCATTGGGACGTCCCACCCCCCGTATGCAACATCCGGGAGTCGAACCGGCGACCTCCAAGGAGGAAGCCGGCCCAACCCAAACCACATGGGGATTGCCAAGTGAGCTAGGGGGCGGGATACTTTCAATTTTATTTAAGAATAAACTGCCATTTTGGTCCCTGTGGTTTGGCCAGTTTTGCCACTTTAGTCCAAATCTCAAACTTATTACATCTGGGTCCCTGTGGTTTGCATTTTGTTGCCATTTTAGTCCAAATTTCAAAAACCCCATTTTTTTGACTGTTACAACCTCCTATTTTGTCCTTTAGTGCAGGGGCATTTTGGTCATTTTGCTTTTTATTTACATTTTCTTTATTAACATCATCCATAAATAAATAAATCATAATCATCATCATCATCCCCAAATAACTGACTCTCTCTCTTCTCTCTCTAAATCGATCAGATCAGATCCACGATGCTCTCTAAATCGATCAGATCCAGATCCACCATCGTCATCGTCATCTCCGGCGTCGTCCCTACCGAAACTCAGATCCACCATCGTGATGACGTGTCGTTTGTTGATTTATGCAAGGTTACTTGAATCTGTGTTGGATTGGTTTTTGTTACTTGAATCTGGTGGTTACTTGAATCTGTGCTTTTTAATCATTAACTTGAACCCCCTGCATCTGCTATGATTTATCCTCGACCCGATGAGTTGCAGGTGGTTTTTGTTTTTGTTTTTGCTGCATCCGCATCTCCCAACTTTGTTACTTGAATCTGTGCTGCATCTCTGTGAATCTCTGTGATCTCGGTGATCAGAGTCATCGCTTCTATGGCGGTGGTGGTGATGGTGGTGGTTATTGTTGTTGTTGTTCTGGCAGTGGTTATTGCTGTTGTTGTTCTGGCAGTGGCATTATTATTTATTAAGTTTGTTTCAAGGCTATGATGATCAGAGTATCAGAGTATTCTGGTGGTGGTTATGATTTTTTTTTAGTAAACTGCGAGGCTGTGATGATTTCACCTAATCCGAGTCAAAATTGGGTCAACATTTGAGATTTTCCACAGCTTGGCGTGGCAGCATCGGAGGAGGGCAAGTGCGCTTGCAACCTCTGTTTGCAGCCATGGCGGTTTTGATTTGTTGTTGGAGCCTCGTTTCTTTTTACAAATCGGTTTTTGATTTTCTTGAAGATGATGTTCTTGATTTTCTGGATTTTCTGGGTTTTGATGATGATGTTTGATGATGTTCTTGAAGATACAGATCTGAGCCTCGTTTCTTTTTACAAATCGGTTTTGTTTTTGTGATGGTTTATGGTTTTGTTCTGGGTTCTTGATTTTCTTGAAGATGGTGTTCTTGATTTTCTGGGTTTTGATGATGAAGTTTGACGATGTTCTTGATTTTCTGGGTTTTGATGATGTTCTTGAAGATAGATGTTATTAATTACTGAAATGTTATAATAAATTAACATGGACCAAAATGCCCCTGCACTACAGGACAAAATAGGAGGTTGCAACAGTAAAAAAAATAGGGTTTTTGGATTTTGGACTAAAATGGCAACAAAATGCAAATCACAGGGACCCAGATGTAATAAGTTTGAGATTTGGACTAAAGTGGCAAAACTGGCCAAACCACAAGGACCAAAATGGCAGTTTACTCTTTATTTAATGTTATACTTTAAATTCTTGTGTTCAGATTATTACATTGTAATACTTTATTTTGATATTCTACTTCTTTAAAATAAAATTTTGGATTAATGTTATACTTTTTTTTTTTTTTTTTTTTTTTTTTTTTAACCACCACAAGTGGCCTAGTGGTGGAGTGACTTGGGTTCTCCAATGGAGACCCAAGTTCAATTCCCATTAGTGCCACTTTGGTGGCCACCGACACCCGCTTTAAAGCCGGACCGAGGACACTCGAGGTCTCGGGTTCGAAACATGTTTCTTACCCCTCTTTGATGGCTATGGGTATTTGCCGCCAGGGATCCTTGTCGGGTGGTGAACTGGGAAGGGAGATCCCTTCCGCGGTCAGGGGTACCGTGCAATTACCCTTTTTTTAGTATTTGTTTTTATAAAAAAAAAGTTATTTTCTAATAGTCATTAACATTTTAAACGAAAAAAAAATATTTAACTTTTTATAAAAAAAGTTATTTTCTAATAGTCATTAACATTTTAAACGAAAAAAATATTTAACTTGTTATAGAAACATATGCAATACATCCATAGGTACACGATTTATAGATAGTTGTCTATGATATCATTTTGATATCCAATTATTGGTACACGATTTAACTCGTAAGTTATGCATAATATTAGAAATGACAACTTGTACTTTATGCATATTTGTTTGTACATTTTTACTCGCACCGCCCTCGTATATTATTGGGCATTGACAGCACACAAACACACGAGACCGGACACCCCACGGCCACGCAATCTTCTTCCCATTTGTTCTGATATTTTCTTAAAACCCTCACAATTAATAAATTAATACAATTTATCCCCTAACTTTTCTTTTTATAATAAGTGGTCCTTCTTTTTCTTTTTTCATATCCAAGACAAAAAGCACTTAACCAACATAATTAATAAATAATAATGTCCTTTAAAAAAACATAATTAATAATGTTCTTTTACAAAAGGATTTTGCATTCGCAATCTAAAAGGTTTGAACTAGTTCTGTTTAGGATCTAAATTTTCAACAACAACAAAAGGCAGTGTCGGCGGGCACAGTGCCTACCGTCTATTGGAGAAAATGGGCGGTAAGGGGAAATAGTGTCAAACAGCTGTCTGGCACTCCCCAATTGGCCCAACAAATTTACGGTTTTATCCCGCTTTAAAATTACGATTTTGCCATCAGTTCAAAAATATGTCTTTGCCTCCAGTTAAAAATAAATTTGCGCTTTTGCTCCCAGCTAAATATTTCGATTTTGCCCCCGGTTCAAAATTACGATTTTGCCCCGTTTCAATTTACAGTTTTGCCATTAGTTTTTTTCCCTTAAAAATACGATTTTGCCATCAGCTCAAAATTATGCTTTTACCCTCAGCCAAAATTACGTTTTCGCCCCAGTTCAAAATAAAATTTTGTTTTTCCCCTGGTTAAAAATTACGATTTTTCACCAGTTTATTATTTTATATCCACTTTAAAATTATGGTTTTTCCCGCAGTTTAAATTTACGTCTTTGCCCCCAGTTCAAAATAAAATTATGCTTTTGCCTCCAGCTAAAATTTACGATTTTCCCCTTGGTTCAAAATTACGATATCACCCTCAATTCAAAATTACGTTTTTTTGCCCCCAGTGCAAAATAAAAATACGGTTTTCCCCTAGCTTAAAATTAGGATTTTACTCTCGGGAAAAAAATTTGATTTTTCCCCAAAGTAAAATTAAAAATATGATTTTGTCCCAGCTAAAAATCGTGTTAAGGAGCTGCCTAACACTCTTTTTACTTTTTCTTTCTAGCAAAACTATGGTACTGTTTTTTTAATTGGTTAATAATTATTCGGCCATCGCCCCGCAACGCGGGCGGGGCAACACCTAGTTTATAGTATAAAGTGATTTATACTCATTAGATTTCCTAGGTAAATCATAAATTATTATTTTCTTTTCAATTTTTTTTCTAGCAATGTGTTTCTTTTGTAATAAAAAGGCACTCATGTTTTTAAAGTTAATTACTACAAAAGCTAATATATATATATATATTATTTTGAACACGATAGCCTCTTAGCTCAGATTTTATATATTAAAGATTTATATATATATATATATATATATATATATTATTTTGAACACGATGGCATTCCAACAACTCCAGTACTTCAGTTTCCGAAGAAGGATAATCGGTCCAATTCCATCTTATCAGCCCGACCTCCGAATCACCTTCTAACCGATCCTGTACAGTGCACCATTTGTCCGCATCTAACCGAAAAATGTTGGGAAATAAATTCCGCAAAGGAACATCTTTAACCCAAGGGTCGATCCAGAATTTAATTTCCGTACCCCTACCAACTACCCCTCGGATCATATTAACAAACTGTTTGCCATGAACTTTAAGTCGAAAACCAAGTTTTACTACTTTGGCCCATGTACCACAGATTCTAGAATTGACCGGAAAAGCGTCCCATTTTCTCCTCGTAATATGGATTGCATCGATCATTTTCCGCCAAAGCGCATTGCTCTCTACTTTATATCTCCATAGCCACTTTAGAAGCAAAGCGTTGTTCACCACCTCTAGCTTACTTATCCCCAAACCACCGTCCTCCTTAGATTTAGTAACAACATCCCACGCCACCCAGTGAGTCTTCCTAACCTCATCGCTACCACCCCAAAGAAATCTCTTCATAATTCCTTCAAGTTTATTCACCACTGCCAAAGGCGCCTTATATAAAGAAAAATAATAAGCTGGAAGGCTTTCCAATACCGATTTTATCAAGATGACTCTACCTCCCATTGACAAAGAATTAGCCCTCCACTTAGATAATCGGTTTTTGAACACCTTGATGACCGGCTCCCAGTTACTAATGCGACCCATGTTCACGCCCACAAGAATGCCCAGATACTTAAAAGGAGTGGTGCCCGGACGACACCCCAAAACAGCCGCTTCCTTCTTCACTTGGTTCTCACTTCTACCCACCCCGAAAAGGGTAGATTTATTAATGTTAATACGAAGGCCCGAGCACAAATGGAAGATACGAAGAAATCTCCTTAGAGCATTAAAATTAAACTTAGACCACTCACCCATGACCATCGCATCATCCGCGTAAAGCAAATGCGAAATAATAGGGCCCCCATCTCTCTATATATACATAGATACATAGAGATAGAGTGAAAAAAAATATGAGAATAAAAGTTTAAGAATATGAAAATAGAATGAGCCTTATGTATAATATGATATTCTCTTATATAAAAACTTATGATAATCATCAATAAATGTATGCTCATCCCCGTAGACCCTTTCTAAAAACATGGGGCACCAAAGATGTCTTTTGCACTACTGAATTTTCAACATAATTGATTAATCATGCATGATCAATTAGTTATTTTTTTTAAATAAAACGTAAAGTTATTTTTCAAAAAATAGGATAGTGATTAGTGATGAAATTGGTATTGGTGGGGTTGTTCAAAAAACTCGTGGCTCGCAGCTCGCTCGAAGAAAGCTCGGCTTGAAATTGGCTCGGTTGTAAACAAGCCAGCTCGACTCGGCTCGGTTTGTAAACGAGCCGAGCTCGAGCTTGGCCTGGCTCGGCTCGTGAGCTGGCTCAATAAGGTTTACATCATTCATTTTTTTGTCCCACGTCGCTTGGAAAACAAAAACTAAGAGAGTATATCCCCTATAAAAGAAGGTAAAGACAATGTAGAAAATGAATTAACTATTTATACTTGCATAGTTAGTCATATTGTTAAATTAAATGGCAATTATAGCCCTTAGTCTATGAAGAAATTCATTTTTAAGGGCTTTTTAAGTAGTAAATTTTGCGGTTCTTTGTTAATTCGAGCTAGATCGAACCGAGCCGAGCTAGCTCGAATTCTAATCGAGTCGAGCTCGAGCCTCAAATATCAGCTCGATTTGAAATTCGAGCTCGAGCCGAGCCAGCTTGAATCGAGTTCGAGCCAAGCTCGAGCTGGGTCTAACTCGGCTCGTTTACAGCCCTAGGTATCGGTATCACATCAAACCAGTATCATACATTCATACCACAAGATACTGAAATAGAAAATGAGCTCAACCCTAATCTATATACCGTACCAAAGATATTTGATTAGTATCAGTACGATACTAGTGCAAAAATAGTGAAATTGACTCATACTAATACCAAAATTGTTGTACCGATTGTGTTGTTCGGTTAGGTACCGACATTCGACACTAAAATCTCATCCATAAAAATGGTCTTCATGATGGTACCAAAAGGCTTGTAGTCTGGTCATACCAAGGAGTGTAGCAAGATGTTGACTATGGGCAAGTGAATATAGACGGTGCAGTATGCGGTTTTGAATTTAGCTCAATTTCAATATTGATACTAACCGTACATTTACAGATACAAATACTGAATTCAGTTTTGTTTTAGCTAAATTTGGGTATTATTATAAATAACAATTCCCAAACTATTTTTTACTGTACCAATTGACAAATTAATGGGTTTTTTTTCTTTTTTGTTTTTGTCTTTTATTTTTATTTCTTATTTTTTTGTTTTTAAACATATTGCATTGTCACTTACACTTCTTTTGCTCGATAAGAATTTTGTAAAGTGTCATTTTGATCTCTCTCAAGTTTTACGTGCTTATTTTTATGTACGTCTGTCGAATATAATACGCCAGGTCAAATATAATACATTTTCACTAGGTGATAAAAATTCAAGTTACTTTATGCTTCAACATCACCGCAACGCGCGGTACCATTCTCAAACTTAAAATATATTATTTTCTTACATGCTTTTTAAAGTACGTTTCTGGATAAAACTAAGTTGGTTTACTTTTTGACGTTATTTTTCTCGGTAACGAGTCATGTCAAATATAATATGTTTTCATACTTTTTTTTATGTCCGTTTTTCGTTCGTCTACATTTTGGCGTAATTTTTGTTCAGAAACAAGTCGTGTCAAATATTTGATGTTACAAATTCGGATTAGTTTAAGTTTCGCCGCCGCCGCAAAGGTATCAAGATACACTTGAGAAAAATAGTGATCAAGGTAGTGACAAATTAAACACTACTTAAAAATATTCAAAACAATCATCTCCTCAAAAAGCAATACCACCAAACAAACCCGAACTATAAATCTTCCACTTTATTTAATACCATCACGGTTTCTACTTTCTTTCTTTCTTTATTTCTTTCTGTCAACCACAAAAGCCAGCAAATTTTCCACTACCCAAACTCACAACCCTTCTCACACGACGGCAACAACGGCGGCGGACTCGCCGGAGACACAAAAAAAATGGGCTTTTTCTTAGTTTTCTTCCCAGAAGACCAACAAAAAAATTTCACTTCCTCATCCCCAACACTTAATTCAATCCTTAAACGCAACCACTTATTCACCAGAGCTCAATCCACCATCTCCGTTTGTGCTCTCTTGATCTTCGTTACCCTCATCGTCTTCACTCTCTCATCTTTCGAACCCAACAACGACTTCATCAAATCCCATCATCATTACCGACGCTTTCTGTCGCAAAACCCCCATGCTTTTCCCGCCAATTCAGGCAAAAAGTCGCCGGCGTTACAGGGGTTGGGTACTCTGTATACGCGTGGAACTAACGCCGTTAAAAATCTCGTCATCTGTCACGTACCGGAGCATGTGACTGCAAAAGAGCTTAAGTTGTTCTTGAGAGGCTTTTATTGGTCCTCGGGTTTGGTTTCGGATTCGGATCTTTTGTTTATATTCGACTCGCTTTCCACAATTGAGTTGTACGATCAAGTGATTCGTGAAGAAAGTGATGCGTTTTTAAAACTCGTTGACTGGTTCTCACCGGAATTTGGTAATCGGAGTCAAGTCAACGACTTTCCGGCGAAAGTTGACTTGAAAACCGGCAAGAAGGTGGAAAAAGGAGAACCCATTTGGGGGAGGAAAATAAAGATAAATAATAATGATAATAATAATAATTCGAGTTTGAACAATGTGGGTGAAGCTGAGTTGACTCAGACCAAGTTGACTCGGGCGAGTTACGGGTCGGTTGTGGGTTTTGGGATTGGGGAGTTGGACCCCGAGAATTCGTTATCCGGGTTTTTAGACCGGGTGCCGATTGATTTGAGACGATGGGCGGGTTACCCGATGATTTTGGGTCGGGTTAGGAGGAAGTTTAAGCGCGTAATGCTTGTTGACGTTAAGGACATTTTATTACTGGGAGACCCACTCGGGGGAATGAAGAGTCATTCCCATTCCCCCGAGTCACTTTTCCTGTACTCGACAGCCAATCAGAAGCATGGGCGAAAAAACAAAAATTCTCATAAGAAAGTGATCAGCCCGTCGCTAATAATTGGCGGGGAACGCGGTGTTAGGCGGTTATCCGCCGCAATGCTGACGGAGATCGTCCGGACAACTACGCGTTCAAGCCATAAGCCGAGTTCGCTCACCGAGTCGGCTCTTCTGAGTCAACTCGTGGCAAATGAGTTTTTACAGAAAAACATACGTTTCGTAACATCAACTGAGTCAATACCAGATCCGAGTTCACTCAGTGGAGTGGCATTATCAAATATGACAGTTGTACGGCGTGGAAATAGCAATTTAGATATTGATGAAGTTGTTATGAAGCATATTTGTTCATTTCCAATAGACTCATCAGTCTACACAGAATGTTGACCGGTCAACGTAGAAAGGTACAAGCTTTGTAGCGTAAAGTACTTGTTAATTTGTTTTATTAATTTACGATTTTGCGACGGGGTTGTACAATGCTGTTTAAATTACTTGTACATTTTGCATTTATAAGTTATACATTGGTTTAGTTTTGTATTGTATTGTATTTCTTATATTTGTTTGTCGTTGATTCAGTAATAATGATACACGTTAAGGTTTTTTGTCAGCGAAAACGACGTCGTTTTAATGCTTAGGTGTCAGACAAAACTTATTGCTGTCAGTCCTATGAAATCCATGTGTAGATATGGGCTAAGGGTGAAGGGAGTGGTTAAACAGGTGAAAGTGGCAAACTTCAAAATGGACCAATCAGAGTGTGCCATGTCAGCAAGTGTGAAGAGTTTAAACTTTGGTGAAAAGTGTTGGCAGTGGTTTAGACACTTGAAAGTGGCAAACTTTTTTTATTTTTATTTTCCTACCCTCCACAAATACCCTTCAATCATCATCAGCATCATCACTTTTCATCTTTGTCGATCGGTGATGGTTAGCCGCCTTCACAACTTTGCCGCGCGGGAAAACGGGACGGCGCCGGTGTTGCCCCTCGGCAAACCGGTTTGCCGATCACTTCACCGCACCACTCCCTTCACCCTAATGAAGACGAGAAAAATGCGTGATAAATCATTAAATCAATCAATGAAAATTTGTTAACATTTTATAAAGTTTCATATACAATTCGTAAAATGTAATGTGTAAAAGACAATTACAAAAATATGTAAAACACAATGCGTAAAAGATAATTACAAAAAAATGTAAAACATAAAGGTAAACATGAAGTATAAAACACAATGCCTAAGACAGTTCGTAAAACACAATGCATTAGTATTTGCAAAATTAGGGGTTGTAGCAGTCTAAGGGTTATGATTGCAACTTTCTAAAGTTGAGTGAGTGTAAAAATAGAGTAATAGTGCAAGGGGTAAAAACGCAAAGTTTAAAACTTGAGGTAAAATAGAAGTAGGGTAAAAACGGAAAGTATGAAAGTAGAGGGTTGGTGGCGAAAATGTGTAAAAGTTGAGGGGGTGGTGGTGGTTAAAATGCGTAAAAGATGAGGGGGTGGTGATGGAAATGTAAAAGTAGAGGGGTGGTGGCGTAAGCATGTAAAAGCTGAGGGAGTAATGGCGTAAAAGCAAAATAGAGGAGTTGTTATGGCAAAGTTTGAAAGATGAAGATATGATTATGGAAAGTCAAAGCAGAGAGGGTGGTTATGATAAAGTTAGAAAGTTGGAGTGTTGGTGGTGTAAATACCACCAACTTTCTCCTTTAAGATGTATAACAATATATCCTTTTTTTAGCACATGTTTTTTATAGCCCATGGCTTTATAGCCCGGTGGTATTTTTGGGGTGGGATAAGATTTTTTGACCAATAGGTATTGAGTTTGATTCCTACAAATGGGTTTTTCTCATATTTGTTAGGTTTCCTCTTGAATTGGTGTATAAGTTTTATACCTAGTGGAGATGGATATAATCGTGACCTTGCCAATGAGGCTTGGTGGGTTGGGCCTTCTCTCGGCCCGGGATGTGGCTGCCTATGCCTTTGTGGCTTCCAGGTCTCAATCTTGGGAGTTGCAGGACCACATCTTACGTAACAGTGGGGTTGCTAACACTGATCCGGATTATGCCAGCGCCTTGGAACGCTTGCATGAATCTCTACCTGACTTTGATCTCGGCGGTTTCTCTAACAAGGACACCGCCCCCAAAAAGCCACAGAAAACTTTGGCGAATGCCCTTTGTTGTCGAATCGCACAAAGCTTGGGAGAAGATTTCCATTTGTCACCCCGCCAGAAAGCCGTCATTGAATGCCTACAGAGGCCTCACGCTCAGGATTTCTTAACTGTTATTCCTATTGAAGGTTTGGGTCAACGTATGTCAGCGGTGGAGTACCGGTCAATCCTTAAGTACCGTTTGATGATCCCCATGTTCCCGAATGATGAAACTTGCCCAGTCTGCCGTAAAGCATGCCTGGATAAATACGGGGAGCATGCGTTACACTGTAGAGAGTTGCCGGGGTTTAAGTATCGCCATGACTTTGTGCGAGACGCGTTAATGGACATTCTCAGACGAGCAGGGATCTCGGCGAAGAAAGAGGCACCAGTTAATTTTCTTACAGACCCGTCGGAGGGGAGATCCACCCTACGCCCAGCTGACGGTTTTTGGTTGGGAGGGCGGGAAACATGCTTGTGTCGATCTCACAGGTGTATCCCCACTAGCCGGGTTCCGGGAAAATGGGTTTGTGGCGGGGCAAGCGGTACTGAAAGCAGAGTCAAAGAAGGTGGAAAAGCACACGAAAGCTTGTGAGGATAATCAACATGCCTTTGTCCCCCTGGCGTTTGACACGTTCGGCTCCTTGGCGCCGGAGGCAGTTCGGTTCTTGTCTAGAGTTCAGCGTGTGGTCCATAGCAACTTTTCGACCCCTCAGGGGCGGGGCTTTGTTTTTAGTAGATTACGGTTTTCTATTCAAAAAGGGATGGCGGCGCAGTTTGTTGCTCGTCTACCTGCTATCCTTATGTAATTTGCCCTAATGATTGGAATGAAATTTTACTATTTTATTAAAAAAAAATATATATATATATATATATATATATATATATATATATATAATGTATGGCATGGGTTTTTACTAACCCTAGAGATTTTTGAATTTCAAAAATATTAATTTCTACATGTAGAAAACAAGAAAAAGTTAGTATCCGACTATCTGGACGTCGAATTGAGAGACATCCAAGCACAAATAAAAACTGACCTAGAGAGACATCCAAGCACAGATAAAAATTGACCTGATAAAATAATCTTCGGTCTGTTGTTCAAGCATACGTGTCTAAATGAGGGTGTTTAGATACATGAAGTTTTTCTAGCGACCTCGTAACTATTTCGGTAGAATTATAAATATAGTTTTTTTCTCACTAAAATAATCATGGATCAATTTTTAGATTTTTTTTTTAAATATTTGTTCCCATTAACAAAATGTACATTCACTAAATAAATAAAGAAAGGATAAAATCATGACATCATATGTCAATCATGATGGCCATGTTAATCAAATCATGGAAAAGATTAAATAATTTCTTGAATGGAATGTTGATGGTAATCATGACGGGACCATATTTGGTCCTGTTCCACACAATGTTAAAACATATATGTTATATTTAAATATTAAATAATATTATCATAACGTGACGTGTGGAATGCGGTGGTAACCAGTAAACTATTGAGTTTGGTTCAAAATCAATTGACGTTTAGTCAATTAAACTGATGTTATAAAGGTTATATGACATTTTTTGTTTATGTTTTTTTTTTCTTTCTAAATTTACATTTATACAATGTTTTTCTTGAACGGCAACTTTCATAGAAAAAAACTAGCAAGGCGCTAGGAACCAGCGATGTGATTTGAAGCTAATTTGCAGAGATAATTAAGCACATCGTTGTCAGTTGAAATGAGAACAATTTGGGGTTTATTAGCGGTTGTGTTCTTATCCCACTGTCATTTCTTTGCAAGGGGCTTTCTTCTATGGTTAGTGGGTTGAGGGTTGACGGTGAACTGGGGAGAAATCTAGAATTGGATTTGGGGTATTAGGGTTTGAGAAGTTGAATATGGGATGTTTTTTTGTTGTAATGTTTTGATTTTAATTTGTTGTGTGATCATATATAAAATCAGATTAATAGCACTAAATTATACGTTTACAATTTGCCTAAAAAATCTTATATAATTTGATTAAAAGAAAAAAAAATTATAAAAATGGTTTTCGATGAAAATGGCAATTTAGAAACCTTTTTTTTAAATGCCAAAAATACCCATGTTATAACCAGGTTTTCAGACTGAGTTAGGCAATGTGATCAAAATGACAAAAAAATGAAAAACTCATGGACCCAGAGTTTGGACTAAAAATGGCAATTTAAGACAAACCCCAGAGACTAAAAATGACAATTTACTCTTTATTTTTTATTATTCATATACAAGGATGTATTAATAATTTGATAAAAACGATAACGGAATTTTTATACCACTTCATGCCAATAACCAAATGTATGTACTGTAACACGCCATTCAAAAAAATCTACTGTAAAAGGTTAAAATTGGGTTATGTTTGACTCGTTATTATTACTATTAGTTAACTTTATTCTTTTAAAATTTAATATTTACTAGTTGAAATGGCGACTATACTCCATTATGCCTTTATTAACTAGTTGAAATGGTGACGATACTCCATTATGCCTTTACATTATATATATTTCTTGTTACATTTAAATATGTCACTCACAATATAACACAAGTATTTCCAAGATTATATTCTTTTTCTCTCATCTTTTGTCTTATAGTGTGTAGCGTACCTATAATTGTCGGCTAAACATAGGCCACAAATATTTTATTTCAATACCACATATGTAATTTTTTTTAATAAATACCAACTTTGTAATTGATATTTATAACTTACGCTATTTTCTATAAAACTGATTTTAGCTATCAAAAATCATAAATGTTTAACGATGTTATTTGTATATCCTTCATCCGTTTCAAAATGTAATCTACAATTATTTTTTTATGTAAATTCATTTAAAAAGATGAGCCAAGGGCCAAAAGTCACCCATTTTATCAAAACAATTTCATTCTTTTTATTTAAGATTGATCTTGCTTCGCTTGAGTGTTATTTTTTTTATTGATTTTGTACATTCTAGAAGGTTTTTTTAACACTTATTCCTATATTTTTTGATAATTAATAATGAAGTAAACTACAGAGTTCACATTTGTATTGCGTAGTGATCTGTTTGGTATGCGGTAATAGAATAGTCGAGGGAATAGAATGGACAAAGAAATGGAATGGATCATTATCATTCTATGGTCTTGTTTGGTTATCACGTGAGAATGAAATGAATTATTACCTTGTGTTGTTTGGTAGGCAGCAAAAGATGAAGGAATAAAATCGGCAATGGGTGGCGGCGGCGGCGGGGTGTCGGCGGTGGGTGTTGGATGGTGGTGGCATGGGCAGCGGTGGCGGGGTGGGTGGCGGTGGTCGGTGGTGGTTTTCACACTCCAACCGATGGCGGAAACATCAGAGTGAGACGAAAACGAGATTGTAAGAGACTTCATAACACTATTTTGCGACAATATTTAATAAAACCTAATTTCATTTCATTAATAAACATTCGAGTACAACATTTGAAATAAGAAATACAACAAGGTTCAGGACACAAATACAACAAGTACATGAACAAATACAACAACAATACTAAGTTTCTAAAATGAGTTTCTATTCCATCCTACTAGATTTCATCATCGTCATCAAATTCCAGCAACACGTTTCAAATTATAGTTCAATACAAAAAGTATTGGTGAGTATACAAGTTTATCTACTAGCATAAGTATCAAAAGCTTAAACAATTCCACATGCGTAATCGTTAACATAAACTAACATCATATACTAGCATGCAACTATACAAGTCAAACCAAAGATTCCCACTACCGTAATCTAATCATAGCAATGAATAGAGCGTTTTGTTTAACTTAACATGATCTCAAGAATACAGGCGGTGCGTTACTCCTATAAGGCTATACATGTTAAGGGGGCTTGTACAAAGTTAATGACAAGTATAAAGCATAAGAATAGTTTAGCATACACTAATTCAAGCCTAACATATCAAGCATGTATAACAGATTGTTTGTTTGTGATTAAGCATAAAGTATGTGCGTTTGTGTGAGTTTGATAGCATGAACGTGTTGCACCCAAAAGTGTAAAAAGAGAAATGGGTTGAGTATACTAACGATTTTGCCAAGCTTTCCTTTTTAAATCCGCGAGTTGACGATGGCGAGAGTTGGAACACCGAGGTCACCCTACATGGGGTAAACGAAGTTGCGTGAGTTACTTGGAAGTGGGCGAAGGATTCGGATTAGAATTTAAGTTATAGAAAGTATGTATAAACACGAAAGTATATCTCACCTAAGCACTCGTTTTAATACTAAGTTACTGTGATTTCATGAGTCTTGATTTGGCCATCTGAATCAACAACGAGGAACCTAGAACGGAGATAGAAGATATCCGAAGTTCACAACACTGTTTGTGCGAATGGAAGATCCATTCGTGCGAAAGGAAGATCCATTCGTGCGAAAGGTGTCTGCTTGTGCGAAAGGGCCTGTTCGTGAAAAAGGACCTGTTCGTGCGAATGGGGCATGTTCGAGACACTTAACCACAAACTGGTTAACGTTTTGATTTCAGTTAGGATTTATATATATTATATTATATTATATTATATTATATTATATTATATTATATTATCAGTCCAGTATTGTCACAGATTTCATGGAAGTCAAGTATGGAGGTATGAACGCCTCATTGTATGATTCACCAAAGCTCAAAGTTTATTAACATAGTTAATAAACCCGGTTGGTCACGAATAAGTATAACATAATTAACTGAATAAATTATCCAAGCGACCAAATAAGGACAACTCGGGCGTGTCATTCCCAACATGGCAAGTGTTAGAGGCGAGGTAGGGTTAACTTACTTTGATTCTAGGAAATCGCTTGGGTGTTCAATTACAAGGTACACAAGTGAGGTAGTGGAACTAGTTTGGAAAGCCAAGGCTCCCACGGTTCACACTTCTACCAGAACACAGGTTCGTCCATATCGAAAATGGAGAATCCCAGATGGTTTCAACACTTGGAATTATATAAGAACGAAAGTAAAGAGAACAGGTTGTTCATTCGTGCGAATGGACTCAGTCACACGAGGGAAGTCAGTCCGTGCGAAGGGACTGCTTCGTGCGACAGAGTCCTGGTACGTTACGAAAGCCTTTGTTTTGAGCTCGTTTCTTGGTGATTATCAACCTCAAAACAAACCCACAGCTATGGACTTAGATCGAGTTGATCTTTCCAGTAACTAAAAATGGGAGACTTAAACTAAAACGCTTTAAGTCTCATAATGGGTCGATTTGGGTAAAGCACCATACCGGAAGATTATAATGATAAATTAAGGTTTGTCTAAAGCAACCAACCATAATTTGAGTTGTGGTTGGTAGAAATGATGAGAACATTGATAAGAAAGTAGGAGACATGAACTAAGTGCATAATGCCTCCTAATGGCTCGGTTAAGTAATAAATCCAAACCGAATATTAGGAGCAAAAAACTCAAGGAATATGGGCCCGGGTAGTGGGTTGTTGCTTAAAAGTGTAGAGGAATAAAACTCCAAAGAATAAATAAATTGGGCCTGGACCGAATTGGATGTGAATTGGATTGTAGAGGAATAAACCTCTAAAGAATAACATTTGTTTTTCTTTGTTGTTTTAGTCGTGTTTGACCATTTAACTCAAACACTAATTGTTTTTAGTGTTTATGTTAGGCTTTTACAAAGGCGGGAACTGGACGAACGACCAGGTATGCGAAGAACCGAACATTATTAAACCACTATCTCTTTGGAGACGTTCACGGAAAGGTTGAAGCATGATCATGCACGACAAAGTTTTTGAGTTTAAAACTTTAATCTCTGTGCTATAAATTAAGTGTATTAATCTGTTATGTCAGTTTATCTGGGTTATCAGTTAAGGCTCGTTAGTTATTCATTTCATATAAAAAATTTGGGACCAAATCATCCGAATATGTAAGATATTTGATAATAACTGTCACACCCCAACCGATGGCGGAAACATATGAATGGAATGAAAACGAGATTGTAAAAGACTTCATAGCGACTATTTTGTGACAATTATTTAATAGACTGAATTTCATTTCATTTCTAGAATAGCATTACATAGTTTGGAAACAAATAATAGCAAGTTGAACAAAAACAAATTACAACTAACAATACTAAAATTTAAAAGTGGGTTTCTAGTCATCCTACTAGATTCCGTTCATCATCATCAATTTCCCGCAATACGTATTAAAGTACATGTCAACACATAAAGTATTGGCAAGCATACAAGTTTGTTTACTAGCATAAATATAAAAACGGTTAAACGAATCCACATTCCATATACGTAATCTAGAACATATCTTGGCAATACTAGCATGCAACTCCTACTTGTCAACCCAAAGTTTCCCGCTAGGGTAATCTTACTGTAGCAATGACAAGACCATTTTGTTTAACTTAACATGACCTCAAGAATACGGGCGGTGCGTTATTCCTATAGCGCTATACATGTTAAGGGAGGCTTGATCGAAGTTAATGACAAAGCATAGTGCAAATAAGTTTCTAGCATGTATGAATTCCTAGCATAACATTTTAAGCATGTATATAGGATTATTTGTTTGTGTTTAAGCATAAAGTATGTGATTAAGTGAGTTTCATAAAGTATACGTATTGCACCCAAAGTGACGAAAAGTAAAAAAGGGGTCATGTACACTCACGGTTTTGCAAAGCTTTCCGAGTAACCGAGAGTTTGACGAGCGTTGAGAGTGGAACACCCAAGTTACCCTACATTGGGGAAACGAAGGTGTGTGAGTATTCGGATTTGGTGAAGGATTCAGATTCGGAATTTAAGTATATAAAAGTATGTACATGAAATTATATATCTTGTCTTAAACACTCGTTTTGACACTAAGATTTTATGTGATTTCATGGGTCCCAACTTGCCCATTAGAATTTTAAATGAGGAATTTATAACAAAGATAAATTGACCTATGTTCATGACATATAACCATAACCCGGTTAACATCAAGAATTCGGTTATATATATTATATAGATTATGTTATTATTTAGTCCATCATATATAATCATAGAAATTATGTAAGTCAAGCATTGAGATAGGATAATTAACATCCATTAAACCTCTTTGTATGAATTCACCAAAGCACAAAGTTTACCAACATAGTTGGTAAACCCGGTTGGTCATGAATGATAAGAATATAAACTAGTCTACTAGGATCAGTGTTGCAGAAATCGGCCTAGGCAGCCGATTAATCTGTGACAATTGTCAAAATTTCATGTATCCGTACAGTACTTAAACAATGATTAGTGCATTAATGACTGTGCTGATTTGAGTTAATGACATGAATGCTTTATGATTATTGTTATAATACATACATGTGCATCACATACTGCATGAATACATATCATATTGCATGCAACACTTTATGATTCAAATGATGCACCAAAATAAAGTAAGCACAGTTATTAGACAAATCAGAAAAATGCTGGCGAAGTTCAGTACATAGACAGACATGGTATTGAGACACAGAATGAGCCAGAAACCAAGAGTTACACTAGTATAGTGTGTAGGAAAGTAAGGATCATAAAACTGCCTTCTTAGAGATAGTTTAAGTGCCGGAAAGTGCCTAAAACTCACATAAACTGCAGAATTCAGCCAAAATCAGCTTTTAAACAACTAAATATCATGCAGAAATATGATTAAATGGTCCAGAATGCTTTCCTAAGTGTCGGGAATCAAAACTGTCACAAAGGGTAACATAAAGCACACTAAACTACATAGTTTAGCACCTTAAAGAACCGGTAACCAACCGAACAACCGGACACTACTCGAAACACCAAATTTTCACTAGAAGCATTGTTTTATCATTTCCGAGCTAGTTATGGTCCCTGAACATCATAACATACTATATAACATCATAACAACTAAATAACCTAACTAAAGCATTAGATTTCAACTAATAACCTTAACATTCCATTGAAACCCAACCCTATACCCCCCCCCCCAATGGTGACGGTCACAAAGGGTAGTCCACCCTTTGATTTTCTTTGCATTTTTTAATGGATCTTGTCTAGAGGTTTGGTGAACATAATATACAAAGGATTAGAGCATGTTGGAAGATTATATAACCAACCAATAGTCCATAACCTTCTCATTTCTAACACACCAACACTTCACTCTTTCTCCTTCTCCTTCTTCTCCCTCTAGTCTCGGCCGAAAGCAACACCCACACCCCACCATTTTTCACTTCAATTCCATCCATTCTCTAGTGATTACAAGGTGTAAGGGGCTTGTTTAAGAAGCTAGGAGCCTTTGGAAGTGGAAGGACCTCTCTCACAAGCTATTAACCACCAAGATTGTCATCTTCATCTTCTTGAACATCATCCCTAGCCTTGTGCTAGTAGTAAGATCTTCCTAGTCCCTTTTTACATCTTGTTAAGTTGGTTAAAAGTGTATGTAAATCACTAATCATGAAGAACACTGTTAGGATCTGAGTTTGAATTGATTGTGTTTTACGTTTGATTAAAATGAAAATGAACAAGTAATTGCAGCGGAATTGTAAATTGAAACAAACTTTCACACACAATCAAATAGGAGAAATGTTTTCAACACACATTTTAACATAGAACCGAAAGATTGAATTTATTTCAAACAACGATTACAATGCATGCATGTATCACAAACTCCCCCTCAGCCTGAGCTCAGTAATTGTTCGTACAAGAAGACAAGAGGTGAAAGAGCCAATAGAACAGTATAGGGTACTGTTCTATTTATAGGCACGAGCAAACCAATGAAGCATCTTGGCTGACGTCACCATGAAAGTGACATCTAACATCCTAACAAACTCTAACTACTGATCTAATACAAACACTGCTTTGCTAACTACTAATAACAATACATTACAAACGAAAGACTAAACTACTGCTTTCTCCTACCACTGTTGTGACTCCAGCAGTACTTGTATCATCAGCAGTGCTTGACCCATAACAATAAATTGATCAACAGGTCTTCAGTCTTCATCAGTCTTTATACATGATCAGCAGTTGTTTGTAGAACAGCACTTGTATCCGGACAGTGGATAGAGGTCATCAGTTGTTAGAATCACTTTCAAGGGGAGAGACTTGTATACATCTACTGCTTATTCTGGATCCACTGCTCTGATCCAGTTTTGGCTTTAATCAACTGTTCCTTTGGTGGGGTTCAATCGCAACAATCTCCCCCTGGAACAGATGATGCCAAAACTCTTCATTATTGTGGAACTTTATTTCCTCATCAACAGCTCTCTGACTTGTCCTTTAAATTGCAATTCAAAGTCCAAAGAGTCTGTGTCATCCTCATCCCTGCACAGTGTAAGATCAAGGAGATCTTGCAGATCTTAAACACCCAGGCCCAATGTGTCACGGCCCTTGGCCCCGGTTTGACCCGGTCCAGAGCCGCGAGGCAGGAAATCCGATGGTATCTAATTAAGTGACAGCGGAAGTCTTTTTAAACAGGATCGATTAATATTAAAACTGCTCGTTTATATATAATATAGGGATAAATCCCATAATTTACAATAAAGTGATTTCGCTGGGAAATCTTTTATTTCTTAAAACATGTTTCTTTTATTTATTTACATTGAGCCACTTTTCTAAGCATGTAGTGCTTCACGGCACTTTTCCTTTGCTCACAACAGATCACCTGAAACATGTTTGAAAAAGGTTTGTCAGCAGGGAAATACTGAGTGAATCATTCAATTTTACTAAAACGACTCTTTTGTTATAATTCACAGTATTAAGAGATTACAATGTTTCTGATATCAAACCAACTACCCACAGTATTTGTCACTCGACTCTTTTCGGTGACTGTGGTCATATCACCATTGGCTGCCCCAATGAATGACGAATATCACTAAATTTAGGTTCGCTCACCTAAAGTGATAAAACAGCAATACTGTGCACAATACCCCACATACCGGTTGTAATTTGGTGATTACATAAACTTAATCACTGTAATTATAACTTTGAAAATAATTTGGAGTATTGTAAAACAGTTGATAAAAAGAGAATGACTCACATTTGTAGATTTAACGAGCAGAATATAAGCCTACTGATTAGCTTTGATTAACCTAATTTAAATAACAATGCACACACAAACAGGTTAGTAACTAATACAGCAGTTATGACAATTCACGAGATTAAACCCTCACAACGATTTACAAGTGCAATACTTATCAATTCAGCGGATTCACAACGAATGACAGAGTATAGTCCGATTTCGAACAACACTCAAACATTCAAGTCGAAATCACGATGAATAACAAAGTATAAACTCAATTTGAGCGGCACTTAAACAATCGTTGGATAATTATAATCGATCGGACGTTGAATCGTAATAGCGATCGAGTTATTACCCTGATTGTGGCAGCAATTAGTGATTGTGTGTGTTTAGTGGACTGTTTCTGTGATAACTCAATCTACGTAACTCGAATTTACGTCGTTCCAAAGACAGAATTCAAGTCCCAATGCCTAGTATTTATACGTGAAGTTGGATTCCCCCGCGTGTCGCGGGAGATGATGATTATGTCGCGACTCGCCTGGGGTGACGACCTACCCTAGGGTAGCCTTGTCACTAGTATAGGCTTGATGAATCGACAGTTCATTAATTTGAAACCTATACAACGCATTTTAGAGATAATTATCAACTTAGGGTTTACCCCCCTTTAGTTTTAGGGGCCCTAATCCTGATTCTAAATGTTTTGAAAATTTTAGGGTTTGTTCAGAATTACTTGGGTTTCTCAATTAGGGTTTCCTATTGGCCAAATTAAAATAATAATTAGGACTTTTGATGAGAGTTGTTACATTCTCCCTACCTTAATAAAAATCTCGTCCTCGAGATTTATTGGAATAGATGAGGATATTTTTTCTTCATTTCTGATTCCAGCTCCCAAGTGTATTCAGCTCCTCTCTTTGAATCCCATCTGACTTTGACTAAAACTAGTCGTTTATGTTTGAGAAACTTGATCTTTCGATCCTCAATTTGAAGAGGTTTCTCAACAAATTTCAGCTTTTTGTTTACCTCTATATCTCGAAGAGGTACTACCAGTGATTCATCTGATAAACATTTCTTGAGATTGGATACATGAAATACATCATGTACTCCAGCTAATTCTTCTGGTAATTGTAACCGATAAGCAACTGGTCCTATACGTCGGATTACTGAAAATGGTCCTACGTACCTGGGACTTAGCTTTCCTTTCTTACCGAATCGAACAACTCCTTTCCAAGGAGAAACTTTCAATAATACTTTATCTCCGACTTGAAATTCTAATGGTTTGCGGCGATTATCTGCATAACTTTTCTGACGATCTCTAGCTGTTTTCAGTCTTTCCTTGATCTGATTTATTTTGTCAGTAGTTTCTTGCACAATTTCTGGACCTGATAATTGACTTTCTCCTAATTCTGCCCAACAAACTGGAGTTCTGCACTTACGTCCATATAGTGCTTCAAATGGAGCAGTTTCAATGCTTGAATGGTAACTATTATTATAGGAAAATTCAATTAAGGGTAGGTGGTTATCCTAATTACCACCAAAATCAATCACACATGCTCGGAGCATGTCTTCCAGGGTTTGTATTGTCCTTTCACTTTGTCCGTCTGTTTGAGGATGATATGCAGTACTCAGATTTAGTCGAGTTCCCATAGCTTGCTGTAAACTTTTCCAAAAATGAGAAGTGAAACGACTATCTCTATCTGATACAATGGAGAGTGGGAATCCATGTAAAGATACTACTTCGTCTACGTACAACTTGGCTAGCCTTTCCATGCTAAAGGTTTCCTTTATTGGTAGAAAATGAGCTGATTTGGTTAATCGATCCACAATTACCCAAATCGCATCATTACCTTTTCTTGTTTTAGGCAACTTAGTAACAAAATCCATTGTTATAAGTTCCCATTTCCACACCGGCATTTCCAATTGTTGTAGTAACCCTGAAGGTTTCTGATGTTCTGCCTTAACTTGTGAACAAGTAAGACACTTAGAAACATATCTTGCTATATCTTTCTTCATGCCTATCCACCAAAAATTCTTTCTTAAATCTTGGTACATCTTATTGTTTCCAGGGTGCATAGTATACCTAGATTTATGGGCTTCTTCTAAAATCTTATTTCTTAATTCTCCTTGCTTAGGTACCCAAATTCGTTTCTTGTGGAATCTCCA
Organism: Helianthus tuberosus; assembly: GCA_030545235.1. Classification (NCBI taxonomy): domain Eukaryota; kingdom Viridiplantae; phylum Streptophyta; class Magnoliopsida; order Asterales; family Asteraceae; genus Helianthus; species Helianthus tuberosus. Next base: position 131,976,762 of record CM060387.1, on the reverse strand, counting down.
AATTCCATCATTTCCTTGCTCTAGTTCCTTTATATAACCTTTCATTCCTTCAGCATCATCCTTGATTGCTGTTTCCTGAACTTCCTTTAACTGTTCCATTAAATCTACTTGTAGATTTAATCTAAGAGCACGGACTCGCTTTTGTTTTTCCTGATACTTACGACTTAAGGCATCTGCAACTACGTTTGCCTTTCCTTCGTGATATTGAATATCACAGTCGTAATCACTTAGAACTTCCATCCATCTTCTTTGCCTCATATTTAAATCTTTCTGTCCAAATATATACCTTAAACTTTTATGATCTGTATAAACAGTAAACTTACTTCCATACAGATAATGTCTCCAAATTTTCAAGGCAAAAATTATGGCTCCTAATTCTAAGTCATGAGTCGTATAATTTTCCTCGTGCTTTTTCAACTGCCGGGAGGCATACGCAATGACCTTCTTGCGTTGCATCAACACACATCCGAATCCTAATTTTGAAGCATCACAATATACTTCAAAATCTTCTGTTCCTTCGGGTAATGCTAAAATTGGAGCATTTGTCAATCGGTGCTTTAAAATCTTAAAAGCTTCTTCTTGCTTATGTCCCCATTCAAACTTAGTGGCTTTACAGGTTAACTTAGTTAATGGTATGACTATCTTGGAAAAATCCTTAATAAACCGTCTATAATACCCAGCTAAACCTATAAAACTTCTAATTTCCATAGCTGTTTGTGGGACCTTCCATTTAGTAATTGCTTCTATTTTAGCAGGATCGACTTGAATGCCTTCATGATTCACCATATGTCCTAGGAATTGCACTTTCTTTAACCAAAATTCACACTTTGAGAATTTGGCATAAAGCTTTTCTTTTCTTAACAAGGTTAAGAGTGCATGCAAGTGTTCGCAATGTTCCTCCTGACTTTTGGAATAAATAAGTATATCGTCGATGAATACGATTACAAATTTATCCAAGTATGGTTTACAGATCCGATTCATCATGTCCATAAATGCTGCTGGGGCATTTGTTAGTCCAAAGGGCATGACTGTAAACTCATAATGGCCATACCTGGTTCTGAAAGCAGTTTTAGGTATGTCTTCTTCTTGTACTTTTAACTGGTGATATCCGGATCTTAAGTCTATCTTAGAAAAATACCTAGCGCCTTGAAGTTGATCAAAAAGATCGTCAATCCTAGGTAATGGGTATCGATTCTTAATTGTAACTTTATTCAATTTTCTATAATCGATACACATTCTCATTGAACCATCCTTTTTCTTAACAAACAACACAGGTGCTCCCCAAGGGGATGAACTAGGTTGTATAAATCATTTGCTTAGTAATTCATCTAATTGCTTTTTCAATTCTAGCATTTCGGTGGGTGCTAATCGATAAGGTGCCTTGGCTATTGATGTAGTACCCGGAATTAGATGAATTCTAAACTCTACTTCTCTATCAGGTGGTAACCCAAATAATTCTTCTGGAAAAATGTCTGGGTATTCTGAAACTACAGGAATTTCCTTAAGTTCTTTATCCTTAGTGTTAATGATTACTGAAATCATATACACCATTTCTTGTTTTCTTGAATAACTAGCCAACTTGATTGCGGAAATGAATTTCAGTGGCTTTCGTGGTTTATCTCCTGTAATTAAAATTACTTCTCCTGTGGGAGTACTGATTTCTACGGAATTCTTATCACAAAGAATTCGAGCATGGTTGGCTATTAACCAATCCATTCCTAACACTACATCAAATCCGGCTAACTTCATAGGTAACAGGTTTGCAGAAAACTTATGGCCTAACAGTTCTATCTTTTCTTCCTGCAAAACTCTATCTATTTTAACTGAATTTCCGTCTGCCGTTTCAACTGTAAAAATTTGCCTAATATTGGTTAAAGGTAAATTAAGAGCTTGGCAGAATGAAGTATTGATAAAACTTTGGTTTGCACCAGAGTCAAATAACACTTTTGCATAAACGTCGTGGACCAAGAACGTACCAGCTATGACGTCAGGGATTAGTTCGGCTTCCTGAGTGGTTAGCTGGAATGCTCGGGCATTCTTCTTTGTTGTTCCATCAGCTGATTTGCCTTTATTGTCTGCGGTTTTTATCAATTTAGGACATTCTGTTTTGTAATGTCCTGTTTCTCCACAGTTATAGCAGACTATAGTTTTCTTTTTGCAATTTTCTTCACGATGTCCTGCCATTTTGCAGAAGTTTCAATTTACATTGCATTTTCCAAAATGATTCTTTTTGCAATTGCTGCAAAAAGGCGGTTGTGCAGGTTGTCTCCTTCCTCTTTTCTTGAACCTATTATCATTACCCATACGAAATCCTTGGGTAATCTTCTGAGCCAATTCCTTCTTTCGATCTTCTTCTCTTGTACGTACTAATTCATCAGTTAAGGTATTAGCTAGTTCCACAGCATCGTCAATAGTGCGAGGTCTCGCAGCTTTAACAATGTTACGAATTTCACTAATTAGTCCCCAAATGTAGCGAGAAATGAGTACCGGTTCTGGCGAAGCCAGTGTTGGTACCACTCTAGCATATTCAAAGAATGTCGAAGTATAACCGCGACACTCTACGCCTACCATACGATGATTTAGGAACTTATTCGCCATTTGTTCCTTTTCATATTCAGGACAATATTTTCTTTCTACAAGAATTTTAAATTCTTCCCAGTTCATAGCATAAGCCATTCTTCTTCCTTTTGCTTGTAGCACCGTGTTCCACCATTCTAGTGCCCCTTCTTTGAACAAATTTGACGCATACATAACCTGATCTTCTTCAAAACACTTATTGCAATTACTGCTTCGGTTTTCTCTAACCAACGCAGTACTGCAGTTGCTCCTTCGTTACCTGCAAATTCAGCAGGTTTGCAAGCAAGAAATTCTTTGAAAGTGCAACCAGGTGTTGCGGCTTTCATTTTCTTAGGAGGTGGAGCCTGTCGTGGATTATTATCGTCATGATTGCCGCCTCCATTTACACTATGACTAAAATTGTCTTCTTGAGTACGTTTACTAGGAATGATTTGTTGAGGTTCGATTGGATTGTTTATTGATGACGGGGGTAGCCCAAATCTCAATAAAATGACTAATATACATAATAGCTTAAAAGGTTAAAAGGTTGAGAGGTTCAATACGCGCAAACTCAGGAGAACAGTAAAAAGGACAAGCACAGTGTCCGGTCACATCAACACTTAACGTCTGAACCATTTCTGCACAGATAGAACATGTGCACAGAGAACACCCTTTTGTCCGCAGGTCTAAACCCTTCAACCCCCAAATGGGCAAGTCCCTCACTGTAGCCACGGATCACTGGTCAAAGGCTTCCTCTTGTAGAAGATTCTTTCCCTATAAATAACAGCCTCTTGCCATCCATTCCAGCCATTCCAGATCAACTCAGATCACCCTTGATCTCTGATCTTACTTCTCCTCTCTAGAACTTGCTCCATGCTTGTTCTATTCTCGGCTCACTACAATATTATCTCACTTAACATAGACATTCTGGGTTGAACCCTTCAATCCATAATTCAAAGTGAATAATAACAAAGTGATCCGCCTCCACGTGCTACAAACGTGGGGGGACCCCACGACCTGCGTTAGGCTAATCTAAACCTTGAACCCTTTTACCCCGGAGATATCGCTACCATCTTTGGTCTATTATTTGTTGCATCAACAAGTTGGCGCCCACCGTGGGGCCACGCCGCTTACTTTATCTTAAAGACCAGTTGTGTAGCTCCATTTTCTCTTTACATCATGTCTGAAAGCGAGTCTCTCGGTCAAGTAAATCAGGTGCCTAACAACACCGATTTAACACCAAATTCGGGTCGGATCTCACCGGTCCTATCTACACCTCTTTCTACTCCCGGAAATACTCCACCGGGATATGTTCCCGGAGTTCACTTCTTTTCAAACACCAACCCCATCTCGGTCAGGGGTTACACATACTCAAATCGATGTAATGCATACACCGGAACGCATAGATCTAACACCCGAGTGACTAGCTAGAAATTTCTTACAACTGAGATTTCTTCTTAACTAGCATGTGAGCTTAGAAAGGGAAAAAGGGTGAGAATAAGACTAAATTATGAGGAGTCTAAACCCTCATTATCACCTGGTCGTTCATCTCTTCCTTTTAGCAGCTCACGTTCAGCCACATCTTACCTTGAAGCTGGTCCTAGTATGACAGACCAACCACTCAAGCCCTTTAGCTTTTGGGGAGGCCAAGTCCAACCGTTTTTCCCTTATTTACCTCCCAACCCGTTACAACTGGTGCACCTATGGGGCATAAAACCACTCTTGATCAATTATGGCAGTCACCAGCTTCAAGTGTTCCCCCTCCCATCGCTACTTCGTGAAAACAAGCTATGGCCACCCTGCCTTTGGCTCGAAGGTGCGGTCATGAGCACATCCATGGGAATGCCTTATACAGTAAGCCTTTAAGGCTTTAACCTTATGACACAGATAATGGCTTCAGAAAGCCTTTAAGGATTTAACCTTATGCCCTAGCCGATGACACAGATGATGGCACAATTTCCTTTGCAGCACGTGAAAGTTGGATAATGACACAGAAAGCCTTCAAGGCTTTAACCTTAACTTCATCAACCAAGTGCTAACCACTCACCAGGGTACCTCAAGCGGTAACCTAGCTTCAAGGGTAGTAAAAGACCTCTCAAAACTTTACAAGCCCAACGACTTATCTTGCTTCTCCTAACAAATTGTTGAGTACGAGTTTCAAACCCAGATAAAGATGCCATCACGGTACTAAAGACTACCTCCAAATCTTCGTCGGGACTGCTAGAATTGAAAAATGACCCAACTCCGAATGTTGTCTCATGTTCATGCAAACCCTTGAAGGGCCTTCTGGCATATGGTTCAATGACCTTCCTGGACGAAGCGTTCAGACCTTTGACGATCTTAGCAAAAGTTCCCTATAACAACAGAGGCATGTCAATGACGCCACGGTAATCTTCCAGACCAAACAACGTGATGATGAAAGTCTTAGAGACTTCATCGAAAGTTACAAGAAGGAAGGTTTAACTTACGCCGATGAAAAGGTTAGGGTTGCAGGGTTCATGAATGCTATAAATTCCAAATATCTCACAGGAGACTTCAATAAATGCCTGCCCAAAACCCTTGAAGAAACACTCGAAAGGGCTGAAGCCCACGTTCGAGGAGAATAAGCTGAAGACATCAAAGAAAAAAGAGAGAGAACTCTTAACTGGAGCTTCCAGTATGGCTCTTATGACAAATGGTTCAAAGGTTCGGATTCCTGAAGGCCGGAACCCTCCAAGCCGAGAAAAAACCATAAACTTTACAGCCTTAACCAAGACTCTGCAAGAGATCTTGGCAACCGAAGAGGTAAAACACAGCTTCCACCCTCCTCAACCTTTGCCAAAAAAAACAAAAAATTGGAAAAATCAAGCCAGTATTGTGAGTTTCACGAATAGAAAGGTCACCATACCAATAATTGCTTCCAACCCAAAAAGAGGATCGAAAAAGCCGTCAAGTCCGAACTGGCTTACTTGGTTAAAGGGGTCAAGGACAAAATGGTTGAAGAATAAAAGTAGGAAGTGAACATGGTCGACCTTGAAAACAAAGCTTTAACCCTCTCAGCTGATGAAAAGCTTGAAACGCTTTAACCCTCTCAGCGACGATGAGCGTTCAAAGCTTCAACAGTCTTAATCCTCCAAAATCATGCTTAAGAAATGCTTTAACCCTCTCAGCTGATGAAAAGCTTGAAACGCTTTAACCCTCTCAGCGATGATGAGCGTTCAAAGCTTCAACAGTCTGAATCCTCCAAAATCATGCTTGAAAAATGCTTTAACCCTCTCAGCTGATGAAACGCTTGAAACGCTTTAATCCCCTCAGCGACGATGAGCGTTCAAAGCTTCAACAGTCTGAAGGTATCGCAGACATACCTATCAAGCCTTTAGGCCAAATAACCCATTATGTTTGTTCAACGAGAGAACAAAGTCACTTTTGCGGTGATCAATATCCCTTCCAACTATGATATCATCATAGGAAGGCCAGGGCAAGGTGTGTTCAGAATGGCAGTTTTAGTTGGTCAAGGCACTGTGAAGTTTCCCACTGAAAAAGGGATCGCAACCCTTCAACCTACCCAATAAGCTTTTGTGGTTGAAGGGGAAAGCTCAAGAAAGGACGAAGACGATGAACAAGGGTTGAACATAAACCCAAAATATCGTCAACAGGGGATAAGGGTAAAGACTAACCTTTACAATGAAACCCTCTCATACCTTGAAAAGCTGCTCTTGCACTATGTATTTGCTTGATGCCCCGAAGATATGACCGGCATCCCTCGTAGCATTGTTGAAACATGAGTTATGGATCCCACTTGATGTTAAGCCCATTATACAAAAGAAACGGAGTCAAGCCCCTAAAAGAAGCCTTGCAGAATGCCAAAAGATGGAAAAGCTTGTTCTAGCCGGAACCCTTCGAGAGGTCAAGTATCAATCATGGGTGGCCAATCCGATAATGGTTTAAAAACCCGACAAGTCTTGGAGGATGTATATCGATTTTAAAGACTTGAACAAAGCACGCCCAAAGGATTGCTACCCGCTGCCCTGGATAGACCTCAAGGTTAACTCACTCACGGGCTTCTTGTGTTTTCTTGACACCTAAAAGGGTTACCATCAGATCCTAATGAAAGAAGAAGACGAATAAAAAACCGCATTACACACTGATAAAGGTATATTTTTCTACCAAAAAATGCCTTTTGTTTTAAGAAACGCAGGTGCCACTTATCAACGCCTGGTTGACAAAGCGTTTACCGAACAAACTGGCAAGAACATAGAAGCTTATGTTGAAGATTTGATGATCAAGAGCAAAACGGAATACCAAATGCTCAATGACATACAAGAAACCTTCCAAACCTCGAGAAAGATAAACATGAAAGCTTAATCCAGTCAAGTGCTCGTTTCTAGGGCACATCATGGGGAAACAAAACATAAAAGCCAACCCTCAAAGGATGTGCTAACAAGAAAGACTTTCAATGGAAAGCTCACAGCTTTGAAGCGTTTTACCTCAAAAGGAAGCCTTCAACCAAATGAAGCAACACTTAGCTTCACTCCCAGCCATTTCGGCTCCAGAAATAGGAGAAACGGCCTCTATCTACCTTTCGATTGCTGAAAATACCATAAGTACGGCTCTAATCATTGAACGAAACAAAGTTCAGATACCCGTTTACTTTTTCAAAACTTCAAAATTAGCAGAAATCAAATATTATTCTTAAAAAAAAAAAAAAAAAAAAAAAAAAAAAAACTTGCTCTAGCCCTAGCCCAAACGGCTAGAAGGCTTCGAAGGTACTTTCAGTCACACCCGATACAAGTGATCATTGACTAACCAATTAAGAATGTGCTTGAAAAACAAGAAAATTTCGGACGATTAGCCAAATGAGTTGTGAAACTAGGTGAACACAAAATCACCTATGTCCTGAGAAAAGTTGTCAAAGCTCAAATCTTGGCTGACTTCATCTTGTAAGTCCCCAAAGAAGCCATAACAGAAGTTAATACAACTGCAGCTGAACCCTCCAACCCTGATACCTGGAAGCTCTTTACCGACGAAGCTTCCAGCATTGAAGGGTCAGGAGCAGGGCTAGTTCTAATTGATCCTAACAAATTGTAATTCACGTATGCCCTTCGTCTTGAATTTCAGACTACAAACAACAAAGCTGAGTATGAAGCATTGATTGCTGGGCTCAAGCTTGCAAAATATGGGTGTCAAAAGGCTTCAAGTCTTCACAGACTCGTTGCTTGTTTCAAACCAAATAAGTGACAACTACATAGCCAAAGAAATGGGGGTTCAAAAGCTTCAAGTCCTTACAGACTCTCTCAAGCTAAGACAATAACAGCTACATAGCAAAAGAACCCAACATGTATTAGTACCGAGAGAAATCAAAGGAATTGATGAACACATTTCAAACATTTTCCATCAAAAAAGTTCCAAGATCTCAAAACAAGAGAACTAATGCACTAAGCAAACTTGTATCTCCTACGTTTGCCCACCTCACCAAGAAGGTATTAATTGAGGTGTTAAAAACCTCATCCATCCAAAGACTTGAGGTTCAAGATGTGATCACTAAAAAAGGGCCAAATTGGATGACTCTCATTGAAAGGTTCCTCAAAATGGTGAATTACCTAATGACCAGACTAAGGCTAAAAGGGTTTGTATCAAGTCAAGGCAATATGTGTTACAAGGAGATATCCTTTACAAAAAGGATACCTTGCACCACTACTTCGACGCGTTGGCCCAGAACAAAGCCAATATCTGATCAAAGAGGTTCACGAAGGGATATGTGGAGCTCATTGTGGCCTAAAATCGGTAGTGTCAAAGTTGATGAACCTCGAACACTTTTGGCCTTCCATGCATCGAGATACCTCCGAACAATTGCGAAAGTATGAAGCTTGTCAGTTACATGCTCCGGTACCCAAAAGCCTCAAACATGACCCCGTTCCCATCTCCTCGGCTTGGCTATTTCACAAGTAAAGAATCAACATCGTTGGTCCATCCCCACTAGCCAAATGAGGAGTCAAGCTCTTATTGGTAGCCGTGAACTACTTCACCAAGTGGCCAAAAGTAAAACTATTGGCAAAAATCTCAGGGAAACAGTTCATTGATTTTGTTTACGAAAACATAATCTGTCGTTTTGGGCTCCAGGGGTACTAGTCACGAATAACGGGAAGTAGTTTTCCGAGAAGCCTTCTAGCTCCTGGTGTAAGGAGTTCAAAATAACCCAAGTATTCAGCTCGGTAGCTCACCCACAATCCAATGGCCAAGTTAATAGGACAAACAACAACATTGTTGAAAGGATTAAATCTCGATTGGAAAGATACAACAACAACTGGCTCGAATAGCTTCCCAATGTGCTATTGGAAATTCGAACAACCAAGAAAACGAGCCACAAGAAAACACCCTACAGCCTAGTGTTTGGATCAGAGGTTGTATTCCTAGCCGAAATCGGAGTAACAATACAAAGAACACTCGACATCGACCTCGAATCAAATAAGAAAGAGACAATGTTGAATTTGGAACTCCTCGAAGAGGCTCGTGATCAAGCAGCCATACAAAAAGTAAGGTACAAGCAAAACATTGAATTGCATTAAAATACACGGGTGAAGCATGAACACTTCAAGCCTGGGGACCTCGTGCTTCGAAATAATGAGGCCTGCAAGAAAGAAAGCTAAGGAAAGCTCGGCCCTAAGTAGGAAGGGCCATACACTATCCTTAAAGCCCACAAAGGGGGATCATACAAGCTGGCAGGTCTTCAAGGCAAAAAACTTCCCCGCCATTGGAATGGCAAAAACCTTAAAAGGTTCCATGTTTAACCAAAACGTATTACAAATAGTTCCCAAAAGTTGTTCTATTCAAAGTACTTTGAAATGAATGAATGAACGATGAATCAAAATTTGTCTTTCTATCCTATAATCAGGTTGAGAACCTAGCAAGAAACTCCATGGCAAGGGCCATGTAAGGGGATGAGCTCCCAGGCCACATCGCTCAATAGGTTCAAGGGTTGAATGGACCTATATAAGGGGTGAGTTCCTAAATCAATACAACTCCATGAGACTCAGAGAAATCTTAAAAATCATGTCTCATAGACGGGTTTGAACAGCCTACACCAAATGTTCCTTAAGCCCCAACATTGGCTTACGAACCAAAAAGACTCTAAGTGAATGTCATACATAGGATAGAGGTTGTATCTTCTTGTTAAAAATACCCTAAGGCTAAGTGACTGCAGCACTGAACCCTTTAAGGTATAAATAACATAAGATGCACCACCCAAAACAAAGACAACATGCAAAATCAATGAAAACGCAAGGGAATAAATAGAACAACATAGCAAGATAAGTTAAAGATAGCAAGGGCCATACTGGCCATCAAACATAAAACATTGTCCACAAGCCTCCAAGGCTTTAACCACCAAGGGATCTAGACGGTTCCTTTAAAATAAAAAGATGTTCAAACAAACAACCCATAACATTGTTCGACATGCTAAGAAAGCCATGAATTAAGGCCTCTTCTTCACTTAGCAACGTCAGGGATGGTAGACTTTGCTGCATCATCCTTCTTCGAACCTCCATCATCTGGGGTCTTTTTAGCCTTCCTCTTTTTCCTCCCTGCTGCACCCGTTGCCTCGGAGGCTTCAAGGCTTGAACCCTTTGAGCCCTCACCACCTTCAGAACACGTTTCCTCGCTATCTCCGAAGCAAGGACGTTTCTTCGAGAGGGACTTTAACACTTCGTTACAAACAACCTCATTAAGGCCCTTGGGTTTTAGCTCCTGCAAGACAGGCAAAGGTTTACCAAAACACTTGGAGACTTCACCCACATAAGAGTAAATCAAATGCTCTATCTTAAAAACTGTTCCCATAATACTTTGAAGGCTTTGTGTTGAAAAAGAGAAGATTTTTTCTAAGGCTTCCTAGGTTCACAAATATTTGTAACCAGCAAACAAACCTTGGTGTCTCCCATGAACAAGAAGCTCGATGTACACATCACCCAAGACTTTTTTGAACTCTGACGAATGGAGAAGATAAGTAACCACTTGCTGGAATCCATCCTCTATGAGCCATTTATTATCACTAGTTTCCTGGGCAAATGAAGCCTTTAACCCTTCTTTCTCCTCTAAGAAGGCTCTTTTTCTAAACCTCCAAGGCAGCCTTATCGACCCTGACTTAAACCTTGTCAGCCTCCAAGCGTTTTTCCAACTCAACCATATCAGTCTTGTGCTGGGAAGAAAGCTCATCAATCCTCAACATCAGCTTTTCTCCCTCCCAGCATAACCCTCTGCCTCCTTCTTTAGAGTAGCTAGTGAAGCATTCATCTCATCCCTCTTCTTCGAGAAGACATCATATTCTCACATCCTCTTGCGAAATCGGGATAAACCCTCTGGAAGCAAGGCAACAAGGTTATAAGCACCCATTACCATTTTTCAAAATCATCAGGTCATCATCCATAGATGAGCAAGAACCTCGAACAATAGGAGAATCAAAGTGGGTAAGAACATCCTCACAAACGGATGAAGGCTTGAAGCTGTTACCAACTGTGACCTTCCAATCCGGCACATAAACCTCCCCTGGATTAACATTGGTGGAACCTTCACCACCCTTCCCGGAACCCTTCAAGCTCACAACCTTTTTACCCGCCAAACCACCAAGGGCCGTCCCTTGTCCTTTTTGATTTTCCCCAACCCCAACTTCAAAATCATCTGAAGCCTCTATGTCATTACTTAGTTCCACCGGCTCAAAAGCCGATGGTTGGTCAGCAGTCTTTATCAAACAGCAGCTCGAACGACGAGTAGAGACTGTGGAAGCAACAACTTTGGTGAAACCTTTGACATTTGGAAGGTTCACATAACCTGAACCCTCGAACCTGTGTTCAGCACCTCTGGCAACCGCATCTTCACCGGGGGTGGCCTCAACATCCCCAAACACAACATCAGAGGTATCATCACTCTTGATAAAGCATAAGGCAAAACATCATACCCTGAACATACCTCATAAGCACAGGGTCACGATCCGGCCTGTCCCACAAGATGCTCTTAACCATCAACACTAAAAAGTGTTCCGGAAAGGGATGAAGCCTTGAAGGACACTTCCTAATGGCTTTTAAACAATCTAGTTCAGACTCAAATGGCTTAAGCTTGTCTAACATAGCATCAGGGTGCCTCCAAACAAGCTTGAAGAAAACAATGGACTCAGAAATCCAGAAAAATCGGTACTTCCAAGAACCAAAGGTAATAACCATAGACGAAATTAAACACACATCAACCTGAGATGTTTCAAAGGTAAAACAATCGCCGTTCTTGGCTAACTGGAAGAAATAGCGAAACAACAACAACGATGGGTCATACCCTATCGCTGGACACAAAACATCAAAGTGTAAAACCCTAGCAAGACCTTAAGGGTGTAACTGACCAAACGACACACGATAATACTCTAAAACATTCAGAACAAAGACCGAAAACGGATGACGCAAGTTGGAAAACTCAGCAATAAAGAGCAATCGAACCAACGGGACACTAATCGATCGATTTGCCAAAACCCAGAGCCACCGGATTAAACTTTAGATCGATCCCCCATTCTTTACAAAAAGCCTCAACTTCCTCTTGAGTGAGACAAGTTGAAGCCTTTAAACCTTCAAGCCTTAAAGCCTATCACATCTACTATCATTCTGAAATTCAAATCTCAAAACTCAAACGCCTTGAAGCCTTTAAGCAATAAAAAATAATGTGTAAAAGTCAGAAGCATTTGAGCTTACATCCCAAACACCTCTGACTTGGGGGGCTGATGACGGGGGTAGCCCAAATCTCAATAAAATGACTAATATACATAATAGCTTAAAAGGTTAAAAGGTTGAGAGGTTCAATACGCGCAAACTCAGGAGAACAGTAAAAAGGACAAGCACAGTGTCCGGTCACATCAACACTTAACGTCTGAACCATTTCTGCACAGACAGAACATGTGCACAGAGAACACCCTTTTGTCCGCAGGTCTAAACCCTTCAACCCCCAAATGGGCAAGTCCCTCACTGTAGCCACGGATCACTGGTCAAAGGCTTCCTCTTGTAGAAGATTCTTTCCCTATAAATAACAGCCTCTTGCCATCCATTCCAGCCATTCCAGATCAACTCAGATCACCCTTGATCTCTGATCTTACTTCTCCTCTCTAGAACTTGCTCCATGCTTGTTCTATTCTCGGCTCACTACAATATTATCTCACTTAACATAGACATTCTGGGTTGAACCCTTCAATCCATAATTCAAAGTGAATAATAACAAAGTGATCCACCTCCACGTGCTACAAACGTGGGGGGACCCCACGACCTGCGTTAGGCTAATCTAAACCTTGAACCCTTTTACCCCGGAGATATCGCTACCATCTTTGGTCTATTATTTGTTGCATCAACATTTATAGCAGCAACAAATGTTGGAATAGCATTAGCTATCCCTTGAGCAACAATATTTTCAATATCCTGTCTAGTCATATACTGGTTTTCCTGATTTTGTTCAGATTGATTCCCTTCATTAACTGGTTCATTACTAGCGTTTTCCATCTGATAATTGTTATAAATATAACTATTAGTATCAAATGATTGTAAATAAAACAATTACACAGAAACATATAAAATCTTATAACACAGATATATGTATCCAAAATTGTCGATGTTTCGACTTCTATTTTGCTTTATATATTATATAGGCATCTATACACACTGTTTATCTTACAATGTTTTATTTCCCATTTACAAAATTATATTTAACTATTATTATTATTATACAGACATTCTTCCCAACGCCACTATTCTCTGGTCAACCGGCAGTTTAGTAGCGACGCTCCCTTTCGTCGTATTTCCAGGAAATTTGTTCCCCCATCTCCCGGATCCTATTCCCTGTACTTATCAGCTCTTCACCGAACTGACGGAGTTCTGCTAAGTTTTCGTTGCTTATTGGAGGATTGGGGATAGGTTCTGGATCAAACTGTGGAAGGAATGAATAAGGACTGTTGATGATATTTTCGAATTGTCAGTCATTTGTCCACCATTCTTCCATTTGGCCTAAAGGTCGAGTGTGGATAAGTGGGTCTGGAATAGCTGGTTCCAGATTCACAGGAAGTTGGGTTTCTAGGTAAGGATATAGATTATTATGGATAGGGCTAATGACATCACAATTTGCCAGTAGACGGTCTATTTCGTCTTGAAATGTGATTTCTTCAGTTTGTCTAGAACTCTCTCCAATTTCTATTCCTTTTTGTTTAAAATCTTTCCGGATTTCTATCTCTGCTGGATTAGAATTTTCTCCGATTTCGATTTCTTTTCCTTTGTCTATAGGGTTTTCTATTTTGGGGAGTTTCCTAGTAACTGGCTTTCTCCTGCGTACTTTCCTCCATCCTACATATCTTCTTTTCTTTTTAAGTTTTGCTTTTTCCAGCGGTGGAGCTTGGAATTCCAGGGGTTCCTCTATGTCAGCAATATAACCAGTAAAGTCGTGGGAGACTTCAATTGGTACTGGGTAGAGGTTGAGATTCTGAAATGCTTCCGATATCTCACTCATGCTGGATAGCATATATGCAAAATGCACAAAAATGCTAAGTTAAAACTTTGTAAAGTTTTACAAATAAACATTAAAGTTTTATTGCATACGGATTTGTACAAAAGACTACAGGAAAGAGAACACACTATACTTTATTTATTTACTGGAGATTAATTTTCTACTAGACCAGGCTTATTGATAGTTTAGAGGTTTGCATTCTCTGCTACGGTAGCTAGCATATAAAGGTTTGCCCATTTTTCATCTAATTTATCTTCCCAAAGTGACCTATTGCCTAATTCCTGGATTTCTGAATTAAACCTCACTTTCTTGACTTGGGGTTTCTTTATTTTCTCCTGTCCCTTTCTAAGAATCAAATTTCTTTTATCTTGGGTGAGAGGATTTTCATAATTTGCTTTACGGATAAAAATCCCTTCTTCCAGACCTGCTGGGTGTTTGGAGGAAGAGGTTTCTTTTTCTGTGGGTGCAGTATCTAATTTGTGGTAGATAGCAGAAATCTTTTGTTTACCCATACTGTAGTTCAACAATTAATCAGTTAATAAAACATGTTTTCACAGAATAGCAATTAAATTTCATAAGTATCTCTTAATAACTTTAATAGGCTAAAATCAATAGTAAGCTTAAATCAGTGGCTCTGATACCACCTTTTCCTGTCACGGCCCTTGGCCCCGGTTTGACCCGGTCCAGAGCCGCGAGGCAGGAAATCCGATGGTATCTAATTAAGTGACAACGGAAGTCTTTTTAAACAGGATCGATTAATATTAAAACTGCTCGTTTATATATAATATAGGGATAAATCCCATAATTTACAATAAAGTGATTTCGCTGGGAAATCTTTTATTTCTTAAAACATGTTTCTTTTATTTATTTACATTGAGCCACTTTTCTAAGCATGTAGTGCTTCACGGCACTTTTCTTTTGCTCACAACAGATCACCTGAAACATGTTTGAAAAAGGTTTGTCAGCAGGGAAATACTGAGTGAATCATTCAGTTTTACTAAAACGACTCTTTTGTTATAATTCACAGTATTAAGAGATTACAATGTTTCTGATATCAAATCAACTACCCACAGTATTTGTCACTCGACTCTTTTCGGTGACTGTGGTCATATCACCATTGGCTGCCCCAATGAATGACGAATATCACTAAATTTAGGTTCGCTCACCTAAAGTGATAAAACAGCAATACTGTGCACAATACCCCACATACCGGCTGTAATTTGGTGATTACATAAACTTAATCACTGTAATTATAACTTTGAAAATAATTTGGAGTATTGTAAAACAGTTGATAAAAAGAGAATGACTCACATTTGTAGATTTAACGAGCAGAATATAAGCCTACTGATTAGCTTTGATTAACCTAATTTAAATAACAATGCACACACAAACAGGTTAGTAACTAATACAGCAGTTACGACAATTCACGAGATTAAACCCTCACAACGATTTACAAGTGCAATACTTATCAATTCAGCGGATTCACAACGAATGACAGAGTATAGTCCGATTTCGAACAGCACTCAAACATTCAAGTCGAAATCACGATGAATAACAAAGTATAAACTCAATTTGAGCAGCACTTAAACAATCGTTGGATAATTATAATCGATCGGACGTTGGATCGTAATAGCGATCGAGTTATTACCCTGATTGTGGCAGCAATTAGTGATTGTGTGTGTTTAGTGGACTGTTTCTGTGATAACTCAATCTACGTAACTCGAATTTACGTCGTTCCAAAGACAGAATTCAAGTCCCAATGCCTAGTATTTATACGTGAAGTTGGATTCCCCCGCGTGTCGCGGGAGATGATGATGATTATGTCGCGACTCGCCTGGGGTGACGACCTACCCTAGGGTAGCCTTGTCACTAGTATAGGCTTGATGAATCGACAGTTCGTTAATTTGAAACCTATACAACGCATTTTAGAGATAATTATCAACTTAGGGTTTACCCCCCTTTAGTTTTAGGGGCCCTAATCCTGATTCTAAATGTTTTGAAAATTTTAGGGTTTGTTCAGAATTACTTGGGTTTCTCAACTAGGGTTTCCTATTGGCCAAATTAAAATAATAATTAGGACTTTTGATGAGAGTTGTTACACAATGCTTGTTCCCTTGATATTTTCTTCATTTCACCATTGGACTTGATCAGAGTCAGTACGTGGGTCTGTTTGTCAGATTTCCACTTTAGTACCTTTGAGTCTAGTGCGTTTCTTGGGAGAGGCTTTATTGCAGATGAGTTTGGAGAAGGTGGCCTGGTAATAACTGGCTGAGCAGTGGTTGAAGTTTGTGCAGATTCAAGTCTTTCTTCAATAATCCGCTTATCCCCTTCTTTCACAAGGTAATCCTCTGCTTCTTTATCTGCTGCTGTTACATTATCCATCTCCTTTTGTTTCCTTCTTTGGTAAAGAATGGCAGCAGGTGGAGCAGTGGATCTCCTGAATTATTGCTTTTGTGGCTCAGCTGAAACCACTGCTTCAGGATAATCAGGATTTTGTGGAATATTAGGATTCTTCTTCCTTAGTTCTTCCAGCCTTTTGTAAGATGCAATCACTTTATCCTCTGTCCATCTTGACACTTGATTCCTTGACCCAAAATCAGCTGTAATCAGCTCTTCTTTCATCCTTTTCAACTGCAGAGTCCTTTCTGGAACATTTTTCTTAAACTTTGCCCAGATAGGTGGAGTTTGCTTTACCTTGTTTTTGATCATATCTTGAATTCTGGCTGCTTCACTTTCAAGCTCTTGAATGGTCTATTCTTTGTACATGTACCTTTCTCCCTTGTATTTCTTGTAAGCCATGATGTTATCAAGATAGTCTTTTCTCATGGTTTCATCTGCTCTTTCTGACAATTGCTGATAAAGATTTTTAGAAAACTATTCCAAAGTTCTGACTTGTGTGAGTAAGAATTGAAAGTATCTTTGGATTTCCTTTTCAGATTTACCCTTTGAGTTTCTTTTGGAGATATCCTCTGCTTGTTGACCTTTCAATTTCAAGTATTCTTCAATTTTTTAGGTCTTGGATATCCTTAAACAAATGGCAAGCTCCTTTTACCAGGATCATCTTCTGAATAGAAAGATTTGATCTCTTCTCTGACAGCTGCAAGCTCTAAAGGGTACTGGACAGCTGCAGATACAATGGCAGTGTTTGGGTTAAAGACTTGTGCAGAAGAGAGTGGAACAGGGTTTGGAATAGTAATAAGTGACAGAGGTTGTGAAGATGTTGGTGGTGGTGAAGAATCATCATCTTGTAAGAATATCCTTCTCCTTTTTGGTTTAGGAGAGGCTGGTGGTGTTTTGGATGGTTATGAAGTGGTGGTTTGAGTGGTGGTGATTGAAATGGATGGTGGTTGACTAACAGCTGTTGAAACAACTGGTGTTTCAACCACTGTTGTCATTACAACTGATGATGTGTCATCAGCTGTCTTCTGCTTTTTGGCAGGAGGCTGTTTTGGTGGTGAGGAGGTTTTTGATGGTGATGGTATTTTTGGTGTGGCAGTGGTTGTAGTGCGATCAGTGGTTGTGGTTGAAATGGTGGTTGTTGGGTTAACAACTACTGAAACCACTGAAGTACCAACAGTTGTTGATACAACAGGTGTTACAACAGCTGTTGGTTTGGAAGTTTGATGTGAGGAGCTTTTGGGAGGTTGAGAAGCATGTTTTGTTTTCCTGGAAGGTGTGGTTTTGGGTTGCCTCACTTTTCTAGTGGGCTGCTTTCTTTCTGGCTTAGGATTTTCATCATCCTTTGGCTCTGAAACACCCTAAACTTCCTTTGCCATAAACATTTTCTTTTCTTCATCAAACTTGGACTTGCCCTTTTCTTCTCTATCCTTTTTTACCTTTGCTTTTTCATCAGCAATGACATTTTAGGTCACATCAATCTTTTTAGTACCATCTGGCATAGGGATGTCTGCAAGCATGCTTGATTTGTCAGGTGCAATGTACAACCCATCTTCATATCCCTTTTTCGTCCACTGCTTTATTTTCTCCCCCTTTTTGGCATCAGCTGGTGGTGGGTTGTCCACAAAGAAGATAGAGGGAGGAGCAGTGGCAATGGTTTTCAACAAGTGAGCCTTGATTGCTTTAATATCTGCCCGAGTATCCATAAACCTAGCTTCCATCATATTCCTGATCTTTTGAACTTGTATCTCATGTTGCTGATCATCAATTTCTCTTTGTTGGATGAGCATAGGTTGAAACAAATTCCAGACCTCATTTGCAGCTGGTGCAGGTGCTTGAGCTGGAGCAACAGTGGGTGGTACCTTTTGAACTTTCAACAACTGTTGAAGCATGTCTTTGATTTCTGCAATGGATGTATCCAGTTTGTCAACTCTAGCCGTCAATTCTCGGTATATTAAACCATCACCCAACTTAATGGGATCATCTGATTTCCCACTAGCAGTGGTTAATTGAGGAAATGTATCCCAAAGATCATCTACTGATGCCCCTTTTTCTTGGTACCGGGGACTTCTTCCTTCAAAATGAGAAACACTTTTTAGTGAACCAGTGAACACTGGATACACAAATGTTCCCAGAGAAGAAATTGCCTTCAAGGAAGTCTTATTGATGAAACCACTGTCCAAGTGCAAACCAGTGGGTTCAGCATTTGTAGTGGCTGCTTCACTTGAACTACCACCAAGAGTTACTTGTAACTCAAGGGGTGTAACCTCCTCAGGTGTTGTTGGTGGGTTAGCAATGATTGAAACACCAGACCCAGTCACTTGTTGGGGTATATTCTCATTGACAGGTGAGTGAGAAGGACTGGTTTGTGTCTGTTTCAAATCAAGAGCATCCAACAAAAGTTTTGTTTGTGGAGGAATTATGGCAGTGAGGATGGGTGTAGAAAGTGAATTTGCCCCGAGCATTGGGCTGTGGATGATAGAATCGAGTGATTCTAGAGCATCATATTATGGTGTCCCTATATGTACAACCTATTCTTTTTTAGAAGAAGCAGGAGGAGTTTGAGGCATGGGTTGAGATCTTTCTACCATCTACTGTGAGGAAGTAGCAGCAGTGGTTACTTGTGACTTTTGTGTTGTCACTGGCAGTTGCTCTGGGATCTCATCTTCCAGAGTTGCCTTTGTTTTGGGTTTGGGGGGCTTTTGAGTTTTCTTTGTTTTGGTTTTCTGGTGGTTTTAGGTGTGGGTTTCACAGTAGTTGTTTTGCTGCTGTGATCACCTAGAGCAGTGGGCTCAGCAGCAGATACCTGAGGAGCAGTGGTGGCTGCTAAATTCTGCTCAGGAACCCCTGCTTTTGTTTTGGAAACTTTTGCTAGCCTTGTAGATGTTTCAGATGTAAGGCCATTTATTTGAAAAGGTTCACCCTGGATAAGCACATGAGCATTATCCTTTGCAAATTTCTTTTGAAAATAAAAGCTCAAGAACTTTGGAAACAGTAAAAATGATATTTTATCAACATTTTTGACCAAGTCATCAAAGATCTCCTGGGAGTAGTTAAAATTTGCTTTGTGTAAAATAGCATAACCCAGGTATTGGATCTTTAATGATATTTCATTAAAAGAAATGGTCTTATTTGAAACACACATCAAGAGGGTATGGAATAAAAATCTTGTTGCAGGAGGAAAACTACCTTTTTGTAAGGTGTCCTTTTTCATTTCCTCAGCATACCCCCTCTCAATAAAATCTGTTTGATACTCGATTTTAGGAAAAGAAGTTTTACCTTGCTGATCATCGAGTTCAAATACTTCTGAAATGGATTGTGGTGTGATTTTAACTGCTACACCCTTTATTGAGGAATTTATGGCTATTACCGTGCCATCTTGAGACTCAAGTGTGGCATTTTTCCAAAACTCTCTCTGGGTTTTCAGAAAAATCGGAGCATCAGCAGTCAACAACGTTTTATACTTTGAAGACGACATAGCATCAATGATGGAATTGTAGGTGTCGGTATGACTGGGTTTTGTGAGTAGACCCAAGTACTTGTGGGGAGCTTTGTATGGAATTTCAGGGGTTTCGATGGCCATTTGAGTGTCTTTTTGAGAAGACGAAGACGGTGATCTTGGAGAAGAAGACATGAGTGGGTTGCAATATGAAGAAGACGAGGAGGGATTTGAGAGAGAAAGATGGAAACTGCTTTGAGAAAGGAATTTTTGAATTCGATTCGACAGTGAAAACCCTGTTTGGGGTTTTGATCAGGGTTTTATAAAGAGAAAAAGTGAATGCTGATGTGGCAACGGTTACAAAAGATCTGACCGCTATGTACTGTCCACGTGCCAACCCCTAATGAATAATGGAGGACAGGTGTTTTAGGAAACCACTGATGGAGCAATATCAGTGGTTGCAACAGTTATAATGAAAGCAGTGGGTGATTTTTACTATCAGTGGATAGCCTATCAATGGATGAAAACACCGATTTTGATCAACAGTGATTACCAAGGAAATGAGAGAACAGGGGTTGACTTTCGGCAGTGGACAACATTTAGTAGAACAGATGTTTGAACAAAACAGTGGTTATGGCAGACTTTTAAGGATTTAATGAAAAACTCATTTTTAGCTATTTTTAAGGATGGATTTTTGATTTTCTGAAAACATTTTAATGCTTTTATTCATAGAAAAACAAGATTTTGCTTGTTATTCCATGTTCAACATGCCAATCCTAGAGATCAAGCTTTCAAAGGTGGATGTGTCTAATGCTTTTGTTAGCACATCTGCCAGCTGATCTTTAGTTGGTACATGGTGCAAAGAAATCAAACCTTTTTCATAGCAATCCCTCACAAAGTGATGTCTGATATCAATGTGCTTGGTGGTTGAATGGGATACTGGATTTTTTATGATATTTTCTGCTACTGACTGTCCAACATGAGAGGTGTCTTTAGGGCAGTGATTCCAAAATCCAGCAATTGATTTTGAAGCCAAAGCAGTTGGGCTGTACAGCTTGCAGCATCTATATACTCTGCCTCAGCATTGGATGTGGAAACAGCTGCTTGCTTTTTGCTTTGCCAAGACACTAAGCAACTGCCTAGGAATTGACACCCT
The DNA here is from genome assembly GCA_030545235.1 of Helianthus tuberosus. NCBI lineage: Eukaryota > Viridiplantae > Streptophyta > Magnoliopsida > Asterales > Asteraceae > Helianthus > Helianthus tuberosus. The sequence goes on along the minus strand of CM060387.1, from coordinate 131,955,724 downwards.
CCTGAAGTGGACTTCCTTGTCTTGTCACATCCAGCAAAGTCACTATCTGAGAAACCTGAAAGCTTGATATTTCCATCAGCTGGATACCAGATACCAAGTGTGGGAGCACTTTTGAGGTATCTGAATATCCTTTTTACAGCAATTAAGTTTGACTTTATAGGGGCTGATTGGGATCTTGCACAAACACATGTTGCAAACATGATGTCTGGCCTAGATGCAATTAGGTACAATAAAGACCCAATCATGCTTCTATATAAAGTTTGATCAACCAAATCATCCTTTTCATCAGACATGACTATTTTAGTGGTTGCAATAGGTGTACTGCATGGCTTACAATCATCCATCTCAAATTTCTTTAAAAGTTCTTTGGCATATTTGCCTTGATGGATAAAAGTGCCATTTGCAGTTTCCTTACTTGGAGACCAAGAAAGCACTGGAGTTCACCCATTGCACTCATTTCAAACTCAGCTGTCATGAGTTGCCTAAACTCTTCACACATTTTATTACATGTGCTTCCAAAGATGATGTCATCCACATAAATCTGGGCAATCATCAAATCCTTTCCTCTCCATTTTAAAAATAGTGTTTTGTCTATTTTACCTCTTGTGAAACCAATGGAAAGTAGAAAGGTGGAATGAGTTTCATACCAGGCTCTTGGTGCTTGTTTCAGGCCATACAAAGCTTTATTTAGCTTGTAGACATGATTTGGATTAAATGGATCCTCAAAGCCTGGAGGTTGACAAACATAAACCTCTTCTTGAATCTTACCATAGAGGAATGCACATTTGATACACCTTGATGTTGTGGTTGATAGCAAAGGCCAGGAATAATCTGATAGCTTCAAGTCTTGCTACAGGGGCAAATGTTTCATCATAGTCAATGCCCTCTTCCTGTCTGAACCCTTGAACCACAAGCCTAACTTTATTCTTGACAACAATACCCCTTTCATCAGTTTTGTTTTTGAAGACCCACTTTGTGCCAATAGGACTTACACCCTCTGGCAGTGGTACAAGTTCCCATACTTGTTGTCTTTTGAACTGTTAGAGCTCCTCTTGCATGGCTTCTACCCAGCTGTTGTCTTTCAGTGCCTCTTGGTACTTGGCTGGCTGATGGAGAGATAGGAAACCAGCAAAAAGTCAGATGTTTTGGGATTGACTTCTTGTGAGCACCCTTTCACTGATGTTGCCAATGATTTGGTCAAGTGGATGAGACTTCAATAAAATTAGATCTCCTTTGTATGGAATAATGGCATTTAATGGTGAGGGCTACAGATGTGAATCATCTGAGCTAACCACTGTTGATGACTTTGATGATCCAGCAGTGGCTTCAAATGGAGGTGGAGGAATAGGAGGAACTGTTATGAAACCATGTTGACTTTTATCCATTGTTTGATGGCCTTTGTCGACAGTGGTTGATGATGTGGAAGAAGGGGTTGATGGGCTACTTTGGTCAACAACTGTTGAGGTAGCAGTGGATGAGCTTTGACAACTGTTTTGAACATCTGCTGCTCTTCCCATTTGTCACACCCCCAAAATCCACCATGCGGAGTATCACCGCTTGGAGGCGTGACATGACCAGGATCGAGCCACCAATCATATTGAACAACATAATTAAGTAAATAAAACCAAACACAATACGATTGGTGACCAAAAGGAAGTAAACCGATTTTAGGTTAACAGCGGAAGCATAAAATATAAGTTCAAAACGTAAGTCCAAAGTTCATAAGTTTAAAGTCCAAAACGTAGGTTTAATAAGTTCATGAAGTTTATTCATTAAGTACGGGACATATCAGTTCGCATCCCACAACGACCACCTCCATATGCAAGCTCCATAGCATCTAACGACCTGCAAAGCATGTAATAACGAGTCAACAACAAAGTTGAGTGAGTTCACGGTTGGTTGTCCATTTTAGTGTTGTTTCCAAAAACATAGTTTAATCTCATTCGGCCGTCCAGCCGTGGGGGTTACCCCATAGTTCGAAAACGTTTATTAGTTAACCATCCCATGTCCACCTTCCCTGGCTATCCAGCCCGGCACTTTGGCCGTGGGGAGCTGCCCCAGTATTTTAAACTACCAGACTCGTTTATCATATCGACTACTAACAAAAATCAATTGTGCCCTAGCGTCGGTGTTCTATCACCACCGACGTGCCATAGTCCATTAGTACACGCCCGTCCGACTGGCACGGTGTGAGGTTTGTTAAACCTAATAGCGCTATTAACTAATGACCCGCTCGCCATAGTCTCGGCGATTAAGTCGATACAAAAAGGGAGGGACTTCGCTGATAGAGTTCTAGTCCAGTAAGTCTAACACGTCTCAACAGGACGAGGAATTTACATTCCTGAACACGTCTCAAGGACGAGGAATCCCTATTCCTGAACCCATTCCCATTCCCACCGGGAATTTACCATGCTTTGTAGAAAAGTGTGAACTCACCTCGGTTTGCTCGGTTAGATTCTCAAATATAGCTAACAGTCAAGGTCGGTCAATCACGTCCTAGTATGATTTACCAGTTAGTCATTTAGTGGCTTTCAAATAGAACACAAAGTTCCTACACGTATCTATCACACAACATGCATCATTTTAACGGTTTATGCCCATCTAAGTTTCCCATCCATTCCCCACTCAAAATCAAACATACGATAATGCACATAACATATATAACATGTTAGATCATTCATAGATAGCATACTCGACATTTAGACACGCGAGTCACAACTTATGTCATTTCAGCATTTATATTCAATACCGGCTGTTTTCGGACATTTTAATAAAATGGTTAAATTATTCCAAAAATTCCCAAATTTTTATAGGATGTCTTAAACGTTCCATATTTTATTGTGTAAAAATATCGGGGTCCGGTTCATTACCAATATTTTATAAAAATTCATATTCCGGACTGAACTCAGATTTATGTATTTCTGACCACAGTCCACGGAACAATTTATTAAAAATTCATCGAGTGTCTGATTTATGAAATTCTAGTGGGGTAATTACAAATGCATCGGTTTTCATCTACTGTACAAATTTCATGGTCCGATTCATCACAAAACTCAGGTTATGACTGAAAGTATAACACCCATTTATTGCTGTCAAAATTCAGCTTAAGTCGTTGTTATAAATCGACACTTTAAAAATAGTAAACGAAGTCCAAAAATTACGATTCCGGTGCCATTAGAACCGTATTTCATAATAACATATTTTAGATTCAAAATATCAGTTTTTCGTTAAGTTTATGACCTGTTTACATCCTGTGAAAGGTGGCTGAAAATACACATCAGCAAGCTGTTTTCAGTCTAAAGGCTACTAAAACGCACACATATGATTACCATTCATTCTAATAATGATTTACAACAGGTTATAAGTTATTTCCAGCAGACTAATACTCATATATTTCAGATTCATCTTGTATTACCATGTTTCATCATTATTTACTCTTTAACCAACAAGTTCATCACTCTAGCAAGACTTTTTAGTTTTGATTTTTAGTGTTCTTAACTTTAATCATCAAATCTCCTATTAACCACTTAAATAACATGAAGAATGAACGGATCTAAGTTCTTACCACTAGCACAAGGCTAGGAGAGTTCGAGTGTAGAAAAGTGGTGGTTAAAAGCGAATAGAGAAGGTCCTTCCACTTCCGAGAGCACCAAGCTTCGTTATATGATCTCTTGCTTCTATGGATGAATGAAAAATGGTTGGAATGGAGGTTGATGATGGTGAGATGGTGGTTGAAGGGGGTTGCCGAACTCAAGGGAAAGAACGAGAGAGAGAGAGCTTGCTTGGTTGGGTGTGGTGATCAAAGAGAATGATAATCCACTAAACCTTTTTATAAACCATAATTCACTAATACCCAATGTATAATGTGTAGTCTAGATATCAAACCATTAGGATTAAATAATCAAAAATGGTGGTGTGTGTCCCATATGGGGAAACCAATCGGTTGGGGGGGGGGGGTATTTAGTTAGGTTGCAATGGAACTTGGTTAAGTGTCTAGTTTGTTTAGTTAGAAAAATAAATAGGTTATTAGTGTGTTATTAAGTATAACGGGTGTTAGAGTATTCGGGGACCCTAACTGGCTCAGAAAAATAGAAACAATGACTTTGGCAATATTTTTATGTTCCGGGTAAAGTCCGGTTGTTCGGTTCGATACTGATCCATTAAAGTGTTTAATTAATCCGTAACGTGTCTTTTATATATATTTTTGTAACGTTATTAATTTTCAACACTCAAGAAAATATAACGGACTATTTAGTGACCTTTCTGTACATTACTAGTGTGTTAACAGGCGCATGTAAATATAACACAGATATCAGAAAGCAGTTACGTAATTCCACACAGTCGACAAGCACATTAATTATTATTAATAAACTGTACGGTTACATGTAAATTCGAGGGTTGTCACACCATTGAAGCAGACTTTTGTTGAGGAATGATGACTTCATATCCATAGTCTGATGGAGGATTTTCTGATGGACCTGCATTGTTAGACTTGACAGCAACACTTTCAAATGTGAATTTATCAAGAGCAAATAATTCAGCAGGGTTTGCTGGGATTTTCATTGATGAAAGTTCATTGAACTTTACATTCAAAGTCTCTTCCACTGTCTTAGTCCTTGTGTTGAACACTTTGTAGGCCTTAGCAGTGGTTGAGTATCTCAGATAATAACCACAATCAATTTTGGCTGCAAACTTTGAGATAGAATCTTTTAAGTTTAAAATGAAACATGGGCAGCCAAAAACTTTGAAGAGTTAACTTTCGTTTTGCTCCCTGTGTTTTGGTCATTTTAACGGTTTTGCTCCAATAGTTTAAAAATAGTCATTTTCCTCCCTGATCTTTCAAGTTTGTCGCTAATTTGCTCCCTAATCTTTCGAGTTTATCGCCAGTTTCCTCCCTGATGGAGTTAGAGGCGGGGAGCAAAATGACGATAAGTTAGAAAAATCAGGGAGGAAAATGGCTATTTTTAAACTATTGGGGCAAAACCGTTAAAATGACCAAATCACAGGGAGCAAAATGGAAGTTTACACAACTTTGAAATAAGAAATCAATGGCTTTATTTTATACAGCAGTTCATAGGCAATCTTTTGATGTCTGGGGTTGATTAAAACTCTGTTTTGGACATAGCAAGCAGTGTTTACTGCCTCTGCCCAAAAAGTTAATGGTAAACCTGAATCAACAAGCATGGTTCTGGCAGCCTCAATCAAAGTCATGTTCTTTCTTTCAACAAACCCATTTTGTTCTGGTGTTCTTGGAATGCTGTACTGCCTTACAATTCCTTTTGACACACAAAAATCATCTAACTCCTTGTTTCTGAACTCTGTGCCATTATCACTCCTGAAGACTTTTACTGGCAAGTCAAACAACTTTTCAACCTGTGTAACAAAGTCTTGAAGAATGCCTGCAGTCTCATCTTTGGAGTGTAAAAAGTAAGTCCATGTAAATCTAGAAAAGTCATCAACAATAACCAAACAATATCTTTTCTTCCTAAGACTCATGACTTTTACTGGACCAAACAAATCCATGTGAAGCATTTGCAAGCACTTGGTTGTTTTGGACTCTTCAATTGATTTGTATGAGCTTTTATGTTGTTTTCCTTTTAGGCAGGAAACACAATGCTCAGGACAGGTGAATAGTTTTTGAGGTAAGCCTCTCACTAACCCCTGTTTTGAAATAGTAGTGATTGTCTTGAGATTGGTGTGCCCCAATCTCCTGTGCCATAATTCTGTCTCTTTGTTAGAGGCAGCTGAGAACAGACAGGCATCAGTCCTGGGGCTCTCTTTTGACATATCCACCACATAAACATTGCCACTTCTTTGAGCAACAAGTTGGGTTTTTTCCATTTTTCATTATTGCTTCAATCTTTTCAACCATTTCTGGTCCAACAATCCTACAACACTCTTTTGTAAGAATGAGCCATAGTGTCACACCCCCAAAATCCACCTATGGAATACCACCGCTTGGAGGCGTGACTGACCAGGATCCAGCCACCAATCATATCAAACAAGCATGTAAGTGATTATAAAATCCAACCAATACAATTGGCGTCCAAACAAAGCATAGTTTAAGTTGCAAAGCGGAAGCATAATGTTCAAATCCAAAACATAAGTTTAAACGTTTTAAAGTTTAACATGGCACACAGCTGTCCATGCCCCACAACGAATCTCTTCCATGCAAGCTCCAGCTAAGTACCTATTGACCTGCAAAGCATGTAGTAACGAGTCAACAACAAGTTGAGTGAGTTCACAGTTGGGTGTTCATTTTAAGTTGTTCCAAAAACAGTTTCCTTTAACTGGCATCCTGCCGTGGGGGTTACCCCATAGTTGAAAACGTGACTTGTTTATTCCCGGTTACTCTGGCAATCCAGCCGTGGGGGCTACCCCTTGTTAGTTATCTGGCATTTCGGCCGTGGGGGCTACCCCATGTATACACTAGGCTCGTTACCATATCGACTACTGACGTTAGTCATGTTTATGTGCCCTTATCGTCGGTGTCTATCATCACCGACGTGCCATAGTCCATTAGTTCACGCCCGTCCTCTGCGGCACGGTGTAAGGTTTGTCAAACCTAAATAGCGCTATCTAACTAATGACCCGCTCGCCATTGGCCCAGCGATTAAGTCGATATACAAAGGAGGGACTTCGTGATAGAGTTTTGGTCTAGTACGAGTTATCTGTCCATGAGGACGAGGAATTACATTCCTGAACCAATACTATCCTACCCAAGAAAGGACGAGAAATCCATGTTCCTTAACCCCATTCCCAACCCTGGGAATCCCATGCTTTGAAGAAAGTGTGAACTCACCTTGGTTTGCTCGGCAGATACACAGAAAGGTCAATCAAGCTATATTGTGGTCAACCACGTCCTAACATAGTTGTACCATACAAGTCATGTTCGTATTTAGGTAGTGCACGTATGTTTTCTACACACATTTGCATACACGTATTGATCATGGCACACACGTATAAATACTTCAGTTAATCAACAGGGCACAAACACATCCAATAGCCTCATCTACGTAAATAAGCAAAGTCCAAGTATGCGGCCCAAATAGTTGGGCTCGTAATAGCATGCAAGTCCGAAACAGTGTGTACGTGTATATGGTCTCGAGTCGAGACTAGAGGTCCCGAGTCGAGACTGTGCGGTCTCGAGTTGTAGCCTACAAGTCCTCGAGTCGCAACTGAGGAGGTCTCGGGTCATACGTTCATCACTCGAAACTAGGCGGTCTCGAGTCATGTCTCGAGTCGCAACAAGACTCGCAACAATGATCTCGAGTCATGCTGTTTATGCTAATAATGTGTGGTCTCGAGTCGAGACTAGGGGTTCTCGACTCGCAACCTATGTTGCAACCGCGGTCTCGAGTTGTCCTGGGTTGGTCTCGAGTCGAGACCGGGGGTCTCGACTGGCACACCTGCTGATTGCCAGCATTTGTACTAACCAATAGCATTTCGATTTCATGATATGGTGTACTATCCAATGGTAAAGCACAAACATGTTCCCTTGTCTAACAATTAACCGAAATGGATCAAACAACAAGTTTTTCAAATATTCAAGGCACATTCATAGCATATTCATGTTGTTCATCATACATTCAAATTATTCATAAGGACCCTAATCATATTCATAGCAATCCAAAAACACACAACGATTTGTCTAACATATCACAGCCGATTAAACATATATATTCGATTCCAAATCATCACACAACCAATCTGAAAACAAGACATGATAGCCGGTTAGCATCATCATTCACAACCGGTTTACTAGAACATCATCAAGCCAATAATCTGAATCGTGGAAACATAACAGCCGATTAACAATCATTCAGGTCTTAATCACTATCATGAAATTTCCAAGTTATATGAACATTATCAAATACACATGTGCAAGCCGATTTCATGAACACCAAGATTCAATAGTTTGTATCATGATAGGTCACAAGATATTACTAAATCATTACCTAGATCATAACATATAATCAAATAGTAACAAACACTAACCGGATTAGAGATGAATAAGAGTGATCCGATCCAAGGAATGATCTTCGATAGTGAGGGGATGTTTGCCGTCGAGTTAGAGAGAGAGAGAGAGGATGAGAGAGAGAGAGAGCTAGGGTTTGTGTGTTGTGTTTGTCAAGACAATGAAAATATACTCCCCCCTCTCCTATGAGGTTATGCGCAAATAAGAGGATGGGCCGAACCCAATTCGGGTCGCCTTATGGTTCGAGTGTAAGGAGTGTGGCCCAACAAGGGCTTGTGCGACTAGGTTGTGTTGTGTGATCCGGGTTATATGTGTATACATACATACGTAATTTCACATAAACACATAGAATAACATAACATTCAAATAGATCACAAGTTCATATAGTCACATAACGTTCCACATTCGTTACTTCTAAGTATAAAGAAAAATTCCGAAATACGAGTTGTCACATTATCCCCAAGTTGAAAGAAATTCCGTCCCGAAATTTGGTTCGTACTCACTGAGGGAGCTAGTTAAGTTGTATGGTTTTCACTGGTTTTCCTGGGGTGTCACATCCTCCCCCCGTTGATCTGGAATTTCGTCCCGAAATTCCGTAGCTTCAGCCTCAGTAGTGGTTGTACTGTTTGCGAATAGTTGGGGATACTTTTGTTTCATCTGATCTTCGCGTTCCCAGGTGAACTCTGGGCCGCGACGTGAGTTCCAACGAACTCGAACGAGAGGTATTCTAGTGTTCTTGAGGACCTTAACATCCCGGTCCGTGATTTCAACTGGTTCCTCGACGAATCGTAACTGCTTGTCGATAGTGAGTTCCTTCAGAGGAATTATGTGGGTCTCATCTGACAGACACTTCTTCAGATTCGACACGTGGAAAACGTTGTGAACTGCACTGAGTTCTGCTGGTAAGTTCAGTTTGTAGGCCACTTTGCCTATTTCTCAATGACTTCGAAAAAGTCCAACGTATCGTGTGTTAAGTTTGCCTCGTTTACCCAAACGAACCACACCCCTCTAGGGTGAAACTTTGAGTAGTACTCGCTCCCCAACCTGGAGCTCTAGTGGTTTCCTGCCCTTATCGGCGTAGATTTTCTGACGGTCACGAGCTGCCGCCATTCGTTGTCGTATTTGAGCAATTCGTTCTGTTGTGTCTACCACAAGTTCTGGGCTAGTGGTCTGACTATTCCCCGCCTCTGCCCAACAAAGAGGTGACCGGCATTTACGCCCGTACAATGCCTCAAACGGAGTAGCTTTAATGCTGGCGTGGTAGCTGTTATTGTACGAAAATTCCACAAGTGGCAGATGCTTTTCCCAGCTGTTGCCAAAGTCGATTACACATGCACGAAGCATGTCTTCTAAGGTTTGAATAGTGCGCTCAGACTGCCCGTCCGTCTGAGGGTGATATGCTGTGCTCATGTCTGATCGTGAGCCAAAGGATTTGTGCATTGCTTGCCACAGTTCTGAAGTAAATCGTGCATCACGGTCTGAGATAATGGAAGTGGGCACCCCGTGCCTCGAGACAACTTCCTTAAGGTATACGTCTGCTAGAGTGGAAAACTTATCCGTTTCCTTGATAACTAAGAAGTGTGCAGATTTTATGAGTCGATCCACGATCACCCAAATAGTATCATTTTCGCGCTGAGATCTAGGCAGACCAGTAACGAAATCCATGGAAATTAGCTCCCATTTCCATTGTGGTATCTCTGGTTGTTGGAGTAGGCCTGAGGGTTTCTGGTATTCAGACTTGACTCTCGCACAAGTCAAACACTTGCTGACGTAAGTTGCTATGTGGGCCTTCATGCTAGGCCACCAATACGTAGTTTTGATATCGTGGTACATCTTATCCGAACCAGGATGTACCGAGTAGCGAGACTTGTGTGCTTCATCCATCACAAGCTCTCGTAAGTTGCCATAGAGTGGGACCCAAATGCGTCCCGTTACGTAGTATGCACCGTCTTCCTTTTGTTCTAATCGTTGCCTTGTGCCGCGTAGGGCTTCAGCCCTGACGTTTTCTGGTTTCAATGCTTCTATCCGAGCAGCTCGTATCTGGGAAGGAAGACTAGATTGGATAGTGAGTTGCAATGCCCGCACGCGCTTAGGTGTAGTGTCTTTTTGACTAAGGGCATCAGCCACAACATTGGCTTTGCTAGGATGGTACTTGATTGCACATTCGTAATCGTTTAGTAACTCGACCCATCGTCGTTGACGCATGTTTAGCTCCTTCTGTTTGAAGATGTGCTCAAGACTCCTGTGATCGGTGTAGATGGTGCACTTGGTACCGTACAGGTAATGCCTCCATATCTTAAGTGCAAAAACCACAGCTCCCAGCTCTAAATCGTGCGTAGTGTAGTTCTCTTCATGAACCTTAAGTTGGCGTGAGGCGTAGGCTATAACTTTATCCCGTTGCATCAATACACAACCAAGACCCTGAATTGATGCGTCGCAGTAAACCACAAAATCGTCTGTGCCCTCTGGCGGTGAAAGGATAGGTGCACTGCAAAGTCTATCCTTTAAGTGCTGGAATGCTAATTCCTGTGCATTTTCCCATCGATAAACAACGCCTTTCTGCGTTAGTGAGGTGAAAGGCTATGCGATCTTGGAGAAATCCTTGATGAACCTCTTGTAGTAACCTGCCAAACCCAAAAATTGGCGAATTTCCGTTGGTGTACGAGGTGCAGGCCAGTTCTTAATCGAGTCTACCTTGGATGGATCAACGTGAATCCCATCCTTGTTCACCACGTGGCCTAGGAAATGGACTTCACGAAGCCAGAAGTCGCATTTCGAGAACTTTGCGTAAAGTTGTTCCGTTCGAAGGAGTTCGAAAATAAGTCGTAGATGCTGCTCGTGTTCCTCCTGACTCTTAGAATAGATCAGGATGTCGTCGATGAATACTATAACGAACTTGTCTAGGTAAGGTTTGCATACTCGATTCATCAAGTCCATGAAAATCGCCTGTGCGTTTGTCAGCCCAAAAGGCATGACTAAAAACTCATAGTGTCCATAACGAGTTCTGAAGGCCGTTTTGGAGAAATCCTCCTCTCGAACTCTCAGCTGGTGATATCCCAATCTCAAATCAATCTTTGAATAGTAGCTCGACCTTTGCAGCTGGTCGAACAGGTCGTCAATACGTGGTAGAGGATAACGATTCTTCATCGTCACCTTGTTGAGTTCCCGGTAGTCGATGCGCATTCTGAAGGTACCGTCTTCCTTCTTCACAAATAGCACTGGAGCTCCCCAGGGCAATGAGCTAGGACGAATAAAACCCTTATCCAAGAGTTCTTGTAGTTGCGTAGAGAGTTCTTCCAACTCTGATGGAGCTAAACGATAAGGTGCACGAGCTATAGGCACAGCTCCAGGGGCTAGTTCAATCTGAAACTCGACTTGACGATGAGGCGGAAGGCCAGGTAGTTCCTCAGGAAATTCCTCAGGATAGTCGCGTACAAAGGGAAAATCTTCTATCTTCTTCTCTTTCTTCGAGGTGTCAGTAATGAGAGCCAAAGTGGCAATGTGGCCCTTTCGTAAACACTTCTGAGCCTTAAGGAAGGAGATGATGCTCACAACAGCACCACTCTTGTCGCCACGAATCATGAGAGGTTCATCATCTGAGCGAGGAATACGGACAATCTTTTCGTTGCAAAGAATTTCTGCTTGGTGTTGGGATAACCAATCCACCCCAATGACGACGTCGAAACTACCCAAAACTATAGGAATAAGGTCGGTAGGGAAGGTCTGGTTAGCAAGAACAAGTTTACAACCCTTGACTACGTGTGTGGCCTCTAAACTCTTACCATTTGCTAGCTCTACGGTGTGCTTGTTGTTCAAAGGTGTTGGAATACGCTTAAGCATTTGACTAACTTCTGGTGGCACGTAGCTAGTATCGGCACCCGAATCAAATAAAACGTAACATAAAAGTCGTCGAGAAGGAACTTACCCGTCACAACGTTGGGTTGTTTCTTTCTTCTCCCTGCCCATTCAGGAACTCACGCTTACCAGCCATGTGATTGTCATTATGGTCTCCGTTACTGTTCCCGTTGCCCTTGTTGCTATTGTTGTCACGCTTCTGCCTCATCTGCGGACAGTTCCTCTTGAGATGGTCTTCAGCCCCACAACGAAAACACCCGTTTTTGCTTCCCCACTGCTGCTGGTTTCGGTTTGCAGGATATGGGTTCCTACAATCTCTAGCCATATGTCCCGTCTTCTTGCACCGATGGCAACACGATCCCGCACATGACCCGCTGTGGTGTTGATGGCATTTGCGGCATTTCGGCTTATTTCCAAGGTATCCCCCTTGATTTTGGTAGTTCAGCCCCTGCTGTACGAGTTTCCCGTGCGGGTCCTGTTGTATAGAGCTACGACCCTCACCCTGGTGATCACCCCAAATATGCATGGTGTTAATAAGAGCATTTGCATTGGAAAGGTTACGCTTGGGTAACTTGCCCTCTTCCACTGCCTGATCAGTGAGCTGGTGCGCCAAACGAACGACTTGTTGGATTGTAGAAAAGTTGGCCGCAATTACAGACCCTCGGATTTCTGGGGCTAAGCCTCTGAGGTATAGCTCGATTCGTCTAGAAATGGGTTGTGACAAGTTAGGACATAGGGCAGCCAAGTCGTTGGATCTTTTTGTGTACGTTTCGATCTCTGATCCTTCCATCTTCAAACCATAATATTCTATTTCAAGTTTTAGAATGTCGTCCGGGTGACAGAATTCCTCCTTGATCAAATCCTTGAAGTCTCTCCAGGGGGTGGCATTTGCATCCGCCAATCTGAGCATCTGAACTTGTGTGTTCCACCAAGAATACGCTTTCCCTTGCAAGGTACCAGCAGCGTACTCTACTCGTTTGCTGGTGGGGCTTTCGCTTTCTTCGAATGCAGACTCGATCCTTCGAATCCAGTGTAGGAGACCTATCGCTCCTTCGGTGCCACTGAAGGTACTAGGTCGATAGTCCATAATGGTCTTGAAAGTGCTCACAGGTGGCTGAACATGTTGGCCTGTCGTGGGTGTAAGAAAGGACAAGGTTAAGCACAAGTGTGGGTTTACGAGAGTAGGACCTAAAGATCCTAGAGTGAGTTTCGACTGCAGGATATACCTCCTGCCTGTGCGGCTGCAAGTGCCGCAGCAACTTGTTGGTTAATCAGAGCCGTCAACTGGGCTTGAGTCATGTTAATGCGTCTAGCCATGATCTTCATATCAAGGGAAACATGAGTGAGAGAGGTTCGTGAAAGTGCGATGACGGAAGGGAGTAAGCACATATGTGTTCTCATACTATAGTTGCTACGTTTATCTAAGCATACCATGAGCATAGTTCTATGAAATCTAGCAAGTAGGTAACAGAACATAAACCATATCACCTAGAATGTCGAGCCTTGCATGTGAAGTGAAGCGTCGTTGTGGACCGTTGAGCACTGTACAGGTTATAGTCTGGTTTTAACAAAAACGTTTTTTTTTCCTTTATTAAAACCAAGTTCTCTATAACCAATGGCTCTGATACCAATCTATCACACCCCCAAAATCCACCTGTGGAATACCACCGCTTGGAGGCGTGACTGACCAGGATCCAGCCACCAATCATATCGAACAAGCATGTAAGTGATTATAAAATCCAACCAATACAATTGGCGTCCAAACAAAGAATAGTTTAAGTTGCAAAGTGGAAGCATAATGTTCAAATCCAAAACATAAGTTTAAACGTTTTAAAGTTTAACATGGCACACAGCTATCCATGCCCCACAACGACTCTCTTCCATGCAAGCTCCAGCTAAGTACCTATTGACCTGCAAAGCATGTAGTAACGAGTCAACAACAAGTTGAGTGAGTTCACAGTTGGGTGTTCATTTTAAGTTGTTCCAAAAACAGTTTCCTTCAACTGGCATCCTACCGTGGGGGTTACCCCATAGTTGAAAACGTGACTTGTTTATTCCCGGTTACTCTGGCAATCCAGCCGTGGGGGCTATCCCTTGTTAGTTATCTGGCATTTCGGCCGTGGGGGCTACCCCATGTATACACTAGACTCGTTACCATATCGACTACTGACGTTAGTCATGTTTATGTGCCCTTAGCGTCGGTGTCTATCATCACCGACGTGCCATAGTCCATTAGTTCACGCCCGTCCTCTGCGGCACGGTGTGAGGTTTGTCAAACCTAAATAGCGCTATCTAACTAATGACCCGATCGCCATTGGCCCGGCGATTAAGTCGATATACAAAGGAGGGACTTCGTGATAGAGTTTTGGTCTAGTACGAGTTATCTGTCCATGAGGACGAGGAATTACATTCCTGAACCAATACTGTCCTACCCAAGAAAGGACGAGGAATCCATGTTCCTTAACCCCATTCCCAACCCTGGGAATCCCATGCTTTGAAGAAAGTGTGAACTCACCTTGGTTTGCTCGGCAGATACACAGAAAGGTCAATCAAGCTATATTGTGGTCAACCACGTCCTAACATAGTTGTACCATACAAGTCAGGTTCGTATTTAGGTAGTGCACGTATGTTTTCTACACACATTTGCATACACGTATTGATCATGGCACACACGTATAAATACTTCAGTTAATCAACAGGGCACAAACACATCCAATAGCCTCATCTACGTAAATAAGCAAAGTCCAAGTATGCGGCCCAAATAGTTGGGCTCGTAATAGCATGCAAGTCCGAAACAGTGTGTACGTGTATATGGTCTCGAGTCGAGACTAGAGGTCCCGAGTCGAGACTGTGCGGTCTCGAGTTGTAGCCTACAAGTCCTCGAGTCGCAACTGAGGAGGTCTCGGGTCATACGTTCATCACTCGAAACTAGGCGGTCTCGAGTCATGTCTCGAGTCGCAACAAGACTCGCAACAATGATCTCGAGTCATGCTGTTTATGCTGATAATGTGTGGTCTCGAGTCGAGACTAGGGGTTCTCGACTCGCAACCTATGTTGCAACCGCGGTCTCGAGTTGTCCTGGGTTGGTCTCGAGTCGAGACCGGGGGTCTCGACTGGCACACCTGCTGATTGCCAGCATTTTTACTAACCAATAGCATTTCGATTTCATGATATGGTGTACTATCCAATGGTAAAGCACAAACATGTTCCCTTGTCTAACAATTAACCGAAATGGATCAAACAACAAGTTTTTCAAATATTCAAGGCACATTCATAGCATATTCATGTTGTTCATCATACATTCAAATTATTCATAAGGACCCTAATCATATTCATAGCAATCCGAAAACACACAACGATTTGTCTAACATATCACAGCCGATTAAACATATATATTCGATTCCAAATCATCACACAACCAATCTGAAAACAAGACATGATAGCCGGTTAGCATCATCATTCACAACCGGTTTACTAGAACATCATCAAGCCAATAATCTGAATCGTGGAAACATAACAGCCGATTAACAATCATTCAGGTCTTAATCACTATCATGAAATTTCCAAGTTATATGAACATTATCAAATACACATGTGCAAGCCGATTTCATGAACACCAAGATTCAATAGTTTATATCATGATAGGTCACAAGATATTACTAAATCATTACCTAGATCATAACATATAATCAAATACTAACAAACACTAACCGGATTAGAGATGAATAAGAGTGATCCGATCCAAGGAATGATCTTCGATGGTGAGGGGATGTTTGCCGTCGAGTTAGAGAGAGAGAGAGAGAGAGAGAGAGAGGATGAGAGAGAGAGCTAGGGTTTGTGTGTTGTGTTTGTCAAGACAATGAAAATATACTCCCCCCCTCTCCTATGAGGTTATGCGCAAATAAGAGGATGGGCCGAACCCAATTCGGGTCGCCTTATGGTTCGAGTGTAAGGAGTGTGGCCCAACAAGGGCTTGTGCGACTAGGTTGTGTTGTGTGATCCGGGTTATATGTGTATACATACATACGTAATTTCACATAAACACATAGAATAACATAACATTCAAATAGATCACAAGTTCATATAGTCACATAACGTTCCACATTCGTTACTTCTAAGTATAAAGAAAAATTCCGAAATACGAGTTGTCACACATAGCCCTTATCACTCATTTGAGAGACACTTAAGAGGTTGAATTTTAGATTGTCTATTAGATTGACATTTTCAAACTTAACTTTACCAGACTGAACTGTACCAGACCCCAGAACCTTCCCTTTACTATTATTACCAAAGGATATATCACCCCCTCCATGAGTTTTGAAATCTTTGAGAAGGGCTCTACATCCTGTCATGTTTCTGGAGCCTCCACTATCTACATACCAAAGACTATCTAAGCATGCAGAAGCTCCCTGCACATGTAGTAAAAGATTAGTTCATTAGGGTCTCCAAAGCCAATAAGGCTTTGGATGGGGTCTCAACAGTGTCTAGGTTATGTTCAGGTGGATAGACAGTGGTTAGCTCAAGGGTTTGGACAGTTTTAGCACTGTTCTTCTCTAACCACTGTTGGGGGTCTTGCCCAATTATCTGTTGATACCCAAAAGGATGCCTGTTCACTCTTGGTTTAGAAGGATTTTTGTAAGCCTCATAAACATGTGGGATCCTTTGGTATGGTGGTTGTCCCTTACCTCTTCTGTATTGGTTGGCAGGGGGTGCATCAGTCACCTGAACCTCTCTTTTAACAGAGGTTTGGTTCAGCTATTTTGTAACAGTTGTTTGAACTGGCACAAACAGTGGTTGGTTCTTGGTGAATTTGACAGATGAATTTGATGAACTCAAGGATGTTTTTGTAGTGTACTCATTCTTTTTTACATCAAAGGATGTGAGATACACACATTCCTGAGTTTTGTGGTTTGATTTACCACAGATGGTGCAGCTCTCAGCAGGTGCAATAACACTTATTTTGTTGATATCATATGCTTTTAGATGAAAACAGTCTTTTGTTAGATGATTCTTCTTTTCACAGAAATCACAAAATAAGTTTTTAACCTTTTCTCTCTTTTTCCTCTTTTCAGACTCCTTTACAACAGAGTTTTGAACGACTGTTGGGATGTCTTTGAGAGGAATGACCTTTGCTTTGGGAGCTTTAACACCATCAGTGGTTGTGAAGTCCATTGGTTTAAAATTTTCAAGAATGTCACACTCATCAGACCATCTGGGTTTAAATTGATATTCTTCAATCTCTTCATAGGTTGAAGAGTCCAATGATCTTTCAAGTGTGATTTTTTTGCCATTTTTATTAGTTATTTTGATTTCTTGGCCATTCTTGTTTGTGGGAATGATTTCAACTGAACAAAATTCATTTGCAGCATTGTTTTCAACTTGGTCATGCTTTCTAAAACCTACACCAAATTTTACATTGCTTTTGATCTGTTTTTCAAGCATTACTTCATAGCCTTCGCAAGATTCCACCCATTTTTCACAAGTGATTTGGGTGGACTCCAACTCCTTTTTGCAAACTTGATATTTTTTCTATCATAGTTTGGAGTTGGTTTTTGGTAATACTTTGTTCTTCTTTTAGACTGCAGATTTCTTTAACTTTTTCAGCCAATTTGATTTTAAGTTCTTTTAAAGACTTCTCAAATTTGACCTCATCATTCAACACTCTATCCCTAAGGTTTTCATTCACCTCTTTGATGTTAGCAAATGCTATGATGCATTTGTCTGAACACAGATTTTCAATAACCTGAGATGATACCTTAGCTGCAGCCATCATGGCACAGTCACATTGATGATCACTTTCTTCATCAGCTCTCTCTTCTTTCTCACCTTCTTTCTTCTCTTCTTTTTCTTCTTTGTCTTCTTTGGACCAGGGGTCAAACAGTGGTTCAATCAGGGTTTCTGAATTTTCTCCCAGCAGTATTTCACCAGCAACTGCAGTAACCACTGCTTCAGCCACTGTTTCAGCACTTAGCTGTTCTCCTTCAGCTTTCAGCCCTTCTGGTATTGACTCTAATGCCATAAAACAAAATTCATCATTAAAAGCATCATTAGAAGCATAGAGTGGAAAATTTTCATCACCAAGCTCATCAGGCATACTGCTCTAGTCAACAAAGCCTTGAGTGAAAAAACTTTGCTGATCTGGTTTAACCACTGCTGGAGCAGCTTGTTGAGGTGTAACTGGTTGCACTTGAGCCTAAGGGACAGGGGCTTGAACATACCGAATTTGTGGAACAGTGACATGGGCTGCAGGGGTATATTGGGCATAGTGTACAGTGCTTTGGTTTTGTGGTCTAGGGTTTTAGCTGGTATGAGTGATAATTGGACCAGTGGTTTGACTCCTGCATTCCCTAGCAAAATAACCTAGCCTTTTGCACTTATAGCACTTGATTTTTGACTTATCCAACCTCACTTTTAAATTCCCATGTAACCCTGAGAATTTTCTCCATGTTCTTTTATAGAATTTGCTTGTTCTTACACTCAGCAAAGCCAATTGATGCAAAATGTCCATTTCTTCTAAGTCAGTGGGATCAAAGTGCTGTAAATCATTGAGTTCAAAACACAGATTATCAGAGATCTGGCTTTCTCCATTTGCTGTGAAGGCAAGGTTGGATGAGTGAGGATCAGAGTTGAAGTTTGCACTAGCAGTTATGTCAATAAAGTGATCATAACTCTGATCCTTACTGCTGCCAGACTCTTCCTGATCCAAAAGAGCTGTGTTGCCAAATGTATAATCATCTGCAACTTTGCCAGTGTGACACCCCAGGAAAACCAGGAAAAACACGCAACCTAACTAGCTTCCTCAGTGACTACGTGCTAAATTTCGGGACGAAATTTCTTTCAAGTTTGGGATGATGTGACAACTCGAATTTAAGAACCTTTCTTCATACTTTAATGTGACCAGCGTGGACGCTATATGATTAACTAATGTGATTGTTTGCAATAAAACGTTATGCTTTATTATGTGGTATGTGATACAAGATTGTGGTATGTGTATAACTTATGTGAATCGCACAAGATTAGTCTAATCGCACAACAACACATTCGGTCCACACACGTTAAACCCAAGAACACAAGACTGTCCGGTCGCACAAGATCGTTGGGCCGGGCATGTCGCACATTTGACTTCTTCCTCTCGGCCCATTATGATCAATTCGAAACCAATGGGTAAGCCATGATGGATTCGGCCACTCCCCTATATAAACCGGTACCTAACCCTTTTGAGGGTTTATTCCTTCATTATTTGGGAATCACACAAGACGTACAAAAACCCTAGCCCTCTCCTTCTCTTCTCACTTTCTTATTCGACGGCTGCCCTTCTTCCTCTTGAAGCTTTCTTCGTTTCATCATCAATCCGGTTAGTGTCTCACAATGGTTTATGTAATACATGATACTACAATTGTTATATGTTGATCGATACTATGATTGTTGCATGATAATCTAGGGTTCTTGTTAATAGATCATTGGTAATGTATGTTCGTGAGATTTATACAAACGATTAGATGTAATAATAAAGTTGTACGATGAACTAGGGGTTCTTAATTATTCGATGTTAATGATAATGAGCTGATGATAATGATGATGAACTGTTGTTATTTCATGATTGTAGGATTAATTAGGGTTCATGATTTGGGAATTCTTTGATTAGATCGAATATATGCATAAATGGAAACTGTTGGAATTAATTTGAAATAAGGTATCTGAATTCCATGATTTATGGAATTTTAAACTAATCGCACAAGCCCTATCGGTTGCACAAGATCAGGTCACACAAGACCTGATCTAATCGCACATGGTGCATCGCACAAGCAGGGTGCAACCATATAAAGCACATTGTATAACCTAGGATTTGCATGATCGCACAAGACTTATGGACCGCACAAGACAGTGCCGATCGCACAAGCCTTGGGCCACACACACAATTGCCTTGGTTTGGGCCATGCGGCCCAACTCAGTCGCACAAGCTCTAGTGGATCGCACAAGATTATTAAGTTGTCTAATTATTTGGGCTGCACAAGTGGTTGGGCTTATTTATAAATTGGGCCGGGTGAACATTGGATCGCACAACATGATGTGGGTCGCACAAGGTTGTGCTGACCGCACAACATGTTAGGCCGAGAAGTTGTTTGGGTTTCAACTACCCAATCGCACAAGATGTTATTGGGCTTACACTGCTACTTCAGCCCAATACATCCTGATCGCATAAATTTGGGTTTTATGTGTTTAACTGATTTGTTTAACATGATCTATGTGTATGCCATGATCGTTACGTGCTCATAACTTGCTAGTTTATGTGTAAACATACGTGCACTGTTTGAACCTAGTCCTGACTTGTATGGTAACCATGTTAGGACGTGGTTGACCACTGGCAGCTCGATTGACCTTTTGTGTATCTGCCGAGCTAACCTAAGGTGAGTTCACACTTTATACAAGGCATGGGATTTCCAGGGGATTGGGAATGGGTAAAGGATTTGAACTGAAACTGCGTGGTCTCCTGGTTTGGAACATGTACCACATCCTCTTTATTGAAGGGTGAAAACAAGTACTAAGAACTTAATCGGAATCTGCGTAATCTCCTGGTTTGGGGAATTCGTACACATCCTCTTTATTGAAGGGTGATAACATTGATACTAGACCAAAAACTCTATCATGAAGTCCCTCATTTTTATATCGACTTAATCGCCGGGCCAATGGCGAGCGGGTCATTAGTCAGATAGCGCTATTTAGGTTTGACAAGCCTCACACCGTGCCGCAGAGGACGGGCGTGAACTAATGGATCTAGGCACTAGTCAATGATGATAGACATTGACGTTAGGGCACCAACTTACTTCAGTCAGTGGTCGGTATGGTAACGTGTCTAGTGGTTCACATGGGGAAGCCCCCACTGGTTATGGATATGGTTTGGGAAACAAGGAAACTGGTTAACTTATGGTTTACGAATGAACTCATGGTTTTAGGAACAACTTTACAATGACCACCAACTGTGAACTCGCTCAACTTTGTTGTTGACTCGTTGTTACATGCCTTGCAGGTCGTTAGGTGCTTATGGAGCCTGCACAAGGAGGAGTGGTCGTTGTGGGACATGGATTGTAGAGTTCCATGTTAAACATTTGAACTTCTAAACTATGTTTTGGTTTTTAAACTTTATTATTCTTCTGCTGATTTCTTGAACTTGTTTTATTTCTTTTGGACACCAATTATATTGTGGTTGGTTTTATTTATTTATTTACTTACATTTTTCAATATGATTGGTGGCTTGATCGTGGTCAGTCACGCCTCCATGTGGTAATACTCCGCTTGTGGATTTTGGGGGTGTGACAGATTGGAATCAGAGCCATTGGTAATAGAGAACTTGGTTTTAAAAAGGGAAAAGCTTTTTTGACAATACCAGACTATAACCTGTACAGTGCTCAATGATCCACAATGACGCTTCGCTCCACGTGCAAGACTCAACACTATAGGTGATAAAGTTTATGTTTGTATTGCCTATCTATTAGTTTGCAAAGTGCATTATTCATGGTATGCTTAGTTATCGTAATGACTATTGTTGGAAACCCATGTCTGCTTACTCTCTTCTGTCATTCCACACTTACGCACTTTCGCGACACTTTTCTCACTTATGTTTGCTTCGTTGTAAAGATCATGAGTGGACATGTCAACCTAACTCAAGCCCATCTGACGGCTCTAATCAATGAACGAGTTGCGGAGGCACTCGCGGCAGCTCAAGTAGGAGGTATAACCTGCCATTTTGACCTATCCTAGGATGTTTAGATCCTACCCTCGTGAACCAACTCTTGTGCTTAACCTTGCCTTTTCTTTCTCACACGACAAGTCAGCATGCTCAACCTCCCGTGTGTACGTTCAAGACCTTTATGGACTGTCGACCTAGTACCTTCAGTGGTACAGAAGGAGCTGTAGGTCTTCTCCACTGGTTTGAGAAGATCGAATCTGTTTTTGAGATGTGTGAATGCCCTAAGGCTCGAAGGGTGAAATTTGCTACTGGAACACTCGAAGGTGCTGCGTTAACTTGGTTGAAAGCACAGGTTCAAATGCTAGGGCTGGCAGCTGCTAATGCCACCCCATGGAACGACTTCAAAGAGCTTATCAAAGAGGAGTACTGTCATCGTGACGACATTCACAAGTTAGAGGTGGAATTTTTCAATCTGAAGATGACAGGGTCTGAAATTGAGGCATACACAAAGAGATCGAATGAACTGGCTATCTTGTGTCCTACCATGGTGGATCCCCCTATTAAACGTATCGAGCTGTACCTTAAGGGTTTAGTGCCAGAGATTCAGAGCCATGTGACTGTGGCTAACCTTGGTACCATTCAGCAGGTCGTACGTCTAGCCCATCGCCTCACCGATCAGGCAGTTGAGCAGAACAAGCTGCCAAAGCGTATTAGTGCTACTGCTACATCAGATGCTTCCAACGACAACAAGCGCAAATGGGATGGAAACTCAAGCAAGGGATCGACTTCTATTCAGCCTCAGTCACAGCAGCGAAAGACCGATGACTACAAGAGCCCTGGTCAGCAGTCCTCAGGTAACCAGAGTCAAAGACAGAGTGGATACAAGGGAAATCACCCGAAGTGCAATCGTTGTGGCTTTCACCACAGCGGACCGTGCATGAAGGGTAACTATCAGAGATGCAACAAACATGGCCATGCGGCCAAGGATTGCAGGAGTCTCTATCCTGCAAATCAGAGGCGACAGCAACAGCAGCAGGCACCGCAGAATCATCAGAGGGGTAACAACAAAGGATGCTTTCAGTGTGGTGCTGAAGGCCACTTCAAAAGAGACTGCCCCCAACTGAACCAGAACCAGAACAACAACAACAATCAGGGGAATGGAAATAATGGGGGTAACAATGATGGCAATGGTGCCAGGGGTCGTGTTTTCATGATTGGTCAGGGAGATGCTAGGAACGATCCCAACGTCGTGACGGGTAAGTTCCTACTGGATGACTTCTTTGTTACTGTTTTATTTGATTCGGGTGCCGATACTAGTTACGTGTCCTTAAAAGTTAGTCAGATGCTTAAGCGAACCCCAACACTCTTGAACACCAAACACATGGTAGAACTTGCAAACGGTAAAAGTATCGAGGCCACACACATAGTTAAGGGTTGTAATCTTGTCTTAGCTAGTCAAACCTTCTCTACCGATCTTATCCCCATCGTTCTTGGTAGTTTCGACGTCGTCATTGGGATGGATTGGTTATCTCAACATCAAGCGGAGATTATTTGCAAGGAAAAAATCGTCCGCATTCCTCATTCTGGTGAAGAACCTCTTGTGATTCATGGTGACAAGAGTGGTGCTGTAGTGGGCATCATCTCTTTTCTTAAGGCCCAGAAGTGCTTACGAAAGGGCCACACAGCTATTCTAGCCCTCGTTACTGACACCTCAACGAAAGAGAAAAAGTTAGAAGACATTCCGATTGTACGCGACTTTCCTGAGGTATTTCCTGAGGAATTACCTGGCCTTCCGCCCCATCGTCAGGTCGAGTTTCAAATCGAGTTAGCTCCTGGAGCAGCACCAATAGCTCGTGCACCTTATCGCTTAGCACCATCAGAACTAGAAGAACTATCGCAACTACAAGAGCTCTTCGACAAGGGTTTCATTCGTCCTAGCTCTTCGCCCTGGGGAGCTCCAGTCTTGTTTGTGAAGAAGAAAGACGGTACCTTCAGAATGTGTATTGACTATCGCGAACTTAACAAGGTGACCGTGAGGAATCGCTATCCCCTCCCACGCATTGATGACTTATTCGACCAGTTGCAAGGATCGAGTTTCTACTTAAAGATTGATCTAAGATCGGGCTACCATCAGCTAAGAGTTTGAGACGAGGATAACTCCAAGACAGCATTCAGAACTCGTTATGGGCACTACGAGTTTCTGGTTATGCCTTTCGGATTGACGAACGCACCTGCGGTCTTCATGGATCTTATGAACCGAGTATGCAAACCTTACCTGGATAAGTTCGTTATTGTTTTTATTGACGACATCCTGATCTATTCTAAGAGTCAGGAGGAACACGAGCACCATCTACGACTTATTCTGGAACTTCTTCGAGCAGAGCAGCTTTATGCTAAGTTTTCGAAATGCGAATTTTGGCTTCGTGAAGTCCATTTCCTAGGCCACGTGGTAAACGAGGATGGGATTCATGTGGATCCATCCAAGGTTGACTCGATCAAGAACTGGCCTGCACCCCGTACACCAACTGAAATTCGCCAATTCTTGGGTTTGGCGGGCTACTACAGAAGGTTCATCAAGGATTTCTCAAAGATCGCACAACCTCTCACTTCACTAACCCAGAAGGATGTCACCTATCGTTGGGGTGATGCACAGGAATCGGCATTTCAGCACTTAAAGAATAGACTTTGTAGCGCACCTATTCTCTCATTGCCCGAAGGCACAGACGATTTTGTGGTTTATTGCGACGCGTCCATCCAAGGACTTGGTTGTTTATTAATGCAACGTGAGAAAGTCATTGCCTACGCATCACGCCAACTTAAGGTCCACGAAAGGAACTACACTACACACGATCTGGAGCTGGGAGCAGTTGTTTTCGCACTCAAGATATGGAGACACTACCTGTATGGTAGCAAGTGCACTATCTACACCGATCACAGGAGTCTCCAGCATATCTTCGAATAGAAGGAGTTGAACATGCGACTGCGTCAATGGGTCGAACTCTTGAATGATTACGAATGCGCAATCAAGTACCATCCGGGCAAAGCCAATGTGGTGGCTGACGCCCTCAGCCGAAAGGAGTCAAAACCTAAGCGCGTGCGAGCGTTACAACTTACCATCCACTCTAGTCTTCCTACTCAGATACGAGATGCTCAGGTTGAAGCATTGAAAGCAGAGAACATCAGGGCTGAGTCCCTGCGGGGATCGAAGAAACGATTAGAACAAAAGGAATACGACGCCTACTACGTAACAGGGCGTATCTGGGTTCCACTATATGGTAATTTACGTGAGCTGGTGTTGGATGAAGCACATAAGTCTCGCTACTCAGTACATCCTGGTTCAGACAAGATGTACCACGATCTAAAGACTACATACTGGTGGCCTAGCATGAAAGCCAACATAGCAAATTACGTCAGTAAATGTTTGACTTGTACGAGAGTCAAGATTGAATACCAGAAACCATCAGGCCTACTTCAACAACCAGAGATCCCGACATGGAAATGGGAGCAAATTTCCATGGATTTTGTTACTGGCCTACCTAGATCACAACGAGGAAACGATGCCATTTGGGTGATAGTAGATCGACTGACAAAGAAACGGATAAGTTCTCTACTCTAGCAGACGTCTACCTTAAGGAAGTAGTTTCGAGGCACGGGGTGCCAACCTCCATCATATCTGATCGTGACACGCATTTTACCTTTGAGTTGTGGCAAGCGATGCACAAGTCCTTTGGCTCACGTCTAGACATGAGCACAGCATATCATCCACAGACGGATGGGCAGTCTGAATGCACCATCCAAACCCTTGAAGACATGCTTCGTGCATGTGTAATTGACTTTGGTAACGGCTGGGAGCGGCATCTACCTTTGGTGGAATTTTCGTATAACAACAGTTATCACACCAGCATCCAGGCTGCTCCATTTGAGGCATTGTACGGACGTAAGTGCCGATCACCTCTTTGTTTAGCAGAGGTTGGCGACAGCTAAATCACTGGACCAGAACTTGTTGTAGACACGACAGAGAAGATTGCTCAGATACGACAACGAATGGCGGCAGCTCGTGACCATCAGAAAAGCTACGCTGATAAGCGTAGGAAACCTCTAGAATTCCAGGTCGGGGACCGAGTTCTACTTAAAGTCTCACCCTAGAAGGGTGTGGTTCGTTTTGGTAAAAGGGGCAAGCTTAATCCGCGTTACGTCAGACCTTTCGAAATCACTGAGCGAATTGGCAAGGTGGCCTACAGATTGAATCTACCTGAAGACCTCAGTGGAGTTCACAACGTATTTCATGTGTTGAATCTGAAGAAGTGTTTGTCAGATGAGACCCTCATAGTTCCTCTCAAGGAACTCACCATCGACGATCAGCTGCGATTCGTCGAAGAACCAGTAGAAATCACGGACCGAGAAGTTAAAGTTCTCAAACATACCAGGATACCTCTTGTTCGAGTTCGTTGGAACTCCCGTCGTGGCCCAGAGTTTACCTGGGAACGAGAGGACCAAATGAAACACAAATATCCCCAGTTGTTCGAGAAAAGTGCAACCGCTACTAAGGCTGAAGCTACTATAGAATTTCGGGATGAAATTCCAAACCAACGGGGGGATGATGTGACACCCCAGGAAAACCAGCAAAAACACGCAACCTAACTAGCTTCCTTAGTGACTACGTGCTAAATTTTGGGATGAAATTTCTTTCAAGTTGGGGATGATGTGACAACTCGAATTTAAGAACCTTTCTTCATACTTTAATGTGACCAGCGTGGATGCTATGTGATTAACTAATGTGATTCTTTGCAATAAAACGTTATGCTTTATTATGTGGTATGTGATACAAGATTGTGGTATGTGATGTATATGTGTATAACTTATGTGAATCGCACAAGATTAGTCTAATCACACAACAACCCATTCGGGCCACACACGTTAAACCCAAGAACACAAGACTGTCCGGTCGCACAAGATCGTTGGGTCGGGCATGTCGCACAACAGACTTCTTCCTCTCGGCCCATTATGATTAATTCGAAACCAATGGGCAAGCCATGATGGATTCGGCCACTCCCCTATATAAACCGGTACCTAACCCTTTTGAGGGTTTGTTCCTTCATTATTTGCGAATCACACAAGACGTACAAAAACCCTAGCCCTTTCCTTCTCTTCTCTCTTTCTTATTCGACAGCTGCCCTTCTTCCTCTCGAAGCTTTCTTCGTTTCATCATCAATCCGGTTAGTGTCTCACAATGGTTTATGTAATACATGATACTACAATTGCTATATGTTGATCGATACTATGATTGTTGCATGATAATCTAGGGTTCTTGTTAATAGATCATTGGTAATGTATGTTCGTGAGATTTATACAAACGATTTGATGTAATAATAAAGTTGTATGATGAACTAGGGGTTCTTAATGATTCGATGTTGATGATAATGAGCTGATGATAATAATGATGAACTGTTGTTATTTCATGATTATAGGATTAATTAGAGTTCATGATTTGGGAATTCTTTGATTAGATCGAATATAGGCATAAATGGAAACTGTTGGAATTAATTTGAAATAAGGTAACTGAATTCCATGATTTATGGAATTTTAAACTAATCGCACAAGCCCTCTCGGTTGCACAAGATCAGGTCACACAAGACCTGATCTGATCGCACATGGTGCATCGCACAAGCAGGGTGTAACCATATAAAGCACATTGTATAACCTAGGATTTGCATGATCGCACAAGACTTGTGGATCGCACAAGCCAGTGCCGATCGCACAAGCCTTGGGCCACACACACAATTGCCATGGTTTGGGCCAAGCGGCCCAACTCAGTCGCACAAGCTCTAGTGGATCGCACAAGATTATTAAGTTGTCTAATTATTTGGGTCGCACAAGTGGTTGGGCTTATTTATAAACTGGGCCAGGTGAACATTGGATCGCACAACATGATGTGGGTCGCACAAGGTTGTGCTAACCGCACAACATGTTGGGCCGAGAAGTTGTTTAGGTTTCAACTACCCAATCACACAAGATGTTATTGGGCTTACATTGCTACTTCAGCCTAATACATCCTGATCGCATAAATTTGGGTTTTATGTGTTAACTGATTTGTTTAACATGATCTATGTGTATGCCATGATCGTTACATGTTCATAACTTGCTAGTTTGTGTTTAAACATACGTGCACTGTTTGAACCTAGTCCTGACTTGTATGGTAACCATGTTAGGACGTGGTTGACCACTAGCAGCTCGATTGACCTTTTGTGTATCTGCCGAGCTAACCTAAGGTGAGTTCACACTTTTCACAATGCATGGGATTCCCAGGGGATTGGGAATGGGTAAAGGATTTGAATTGAAACTGCATGGTCTCCTGGTTTGGAACACGTACCACATCCTCTTTATTGAAGGGTGACAACAAGTACTAAGAACTTAATCAGAATCTGCGTAATCTCCTGGTTTGGGGAATTCGTACACATCCTCTTTATTGAAGGGTGATAACATTGATACTAGACCAAAAACTCTATCATGAAGTCCCTCATTTTTATATCGACTTAATCGCTGGGCCAATGGCGAGCGGGTCATTAGTTAGATAGCGCTATTTAGGTTTGACAAGCCTCACACCGTGCCGTAGAGGATGGGCGTGAACTAATGGATCTGGGAACTAGTCAATGATGATAGACATTGACGTTAGGGCACCAACTTACTTCAGTCAGTGGTCGATATGGTAACGGGTCTAGTGGTTCACATGGGGAAACCCCCACTGGGTATGGATATGGTTTGGGAAACAAGGAAACTAGTTAACTTATGGTTTACGAATGAACTCATGGTTTTTGGAACAACTTTACAATGACCACCAACTGTGAACTCGCTCAACGTTGTTGTTGACTCGTTGTTACATGCCTTGCAGGCCGTTAGGTGCTTATGGAGCTTGCACAAGGAGGAGTGGTCGTTGTGGGACATGGATTGTAGAGTTCCATGTTAAACATTTGAACTTCTAAACTATGTTTTGGTTTTTAAACTTTATTATGCTTCCGCTGATTTCTTGAACTTGTTTGATTTCTTTTGGACACCAATTATATTGTGGTTGGTTTTATTTATTTACTTACATTGTTCAATATGATTGGTGGCTTGATCCTGGCCAGTCACGCCTCCATGCGGTGATACTCCGCTTGTGGATTTTGGGGGTGTGACAGCCAGACTCATGCAACTTCTTTTTCTGGTTTAACTCCCTTTCATAGGTCAGGAGTCTACAATGAAGTTGGGTCAGTGTCAGATCTTTGAACTCAACAGAGTTTCGGGTCATAAATGCAATGGTGTCCCATTTTTCAGGTAGTGATCTAAGAAACCTGCTGTTTTGAGTTGAATTTGTAAATTTAACATCAACAAGTCTTAGCTCACTAATGAGACAACTGAATCTCTCAAACTGTTGGGTTAATGCTTCACCCTTAACATCACAAAATGTTTCATACTGCTGATTCAGAATTTCCCTGTTATTTTCAATAACTTCTTTAGTTTCCCCAAATTGTTCCTTAAGTGCATCCCATAATTCCTTGGCACTGTTACAGTGTAACAGTCTAGCATTGATTTCATTGGGTAAAGCAGAAGCTAAATGCCTTGGCATCCAGTTCGAACATTTGAAAATCAGTTTCAGTATAGTTTTCAGGTTTTTTAGGTTCGAATTTCTTTGAATCCTCAGCACTCGGTACCATTGGAACATGGGGTCCAAAGATAACTGACTTCCAACATCCAGTATTCTGTTGAGCAAGGATGTAACCCATCCTTCTCTACCAGATGTTGTACTCATTGCGCTTCAACATGGATGGTTTGAAGAGTGAACCGATGCTATTGTTAGCATCTTGTGATTGTGACATCATCTTAGTTGTTTTACAGACACTGATTAATCAACTTTGTTCGTGATTAAACCTTGCTCTGTTTTTCAACGAAACGAACAATAATAAGTATCAACGATTGTGAGCTGAACTTTTACGTCAAAATGATTGTTAAATCAAATTTGACTGTCCTAGCTCTGATACCAATTGTTAGGATCTGAGTTTGAATTGATTGTGTTTTACGTTTGATTAAAATGAAAATGAACAAGTAATTGCAGCGGAATTGTAAATGGAAATAAACTTTCACACACAATCAAATAGGAGAAATGTGTTCAACACACATTTTAACATAGAACCGAAAGATTGAATTTATTTCAAACAACGATTATAATGCATGCATGTATCACAAACTCCCCCTCAGCCTGA
The DNA here is from genome assembly GCA_030545235.1 of Helianthus tuberosus. Taxonomy (NCBI): domain Eukaryota; kingdom Viridiplantae; phylum Streptophyta; class Magnoliopsida; order Asterales; family Asteraceae; genus Helianthus; species Helianthus tuberosus. The sequence continues at coordinate 131,925,966 of CM060387.1, read as the reverse complement.
GCTTAGTAATTGTTCGTATAAGAAGACAAGTGGTGAAAGAGCCGATAGAACAGTACATGGTACTGTTCTATTTATAGGCACGAGCAAACCACTGAAGCATCTTGGCTGACGTCACCATGAAAGTGACTTCTAAGCTCCTAACAAACTCTAACTACTGATCTAATACAAACACTGATTTGCTAACTACTGATAACAATACATTACAAAAGAAAGACTAAACTACTGCTTTCTCCTACCACTGTTGTGACTCCAGCAGTACTTGTATCATCAGCAGTGCTTGACCCATAACAGTAGATTGATCAACAGGTCTTCAGTCTTCATCAGTCTTTATACATGATAAGCAGTTGTTTGTATAACAGCACTTGTATCTGGACAGTGGATAGAGGTCATTAGTTGTTAGAATCACTTTCAAGGGGAGAGACTTGTATACATCCACTGCTTATTCTGGATCCACTGCTCTGATCCAGTTTTGGCTTTAATCAACTGTTCCTTTGGTAGGGTTCAATCCTAACAAACACTAAAGATCAAGAACATAATCTTAAACATAAGACTAAAAATCATCATGAACTATGTTCTTTAAGTGTTATTATGCTTCTTGATTGTTGATTGTTTGTAAACATCATATGAAACTTGCTAGATTGTGATTAAACACGTGATCTAGCAAGTGAGAGGATGATTATGTTATAAATCAAGATGATCATCCTTATGTATAAGCATGAACTTGAAATGTGAAGTGTTTTCTTGAATAATGATGATCAAAGTGTAATATAAGTCTTGTAAGTGTGTGATTTCAAAAATGATTTTCTCAAGAAACTAAGTTAAATCACAAGATTTACATAAACATGGTTCTTAAAGAAACTAATCACATTTTTTGTGGTTAATCAAGTGTAGAAACATATTACTAACAAGAGAAATTCAAGAAGAAATATTTTTAGAAAATCATTTTACAAGTTGTAAACATCTAAAATCTTCAAGAATGATGTTTTTAAACAAATAACCACACTTTAAAGGGTAACTAAGCTTACTAAAACCCTACTAAGTTACTACAAATTTTTATAAGTTTTCAAGTTCATGGAGTAGTGTAAATAGCTTGATTTTGGCACTTGGTAAGTATTGTTTAAATTGTTGATGATTTGTGTTGATTTTTAAAAGAAAATGATATGCTTTGAAAGCATGGAAACCTCCATTTTTAAGGGGAAACTATGGCAAAACTTTTCTAGAAATTAAACACTTAGAAAAATATTTTTAAACAAGTGTTTACAAGTGTATTTTAACCATAAATTTTCATATAAAAATTGCCATAATTTTTGTTACAAAAATTACAAATATTGGAGGTTGATTTTGATAAATAAAAGTGACTAAATATGTATTTAGGAAAATATATATTTAGATGTCACATTTGTGTGATTACTTGTATATTATGTGTATTAGTTATATTATTTTAGAACTTGAAATAATATAACTCACCAAAATACCAAAAAATATAACAGAAAATATTACCAAAATTCCAAGAAGATAAATATATAAGTTATACCCAAAATTGGAGAAACCGAACAAGGAATATAACTTACATAAATATTCTCGAATTAAATTCATAACTATATTTTGGTAAACGGTATTTTGGAAACCAAGAAAACGAAAAATATGATTTTTAGAATGGTTACAAAAATATATCATATTTTTTACAAGAAGGAAATATATTATATTTGGGCAAGGAAAAATATATATGTTTCTTGAACAATTAGAAAATATAATATTTGGAGAAAATAAATATTTTCTTGAGCAAATTTAGAATATATTATTTTTGGGTGGAAAATGAATTTATGAACATTTTTTAAGTTAAACTTGAAAATATATTATTTTTGTAGTTCACATAAAAATACAATTATTTTTGCCAAGGGAAAAGTTATAGATAATTTTCTATAAAACTTTTCTTAAAAAATATATATTTTAAGAATATATATATTGGTGAACTTTTAATTGAAATACTATTCCGGAAAATATAAATACAAAATTAAGTATAAGAATACTTAATAAACACAATAAAAATACGTATTCTCGTACGTATAAATACTCCGGGATACGCTACCGATATTTGGCAAAAATATACAAATTTAAGAAATACGAGTATGAATACAACCATCCTTGGGAAAGATATACATGTATAAGTACATAATGTGTCAAGTTAAAATATATTATTTTAACTAATTTTCCAAAATTTAATAAATTTAATTTGTGTTAAAATATTTATTATTTTAACAAATAAATATATACTTTGGAATAATAACAATGACACAAAGAAACTGTTAGGATCTGAGTTTCTTATGATTGTGTTTTTGTTTGAGAATTAAGAAGATGAATAAGTAATTGCAGCGGAATTGAAATGGAAACAAACTTTCACACACAATCAAACAGGAGAATTGCTTTCAACACACATTTTTAACTTTGAACCAAATGATTAAATTTATTTCAGTCTTCAATTACAAATGCATGCATCTATCACAAACTCCCCCTCAGCCTGAGCTCACAATAGTTTGTTTGTACAGGAACACAAGTGATGAAAGAGCTAATAGAACAGTACAGGGTACTGTTCTATTTACAGGCACGAGCAAACCACTGAAGCATCTTGGGTGACGTCACCATGAAAGTGACATCTAACTTCCTAACAACCTACAACTACTGTTCTATACAAGCACTGTTATCTTAACCACTGATTACATTACATTACAAAGAAGTAAACTAAACTACTGCTTCTCATTCCAATGTTGTGACTCCAGCAGTACTTTATATATTCAGTAGTGCTTGACCCATATCAGTAGATTGAGCGTCAGTGCTTTAGTCTTCATCAGTCTTTAGACTTGATCAGTTGTTGTAGGACACCAGTTGTAGACGAACAGTGGATGGAGGTCATCAGTTGTTAGAACCACTTTCAAGGGGAAAGATTGAATACATCATCTGCTTATTCTGGATCCACTGCTCTGATCCAGTTTTGGCTTTAATCAACTGTTCCTCTGTAGGGTTCAATCCCAACAATCTTCCCCTGGAACAGATGATGCCAAAACCCTTCATTATTCTTGGATCTTTATTGCCTCATCAACAATTCCCTGACTTGACCTTTGAATTGTAATTCAAAGTCCAAGGAATATGTGTCATCCTCATCACTGCACAGTGTAAGATCAAGGAGATCTTGCAGATCTTCAACACCCAGGCCCAATGCTTGTTCCCTTGATATTTTCTTCACTTCACCACTGGATTTGATCAGAGTCAATACGTGGGTCTGTTTGTCAGATTTCCACTTTAGTATTTTTGAATCCAGTGGGTTTCTTGGGAGAGATTTTATTGATGATGAGTTTGGAGATGGTGGCCTGGTTATAACATTTTGAGCAACAGTGTTTGTAGCTTTAGCCAATTCAGAATTTTCTTCTATCATCTATTGAAGGACCATTTTTATAAGGTGATCCCCTGCTGCTACATCTTCTGGTGTTTCTGCATCCATCTGCTTTTGTTTCCTTCTTTGATAAAGGATGGCAGCAGGTGGAGCAGTGGATTTCCTGACTTGCAGTTTTTGTGGTTTAGCTGGAACCACTGCTTCAGGGTAAACAGGCTTTTGAGGAACATTAGGATTTTTCTTCTCAATTCTTCCAGCTTTTTGTAAGAGGCCATCACTTTATCCTCTGACCACCTTGTCACCTGATTCCTTGACCCAAAATCAGTTGTTATTAGCTCTTTTTTCATTCTCTTTAGCTGCAAAGTTCTTTCTGGTACATTTTTCTTGTATTTTGCCCAGATTGGAGGAGTCTGCTTCACCTTCTTCTTGATCATATCTTGAATTCTGGCTATTTCATTTTCTAGCTCACTGATGGTCCATTCTTTGTATTGGTACCTATCTGCCTTGTACTTTTTGTAAGCCATGATATAATCAAGACAGTCTTTCCTCAAGGTTTCATCATCTCTTTCTGATAATTTCTGATAGAGATCTTTTGAAAACTGCTCCAAAGTTTTGACTTGAGTTAGCAGATATTGGTAGTATCTTTGAATTTCTCTGTCAGATTTTCCTTCTGTATTTCTTTTAGAGATATCCTCTGCTTGTTGAGCCTTTAACTTCAAGTATTCTTCAATGTTGTTAGGCCTAGGATATCCTTGAACAGATGGCAAGTTCCTTTTTGCGGGGTCATCTTCAGAGTAGAAAGATTTTATCTCCTCTCTAACTACTGGAAGATCTAATGGATACTGGACTCCTGCAGGAACAATAGCAGTGTTTGGATTTTGAACTTGCACTGAATAGAGTGGATCAGGGTTTGGAATGGTAGCAAGGGTCAGTGGTTGTGAGGAGGCTGGTTGTGGTGGGGAATCATCTTCCAAAATTATCCTTCTCCTTTTGGGTTTAGGAGAGGTTGGTGGTGTTTTGGTGGGTTGAGAAGTGGTGATTTGAGTGGTGGTGATTGAAGCGGAAGGTGGCTGACTAACAGCTGTTGAAACAACTGGTGTTTCAACCAGTGTCGCCATTACAACTAATGATGTGTCATCAGCTGTCTTCTGCTTTTTGGTAGGAGGCTGTTGTGGTGATGAAGGAATTTTTGGTGGGGCAGTGGTTGAAGTGGGAGCAGTGGTTGATGTAGTGGTGGCAGTTGTCGGTTTAACAGCTGTTGAAACCACTGAAATACCAACAGCAGTTGATACAACAGGTGTTTTAACATCTGCTGGTTTGGAGGTTTGATGTGAGGAGTTTTTGGGAGTTTGGGGAGCATGTTTTGTGATTCTGGAAGGTGTGGATTTGGGTTGCCTTACTTTTCTAGTGGGCTGTCTTTTTTGTGGCTTAGGATTTTCTTCATCCTTGGGCTCTGAAGTACCCTGAACTTCCATTGCCATAAAAACTTTCTTCTCCTCTTCAAACCTTGACTTGCCCTTTGCCTCCATATCCTTTTTCAGCCTTGTCTTTTCATCAGCTAAGGCATTTAAGGTTACATCAACCTTTTTAGAACCATCTGGCTTAGGGATGTCTGCAAGCATACTAGAATTGTCTGCTGCAATGTACAACCCATCTTCATATCTCTTTTTCTTTAACTGCTTCATTTTCTCCCCCCTTTTTGGCATCAGCTGGTGGTGGGTTGTCCACAAAAATAATAGAGGGAGGAGCAGTGCCAGTGGTGTTCAAAAAGTGGGCCTTGATTGCCTTTATATCTGCCTGGGTATCTTTGAACCTAGCTTCCATTAAGTTTCTGAACTTTTGAACTTGAATTTCATGTTGCTGATCAGCATATGCTCTTTGTTGGTGAAGCATAGGTTGAAATAAACTCCAGAGCTCAGTGGGAGTAGGAGTAGATGATGGAGCAGCTGTTTGAGCTGGTACAGCAGTGGGTGTGACCTTTTGTGCTTTCAACAACTGTTGCAGCATGTCTTTGATTTCTGCAACAGATGTATCAAGTTTGTCAACTCTATCCGTCAATTCTCGGTACATTAAACCATCACCCAAGTTAATGGGATCATCTGATTTCCCACTGGCAGTGGTTTTATCAGTGGTTGACTTAGGGAAATTTTCCCAAAAGTCATCCAATGATGCCCCTTGTTCTTGGTACTGGGGACTTCTTTCTCCAAAAGAGGTTACCATTTTTAGTGAACCAGTGAATATTGGAAACACTCTGGTCCCCATAGAAGAAATTGCCTTCAAGGAAGTCTTAGGGATGAAACTACTGTCCAAGTGTAAACCAGTAGGTTCAACACTTGTAATAGCTACTTCACTTGAACTACTGACAGGAAGTACTTGTACTTCCTGCAGTGTAACCTCCTCAACTATTGGTGGGTTAACAGAGATTGAGACACCAAACTCAGTCACTTTCTGTGGCATATTTTCATTAACAGGTGATTGAGAAGAACTGATTTATGTCTGGGCTATATCAACTGCATCCAATAGGGGTAATATTTGTGGTGGAAGTGTGGAAGTGAGTATTGGTGTGGAAAGAGAATTTGCCCCGGGCAGTGGGCTGTGGATGATAGAATTAAGTGATTCCAGAGCATCATATTGTGGTGTCCCTGTGCTTACAACATGTTCTTTTTGAGAAGAAGCAGGAGGAGTTTGAGGCTCAGGTTGAGATCTTTCTTCCAACTGCTGTAAGGAAGTAGCAGCAGTGGTTATTGGTGACTTTTGTGTTGTCACTGGCAGTTGCTCTGGGATCTCATCTTCTAGAGTTGCCTTTTTTGTAGGTTTGGGGGGCTTTTGGGATTTTTTCTGTTTTGGTCTTTTTGTGGTTTTAGGTGTGGGTTTCATAGCAGTTGTTTTGCTGCTGTGATCACCTTGAGCAGTGGGCTCAACAGCAGGTGCCTGAGGAGCAGTGGTAGCTGCTAAAGTCTGCTCAGGAACCTCTGCTTGTGTTTTTAAAACTTTTGACAACCTTGTAAATGTTTCAGGTGTTAGACTGTTTATTTGACAAGGTTCACCTTGGATAAGCACGTGAGCATTATCCTTTGAAAATTTCTTTTGAAAGTAATAGCTTAAGAACCTTGGAAACAATAAAAAGGATTTTTTATTAACATTTTTTACCAAATCATTGAAGATCTCCTGGGAGTAGTTAAAGTTTTCCCCATGCAGGATAGCATAACCCAGGTATTGGATCTTCAATGGAATTTCATTGAAAGCAGTGGTCTTATTTGAAACACACATTAGGAGGGTATGAAATAAAAATCTTGTTGCAGGAGGAAAAGTGCCTTTTTGTAAGGTGTCCTTTTTCATTTCCTCTTCATACCCCCTTTCAAGAAAATCTGTTTGATACTCTGTTTTAGGGAAAGAAGTTTTACCTTGAAGATCATCGAGTTCAAATACCTCTGAAATGGTTTGAGGTGTTATTGTGACTGGAACACCCTTTATCGAAGAATTAATGGCTTTGGGGTTCTTACCCTTAGAATCAAGCTTAGCATTTTTCAAAAATTCTTGCTGGATTTCCAGGTAAACTGGAGCATCAAAAGTCAACAAAGTTTTGTACTTTGAGGACGAAAGAGCGTCAATGACGGAGTCAAAAGTGGTGGTATGAGTTTGTTTTGTAAGTAGACCAGAGTAATTGTGAGGAGCTTTGAATGGAAGAGCCATGGTGAATTGAGTATGAAAGTAAGAGGAAGAAGACGATGAGTAATTTGAGAGAAATGGATGGTGAATGTTTTGAGAAAAGAATTGTGAATTCGATTCAACAGTGAAAACCCTTTTTGGGGTTTTGATCAGGCTTTTATAAAGGAAAAAGTGAATGCTGACGTGGCAGCGGTTACAAAAGATCTAACCGCTATGTACTGTCCACGTGTCAACCACTGATGGAACAAGTATCAGTGGTTGCAACGGTTATAATGAGAACAGTGGCTGATTTTTAACTATCAGTGGATAGCTTATCAGTGGGTTAAAACACTGATTTTGAACAACAGTGATTAACAAGGAAATGAGAAAAACAGTGGTTGACTTTCAGCAGTGGACAATAAACATCAGAACTGATGTTTGAACCAAAAACAGTGGTTATGGCAGACTTTTAAGGATTAATGAAAGATTTTCATTTTTAACTATTTTTAAGGATGGAATTTTGATTTTCTAAAAACATTTTAATGCTTTAATTCATAGAAAAACAAGATTTTGCTTGTTATTCCATGTTCGGCATGCCAATCCTAGAGATCAAGCTTTCAAAGGTGGATGTGTCTAATGCTTTTGTTAGCACATCTGCCAGCTGATCTTTAGTTGGAACATGATGCTGAGAAATCAAACCTTTTTCATAGCAATCGCTCACAAAGTGATGTCTGATATCAATGTGCTTGGTGGTTGAATGGGATACTGGATTTTTGATGATATTTTCTACTACCTGAGTGTCCAACATGAGAGGTGTCTTTAAGGCAGTGATACCAAAATCCAGCAATTGATTTTGAAGCCATAACAGTTGGGCTGTACAGCTTGCAGCAGCTATATACTCTGCCTCAGCAGTGGATGTTGAAACAGCTGCTTGCTTTTTGCTTTGCCAAGACACTAAGCAACTGCCTAGGAATTGGCACCCTCCTGATGTGGATTTCTTGTTTTGTCATATCCAGCAAAGTCACTATCTGAGAAACCTGAAAGCTTGATATTTCCATCAGCTAGATACCAGATAGCAAGTGTGGGAGCACCATTTAGGTATCTGAATATCCTTTTTACAACAATAAGGTTTGACTTTCTAAGGGCTGATTGGGATCTTGCACAAACACATGTTGCAAACATGATGTCTGGCCTAGATGCAGTTAGGTACAATAAAGACCCAATCATGCTTCTATAAAGAGTTTGATAAACCAATTCATCATTTTCATCAGACATGACTATCTTTGTGGTTGTAATGGGTGTACTGAATGGCTTACAATCATCCATCTCAAATTTCTTTAAGAGTTCTTTGGCATATTTGCCTTGATGGATGAAAGTACCATTTTGCAGTTGCCTTACTTGGAGACCAAGAAAGCACTGGAGTTCACCCATTGCACTCATCTCAAACTCAGCTGTCATGAGTTGTCTGAACTCTTCACATATTTTATTACATGTGCTTCCAAAAATGTTGTCATCCACATAAATCTGGACAATCATCAAGTCCTTCCCTCTCCATTTTAAAAACAAAGTTTTATCAATTTTACCTCTTGTGAACCCAATGGAAAGTAGAAAGGTGGAAAGAGTGTCATACCAGGCTCTTGGTGCTTGTTTCAGGCCATACAAGGCTTTATTTAGCTTGTAGACATGATTTGGATTAAATGGATCCTCAAAGCCTGGAGGTTGACAAACATATACCTCTTCTTGAATTTTACCATAGAGGAATGCACATTTGATATCCATTTGATACACCTTTATGTTGTGGTTGACAGCAAAGGCCAGGAATAGTCTGATAGCTTCTAGTCTTGCTACAGGGGAAAAAGTTTCATCATAGTCAATGCCCTCTTCCTGTCTGAACCCTTGAACCACAAGCCTAGCTTTATTCTTGACAACAATACCCCTTTCATCAGTTTTATTTTTGAAGACCCACTTTGTGTCAATAGGACTCACACCCTCTAGCAGTGGTACAAGCTCCCATACGTGTTGTCTTCTAAACTGTTGGAGCTCCTCTTGCATGGCTTCTACCCAGCTTTTGTCTTTCAGTTCCTCTTGGTACTTGACTGGCTGATGGAGTGATAGGAAACCAGCAAAAAGACAGATGTTTTGGGATTGGCTTCTTGTGAGCACCCCTTCACTGATGTTGCCAATGATTTGGTTAGGTGGATGAGACTTCAAGAAGATTAACTCTCCTTTGTATGAAACGATGGCATTTAATGGTGAAGGCTGCAGATGTGAATCATCTGAGCTAACCACTACTGGTGACTTTGATGATCCAGCAGTAGCTTCAAATGGAGGTGGAGGAATAGGAGGAACTGGTGTGAAGACATGTTGACTTTTATCCACTGTTTGAGGACTTTTGTCAAAAGTGTTTGATGAGGTGGAAGCAGGGGTTAATGAGCTACTTTGGTCAATAACTGTTGAGGTAGCAGTGGTTGAGCTATGACTGCTGTTTTGAACATATGCTGCTCTTCCAATTGAAACAGACTTTTGTTGTGGAATGATGACTTCATATCCATACTCTGATGGAGAATTTTCTGATGGACCTGCATTGTTAGACTTGACAGAAACATTCTCAAATGTGAATTTATCAAGATCAAATAATTCTGCAGGGTTTGCTGGGATTTTCATTGAAGAGAGTTCATTGAACTTCACATTCAAAGTCTCTTCCACTGTTTTGGTCCTTGTGTTAAACACTTTGTAGGCCTTAGCAGTGGTTGAGTATCCCAAATGATAACCACAATCAATTTTGGCTGCAAACATTGAGATATAATCTTTTAGGTTTAAAATGAAACATGGGTAGCCAAAAACTTTGAAATATGAGATCAGTGGTTTTATTTTATACAGTAGTTAATAGGCAGTCTTTTGATGCCTGGAGTTGATTAAAACTCTGTTCTGGACATAGCAAGAAGTGTTTACTGCCTCTGCCCAGAAAGTTAATGGCAAACCTGAATCAACAAGCATGGTTCTGGCAGCCTCAATCAAAGTCATGTTCTTTCTTTCAACAACCCCATTTTGCTCTGGTGTTCTTGGAATGTTGTACTGCCTTACAATTCCTTTTGACACACAGAAATCATCCAACTCCTTATTTCTGAACTCTGTGCCATTGTCACTCCTGAAGACTTTTACTGGCAAGTTAAACTGCTTTTCAACCTGTGTAACAAAGTCTTGCAGAATGCCTGCAGTCTCATCTTTGGAATGTAAGAAATAAGTCCATGTAAACCTAGAAAAGTCATCTACAATACCCAAACAATATCTTTTCTTCCTAAGACTCATGACTTTAACTGGGCCAAACAGGTCCATGTGAAGCATTTGCATGCACTTGGTTGTTTTGGACTCCTCAATTGACTTAAAAGAGCTTTTATGTTGTTTTCCTTTTAGGCAGGAAACACAATGCTCAGGACAGGTGAATAGTTTTTGAGGTAAACCTCTTACTAACCCCTGTTTTGACAAAGCAGTGATTGTCTTGAGATTTGTGTGTCCCAATCTTCTGTGCCAAAGTTCTGTCTCTTTGTTAGAGGCAGCTGAGAACAGATAGGCATCAGTTCTTGGGTTCTCTTTTGACAAATCAACTACATAAACATTGCCACTTCTTTGAGCAACAAGTTGGGTTTTTTCATTTTTATTATTTCTTCAATATTTTCAACCATTTTTGGTCCAACAATCCTACAACACTCCTTGGTAAAGAATGAGCCATAGCCCTTATCACTCATTTGTGAGACACTTAAGAGGTTGAATTTTAGATTGTCTATCAGATTGACATTTTCAAACTTAACATTACCAGACTGAACTGTACCATACCCCATAACCTTCCCTTTACTATTATTAGCAAAGGATATATCACCTCCTCCATGAGTTTTGAAATCTTTGAGTAGGGCTCTACATCCTGTCATGTGCCTGGAGCCTCCACTATCTACATACCAAAGACTATCTAATCATGCAGAAGCTCCCTGCACATTAAGTAAAAGGTTAGTTCATTAGGGTCTTCAAAGCCAATAAGGCTTTGGATGGGGTCTCAACAGTGTCTAGGTTATGTTCAGGTGGATGGACAGTGGTTAGCTCAGGGGTTTGGACAGTTTTGGAGCTGTTTTTCTCTAACCACTGTTGGGGGTCTTGCCCTATCAGCTGTTGATACCCAAAGGGATGTCTGTTCATTCTTGGTTTAGAAGGCCTTTTGTAGGATTCATAAACATGTGGGACCCTTGGGTATGGTGGTTGGCCTTTACCTCTTCGGTATTGGTTAGCAGGGGGTGCATCAGTCACCTAAACATCTCTTTTAATAGAGGTTTGGTTTAGCTGTTTGGTAACAGCTGTTTGAACTGGCACAAACAATGGTTGATTCTTTTGAAACTTGATTGGTGGTGTTGTTGAACTCATGGATGTTTTTGAAGTGCTCTCATTCTTTTTTACATCAAAGGGTTTGAGATACACACATTCCTGAGTAAGATGGTGTTGATTTACCACAGATGGTGCAGCTCTTAGCAGGCTTAATGACACTTGTTTTGTTGATATCATATGCTTTTAGATGAAAACAATCTTTTGTTAGATGATTATTCTTTTCACAGAAATCACAAAATAAGTTTTTAACCTTTTCTTTTCTTCTTCTCAGAATCCTTTGCAACAGAGTTTTGAACCACTGTTGGGATGTCTTTAAGAGGAATAACCTTTGCTTTGGGAGCTTTTACACCATCAGTGGTTGTGAAATACATTGGTTTGAAATTTTCAAGAATGTCACACTCATCAGACCATCTAGGTTTAAATTGGTATTTCTCAATTTCCTCAAAAGTTGAGGACCCCACAGATCTTTCCAAAGTGATTTTGTTACCAAGTTTGTCAGTTATCTTAACTTCTTGGCCATTCTTGTTGGTTGGTATGATTTCCACAGAACCAGCTTGATTTGCAGCAGTGTTTTCAACTTGATCATTTTTTTCTAAACCCAATGCCAAATTTTACATTACTTTCAAACTGTTTTTCAAGTATGATCTCATAATCTTTACAGGATTCCACCCATTTTTCACAAGTGATTTGGGTGGCTTCCAACTCCTTTTTGCAAACTTGATATTTTTCTATCATTGTTTGGAGTTGGTCCTTGGTTATGCTATGCTTTTGTTTGATGCTGCAAATCTCACTTTCTTTTTCATTTAACTTGTTTTTAATTTCTTTTAATGACTTTTCAAATTGAACTTCAGAAGTTAACAACCTATCCCTAAGGTTTTCATGTGACAACCGTCAAAAATCCAGGTATCCGTACAATTAATTAATCTTGATTAGTGCTTAATGACTGTGATGAATTATACTTAACTGCTTTCTAATTACTGCATCATACTTACATGTGCATCACATATTTCATAATGTCACATCATTATTGCATGCAAACCATATTGACATAAACGATGCACAAAGCACAGTTAGCGGATAAATCAGGAATATGCTGACGGGGTTCAGTACATAGATAGACAATACAATGAGACGCAGAATGAGCCAGAAACTAAGTACTATACTAGTATGGTGTGTAGGAAAGTGAGGATCACAAAACTGCATTCCTAAGTGATAGTTTAAGTGCCGGAAAGTGCCTAAAACTCACCCAAAGTGCTGAATTCAGCATAATTCGGCAAAAATCAGCATTTTAACAAGCTAGTAACATGCAAAAATATGACTAAATGGTCCTGAATGCTTTCCTAAGTGTCGGGAATCAAAAGTGTCACAAAAGGGTACATAAAGAACACTAAACGATATAGTTTAGCACTTTAACGAACCAGTATACAACCGAACAACCGGACACTACCCGAAACATCAAAATTACACTAGAAGCATTGTTTTAAAGTTTCCAAGCTAGTTATGGGCCCCGAACACCCTAACACACTATATAACACATAATACACATAAAACCTAACTATTATACTTAGAATCTAACTAAATCTCCTAACTTACCATCACCACACAACCTATACCCCCCCCCTTCCATTCACGATCACTAGAGGGTGACCCCACCTTGATTTTATTTGATTTGCTTTGATATCTTAATAAGATTTGTCTTGTACTTATAGAACATATTTACCTATGGATAATGAGATGTTGGAGGATTATTTATGTTAACCATTAGATCACAAACTCATCATCTTCTTCACAACTTCACACTTACTCTCTCCCTCCCCTCTCTTGGCTCACGGCCGAAACCACAACCACCCACCATCATCATCATTCATCCATTCCAAGGTGTACACAAGGCGCTAGAGGCTAAGTTAGGAAGCTTGGTGGCATCAGAAGTGGAAGGACCTTCTCTTATTGCTTTTATCCATCACATTTATCACCTTCATCTTCTTGGGTTCATCCCTAGCCTTGTGCTAGTAGTAAGGCTCTTATAATCCCTTGTTACTCCTTATTTAGTTGATTAAAAGATGATATATGTTGCAAATCATGAAGAACACTAATGAACAAGAAGATGAACCTTCACATAAAGCTTAATAACATAAGAATACATAATGACAAGTGTTGTTTTGCTTCTTGATGGTTGATTATTTGTGTTTGTGATGTTAGACATCATATGAAACCTACTAGATTGTGATTAAACACATGATCTAGTAAGTTAAAGTGATGATCTTGTGAAAGACCAAGATGATCATACTTTATGTATACATGAACTTGAATAATAAAATTGTTTTCATATGTGATGATGATTTAAACACAACATAAGTCTTGTAAATAGATGACTTCAAGAATAATTTTCTCAAGTAACCAAGTTCATTTGCAAGATTTACATAATCATGGATTTTAAAGAAACTAACCATGTTTTTAATGGTGAATCAAGTATAGAAATACATTGTTAACAAGAAAAATACAAGAAGATTGATTTTTGAGAAATCATCATACAAGTTGTAAAGACTAAATTTTACAAGAATTAGATTTACAAACAAATAACCATATCTTTAAGGGTAACAAGACTTACTTAACAACATAGTAAGTTACTACAAGTTTTTATAAAAGTTCAAGTTCATGTTGTTGTATAAATTGCATGATTTTGGCACTTGGAAAGTGTTGATTGAATGGTTGATTATTTGTGATGATTTTAAAAAGAAAATGATATGCTTTGAAAGCATGGACACCTCCATTTCTAGGGGAAACTATGGCAAAAATTTCTAAAAATATAAACACTTAGAAAAATATTTTCAAACAAATATTTACAAGTGTATTTTAACCATGAGTTTTCCATATAAACTTCGCCATAATTTTTGTTACAAAAATACAAATATTGGAGGTTGGTTTTTATAAATAAAGGTGGCTATGTATATATATTTAGAATATATATACATTGAAGACACACATGTGTGATTACTTGTATATTATGTGTAGTAGTTATATTATTTTGGTGCTTGAAATAATATAACACATTAAAACACCAAGAAATTACAAACCAAAATATTACCAAAAATCTCAAGGAATAAATACACACGTTACACATAATATTGGGAAACCGAACGGTAGAATGTAACTTACAAAATATTCCGTAAAATATGTTCACAAAGTATATTTTGGTAAATAATATTTTGGACACAAAGAAATGAAAATATGATTTTTATGATTATTGCAAAGTTATATCATATTTTTGACAAGAAGAAAATATATTATTTTTGGGAAGTAAAAATATATTTTCTTGGAAATTTTAGAAGATATATAATTTTTGGGAAAGATATATATTTTCTTGAGTACACTTGAAATACATTATTTTTGGATAAAGATGAGTTTACGTATATCTTTCAAGTGAGACTTGAAAATATATTATTTTTGGGACTTATGAGAAGTTACAGATATTTTTGCCCAAAGAAAAAATTATAAATAATTTTTCTAAGTAATATTTCTTATATATATATTTTGGAAATATATATATATTGGTGGACTTTTATTAAAGATAATATTCCGGAATAATTAGTGTGAAATTAAGATGAGAATACTTAATGAATACTATAAAATACGTATTTTCATACGTATGAATACACACCGGAATACGACACCTTTACATGGCAAGTTATACAAATACAAGAATACGAGTACACATGTATGAGATACCCCCACCCTTGGGAAGGAAATACGAGTACAAATACTTGAGAAGTATCATTACAAAAATATTGTTTTAACAATTATTCCAAAAATTCAATAAATGTAATTTAAGTTAAAATATTTATTATTTTAACAAATAATTATATAACTTGGAATAATGATGAAGACACTCGAAAACATAACTCAAAGGCACTAATTAATACTAAATCAAGGCACGACCCGCTCGTCTAATAAGACCATAGTACATTGTAGGTAGTCTGGTACACCAGATGACACTTTGAGTTACAGGCGGATTCGAAGAACGCAAAACAGTGAGTTCATGTCCCCCTTTTTCTTTAAACTATTTTGTTTATTAACTTCGGGGGTGAAGTACATGTTTCAAATGATTACAAAATGCTTACAGACAAATACAATTGGTATGGTTAGCTAAGGAAAGTACAATAGATCATGTGAATGGGTAGGCGCATACTTAAGGCCATTAATCCTCGTAGTAGGACCGAGGGACAGGAGTAATAGATCTATTTGGGTCTAGGGAGCCCCATCCATGAGTCCGCCGAATGGGCCATGTGGTGACTATGTCTTATAGCCGGAAGCCCGGTACAAAGTCTGCTAGGTTTGAATCTTCCTGCACCATGTCACGTATATTAATGTATTAGCTACACATTAATTGATCTGTTTCCTTGTTGCTTTCATACCGGGATTTCAAGTACATACATACATATTTACAAACGTTACAAAGATTTATTCACAAATACACACATGAACTCGCTCAACTTTTGTTGATGTTTTCAAACTACATGTATTTCAGGGAATTAGTAAGTGGATCTGGCGGGCGTTGGAAGTTTTTATGCTGCGATAGGAATAAAGATGCATCCATGGTCTTTGGGTTTGGTCAGTGTGTCTTATTCCTGGACGAGACACGCCTCTCAAACCTTAGTTATATTTAACATGTTTTCATTGCATACAACGCCCGGATCCAGGAAGACAAACATTTTTACAAATAAAAGACACGAAACACATTTCAAAGTTAATGTTTATAATTCAGTCTGAGAGACTGGGTAGTTCAGTCTGAGAGACTGGGTAGTTAGTCTGAGAGACTAGGTGTTTCAGTCTGAGAGACTAGGTGTTTTAGTGTGAGAGACTGGGTGGTTCAGTATGAGAGGCTGGGTGTTTCAGTCTGAGAGACTGGGTGGTTCAGTCTGAGAGGCTGGGTGTTTCAGTCTGAGAGACTGGGTGTTTCAGTCTGAGAGACTGGGTGTTTCAGTCTGAGAGACTGGGTGTTTCAGTCTAAGAGGTTGGGTGTTTTAGTCTGAGAGACTAGGTGGTTCAGTCTGAGAGGCTGGGTGGTTCAGTCTGAGAGACTAGGTGGTTTAGTCTGAGAGGCTGGGTGTTTTAGTCGGAGAGAATGGGTGGTTTAGTCTGGGAGACTGGTTAGTTTAGTCTGGGAGACTGGGTGGTTTAGTCTGGGGACTGGTTGGTTTAGTCTGGGAGACTGGGTGGTTTAGTCTGGGAGACTAGGAAGGATATAAAGTTTCATGAAAAATAATGTGAATACATGATTACATGATGAATTGTCTTTGCTTGCAATACACTAAGTGTTAGTGATTACAATGGATATACATGCTATGATTATTATGTACCGACACACATGTCACCTTCTTCAGAGAACGAGTTGTCAGACGTTGACGACCCTATGGCCACCGCCACAAATAATGAGATTGCACCTGCGCCGGAGATGTTTACGCCAGACACTGAGAGTGACCCTGACATGCTGACCAAGGACAAGGACGACTTCCAATCGTTCGCGCTACTAGACTTTGGAAATGATTTACCCTTGCTGATGGCTTCCCCGACAAGGATCTTTTTGTCATCCTTGTTTCAGTCCATGACCACCTCATCACTGGTCATCCCAATGGTGAGCACACCATGGCTCCGATCCTCGATGATGCGCCTCCTGTGGACATCCCTTCCGAAGGTTGTCTACTCGACGAGTAGTTGATGATGACGTTGACATGTTTATTGAGGGTCCTCCTGATGACGCCCATGATGATGAAAAGACTCCTTTGAATCTGTGACATCTGCAGCCTTACAGATGGCCGGATTGCAGCTTTCACCGCTATGACTGCTGCACTATCACCTGCTCGAGATGCCACACCTTTACACGACCCAGAGCCTGCTCCTGAGCCAGCTCATGTTCCTCTTGTGGTCAGTCTGATGTTGCACCTACGGATCCTGAGCCCTTCCTTAATCATGACCCTATTTCTCTTGGTTTACCAGACATTGCACCCCCTTATACCTGACCCAGTACCCGCACCTGATGATCTCCTCTTTTGTTGAGACATATGTTTCCGCACCTGCACCCACTGATGTTGCTCCTATGGAGACCGACATCCATTGCACCGACATGCCTATCAGGACATACCCGCACCCAGGGAAGGTACTCCAGGTCAGCACCCGCATGACAATCCTTTTGCTACAACAGCATTTTTTCCCGACCTCCCAGGCCGCACCGTTTACTCCTTTCAATACTTCGTCGATGGACGAGCCATTCCGATGGTTCCTACCATGCACTATGCTGATTTCAGACCCCTACAATCCCTCACATTATAAAGGCTACACACGGAATGAGTTGCTCCTGTCACATCGGCTACAGTTTGAGGATATGAGTCGAAGAGTTTGGAGCTTGAGCTGACACCACGTCCTCCACCCTGTCTATGCCAGTATACTATGATCCTCCACATTCATCATTGTCTCCTGTTGCACTCTCACCTGTTGCTACTACACCTTTCTTAGGAGTTGACGCTCGTTTCTTTACTATCAAGCAGCAGATCAGTTAATGACTTCGACGTGTATACAAGCTCGAGGAGGAGCTCGCTCATGTTAGCAGTTTGCTTTTCTTCCCTCCTCCACCTCAGTCACCAGTATAGTTGGTTTCTGGATTTATGCGGATTGCATTACTTTTGAGTAAAGACACTACTAATGAGCCGAGATTGTGGAGACTTTTTGGAAGACTACTTTTGACCACGTGATTTTAAAACACTGATAGACTTATTGGACAAGGGTAGGGTGACCCTGTGTCCCTTTTGATGTGATACACTTTGTAGACACTGTGACTATGGTCGGTAATTTACGAAAGCTCAATCGTCATATTCTTATTAAACATGTAAATCAACAACGCGATTGCCTGTTATGTTCCCATTAAACATGTTCCTATCTACAAGTTGTGCTATAATTGTGATGTTATGTGATTGATTGTTATAACGATTGCTTATATATATATATATATACACACCCCTAGGTCTCATTCGTTAAGTAGATGTTTTTGTGCTTATGTCTTTAATGAGACCTGACCTATCCGATCTCCTTCTTAGAAGATGTCGATTCAAGGGAACACTGATACCAACAACCCTCTGCCGACGACAGAGGCAGAATTACAAGAGCGCATTTCTCAGGCCATCGCACAGCACGAGGCCCTTCGCTCCGGACACAGCGAAGGCACCTCAGGAACTAACCTACCCAACGGTAATGTTTAGTCACTTAAGACACATTACAAAACATTTGGATGTTTCCAAGAGTGCTTTGCTAATGCCTTATGTGAATGATGTTGCGTATGTCGCATGCTGCACCTACAAGCAGTTCTTGAGCTGCAAGCCCCGAGAATTCAGCGGCACTTGGGGTACCGTAGCTTTTGTGCGTTGGGTTGAGAAGACGGATTCTGTTTTGAGTTTTAGCAAATGTGCTCCAGAGCAACAAGTCATGTACATATCTGGATTGTTCCTAGATGGGGCTCTGTCATGGTGGAACCTTCAGGTTCGGACGTTGGGTAAGACCGTTGCGTATGCTTTGACTTGGGACGAACTGAAAGAACTAATTCGTAAGAGATATTACTCGTGGGCAGAAGTCCAGAAGCTGGAGACTAAACTGTGGAACTTGAAAATGGAAGGTTCAAAGATAGCTGAGTATGTACAGAGATTTCACGATTTATCACAAGTTGCTTCGCGTTTGGTGGAACCAGAGTTTAAGAGGATCGAACGCTTCATCGGGGGATTGGCACCTCAGATTCTAAGTCTGGT
The DNA here is from genome assembly GCA_030545235.1 of Helianthus tuberosus. NCBI lineage: Eukaryota > Viridiplantae > Streptophyta > Magnoliopsida > Asterales > Asteraceae > Helianthus > Helianthus tuberosus. The sequence continues at coordinate 131,906,769 of CM060387.1, read as the reverse complement.
GACAACATCTAAACCTCCAACGATCACCGATGCTATCGACTTAAGTGTGGCGCTCACTGAAGAAGCAGTTAGACTAGGAAAATTTTCCACTTCGGAAGAGAAAAAGGAGACTCCTGTAGAGTCATCTGGAGACAACAAGAAAAAGTTCGCAAACTTCAAGAAAGGTACTCAGGTGAATAGCAAAAACAGGGCCAAAAAGGGAAAAGACTACATGGGTATCCTACCTAAGTGCGACAATTGTCGACGTTATCATATCGGACGATGCAGATATGGAAAATGTGAAAACTGAGGCAAAGTGGGGCATGTCAAGGAGACTTGTAGGCAAGGTACTGAACGTGGAAATGGAGACCAAGACGGTAGCGAGAATCACGGAGGAAACAACAACATCGACAATTATCAAGGAAGGACGAGTGATAAACAAAAACGTGCTCAAAATTGTTCTAACTGTGGAAGCAAAAAGCATTTCAGAAAATATTGCCCTAAAAACAATCAGGCACAAGGATGAAAGCTCGACACCGGAGCTAGGGAGACACGCCAGGATCCAAGCGTGGACATCGGTACGTCCATATTAGTCAACATTATGCATCTGTACTGCTAGATACTGTTGCCAATTTTAGCTTCGCATCTCTAGAATTTGAAAGTATGCTTGGTTTAGTAGTAAGTAAATTAGATAGCACGTACTCGATAGAACTAGCTAAAGAGAAGCTTCGACGTGGTAATTGCGATGGACTGGTTGTCAAGCAATCAAGCGAAGATTGTTATCCGCATCCCGATGGCGAACGAAGAAACGATCGTGATTCACGAAGCAGGATACGCCTCTACAAATTACTAGTTGCTTGAAGGCACGAAAGTTGTTGCGTAAAGGATGTGTTGTTTTCTTGGCTCATGTCGTGGACAAGGGAACCGAAGAACCAAAACTCGAAGATATCCCTGTGATAAGGGAATATCCTGAAGTCTTCCCCGATGACTTGCCAGAATTATCTCCTCAACGACAAGTCGAATTTCGCATCGATTTGATTCCAGGCGTCGCGCCTGCAGTCAATGCACCTTAGCGACTTACACCTTCGGAAATGCAAGGATTGTCAGTGTAGCTTCAGTAGTTGATAGAGAAGGAAGTTAACAGACCAAGTTTCCCATTTTGGGTAACCCCAGTTCTGCTTGTCAAGAAGAAGGACGATGATTTTCAAATAAGCATAAACTACCAGGAGCCAAACGAGCTAACCAACAAGAGTCGGTAACTCTTGCTGAGGATTAACGAATTATTTATTTAACTAACTGTGAGGATCCAACTACTATTTAACGACTTATCAATGCTCGAGTATCATTAGCTGTGAATTCAGGAAGAAAGTATACTGGGGAAATTGTGGGACAATAACTTTTTTTTAAACATACACAAAAATTTTGTTTTCTACACAATGCACAAAACAGTTTTGCACAGAATACGAAACTTTGCTAATCTAGAAAACATGTACTTAGGACCTTTGGGAACCCAGGTCAAAACTCGTAAAGGTTGTCACTTAGGAACCACACCTGTTAACTCAAGCAAACCCCATTATCCTGACCTATATGCTATTTCAGTTAACCAAACAAAAGTACTCAAATTTCTTTTGTTGAAATCTCCACTTTTGCTTCTAGCGAGTAGATGTTTGCGTCTCTACTCCCCTTAATGGTAGTTGCATCGTGTTAATCTTCTTCGCTGAGAGCGAACACACATTTGCTTCGATACTTGGTCATTTCTCTATTTTAGCAAATACTCATTGTTTCATTGCTTGGAAACGTATATGTTACGGATGCACCATTTGCTACGCATGTGGTTTCGTTTCAAATAAACGCTTCATTAAAGATCAAATATTATTTTGCTAAAGCTAACTATTGGTTTATGATTCGAATAACCTACACTATTGTAATTGTTGGCTCCTTTGCTATCCAGTCAACACACTTTCTTGAAACTTCTTTTCTTTCAAGTTACATTCATAGTTTATCTTCGTAATGCTGAGATTCCCTTGTTGATACATACGTTTATTGTCGGGTTACGCTGAAACCAAGTTCAATTGCTTAAACTTGTCCATTTCGCATATTCAATTCAAGACACCATATGATGTACTGAGAACATCATATTCAAATTCATTTTTGCAAGCGTTTCTTTTGTTCCGAGTCGTAGTAGACTTGTTGGGTCTGCGACTCCATTAAGTCGTCTGTTGATTTCGATACCTTGTGGTGTCGATACGAACTTGTAGCTTGTGCTAATTGTGGTCAACCGTTTCACACAAAACTACACATACTTTTGTTTGACTTGTCATTTAAACATTCCTAATGCAACTACGAATTAAGACAATGATACACCAAATTCACTTGGATTTCATTCGGTGTATTTTCGCAATTCAAGAATGTCAACACACTAAACCTTACCGTTTACTTATTCGAGAGTTGACAGATCATTTTCATATCCAAGTTGTTGATTTTGAGTTCATATAGCGGATGCTATGGTTTGTGAAAACTTGTTTGCATATTGTGACCGATTGTTTGAGAATCCATTGGTCAAAACTCCTTTGTTGCACCCCGGTTAACTAAGTTACGCTAAATTATACATCTACACATATTGTGTCCTTTGACATCAAATGCTAGAACACATACCTTTTAACCACTGGGTTCTTGTTGAAATATATCCCTGGACTCACCTGATATGATTAGGATTTGATTCGGTTTTGTGGTTATCTACCTCAGTATTATTCGTATACATACACGCATAACGTAACCCTAATGAGTTAAGGTAGTATAAATTTCGAGGATGAAATTTTCTTAACAGGGGGAGAATGTGACAACCGTAAAAAATCCAGGTATCCGTACAATTAATTAATCTTGATTAGTGCTTAATGACTGTGCTGAATTATACTTAACTGCTTTCTGATTACTGCATCATACTTACATGTGCATCACATATTTCATAATGTCACATCATTATTACATGCAAACCATACTGACATAAACGATGCACAAAGCACAGTTAGCACAGTTAGAGGATAAATCAGGAATATGCTGACGGGGTTCAGTACATAGACAGCCAATACAATGAGATGCAGAATGAGCTAGAAAGTAAAAGTACTATACTAGTATGGTGTGTAGGAAAGTGTGGATCACAAAACTACATTCCTAAGTGATAGTTTAAGTGCCGGAAAGTGCCTAAAACTCACCCAAAGTGCTGAATTCAGCATAATTCGACAAAAATCAGCATTTTAACAAGCTAGTAACATGCAAAAATATGACTAAATGGTCCTGAATGCTTTCCTAAGTGTCGGGAATTAAAAGTGTCACAAAAGGGTACATAAAGAACACTAAACGGTATAGTTTAGCACTTTAACGAACCAGTATACAACCGAACAACCGGACACTACCTGAAACATCAAAATTACACTAGAAGCATTGTTTTAAAGTTTCCAAGCTAGTTATGGGCCCCGAACACCTTAACACACTATATAACACATAATACACATAACACCTAACTATTATACTTAAAATCTAACTAAATCTCCTAACTTACCATCACCACACAACCTATACACCCCCTTCCATTCACGGTCACTAGAGTGTGACCCCACCTTGATTTTATTTTATTTGCTTTGATATCTTAATAAGATTTGTCTTGTACTTATAGAACATATTAACCTACGGATAATGAGATGTTAGAGGATTATTTAAGTTAACCACTAGATCACAAACTCATCATCTTCTTCACAACTTCACACTTACTCTCTCCCTCCCCTCTCTTGGCTCACGGCCGAAACCACAACCACCCACCATCATCATCATTCATCCATTCCAAGGTGTACACAAGGCGCTAGAGGCTAAGTTAGGAAGCTTGGTGGCATCGGAAGTGGAAGGACCTTCTCTTATTGCTTTTATCCATCACATTTATCACCTTCATCTTCTTGGGTTCATCCCTAGCCTTGTGCTAGTAGTAAGGCTCTTATAATCCCTTGTTACTTCTTATTTAGTTGATTAAAAGATGATATATGTTGCAAATCATGAAGAACACTCATGAACAAGAAGATGAACCTTCACATAAAGCTTAATAACATAAGAATACATAATGACAAGTGTTGTTTTGCTTCTTGATGGTTGATTATTTGTGTTTGTGATGTTAGACATCATATGAAACCTACTAGATTGTTATTAAACACATGATCTAGTAAGTTAAAGTGATGATCTTGTGAAAGACCAAGATGATCATACTTTATGTATACATGAACTTGAATAATAAAATTGTTTTCATATGTGATGATGATTTAAACACAACATAAGTCTTGTAAATGGATGACTTCAAGAATAATTTTCTCAAGTAACCAAGTTCATTTGCAAGATTTACATAATCATGGATTTTAAAGAAACTAACCATGTTTTTAATGGCGAATCAAGCATAGAAATACATTGTTAACAAGAAAAATACAAGAAGATTGATTTTTGAGAAATCATCATACAAGTTGTAAAAGACTAAATTTTACAAGAATTAGATTTACAAAAAAATAACCATATCTTTAAGGGTAACAAGGCTTACTTAACAACATAGTAAGTTACTACAAGTTTTATTAAAAGTTCAAGTTCATGTTGTATAAATTGCATGATTTTGGCACTTGGTAAGTGTTGATTGAATGGTTGATTATTTGTGATGATTTTAAAAAGAAAATGATATGCTTTGAAAGCATGGACACCTCCATTTCTAGGGGAACTATGGCAAAATTTTCTAAAAATATAAACACTTAGAAAAATATTTTCAAACAAATATTTACAAGTGTATTTTAACCATGAGTTTTCCATATAAACTTCGCCATAATTTTTGTTACAAAAATACAAATATTGGAGGTTGGTTTTTATAAGTAAAGGTGGCAAGGTATATATATTTAGAATATATATACATTGAAGACACACATGTGTGATTACTTGTATATTATGTGTAGTAGTTATATTATTTTGGTGCTTGAAATAATATAACACATTAAAACACCAAGAAATTACAAACCAAAATATTACCAAAAATCTCAAGGAATAAATACACACGTTACACATAATATTGGGAAACCGAACGGTAGAATGTAACTTACAAAATATTCCGTAAAATATGTTCACAAAGTATATTTTGGTAAATAATATTTTGGACACAAAGAAATGAAAATATGATTTTTATGATTATTGCAAAGTTATATCATATTTTTGACAAGAAGAAAATATATTATTTTTGGGAAGTAAAAATATATTTTCTTGGAAACTTTAGAAGATATATAATTTTTGGGAAAGATATATATTGTCTTGAGTACACTTGAAATACATTATTTTTGGAGAAAGATGAGTTTACGTATATCTTTCAAGTGAGACTTGAAAATATATTATTTTTGGGACTTATGAGAAGTTACAGATATTTTTGCCCAAAGAAAAAATTATAAATAATTTTTCTAAGTAATATTTCTTATATATATATTTTGGAAATATATATATATTGGTGGACTTTTATTAAAGATAATATTCCGGAATAATTAGTGTGAAATTAAGATGAGAATACTTAATGAATACTATAAAATACGTATTTTCATACGTATGAATACACACCGGAATACGACACCTTTACATGGCAAGTTATACAAATACAAGAATATGAGTACACATGTATGAGATACCCCCATCCTTGGGAAGGAAATACGAGTACAAATACTTGAGAAGTATCATTACAAAAATATTGTTTTAACAATTATTCCAAAAATTCAATAAATGTAATTTAAGTTAAAATATTTATTATTTTAACAAATAATTATATAACTTGGAATAATGATGAAGACACTCGGAAACATAACTCAAAGGCACTAATTAATATTAAATCAAGGCATGACCCGCTCGTCTAATAAGACCATAGTACATTGTAGGTAGTCGGGTACACCAGAGGACACTTTGAGTTACAGGCGGATTCGAAGAACGCAAAACAGTGAGTTTATGTCCCCCTTTTTCTTTAAACTATGTTGTTTATTAACTTCGGGGGTGAAGTACATGTTTCAAATGATTACAAAATGCTTACAGACAAATACAATTGGTATGGTTAGCTAAGGAAAGTACAGTAGATCATGTGAATGGTTAGGCGCATACTTAAGGCCATTAATCCTCGTAGTAAGACCGAGGGACAGGAGTAATAGATCTATTTGGGTGTAGCGAGCCCCATCCATGAGTCTGCCGAATGGGCCATGTGGTGACTATGTCTTACAGCCGGAAGCCTGGTACAAAGTCTGCTAGGTTTGAGTCTTCCTGCACCATGGCATGTATATTAATGTATTAGCTACACATTAATTGATCTGTTTCCTTGTTGCTTTCATACCGGGATTTCAAGTACATGCATACATATTTACAAACGTTACAAAGATTTATTCACAAACACACACATGAACTCGCTCAACTTTTGTTGATGTTTTCAAACTACATGTATTTCAGGGAATTAGTAAGTGGATCTGGCGGGCGTTGGAAGTTTTTATGTTGCGATAGGAATAAAGATGTCATCCATGGTCTTTGGGTTTTGTTAGTGTGTCTTATTCCTGGACGAGACACGCCTCTCAAACCTTAGTTATATTTAACATCTTTTGGACGAGTCCTTAGTGAACTCATAAACAATTTGTATGGTTTGTAAAACTTGAATGTGAAGTCTACGTTTTAAAACAATGTTGTTATGTTTTAAACTTATTGAATGGATGACAAATCTATGGTTTTATCATATAGTTATTGTTATGATTGAATGCAATGGTATTAAGAAAGTCACACCATAATCACGCTTCCGCAAAAGTCAGGGTGTGACATTTCATTCACCTCTTTAATGTTAGCAAATGCTATGATGCATTTGTCTGAACACATATTTTTAAAAACCTGAGGTGATACCTTGGTTGCAGCCATAATTGCACAATCACATGTATGATCTCTTTCTTCTTTAGCTTTCTCTTCTTTCTCACCTTCTTTCTTTTCTTCTTCTTCTTTGGACCAGGGGTCGGACAGTGGTTCCAACAGGGGTTTTGAACTTTCTCCCAACAGTACTTCATCAGCAACAGCAGTAACCACTGCTTCAGCTATTTTGTCCACTATTTCAACACTTGACTGTTCTTCTTCAGCTTCCAGCCCCTCCTGTATGGTCTCCAATGCTACATAATAAATATCATTACCAGATGCAGTGCTTTGTGCATAGATTGCAAAATTTTCATTTCCTAACTCCTCAGGTAAACTGCTCCAGTCAATCAGCCCTTGTGTGAAAAAGCTTTGTTGGTCTGGTTGAACCACTGTTGGTGCAGTTTGCACCTGAACCTAGGGAGCAGGGGCTTGGACATACTGAATTTGGGGAACAGTGGTTTGAACATAATGCACAGGAACAGGGGTCGCAGGATGTGCATAGTGAGCAGTGTTAACATGGGCAGCATGGGTATATTGGGCATAGTGCACAGTGCTTTGGTTGTTTTGTGGTCTAGGGTTTGAGCTGGGATGTGTAATAATTGGACCAGTGGTTTGACTCCTGCATTCCCTAGCAAAATGACCTAGCCTATTGCACTTATAGCACTTGATCTTAGACTTATCCAACCCCACTTTTAGATTCCCATGTAACCCTGAGAATTTCCTCAATGTCCTTTTGTAAAACTTGCTAGTTCTTACACTTAGCAATGCTAGTTGATGCAAAATGTCCATTTCTTCAAGGTCAGTTGGATCAAAATGTTGTAAATCATTGAGTTCAAAGCACAGATTATCAGAGTTCTGGCTTTCTCCATTTGCTGTGAAAGCAAAATTGGATGAGTGAGGATCAGAGTTGAAATTTCCACCAGCAGTTATGTCAATAAAATGATCATAACTCTGATCCTTACTGCTGCCAGACTCTTTCTGACCCACAAGAGCTGTGTTTCCAAATGAGTAGTCATCTGCAACTTTGCCAGACTCTTGAAACTTCTTTTTCTGGTTTAACTCCCTTTCATAGGTCAGGAGTCTACCATGAAGTTGGGTCAGGGTCAGATCTTTGAACTCAACAGAGTTTTTGGTCACAAAAGCAATGGTATCCCATTTTTCAGGAAGTGATCTTAAAAACCTGTTGTTAACGGTTGATTTTGGAAATTCAGTATTAAGAAGTTTAAGTTCACTTATGAGACAGCTAAATCGCTCAAACTGCTGTGTTAATGTTTCACCCTTCACGTGACAATAGGTTTCATACTGTTGGTTCAAAATTTCCCTGTTGTTTTCAATAACTTCTTCAGTTCCCCCAAACTGTTCCTTCAGTGCATCCCACAATTCCTTGGCACTGTTACAGTGTAACAGTACAGCATAAATTTCATTGGGTAATGCAGATGCAATAATGCTAAATGCCTTGGCATCCAATTCAAATTTCTGATAATCCAGTTCAGTATAGTTCTCAACTTTCTTAGGTTCATACTTCTTTGAATCCTCAGCACTCGGCACCATTGGAACATGTGGTCCAAAGATAACCGACTTCCAACATCCGGTATTCTGTTGAGCAAGGATGTGACCCATCCTTCTCTGCCAGATGTTGTACTCATTTCGCTTCAACATGGGTGGTTTGAAGAGAGAACCGATGTTATTGTTCATATCTTGTGATTGTGACGTCATCCTGGTTGTTTTACAGGCACTGGTTAATCAACTTTGATCGTAATTAACCCTTACTTTGTTTTTCAACGAAACGAACAATTTAACAGTATCAACGATTATGAGCTGAACTATTTATGTCAAAATGACTGTTAGATCAAATTTGACTGTCCAAGCTCTGATACCAATTGTTAGGATCTGAGTTTCTTATGATTGTGTTTTTGTTTGAGAATTATGAAGATCAATAAGTAATTGCAGCGGAATTGAAATGGAAACAAACTTTCACACACAATCAAACAGGAGAATTGCTTTCAACACACATGTTTAACTTTGAACCGAATGATTAAATTTATTTCAATCTTCAATTATAAATGCATGCATGTATCACAAACTCCCCCTCAGCCTGAGCTCACAATAGTTTGTTCGTAGAGGAAGACAGGTGATGAAAGAGCTAATAGAACAGTACAGGGTACTATTCTATTTATAGGCACGAGCAAACCACTGAAGCATCTTGGCTAACGTCACCATGAAAGTGACATCTAACTTCCTAACAACCTACAACTACTGTTCTATACAAGCACTGTTATCTTAACCACTTATTACATTACATTACAAAGAAGTAAACTAAACTACTGCTTCTCATTCCACTATTGTGACTCCAGCAGTACTTTATATGTTCAGCAGTGCTTGACCCATATCAGTAGATTGAGCATCAGTGCTTTAGTCTTCATCAGTCTTTAGACTTGATCAGTTGTTGTAGGACAGCAGTTGTAGATGAACAGTGGATGGAGGCCATCAGTTGTTAGAACCACTTTCAAGGGGAAAGATTGAATACAGCATCTGCTTATTCTGGATCCACTGCTCTGATCCAGTTTTGGCTTTAATCAACCGTTCCTCTGTAGGGTTCAATCTCAACAGAAACGTAACTCAAAGATACTAATTAAGACTAAAGTCAAGCCATGACCCATCCGTCTAATACACCTTAGCGCGTTTGTGGGGAGTCGTGTGATCGAGTAAGCAGCTTTGAGATACACCGGATTTCGAGACGCAAGACTGTGAGTTCATGTCCCCTTTTATTTTAACTGTTTTCAGTTTTATAACTTCGGGGGTGAAATACATGTTACAAATTACAAATGTTTACAAATGGTATGCTTAGCTAAGGAATGAATTATTAGATCATGTGAATGGGTAGGCGCACAATTGAGACCATTAATCCTTGTATAAGGACCGAGGGACATGAGTGATAGATCTATTTGGGTGTTGCGAGCCCCACCCCTGGGCCGGAAGTGGCCGAAGGTGGTGACTATGTCTTCCAGCCGGAAGCCCGGTACAACTCCGTTAGGTTTGAGCCTTCCTACACCGTTGCACACATATTAATGGCTTTGCAAACCATTAATTGATCTGTTTCCTTGTTGCTTTCATACTAGGTTTACAAATACATACTTACAATGATTACAAAGTTTATTCGTGTACACATACAAAACACATGAACTTGCTCAACTTTTGTTGATGTTTTCAAACTACATCTATTTCAAGGAATTGAAATGGATCTGGCGGGCGCTGAAGTTTTACAAGTCGTGTCTTCCAAATAAATGATGTCATCCCACTTTTTGTAGGGTTTGGAGTGGATGTCTCATCCTAGATGAGACATACATTTCAAAGCCTTTTTTTATCGTTGTATCGTGTCAAGTCCATTATGGAACTTCAAACTTTGGTTGTTATGTATTTCAAACTTGAAGTCTGTGTTTAAAACAATTATAGTTGTAATATTTTGAAACTTAGTTATGGATGAACATCATGGTTTTATCATATAGATGTTTGTTATGGTTGAATGCAAAGATATTGAGCAAGTCACACATAATCACGCTTCCGCAAAAGTCAGGGTGTGACATAATTGACGCCTAGGCGCTAATCAGCAGGTCATCGCCTAAATTTGAGCAAGTCGGTCAAAAAAATCGGTTCAGGTCAAAATCGGTCAAAGGCGCTCCTAGTCGGTCAAAAGTTGGACTAATCGGGCCCAGGTTTTTTGACTCAATAAACCCAATTTTTTAGACCTGGCCCATGGTTTAAAGGGCTTTTCACCTTCTACAACTCAAATTTTAGTTATAACCTACATAACATTTACAGTCGACACAAAGCACCTTCTTCTCCGACCATATGCCTAAGAAAATAAAAGAGAGATGGTGGGTTAGGTTTAATTAAGTATGAGTATTTTAACGTTTAACCCCCTCTATCTTTCACAACTTTACATATGGTTCCCAAACTTGTAAATTTGTATATAAAAAGTATAAAGTTAACTATATATTTATATAATTTTGTAAAAATATACATAAAAAGTCCATTCCGATTAATCCCTATTAATCCTGATTAATCCCTAGGCGGTACCTCACCGCCCGACTAGCGCCTAGCGCCTTCTACAACATTGACTAGGACACTAAGCCAAATAAGAACAACCCGGGCGTGTCATACCCAACATGACAAATGTTTGAGGCGAGTCGGGGTTAACTTACTTTGGGTCTAGGAAACTACTTAGTTTAACATGAACAAAAAAAACATCAAGTGAGGTGGTGGAACAAGTTTGGAAAGCCAACGCTTCCACGGTTCACACCTTCACCAAAATACAAGTTTCACCATATGAACCATGGTGAACTTGGATGGTCTCAACACTTGTAGGTTGTCTAAACCTTGTCAAAACATAAAGTTTAGAGGGTGTTTGCACCTCTAAACTCATAAGAATCATCCCTAAACAAGCCCCATAACCATAGATGGTTTAGGAACAAGATTCATTCAAGAAAGTTAAGTTATGAAAAAGTTTGCAAAATATAAGTTCAAAACAGAAAGTTTAGACCTCAAAATGGTGATGTTCCACCTTAGTTTACCATGGTGTCCTAATCTTTCAAGTAGAAGAAAAGAGGAAGAAAGCATGAAGAAAGGTGAGTTTGGACTCACTTTAGAACTCAGAATAATTCTGCATTTTCTTGTGTTTGCAACTGATTTGGGAGTGTTTTGAGAGTCTAATAGAGTTGGAAAAGTAAAAATGAGATGATGGATGCTTGATTTTATAATGGTGAGGTAGGCTTTTTGTTAAAAAAGGTTGTATGATGATTGGGGAAGAAGGAGTGAGGAAGAAAGTAACCAACCAGCATGCAAGGAATAACTCGCTGCGAATAAGCAGCCTTGCCGCCTCTCTTGGCCAACCAGTTTGAGTTTATTTCAATTTAGCCCCTGATTTTCCATTATTTATCATTTTATGCTTAAACTTAACAATTTAACATGTTTTCAAGTTTGGAAAGTGTAAGTATGTTCCAATTATGTATCGTGAATGTGCGAATGATGTTTCAAATGTATAATAAGTATTAGATTGCAAGTAAACACGTAATTTATGATTGATTGTATGAGTATCACGTATATATAAAGTGTGAATTTTCATTACGATCAAAGTCTCGGATTACAAAGTTGTAATTGAATACGAATACAAGTTTCCAAAAAATAAAAATACGATTACATCATTCGAATTAATGAAAGTACAAAAAAATGCGGAGCGTTACAATAACGGGATAAAGTGTTACCGTAAGACAACGTGTCGGAGGTCCTTCAAATCATAAAGGATTCAAATAGGTCAATAGTGTGGAAAAAGGTGGTTGGAGCGATATTCCTAACAACTTTGTGGCAGATTTGGAAAGCACGGAACGAAAAAAATCAAAGGAAATAATGCATCAATCACAAAGATGGTAGAAAACGTTAAATTCGGCTCGTTTGTTTCTATAGATAAGAGGTAGATCTAAGTGTGGTAATTTAAATTGGGATAGATTGAATGATTTTAATGTTAGGGATGTAATTGTATAAGGCTATGTGGTGTGGTAATGACCCAATCGATCACCACCACTCTCCACGTCAGCGTCATGTCACCTCACCCTCATCCACCAATGCAATCTACCACCCTATATGGTATGGACCATGACCCCACTATCATCCACTATCTTCCCCCACCAATCAAAATCCCTAACTAATTGAAAGATAGTTATGTTTGCCATTGATTAAACAATGTGAACCACCATGGTTTGGGAAGGGGACGGTGTACTACGAGAACCATGTCTTACGTGGCAATTGATGATCCAATTCACCCATACCCTATAGCATAATGTACTCTCAGTGTATGGGTTCCGGCTACTAGTTGACCCAATTTTTATATTAATATATAGATGGATATTGATGTTGGCTTTAAAAAAAATTAAAAGACATACACCTCTATCATCTGAGCTATTAAGGCCATGCGGTGTGGGGGACGTCCCAGACACGACGAGGCCCGGCACCACCAGCCCCTCCCGGTTTGTCCTGTCACCTCCGTCGCCGCTTGTGACGATCCTCCCTTTTCCTTATCCAACACACATATACATACATACATCTTTTGTGTGTGTATATATATATATATATAAAGGGGTTCATCACCCACACCCTAGGCTCATCCCTTGGGATGTATCCACCCACCTGATTACATGACAACCTACGTAACGGATCATCCTCAAATGACAACCCTCCTTCACACTCAATAACCTAAGAGGCCAGAGCTGAGCCCGCACAACTGCATATGTCCGTCCGTGGAACCCACTAAGCCACTAACGTCTCATTGGGATGGTCTAGAATTTAGTTACTCTTTATTAGTCTTTAATATGATTTTTAATATATTTAAAAGCAAATTAGTCAATACCGTAATCGTAGGATCGCCGGACTATGTTTAAAACTTAAAAGCATGTGCATCAGTGCATGGGTCTTTACTTTATATATTGTTTTGAAGAGCTTTCGTTTTCTTCTTTTAAGGATAACAAAAAAAAACGCGCTTCTTTTTTTATCCTTTTGCTAAAAATAATTAAAGGATATTCTTTTGCTAAAAATAAATTAAACTACTACGGAGTATTATTAATTTTAGAGTAAACTGCCATTTTGGTCCATGTGGTTTGGGCACTTTTGCCATTTTAGTTCAAATCTCAAACTTTTTAAATCTGGGTCCCTGTGGTTTCACTTTTATTACCATTTTAATCAAAAATTCAAATTAACTCCTATTTTACTATTAAAATATGGTAGTTTTGTCTTTTTGTTCAGGGGTATAATTGTCCAGCTTTTTATAACAGTTAAATCAGTAAATTAATTATACTCTTTTAAGTCCTTTATACCCCCCCCCCCCCCATTTAGCAGTTCATCTTCCCCAACAAAACCCTAAAAACGACTCACAAGAAGTCCTCCACATCCTCAAAGCTCTCAAACAAGCTTCACACAACCTCCACCAAAACCCTAACCCCTCACAAACCGATAACAACACAGTTTCAATCGCATCTGAATCTGCCATTAAAGCACTTCTCGAGCTCGAACACGAATCGGAATCAATCCTCTGCAACGATCCGCACCTCCTCACACTCGTGTAACGCTGAACAACGTAAACACGGACTCAGATCGTTCATAACTCGCCGGTAAACCCCCACCTCCTCACACATATATCTTCCCCTGTTTCATTTATTTTTCTGATCACTGAGGATGATGGTGATTTCTGTTGTACAGAACGATCTGAACAAGATCATTGTACAGAAGCCGGTCGATGTTATTGGCGGCAGGATTCCGGTGGTGCGACGACGAATTAGGGCGGAGATCTTCGCCGAAAAGCCATGAAGTTTGTTCTCCACCATTAAATCCTGAAGTAGTATTGTCTTGTTCCAAATCGAAGTGCTGAGATGACTGGTGATACATGTTTGTTTGGTTTGGTTTGAAGTTGAATTTGTGGATTTGAATTTTTAGGGTTTGTATCAAGAGTTAATGGGTTGCAGAAACTTGAAACTCGAAGTGCTGAGATGACTGGTGATACATCTTTTGGCGTGTTTTAGTAACTTTGAAGAAGATGATGGTCTGCCATGTGTTTTAGTAACTTGAACTCGAAATTATCTTTTGAAACCCAATTGAACGAAACCAGGTTCATCGAGAGATGATGGGTTGCAGTAACTTGAACTCGATTTTGTCGAATTCGGTTAATTCTGAATCAGCCGTTGCGGTCTGCGATGGTATATGCAGATGCTCTGTGTTTTAGATGATGCTTTGTGTTTTAGATGATGGTCTTCAAGATTTTGTGATTTTGGTTCTTGAAATAAGGAGGGTTCTGCTGCAAATGATTTAAGATTTTGAAGATCAAGAAGACAGAGAGAAGAGAGAGAGAGGGGACAGTGTTGTTTAGAGAGAGAGAGATTGAGGAAAGGACAAAATAGCATTTTTTATATAATGACGATTTTGCCCCTTTAGAAAAGGACAAAATAGCTGGGTATTTTTTTGATAAATCTGACCTGATTTGAGTTTTGGACCAAAATGGCAACAAAAAAGAAACCACAGGGACCCAGATTTAAAAAGATTGAGATTTGGACTAAAATGACAAAAGTGCCCAAACCACAGGGACCAAAATGGCAGTTTACTCTTAATTTTATTTTTAGCAACTTTTTTTAACGGCAAGGAACGATGTGGCAATCATCGTGACATCGGGCTCTACGGTCAAGGTCAATTACTCGACCGCCGCCAGCCCCTTGGCTCTCTCCATATGCGTGGAAACCCGACCTCCACCCGCCCGAAGGCACGCCAGTGAGATAATCGGTAAAACCTCGCCTCTCATATAAGTCGAACTGGCGCCACCCGTATTCGCTCTTCACCTGGATGCCACACAAAAATAACGAAAAGAGTGGGAATTGAACCTGGGCCATAAGAAACACCAATTTTTTCACCAACCAATCCACCACTATCTTATTGGCAACTTATAAAGCATCCATTATTTTAGGATTAGTAATTCTTAGATTCTTTTGTACTTGCTCAACAATTTAATTCAACTAGTTCTATACCCGTCCGGTGGACGGACATTTTAATACCAGATTACCGTTTGCTGTTGGCCGAGCCAAGTGTTCTTGACAAGTACTTTAACTGAAGTTTTTTTTAGTCAAAACACAATTGTAAAGAAAGAACTGAACGGATATTCATGTGTCTCCATTTCTTAATATTTGAACTTGAATGATATCCAGGTACAGAAGCTATTAACCTTACATGAAATTTGTAGTTACCCAATTTTAATAAAAAAAATTATTATTAGTACTAAAATACATCAAATGTTTCTTAAGAAATATGAAATAAAGGTAACCATCACCTTGCTGTAATCAAATCTCTTAAAGAAAGATGAATTGAAGTTGAAGTTGCCTTGTTCAGGGATTTGGATAGAAAACTCAGGCCACTGCAGTTGTTATAAGGTAAGTACTATAAAAACGTCATAAGCAAAAGAACTATTTTTGCTATATGATTATCACTATTAGCTTTTCATCAACTTTAGAGGCTTCTAGAAAGCAAAACTTTGATGAACATAACTTTAGTTCCCTAATAATTGTTTTGGTAACACACTCCACATGGTAAACTCTGGTGGTATACTCCAATCTCCAGACCGATGACATGGACTTTTAATATATAAGTTTGTGAGTTATTTAGGCTGTATATTATTTTTAAGGTATCGAAATGGGCATATTTGAAAGTAATAAAATAAAGCACGGGTCTAACGTAAAACAAAATTGACAATTTTCTAAAAGGATTGTTTCCACGGTTCCACCCCATACCCAATTTTGCCAAAATCTGGTCTCACCCAGACCAAAATGGTTTTTTTCTAAACGACCTATTCTGACCGGTTACACCACCTGATAAACTATTCAATATAGAAAGTGACAAGGTTGTTACTCCATACAAAAAAGGCCTAAGTGAAAGACTTACACTCTTCTCATTGAGAACATCCCTTGTAAAATCCCATTGTTTCCACCAAGAACTCGCAACATACCAAATAGTAGACCAATAGCACAGCCCTGAAAGACACAACTACAAGACAACAATAATAAATGTAATAGGACTTGCAGCAAAAACATTTCTTTATTTCTAACTATATGCGTTAAGCATTGCGGACAATGAAAAGAAGCATTGCGGACAATGAAAAGAAGCATTGCTGATGTCCTCATCAACATATATTTAATACAATCGGTTCTAAACTTGGTATGATGTACATTGTCAATGTCACCGTGATCTTTATTGGGAGATTATGTTAAAAGCACCTTACCTAGGCAATACGTGTATAGAGTCTGTATCTTTGATATATGTTATGTAAAAGCATTGCCACTGCTTGAATAATAGCCCATCCCAAAAACAATTGTATCCTTTCTGCAAGTTGGTTGAATATATGCATGAAAATTTAGTTCCAGAAGACCTTAAAATATATATAAAAAACAATATTGTAAACTTATAACCTAATACAGGGCACAACCAGGTTGCTTTTCTATCTCTCACGTGAGGTTGCTTTTCTATCTCTCACGTGAGGCTGATGATGGTATATCCACCAGCACTATCACAAACCCACAATCACCACCATACGTAAAACATATAAATAATTACTACAAAATCCAGTATTTCTCCTCTGACTGTGATATATACAAGCTGAGGTTTACAATGAATATAATTGTAATCAAAGAAGTTGAGAAGCTAGGATAAAAGTAGCACTAACTCGTCACTGCACAACAATAATTTGTGATTGGAGTATGATGTATCCCATTTGCAGAAGGGAGAACTGTAATTGATATCGCACTAATCACTCAACTGAATCTGAAATCAGATTTGTAAACAGACAGTAATCTTTAGAGGCAACTATAATCTACTGAAAGTACGAAATACCTGGGCTGGTCATTGTGCAAATTTATGTTATCAGATATTTCCTCCTTCCCACTCGTCGATATCAACATTACCAGACCTAACAGATTTGACACCTCCCCAAATATAGATGAACGATCATGGATGCACCTAGAAGAATATGAAAACCTATCAAAAGTGAAAGTCTGCACATTTTTCAAATCCAAATCACGAAAATAAGATAGAAACAAACCCAAATGAAGTTTTGAAATAACCGCGAGTTTGATTTAAACTGCTAAAGCTTATCATGAACATGCAAAATAATAAGCCATAAAAAAAAACTGAACCTCAAAACCATAAACCAATTATGGCACCTGCAAAATTGTTTACTAAACCTACAAAAACCGTTTAGTTAAAAAAAAAATAGGATTTTGAATTAATTGAGATGATGCACATGATTAAGAAACTGAAGATGAAAATCAGCATACCAACAGTAGATATGTAGGGTTTGGTTAAATCAACAAACTTAGGAGCTTCAATCCTCTCGTAAAACTCCTCATCTTCTCATCCTCCATCCTAAGTTCTTCATTTTTTCACCTCGGATTCTTCTGAATTAACTTCAATTTCCGCAGGTACCGGCTGAATCGTTTGATCCTCCATTTTTTGAGGCACACGGTTGAGATAAAGTGAGAGAGCCGATGGATTTTTGTTACAGATCTGGAAGGGGAGAATAAATTAGGGCAGATAAGTGATCGTCCAGGATTTGAAGTCAGAGTGGTAACTGCTCCATGAATTACGCATCAAAACTGCAGTCTTGAAAACCTCTAAAAAAACTGCTGCTTCTAGAAGAAAATATGGAATTTAAAGGGTCCAGATTAAAAGTTGAAGAATTTGAATGGTCAAGATCAACCTAAATTAGAGTTGACTTTAATGGGAACATAAGAATATATAATTTTTAGAATATTTTAATTTTATTAACGTGTTAAAAAGTAACTTTCAATGCTTATTGTTATTGTTAATAAAGATAAAATAGTATATAATGATAAGTTAAATCGTGGAAATGTATCAAGTATAGTAAACTAAAAAACTTAAGGGGCAAAATCGGGTTTAAGGAATTAAGGGCAAAAACATTGCAAAAAACAAGTTTTAGGCAAAGCTCTTCGATACAAACCAGTTTAAAAGATATATTGAAAAATTACATGATTTCTTGTATCTTCTTTTCTTTAACGCATAAGTAGGTCAATATGCGAGTATTGTCATTCTCTGATTAAAATTAATGAATTCGGAACCAACTTTTGGTGTTTTCTGTATTAGAATCGGTTTTCACCTTAATGTACCGATACTGAACAGGACCGTACCAGTATTTTCGATACCAGTAGTGGCTCGATACCGGTTGACACCAAGCTTATCCCAACCTGTAATATTAAAAAAATAATTAAATTAAAAAGTAAAGAAAATAACTATTATTGTAATATTAAAATTACTATTCATTAGCTTCTATTTTTAATATATAAATAATAATATAATAATTAATATATAATAATTTTAATATATAATATAATAATAAAAAATGATTAAATTAAAAAGTAAAGAAAATAACTACTATTGTAATATTAAAATAATAAAAGTATTAAAAAACTATATATTATTATAATATTAAAATTACTATTCATTAGATTCGTTAGCTTCTATTTTTAATATATATATATATATATATATATATCTACTATAATAAAATAAACAACTTTTGAACGCATGTCATTCGTTAAAGGCATCCTCAAATATATACTTATCTTATTTTAACTAATAATAAATTAATATTAAATATTATCATATTTTAATAAAATATTATCCTCAAAACTAAATTGTTAATTTAATATATTTTTAAAACAAATACTTATCTTTCCTACTTATCTTACATTAAATATATAAATAATAAATTAATATTAAATGTTATCCTAATTTATTAAAAATATAACTTTTTTTATTATTTGGTATACAAAATTATATTTATTCAACTCGTGTAAAACACAGGGTTTTTAAAAATTTAACTTTTATTATTTACTATACAAAGTTACATTTATATAACCCTAATACACGAAGTTTTTAAAGATATAATTTTTTTTATCATTTGCTATGTAAAATTAAATTTATTCAACACGTGTAATAAACGAGGTTTTTAAGGATATAATTTTTTTTATTATTTGGTAGATTTTTCAACCCGACTATACACGGGTTTTTTAAAGATACGACGTTTCTAGTATTTAATATACAAAATTACATTTATTTAATCTGTGTAATACACATGGTTTTTAAAGATATAACTCTTTTTTAGATCTACTAGTGGGAGACTCGTGCGTTAAGGCGGAATCGATAGTACGAGGGCGTGAGCGTATCATAAACTTACCCGCAACACTTACTATCAGTTATACCCGTAATGTAGATTACCATATTGGTATATTTCTAAAATAATAAAAGTTACAAAAAACAAAAGATTTGTCATTCAAACAAATACACCACATTTAAAACATGATGTACAAGTTAATACCGTTACACCAAGGGATATAGCAAAGTTTGAAAAAACTTGGTGGGACTTTGAGGAAAGGTGCTTGTTAATTGCCCAGGTTACCGAGTTGACCATAGGCAGCCATTTGATCGCCCGGGTTACCGAGTTCACCATGTAGCCGTGAAGTACAAAATGGCTAGTTGGTTCACCTTTGATGAAGTGGTCAACCTTGTTTCCAACTCGCTAGCTTGGTGAATGGTAACTACTTGACCTAAAGATCAACAGATACAAAAAATATGAAAGTACACAAAATAATTAAACAAACAAGTTCCAATCCAAGCTTGAGCTCGGCCCGAGCTCGTTCAAGCTCAGCTTGATTCGAGCTTTTTGTGTGAGTTGGTCTTTAGTAGCTCACGCAGGGCTTGGCTCATTTACACCCTAGTTGCAAGTTGCTTGACGTGTACTTTTAATTCACAGCCTCCTAAATTATTTTAGCGGATAAATAACACTCCTAAATTAGTTTTATTTAATAAAACCTATTTAACACACACTAACCTGCTACATTAATTAAAAACAACATGTGAGCCTCAAATAAACCATCATATACTTGATCAAAATTGTTACCAAAATGACAACGAATTTGTACATATGGGATATTGCTACAACAAGTAAAAATTCACAAGTACTTCCAAGCTTTCAAAACAAAATGAATTTTATTGAACAAGAATAAATACTAACTTGTCTCGTTGACTCCAGGAGTATCATTGGCAATAAGAGCCATTAACCCCATTCTATACATGTAATCTGCAATAGATTCAGGGCTCACAATGTCTCTTTTCACCCATCCTGCTCTTTTGGTTGACTGAAAAAATATACCAATAAACACTTGTGAAGAAGGCCAACAGAAGTTACAGAAGCTCGGGCTCGTTTACTAAACGAGCTTGTTTTTTTTTTGCTCGGGCTTGAGCTCCAGTGGAATGTCTCTTCATAGCCCGGGCATATATCCATACCTTAGACGGAATTACAGTCGTCCATTACTGGGTTGACGCAGACACAGATGTGTCGTTGGACCAGAAGGCCTTTGGCTACTCATGTTATTAGGTAGGAGTGTAACTGAACCAAGTTGTTTATGAGTTACTGGAGCTTGAATCATTAAAGTTTGATTTGAGCGTAAACGAACTCGAATAGAGCTTGATCCTCATTACGAGTTTGTTTGATTAATGAGCTCAAACTCAACCTTCATATATTGAAGTCGATTAAACTCATTAGCTTAGATGAGTTTATTAAAAAATACATACGATAATGTATCGCTATATTTTTTTTTGGAAGGTGACTTTCTATGTACTGGACCAGTGGTCACCGGGTTCATGTCGAAGACAATCCCCCGTCAGCCCCGCACTGTCGGACGCGATGTTCGATCGGGCCCCGGCCGCCGCGCAAGCTGACTTCCGCCGGAAACCATACTGCCCCCACACGAGAGACTCGCTGGGGTAACAGCTGGGTAAAACCGGGTTGCCCTCAAGACCGCACCATGCCTCGGTAGGATACGATCTATCATTGGGACCCCCCCCCCCCCATAATGCCACAACCGGGGATCGAACCGGAGACCGGCCCAACCAAACCCCATGGGATTACCCAGCTGGGCTGGGAGGAGGTATTAATGTATCGCTATATGTGTAGTTAAAATTAAAAAAAAAAAAAAATTTCTCAGATACGAAATTATTGTTGCATATATAAAACTCGAGACAAGTAGAGCTTAAACTCTTTATAAGTTAACTTGAGCCTATTATTTGGAAAAAAATTAAAGTTAAAGACACGTCAGCTGCCACATCATATGGATAACCGGGTCAGAATACCTAAAATCAAGTTTTCTTTACATAAGGGGCATTCTTTTATCAAGAGTTTTCAAAAGGTTGGTTATTTTTTAAGGTGAAAACAAGGATGAAGAATAAATATAGAGAATCAGACCAAAATTGGTTGGCTCTTATACAATTTGACCCATTTATTTGATTATATAACCTAAGAGGATGAGTTATAAATTCTATTGTTACCTTAAATGCAAGCTCTTCAAAACATTGGTGTACATTTTCCCGAGTTCTCGTGTTACACTCAAGAAATAAACATTTGAGCTCTTTGGCAAGAGCAATGCCTTCTTCCCTGCTCACAAATCTTTCAGTGTCCTGCAAAATCAGATTCTGGTTAAAAATTATAGAATAAAAAAAAATTGTAACACTTAAGGTAAATCCCACATCGTTGCGCTCAAATAAGGTATACGAGGACATAAGAAATTCCTCGCCTACCAAAAACATGATCAGTGTGCTCTTTATGAGAAAAATGGACAATATTGGTTGGCATAAAGGTTCGAAATCTTTTATTTGTTTTTTTAGAAATATAGGATTATGTACATATATTATATTCGTGAAAGATCCTTACCATAACGTAGACCTGGCAAACGGGTCTGGTCAGGTCATGGGTCAAAACGGGTCCGGGTCAGAACGGGCTTCGGGTCGGGTCCGAGTCGGAACGGGTTTCGGGTCGGGTCAGGTTTTTTTTTACAATATAAGTTTGGTGATCATACGGCCCGTAAGTACTGTTATTACATCCTTAGTTGCTTCACCGATGTCTCGTTTGAATCAAAACTTATTAGCATTCATAAAAAAGGACATAAACATGTATACACAACAGCTGGATAATAAGCAAAGATTAACATATACCTTCTTTTTTAAAATTTGGCTTTTCTTATTCTTTTGAAGATCCAAATACCGCTCATTAATGAGAGTGGAATTCCCAAGCTTCATTACCTCTGCAAAATATTAACACAAGTAAATGAATCATCTGTTCCTTTTAAGAGTAATAAGTGAGAAACAAAAACAAAATAATCCAGTTTACCTTCAATTATGCAGAAGTTCTTCTTAGAGCCCAAACAAGCAACCTTTAGCTCATAACCGAAATCTGTTCCCTTCCACCCTCTAGTGGAAACGATCTCTCAAACGTTTCCATGCATCCGGGAAGCACTGTTCCCTGAAGACCTTGACCTGTGTACAACCAGACATTACATTATAACAACAAAAATCAAAGACCAAACACACATCACTACCAAGGTATGTACCTCGTATAACATAGATGTGAAAATAGGTAGGGTTTGGTTGACCCGTCAACACTTTTTATCCATCTTTTAGAATTACAAAAATAATGAACTTACTTAACATGATTACTAATATAATCGTATGCCTCTTAATACACTTTGTATGGCTTTTGAAAATGTCTCTTTTTGACCCATACTAAAATGACTCTTTTTAACTAACATTTGTTTTGACCCATTATCCAGCCAGCCCGTCTTTTTTACCTCTAGTTGGAATAGATACTTGCAAATGAATATACATGTATACATATAATTATATATATAATACCTGCATAGGGGCCCCTGAGATCAACGAAACAATAACATGATATATAACAAGATAATCGGGCAAGAACGCAAGATTAAAACAAATAATTCATGAACTTGTGAATGGGTCAAAGTGCAATATTTTTTCAACTACCTTTAGAGTGGCGATGAACGGTAAAAGAAGGTCTCTTTGCAATCCGCCTTCATAAAGATTGTCTGGAGCACGGTTCGATGTAGCAACAAGTATCTATACTTCTATCACAAACAATAAAATAAACCGTTCAGCTTTCTTAACTCGAACATTAACGTCATTCACCCTTAGTAAATGCTTGTAACAGAACCCAATAGTCACTTACAGCACCATTGGTAAAAAGATGGCTAAATAAACGGTTTAGTATTAAAGCATCGGCTACATCAGTAACCTAAGAATAACATAAGCGGAAGAATAATCAATGACCCGTTAATAAATAAAAAAAACTGGTATGTACTGAAAAAAACACGCGCATACCATGAATTCATCTAAGCATAATAAGATGGATTCATCGGATATCTCTCCTGCAACGACTTCAAGAGGATCAGACACACCTCTGTGCTTCTGCATAGTCATGTACAACCATATTATCAAACTATACTTCATCTTTAGAGCTTATAAATAGGGCTGCAAACGAACTAAACTTTCAGTGAACAGTTCATGAACCGTTCGGCGGGAAGTTCATTTGTGTCCGTTCGTTTAATGTAATGGAATGTTCGTGAACACGAACAAAAAATCTCGTTCGGTAAGTGTTTATGAACTGTTCGTGAACACATGTATTTCCTTAACAAACGGACACGAATCGTTCAGTTCGTTTGCAACCCTAATATAAAGAAATATGAATCCATAATATGGTAATCTTTGTTCCACAATAATTTAAGATCAATGCTATTTTATTTGAATTCAAAATTAGTTACAGGTTCAATAATCAAACCAGCAACATATTTCGTATACGTTATATCTTCTAATTGGAAACATTATCCAGCTATCATAACTGTTCTAAAATATAACGATATTATGTTGGTTTAGAAGGTTATATTCATGTGTTTTGACTATGAAAGTCAGGTAGTGCAGACGGAAAAAAGAAATAAATACATATATTATGTCTGGTTAGCAATGAAACATAAAGGATGTATTACCTGCAAGCGACTATGAACGGTTAACATGAGGTCATGAAAATGGATCCTCTTTTTTCTCCAATTGCAAGGCCTGATAATTTGAAATTTATGTTGATAATTTAAAACCGACAAGAACTTAACTGTTTTATATTGTATTCGCATTACAAAGTATGATGCTTACAGCTGATCGTAAAACAAATCCATCAACATGGTTTTCCCGGTGCCAACACCTCCATAAAGATAGAGTCCTTTTACGGGTGAGACCAAAGATTGTGGCATGAGACGTGACCATAACCATCTACTCCTGTAAATATAAAAAGCGAACGTTTAGTTTTCAAAATCATAAGTTCGGTAAATAAATAAAGTGATGACAATATTTACCTTCCGGCTTTCTCATAATCAGAATAACGATCCAGACGACAAGCATCGGCTGATTTAACAAGCTCGTCATACAGTCTTTGAAGTTCTTTTAACGTGCCTATCTGAAAACACACAGTAAGAAAACATTAAAAAATCACATGTTTGGTACTTCCAAATATTAATCGGTAAATAAAGTGTGCTCTATAGTCTACAAATTGTACGAAGTGGGTGTTTAGATTAACTTATTTTGGGGCTACTTTTGACTTATTAACTTCTTAGAAGTTAAAAGGAATGCCAAACATCCCATGAGAAGGACTTTTAGGGTTAAAAGGAATCACAAACACCTTCACAGAAGGACTTTTATGCCTTGAATTAGCCTTAAAAAGGAGAAATTGAGAAGTTAGAAATTCTAACTTCTCACTTTTGAGAAGGACTTTTGATAAGTTAGAAGTTAAAAAGGAATCCCAAACACCCCCGAACAATCAAACATGTAGTGAATTACCTGAGAATTATCACCATCCTCGAGATCACCGGCTGCTATTCTTCGTTCATACTCCACAAGTGCCCTGCTCTTTTCACTTCTGTTACATATACAACATAAGTACATACATTTTTTAAGCATAAATCAATTAAAAAAACTAACATTTTTATTAAAAAAAAAAATCAAACCTTTACCAGCATCAGAAGACAGAGTTCTTTGAAAACATATAGGAAGGGCCCCCACATTTACAACCATTGTATAATGATCTATCATTAATATTCGATACCAATAATCTTTTAGCGACCCGGTTGATACTTTATCCCCACGATGACGATGGGGGTTTCTCGCCAGAATGGTCACTTGTTGAATAGCTTCGGTTCGGGTTTCTCCAAAATCGGTGTTCACCTTCGATTTGTTCTTCATCTCCGGTTCTTCGTTGTCCGATTGGAGAGCTATGGAGGAAGGTAGGGTTCCAGATGGAGAGATAAAAGTGAGATTCAGAGCACACACTGATTGAATACATTGAGGGGAAGAGAATGATCGGTCGTGGAGGAAGGTAGGGTTCCAGATCGAGAGAGAAAAGTGAGATTGAGAGCACACATTGAATACATTGAGGGGAAGAGAATGATCGGTCTGTGTATAATCGGACAATATTACCCCTCTAGAGTCTTAAACTTTGGTGATTATACCATTTCAACATGCTTCATTTTCTTGTACATGATGTTATAAAATTTATACATAATGTAAAATTACATTTCAGTACATCACTTCTTCTTTTTATAATAGTATAGTATAGTATAGATATTCAACACGTGTAATATACGGAGTTTTTAATGATGTAATTTTTTTTATCATTTGGTAGATTTATTCAACCTGATTATACACGGGTTTTTTAAAGATAAGACTTTTTTAGTATTTAGTATACAAAATTACATTTATTTAATCTGTGTAATACACATGGTTTTTAAAGATATAACTTTTTTTTATTATTTGATATATAAAATTACATTTATTTAACCCGTACAATATACGAGTTTCATAAAGATATAACTTTTTTATTATTTAATATATAATATTACATTTATTTAACACGTGTAATACACGGGGTTCTAACCTAGTATAATATATATATATATATATATATATATATAGGGGAAGGTTCTATGCAGAACACTAAATATTGCAAGAACACACAGAACAAAATGAATCACTCACTTTTTCAATCCTAAAAACCTACAAAATAAATGAAAATGTTATAAATGTAAGATTTATTGTATCTCACACTATAATTTAAAGCAAAATATGAAAAATCTTCAGTTTTTAAATAACCTACACACATGTAGATTATGTGTAGGCTAAATTATCTATATCTATGTAGACTATGTGTAAGAAAAAATATATGATTTGTTTATGTATATATAATACACATATGAATGTAAGAAACATAAAATTTAAGAAATATGAACCTTAAATCCCAAAATTTAGTGATTTAGAATTGTTCTTTTTGTTCTCGCAATAATTAGTGTTCTGTAATGATCCGTATCCTATATATATATATATATATATATATATATATATATATATATAATTTCTCAAGAAACATAACCAAAACAATCAAATAGTTAAAAAAACTGAGATGTTAAACTACTATTAAACGATTATCATATACAACAACCTTTTCATTTATAATAACTTTTTTCCTTCATGCAAAGTTTTATTCCTAAAGTATAGAGCCAATTTTTCAACATGTCATCTTCAAGTGCTAAAATATCTATACTATTATAAAAAGGAGAAGTGATGGACATGGATGTAATTTTACATGCGTACAAACTTTACAACAATATGTACAAGAAAATAAAGTTTTTTTAGAGGGGTTGAATTTGTATTTTCATCAAACTTTTAAGACACCATAGGGGCATTCTTGGTATTTGAACCCTGGTGACTTTCCAACTTGCAGATTAACCGATCGTTTCTCTTCAAGAGCTCAGGAAATGTTTTCAATCTGATTGCTCGCTTCATCTTTCCTTCTCTCTCTTTAAGCAAAATCCCTTCTCTGTATCTTAACAGATCTGATTCATTTCATTGTTGATATGCAATCGGAACACTGGTAACCCTAATTTCAATGGGTTCTTGGCGATGACAGTGGTTGTGGTGATCTCTGCATCCCCTCACAGGTAACCTATCATGAACACAAACTCTTAGCATCATGTAAATTTCAGTATTTTGAGTAGATAAGCCATTAACTTATTTTCGTTCAGACACATCGATCATCATTGCTTGAGGGATAAGGGTTTTTCTTGGATTATTAAATTATGTTGATGATCCTCTTTTTTGTTAGGGTTTTTTTTCGTTCAATTTGGTAACTTAATTCAACCTCTGGAGTCCGTTGATGATAAAAAGGTACAATTTTTCTGATACTTTATGTTTGTTTTTTAAATTTGCGAAATGGGTTTTGTAGGAAAATCATCATGCTGTTTGTTGGGAATTTTTTTGAGGGTTGATAGAAGTTGTTTGAAATAGAATTAGAAATAAATAAGTGAAATGAAACCCAAGGTGTTTCATGCATCAAAACGATGCCATTTTCGTGTTCATTTCGCTCTGTTTGTTCACATACTTTTGATTCGATTTGTTATTTTCCTATTTGATTATTCAAATTCTTCGATAATCAGGTTTTCGTGCATCAAAACGATGTCGTTTTCATGTTCAATTCACTGAAATTGTTAAACATCATGTACGATTTGGAATCTGATATTTGAGCTGGATGATAGTTGCAATCTGATATTATATGATGTTTGTTTGTTGCGTGTTTTTTAGGTTTTTGTTAAAAATGTTATGAAGGTTGAACTTATAGATCTATAAATCTGGATTTACGAAGGGACCGAGGAAATGTCGTCGAATAAAGGCGAGCATCAGACGGTCCCGTTATCGGTGTTGTTAAAGCGTGAATTGGCCAATGAGAAGGTAGACCGGCCGGAGATTGTTAGCGGTCAGGCGAATCAGTCGAAGAAAGGGGAATATTTCACGTTGATTAAGAGCGAATGCCAACGCGTATTGGGAGATGGTGTTACTACGTATTCTCTGTTTGGGGTATCATTTTTGGTGTTTTTTACAATTTGAATTTGGAATATGTTATTAAAGAGTTTCATTTTGCAGGTACTTGATGGCCATAATGGGGCTGCAGCAGCTACATATACAAAAGAGAATCTTTTGAATAATGTTTTGAGTGCTATTCCTCCGCACCTGAACCGCGAAGAATGGATTGCGGCTTTGCCTAGGGCTTTGGTGGCCGGATTTGTGAAAATGGATAAGGATTTTCAAGAGAAAGGTACTGGATTCTGTACCATAGATATTTAACAAGCCTACACTTAAATAAATATTTTTGCAGCCCCAACAGGAGCTAACCATACAACTGGTTTGGAGGATAATAAGAAGAAAGAGACTGCAATGCATCTGAATAATACAAAAAGTACTTCTTTGGATGAACATGTCAAAACATTACATAATGGGAGTACAGATTCATTGGCAAATGGGAGCAATGATGCTGAAAATAAAACTAATCTGCACATCGAGTTGCCAAAGGACAACGATAATGCAGAAAATAAAACTATGCCACATATTGAGTTGCCAAAGGAGAGTCAAAATACCTCATCAAATACAACACCAGACATTGCGCAAGGTACTAATAATGAAACAAAGACTGGAAGACGGCTTCTTGAAGAAAAAGCACAGGAGAATGTTGCTACTGTGGAAAATGACGAAGGCCTTGAAGCTGATGCTGACTCATCCTTTGAGTTACTCCATGATAGTGATAAGCTGGCGGATGAGTATAACTACGACTATGATGATTATGTTGATGAAACAATGTGGGGAGATGAGGAGTGGAATGAAGCACAACATGAAGCATCTCAAAGTTATGTGCATGTTGATTCACACATTTTGTGTACTCCTGTAAGTCTCACATGTCATGCGTTAGATCATCTTACGCTATGTGATATTGGAATGAACTATGAAATAAAAATATGAGTTTCTTCTTCTTATTTTCAGGTGATAGCTGATATCGATCAGGATGAGGTTTCTGAGATGATTGTTGCGGTCTCGTATTTCTTTGACCAGGATTGCATGTCCTCTTATTATATCCATGTTTTGACTTTTGATAGTGGTTGCTCTTTTGACCATGATATCCTTTTACAGGTACTATGATAACCCAGAGCGCGTAAAGGAACTTGGTGATATCGAAATTGGAAAATATGTTGGCGGTGGAATTGTTGTCTTTAATCTTGAGACCAAACAAGTTAAGTGGACTGCTGAGCTGGATCTAAGTACAGACACTGCGAAGTACCGTGCATACATATACGCATCTCCAACAGTGGTTGATTTGGACGGTGATGGGTATTTAGACATCCTTGTTGGCACTTCGTATGGCCTGTTTTACGTCCTCGATCATAAAGGTAATACAATCATTCATTAAAGAGGTTAATAATAAGCGAAGCATATTCATTTTAGTTGTGATTCAGGTAAGGTAAGGGAGAAGTTTCCTCTTGAGATGGCTGAAATTCAGGGAGCGATAATAGTTGCGGATATTAATGACGATGGGAAGATTGAATTGGTTACTACCGATACATACGGGAAGCTTGAAAAAACAAATAATCTTTCCCGTTTGCCAGGTCTACCTTATGGTAATGATCTTTCCCAAATATAATATATGTACATAATCAAAATCCAGTGCGAGGTCATCGGATAGGGTAATAACAAAGTGTAACTTGATTGATATAAAATATAGTTTTGGGATAGGGTAACAAATCCTATTAAACAATAATTGCCGATGGCCTCTTGGCTGGTGGCATCAGGTATTTAACCCCACCAAACTTGTGTGTGTTCAAGGGGGTTTAGGAAAGTGATATTTATAGATAATCTCGTCTCCCAAACGCCAAAAGGTCACAAATGCCTTCAATTTCATGCTTATCAATTCATGCAGACTAATGAAATTTGACAGGGAAGCACTTGTCAAGTCGTTTTGAAACCGCGTGCAAAGCGAGGTTATTTATTGATTTCATGTACTTATATTGATTTCATGTTATGATGTTAATTTTTGTTTTATTTTTTAGTGTACCTTTGCGTACTAATTGCTACTAGACCATACGGGCTCTGCAAGAGGTACCAAAAGATCGTGCAAGTCACGATTTGGACCACTTGGCGAAGACGGAACATCATGGTCTTCAACCAGAAGCAATCAAATACGGAAATAACGATGGATGAGATAAAGTCACTCAGCTTTTTATGGGTCATTAACAGGTCTTGAGCTTAGAGTGTAACATGGGACCAGTGGAGGAATTGGGATCTTAGGGCAATGAGAGTGTAGCTGGCTGTATTTGGCTTTGGTCATGTATGTTGGGTGTACGGGATGTAAACTGGTGTGGCTACCTGTCCGTTAGCCTATATCTTAATAAAATGGTTTGGGGTTGCCGTTCTTAAAAAAAGATCAAGAGGAAATCGGCTCTTGGGCTTCAGGTTCCATTGACTTTTCTTAGTAAATTTTTTCCCTTTTTTATAATGTATGCATTACAAGAATGTAACTGCTCATGGTTTTTTGGCCCACAATTATTTATTTCAAGTATTCATGGCTCATTTCAATAGTCACGGGCCCATCCTCAAGAAGTTGATACAAGTTGGAAATTGACACGGCTCATTTTTTGGTCAGAATGATATAATTATTCATGGCTCATTTTTGGTCCTTTTTTCATACATATTTTGTTGGATATTGACATGCCATAATGTCTCTTAAGGTCGGAATTGTCACTCACTAAACATACTTTACACAAGTCGAAACTGCGACTGTCTGAAACTGTTAATACAAGTTGGAAATTGTGAACATTTCATGAACAGTAAATATAATAATAATAATCTACCAACAAATGTTATTTATTTCTTAAAGCTTAAACCTTTCAAGTGAAAGTCCTACATTTAATAACTATAAGCTACAAATTAATAGTACATGAAAGTGGATGGTAGGTGTTTTCATATTATGGTTATATTGGTTTAACTTTTACGAATATTTTTCGTTGAATTGAATCATGTTAGAAATCTGGAATGGGTTGTGATTCGTAATAGACATCATAATTGAATCTGATATTAGTCGAGACACCCGCCGCAACGCGCGGGCATTTCCACTAGTATATTAAAAACACTGAACTAATAGATTGTGACAAGTAATGAGGAGGGTAGGCTTAACCGTTTTGAAGGCCCAAAGCAAAATAAAAATTCAGAGCCCATACAAGCTCTCTAAAGATTATGCTATAAATCAATAATTTCAAGATTGTGTAACCGATTTAGATATAGAACACTCGCATTTAACAAAGTATATGATAAACAAAAAATATTAACTCTTTTATTTGATGAAATCAAAGATGAGAAATTTCATCATTTATGTTTTTACAAAAGGAATAAAAACAAGAAAGCCCTGCAACAAGGATCGAACTCCAGATCATTTGTTTTAACTCACACGTGCATTTACTACCAGACCAGTAGACACTCTTGAATGTTGATGAGCAGGGCTGCAGGGCACTATTTATATATATAAAACATTGAGTTAAATGCCATTTTAGTCTCTGTGGTTTGTGCCATTTTACCAGTTTAGTCCAAAGGTTTCGTTTTTCGTCTGTGGGTCCAAAAAGGTTTCACCGTTGCCATTTTAGTCTACTGGGTTAACTTCATCCATTTTTCTGTTAACAAGAAGGGCAATTCGGTCAAGTTATATGTAATTCTATTAACTAGAAGGGCAATTCGGCCATATAAAATGACCGAATTGCCCTTCTCGTTCACATAAAAAATGCATGAAGTTAACCAAGTGAACTAAAATGGCAACGGTGAAACATTTTTGAACCCACAGGCGAAAAATGAAACATTTGGACTAAATTGATAAAATGACCCAAACCACAAGAACTAAAATGGCACTTAACTCTATAATATTTGTATCTTGAAATGGAGGTCATATCCAAATGGAGGCTTGATGAAACACAGGTTAACACTAAGGTCAATCTGTGGGGTTACTTCTTCTGTGGGTTCAATCTCTCTTCTTACTCGTGAGATGGCTCGGTTCCTGCAAAACAGCAACACCGTTAGTCTCGTTAAGAGGGGAATATGGGGGTTTCCCTCTTAACCAGGCTCCGGCGTGAGAATAAGTACTGTTCCGAGGAAGAATAAACAGTGTGTGTTAGGTGTGAGAGTATAGAGAGCCAGATGATTTAACCTGAACGATGAAGGGTCCTATTTATAGTCGGAGGGTGAAAGAGGGAGGAGCAGCGGTGCCAGCTGTAGACGCGTGCCAGCTGTCCGACCAAGGGGAATATCCTCTTGGTCTCCTCTGCTGTAGTCAGTGTAGTGGTACACGTGGCGCGCCTGCATTTGTCTATTTTGGAGACGTCGTACTGGTGTTGTCGGGCTGCTCCTGGATCCGTCACAGGCCTATTTGGCGCTTGATGACTGGTGACACGTGTTGTCCTTTATGTCGGAAGTAGCATCTTTGGTGCCACCTGTAACACCCCGAAAATATAAAACTTTATATTGGAACTATAAAGTATAAATAGACAAGAATTTACTAACTAGAATTTTAACCTAGTTAGTTAGTTTACTAGAAATAGCCTATAATAGGGTTTAGAGCTACTAAAAGATATGATGAACAAAGTTGAGGGGCCTAAATTGTTAAACTTGAAACTAAATTTGATTTAGTAAATAAAAATAAACCAAACACCCCTTTTACAAGGGGCTGGTCGATCAAGAAAGAACAGGGGGGCGACACCCCACCTTCAAAACCTAAAATTCACTAAATCAGTAAATTGAAGGCTCAATCCAGGTCGAAATCGAAATTAGAGCTTAGAATTGTGATCCTCATCGCAAGAGGATTCTAAGGTATGTGAAATTTGATGAAATCTATCAACTTGAAATTCTCATGATTTTGAAAATCTGAAATTAGATGCTTGCATGTGTGCTATTTGGTTAGATTAAAGTTGATTAGGTGCTTAGAAGTAAAACCTAGCTAACTATTTGAGAAATCATGACCAAATTCAGAAAGTTCCATGAACACCTTGAAGGTGGGTTGTGGGTTTTACATGATGATGATGAACACTAGGGTTTAGGATGATTATTCTAGTGTAATTTGATTTTTGAAAGTAATTTCAGAAAGATATGATGCTTAAAACACTATAGGAGGGCTTTATTGTTGTCAAGTTAGCTAATTAGCAAGTTAAGAAGTTGATTACTAAAGGTATAAAAATTCTGCATATGAAGTGTTTGTTGAAATGCCTCAAAGAAGACTTGAAAATTAGAATTTTGTAGTTAAAACGCCTAATCGTGATGTTTTAACTATTATGTGAAATATGGTTTACAAAGAGTTCTAAACAAGGTAACATTGAACTCTATAGGACAAGATACCGGAACGTCGAGTGGACAAGCCGGTGGTGACTCACGGTTGAAGGGCGTGCGCTAAGGTATGTAACTTGTTCCGTTACATTTATTATATCGGATGATTTAAATATGTAATTGAATTTTGTAATAGAGTTGTTTTGAATTAAGCCTTGAAGTCGTTATATTGATTGATTTATTAAATTCAGTTGGTACGCGTTGGTAGTCATCATATAGGAGGATTTCCTTAGACGAGCCAAACGGGTCAATTAATCAAGTGAAACATGATATATATATATACTCCGGAATATGATGGATAGTGTTATGTTATTAGTTAATATTTATCACATTATTAGAAATACTAGAATTTGGATGTTATGGGTTGATAGAAAAGCAAATTACAAGAATTGGTTGAATGAGATGAACCAAACAAAACAAAACATTGATTTCCAGGTCTTACCGTAAATTACGGTAATACCGTAATTTACGGTAAAGGTAAGTCTTGTTACGGTGTATACCTCCTGGTTTACGGTGACCAGAAGTCTTCAAGTCTCACCGTAAATTACGGTGATACCGTAATTTACGGTGGATCCAGAATAGTTGTTTGTTTTTATTATTTCAAATGTGATGTACAACTTTGTGATTATTTTATACAATAACGTCAAAACTAATGCTTTTAATGGTTTTGATCATAGGTAATTGGACAAGTCTTACGGGTGGCGATCAAGCGATTAATGAATAACCGAACACTACATTTCTAAGCTTCCGCTACGTTTTGAATCTTTAAAACTTTTGTGTATGGAATGTAAATATCTTTTGAACATTTTTTTTAATGTTTCAACTTAGTTATTAGTTGACTAACCTTGATGTAAGTTATGAATTTTAATATGAAAGTCAGGTTTTGTGAACAATATTTTACTAGAAATGTTATAAACTATTATAAACATCAAGGATATAATTTAGGGTGTTACACCACCTTTATATTTTCCAGAAGCTTCCGGAAGCTTCTGGATAGTCTCGTTGATGTCAGCGCCACATAGGATGGAAAAGTGGTGTGGTCCTTGCCATGTGGGCAAGGAATTGGGACCATACCTCTTCAAGTCCCCCCAGTCCAGTGTGCCTTCTAGTTGAGTTGATCGTCTAGGAGGGATGCTGGACTTATGAATGTGGTATTTTTTTATGGTGTGAGGTTTTTATGGGGGCCCCAAGGGAGCTGCACCTGATGGGTCCACGGCGCGTGGAGTTTGGCAACTTGTATAGTTGAGCCGAGTGGACGCGTGGCGTACCGCGCATGGGTTTTGGCACTTAAAAAAGGTTGAGCCAAATGGACGCATGGTGTATCGCGCATGGGTTTTGCGCTTTATAAAGGTTGGGCCGAGTGGACTCATGGCGTACCGCGCATGGGTTTTGGTACTTTAAAAAGGTTGAGCCAAATGGACGCATGGCGTACCGCGCATGGGTTTTGGCACTTAAAAAAGTTGAGCCAAATGGACGCATGGCGTACCACGCATGGGTTTTGGTACTTAAAAAAGTTGAGCCACGTGGACGCATGGCGTACCGCGCATGGGTTTTGGCACTTAAAAAAGTTGAGCCAAATGGACGCATGGCGTGCCGCGCATGGGTTTTGGCACTTAAAAAAGTTGAGCCAAATGGACGCGTGGCGTACCACGCATGGGTTTTGGCACTTAAAAAAGTTGAGCCAAATGGACGCATGGCGTACCGCGCATGGGTTTTGGCACTTAAAAAAGTTGTCTTCCAGAGGAAGCTTTGTCTGTCTTGGGAAGGGGTGACTAATGTGACTGTCTGGTGTCAGGTGACCAGTTGCCTTTTCAGTCACCGTCAGTTGCTTTTTCGGCGGCATGTCAGGTGTCTGTTCACCTGCTTCCGGAAAAAGAGGTGCCGCCTTCTCTCTCCTCTGACGTGTCTCTCCCCTATTGGTTGCTTTTTTAGATACTGACGCCCCCACTACCCATCGCATTAAATGCGATGGGTATAAATATATGGTGGTTTCCTCTTTCTTCTCCACTATTCAAAATTTGAATTCCGGGATTCTCTCTCCTTCCCTTATTTTCTCTCTTCTACTCTTTGAGTTCATCTGCATTACTGTTTGTTTCCTTGTAATGTCTTCTGCAAATCCTTCTTCGAGGAAGAGAAGGAACAAAGGTAAAACTCCGCCTGGCCCGGATCAGGTGGTAATAGGGTGGAAAGAGGAGGAATTCCAGAATTTGGTAAGGGAGATGGGTTTTCTCCCTGATTGGGGTGCTCAGTATCCTACTCCTGGTTCCACCGCCATGGATGCTCCTCCCGGTCATATGACTTTGTATGCCGCTTTCTTCCGGGAGGGCAACTTCAGGCTTCCAATGACTCGATTTACTGCTGATGTGTTGAGGGGTTATGGTCTCCACATCTCTCAGATCAATGCCATTGGGCTCCCTCGTATTACTCACTTTGAGTTCGTTTGCATGGCAAACCGTTTAGATCCGACGTTTGAGATGTTCAACGCCTTCTACACCGTTTCATATACAAGTGGGTTTTACTATTTTAGTGCTCGTACCGGCGTTTCTCCGGTTTGCTCTGTGCCACTGAAGAGTCTCCATGACTGGAAGCAGAAGTTTTTTTTATATTCGCCGGGGTGTTGTTCCTGTGGACATGCACTACAGATCTGTGGATGAGGGTATCCCCAAAGTTGATGTGGTTGCAAATTTTGCTGATCAAGATTGGTATAAGAGGTTGACTCGTAAAGCCACTTCGATAATCCAGCTTGAGGAGATGGCATTGGTGGGTGCCGGTATGAGCATGAAGTGGGTCCCTAAACATCCGTTGGGGGTTCCGGATTATGGTCATGAGGGCAAGTGTACGTTTTGCTCCATATCCCCCTTTTTTGTATGTATTATTTTTGCGTTGTTCTTTATTCTCGCGTTTTTTGCAGTAGGTTTCACTTTGTTGAACGTTTTGGATCTTAAGGCACCGGGTGCAATGGTTGAGGCGATACAAAAACCTGATAAGCGACCCTGGTTCGATCAGATCCGTGGCCAGTTTCTGCATCCGAGCAATGAGAGTTTCACCACTTACGTTAACACTGTCTTAGGTAAAGATAGTGAGAATGATGATGATGCATTTGATTCCATTCGAGAGGAAGTTATCGTTCTCTCGAGTGATGGGTCTGGCAGATCTTTTGAAGACCTAACCTCTCGTTGCGCGCATGCAGGTCCGGCGCAGGGGGTTGTGCATGAGCCGGTGAACGAGCCTGTTGGTGATGATTTAGAGATTCCAGTCGAAACTGCTGACCCGTTGGAGACGAGGAGAAAAGCGAAAGCTGACAAAGCGGAAGGGAAAGGGAAAAAGGCTGAAGAAACTGCCACTAAGTCTCCTCGTAAGCGACTTCATTCTCATCGTATCCTTGATTATATTGTCGTTTCTGATACGTTGTCCGGTTTAGGAGTTGTAGAGAAACGTCCTGAGTCGGACCCTGAGGACCGCGCGACTCTAACAGAGATGATGCAGAAGAGGGCCTTTGAGGATAAAAAACGAAAGCTTGACGAGCAGGCTGCTGCTATGCTTGCCTCGAAGAAGATTAAACTTCAAAAAGAGAATCCTCCTGCCCCTTCTGAATCGGATATTGACATGGGTATTTTTGCTGAAAAACCTGGGGATTTGTTGCAGAAGATTTTTGAAGCTTCTGGTATTCGTTTGGTCTTCTTTGAACTTGTCTTACATTTTTTGCTTGTTTGTCCTTTTCTTTGAATGTGCTGCTCGTTTTGGAGCAGGTGTCAAAATAGCCAAGACGGGACACAAGATTGATATTTCAAAAATTACTCCTCCGGAATCTCCGCCGTCGAGGACATTTGGGTTGTCTCCTCCTCATGATACTCTTGACGGGAAGAAAAAAGGAGATGTGACTGTTGAGCAGGTTGGAGAAGCTGGTGGTAAGGCGGGTGGTGATGCGGGCGGTGCTGTTGGTGGTGTTGATCGTGGTAAGAATATTGAAACCGAGATGCATACCAGTGAGACCACTCTGCATCAGACGATATATACCAAACGCCCGCCCGGTGCTGGTGGTGGTGCGACTTCCGGGGCGGTTCGCGACCCTCTGTTTGAGAAGGTGCATGCTGACTCTTTTGATACAACGAATCCTGCTTGTGATGACCTTCCGCATGTCCCTCGTTGGAATCTGACACAGGGTTCCAGGATGAATGATTTGGATAATTGTCATGAGTTTTTCTCTCTGTCTCTCCCCCCGGCTGAAAGGATGTTCCAGAAGAGGCGCCGCCGGTTAGAGCTTTTGGATGAACATGTTCAAGCCGGGGTTAACTTCTGGTCCACTTCACAG
This sequence comes from Helianthus tuberosus, assembly GCA_030545235.1. Classification (NCBI taxonomy): domain Eukaryota; kingdom Viridiplantae; phylum Streptophyta; class Magnoliopsida; order Asterales; family Asteraceae; genus Helianthus; species Helianthus tuberosus. The sequence continues at coordinate 131,868,887 of CM060387.1, read as the reverse complement.
GAGATTGTCCGTGAGTGGAAACTAATGGGGGAAGACACTCTGGAGTTTGAGAATGAGAAAAAACTATTTGCGGAAGAGAAGGAGCAATTCAATGTTGAGAAGAAAGGGTTGATCTGGAGGGTAGCTGATGCGGAAGAGAAACTTTCCCAAGAAAAGCAAGCCAATGCTGATAAGCAAAAAAGTTGGGAGGTAGCGTGCGAGCGGACTAACGTGGAGCTTAAGTCTCAACGTGATGCTATTGTGCGTTTGTCTGGTGAGAAGACTGAGCTTGCTGAGGAAGCTCAAAAGGCGCGCGTCGCGTTTGAGAAGAAGGAGAAAGAGTACATTGAGCGTATAGCTAAGCTAGAGGGTCTTGCCCGGCAGTATGAGACTACTGACCGTCTTCTTCAAGAGAAAACCGTTGAGTGTAAAGCCTCTGAAGTCCTTGCCGAGGAAGCGTCAGCTGATTGCAAGTGGTTGCTCTCGCGCGCGGTGCCTCTGGTAATTTCTTTTACTTTATTTTGTGACTTTTGTGAATTGTCCCTTATTTGTGTGTTTCTCGTAGATTGCTGATCGCATCGTCAACTCCCACGAGCTTGCTCATTATATGTTTGAGTTGGGGCAAGCTGGTTATGTCACACCCTGGCTTTGCGGAAGCGTGGTTAATTTTGGTGTGACTTCTTAATACCATAGCTTAACCATAACAAGCTATATGAATTTAGAAACCATGCAAGTCATCCATTAAGTTTTGAAAATCAAACACATTACCATTGTTTTAACATACAACCATAACCTTGTTCAGTAGACATTACAACTTATAACATAACATAAACGTGGGTTAAGGACTGTGTCTTGTCCAGGAAAGAGACACATCCCCTAAACCCTGATGACTCCATGACAAGTGCAGCGGAAAACGTTCCATACCGTGCCAGATCCGTTTTAATTTCCTGAAATACATGTGAGTTGAAAAATCAACAATAATGTTGAGCGAGTTCATGTGTAAGTGAGTATGTAAAACACTTGTGAGTATAAAAATAGTTGTGGTATGTAGCAGTGTAAGAGGACTTGTGATCACCAATGGTTTGCAAGGCCACTGACATATGTGAAGTGCAAATAGGGAGACTCAAACCTAGCAGATTTCGCCACGGCAAAGTATGTGGACAAAGTCACCCCACGGTCCGTTTCTAGTTTGGCCGGGGGCTGGGCTCGCTACACCCAGATAGATCTACCGCTCCTGTCCCTCGGTCCCTCCATGAGGACTAATGGCCCCATGTTGTTCCTATCCACTCACATGATCGTATAACACCTCCTTACATTAAACATACCGTTGTAAAGTACTCGTAAATCATAGTAACATGTATTTCACCCCCGCAGTTAAGTAAACTGAAAACAGTTAGAGAAAAGGGGGACATGAACTCACAGTGAATGCGCGTCTCTACCAAGTGTCTCCAATACAGTAAGCTGTGCAACGACCTACAAGTGCTAATTCTATTAGACGGACGGCCGTGCTTTAGCTTTATAGTTTATGTCTTTGGGAAATAGTTAGACAACTATTTCGTGTTTATGTTCCGTGTACACTTGGTAGTTATTCTTCTTCCCAAGGATGGGGGATACAATACATGTGCATAAGTTACGTTTTATCAATCTTGTGGTAATGTAATTACCGGTGTAACTTATATGTTTGTGGAAGCGTTCGTAAAGTTTTGGAATCATTAACGCTTGTGAATATTATTTTCACTCTAAAATAATATTTATGTATTTCACAAAATAATCATAAACAGTGTTGTGACAAATATATTTATCACGTTAATCTTTGTGAAAACCCCACCTCCGAATATTTAGTAAAATATAGTGCCGGCGAAATTTATGTTTTGAAAATATGTCCAAAAATAGTTCTAACACTTGTTGTGTAAATAATTCTAGGTGTTAGGTTTTTGGAAAATTTCGCCAGAGTTTCCTCTGTAACTGGAGGTGGCCACGCTTTCAAGCGTATCATTTTCTTTTAACAAATCAATTCAACAACTTCTTTATTCAATCAAACAATTTCCGACACATCAAACTAGTCGACAAGTATGTAAATCGCATTATCGCATGAACTTGCAGTTTTTCCGAATCTATAGTGTAAATCCCCTTTATATATATAGATCTTTATGTAAGGTAACTTTGATCTCGTAAAAACCTTGTGACTAGAGAAATCCGTCTTTACAACTTCTAGTCATTTTTCCCAAAAATAGTTATTTGTCGGATCTTTTCATTTCACAAGTGTCTACACACTTGTGGTTTATAAAATCATGTTTGTTAGTGTATGATCCTTTCTTTAAAATACATGGTTTCTTAAATGTGTGGTTCTTCAAAAATACCACTTGCAGATACGTAGATCTGCTAGTTTTAAACTCCATTGTACAAGTTAAATTACTTTTACACAAGTAAAATATTTCTACACAAGTTCATGCATCTTGTGTGGTAGAGTTTCGCCTTTTAACCCTTGCGGTAACCAAAAACGAGCTTATGTGAAGATACATGATCTTACAAAGTCGGGTTAAACGGAGATCCGAGCTACCACATCATAGATCGGGTCTAGATAAACACAAATCCCAATTACTACAACTTTTACACAAGTTGTAAGCTATTAACCACCACTTTTATAGTTTTTACTAGACTTTTGATCATCATCTTTCATTTTAACGAGATTCAACCGACAATATTCCTTTTAACCACTTTAGATATGTTCAAGAACAAGTTTTAAACATTATACCTCTAGCTCAAGGCTAGGGAAGATCTTTGATGAAAAACGCGTGGATAAAAGCTAACGGTAGAGGTCCTTCGTGTTCCGAGTGCACCAAAGCTCCTAATATGAGACCCTTAGAGCTTGTATGATCTTGGAATGATGAGGATGAAAGTCGAAAATATGATGGTGGGGAGAGGGGTGTTCGGCCGAGAGTGGATAGGGAGGGAGAGAGTATGTGAAAGTTGAATTTTGTGATGGATGATTAGTGTGTAGGTTAGTTCTTATTTATAGACAATTTAGAGTGTATTACCCAATGGTCAATATGTCCCCTAGATATTACACCAACTAGATTTAGTTAATCTCCCTTGTACTTGTGTGTTTCCCCTAGTTTAGGGGACGGTTATGATGGGGGGGGGGGTTTGGTTCGATTTTAAGTAGATTAGTTAGGGAATGGTTATGTTAAACCAAGTTAAGTTAGGTAATTAACCCCGTTACTAATATGTTACACGTTATGGCGGGTGTTAGGGTAATCAGGGACCCTAACTGGCTCAGAAAAGTATAAATAGTGAAAATAGTAATATTTCCATGTTTCGGGTAAAGTCCGGGTGTCCGGTTGGATAGTAATCCGTTAAAGCGTTACAAAGGCTTTAAAGTGTCGTTATTGTTATTTTTAGTGACACAATTTGTTTTCCCGCCACTTTAGAAAGTGTCTAGTGTTATTTTCTCATTTTCTGGCACTTTACTAGTCAGCTAGAAGCTGGATTAATTATTAAAGTGCTGTGTTTGGTACTTAAAGTACGTTCTTGGCACATCCGAATCAGTGTATCTTATTCCTAGAGACGCGGTAACACAACCCTTATATCCCTACACTCACTACCAGTGTAGCCAAAATATATGAGGCTCTTAACAGGCCTTAGAGGCAGTGTCTGCCTGATGCTGGTCATATCAGCATGTTCGCCGTGTATCCGTTTAGTGCTACTGTGCTTTTTGTGCATCATGTTTGTCACTAGGGTTCAGTATGTAATTAATGTAGTGACAGCAAATAAAGTATGATGCAAGTAAGTGCATGTATCAGTATGCAGGTAGCAGTTTATCAGCTAGTTCAAACAAGCACAGTAATCAAGTAGTAATTAATCATTAATTAAGTTGTACGGATACCTGGTTTAGTGCGGGTTGTCACATTCTCCCCCCGTTAAATAAATTTCGTCCCGAAATTTAAGTTCTGCTGGTAGATGCAGAGTTCTTAGGGAATAAGTGGGGGTATTTCTCTTTCATCCGGTCCTCACGTTCCCAGGTGAATTCAGGACCATGTCTGGCATTCCAACGTACTTTGACGAGTTTGACACTGCTCCGGCGGGTCTTGTTAACTTTCCAATCCGTGACCTCAACCGGTTCTTCAACGAAGTGGAGCGTGTCGTCAATATGAATCTCGTCGATAGGAATGGCAACGTCAACTTGAGTTGGACTTTTCTTCAGATTGGATACATGAAATGTATCGTGAACACCATTTAGTTCAGCGGGTAGGTCCAACTTGTATGCTACCGTCCCAATTCTTTCTAGAATTCTAAAGGGACCAATGTAGCGCGGATTTAACTTCCCACGCTTTCCAAAGCGTGCCACCCCCCTTCCAGGGTGAAACTTTCAATAACACCATTTCTCCAACTTGGAAATCCACATGCTTCCGGTTTGGATCCGCGTAGGCCTTTTGTCTGTGACGAGCGGCTTCGATGCGTTTAAGAATTTGCGCGATCTTGTCTGTCGTCTCTTGGACGATCTCGGGACCAGCAAGCTGCCTATCACCTGCGTCAGACCAACATAGTGGTGATCGGCACTTGCGTCCGTATAGGGCCTCAAATGGCGCGACACCAATACTGGTGTGGTAGCTGTTGTTGTATGAAAATTCGACCAAAGGTAAGTGTTTATCCCAGCTACCGCCTAAATCCATAACACATGCCCTCAGCATGTCTTCCAAAGTTTGTATCGTTCGCTCGCTCTGGCCGTCAGTTTGCGGATGGAACGCAGTGCTCAGATTCAATTGTGAGCCAAAAGATTCTTGGAAGGATTGCCATATCCTTGACACAAACCTTCCGTCTCTATCAGAGATGATCGAGAGAGGTACTCCATGACGTGCTACGATCTCTCTCAAGTAAATTTCCGCAAGTTTACTAGTACTGTCTTTCTCCTTGATTGGCAGAAAGTGTGCGGACTTTGTTAGGCGGTCAACAATCACCCAAATCATATCATGGCCTCTTGGCGTTCTTGGCAGTTTTGTAACAAAATCCATTGAGATTTGTTCCCATTTCCACTTGGGAATCTCAGGTTGTTGCAGAAGTCCCGAAGGCTTCTGGTATTCCGCCTTGACCTTAGCGCACGTTAAACATTTGCTCACGTAAACAGCAACGTCGCCTTTCATCCTAGGCCACCAATAGTAATCTTTGAGATCCTGGTACATCTTATCCGATCCAGGGTGGATAGAGTACCGTGACTTGTGCGCTTCGTCGAAAATAACTTCCCTTAATCCACCAAACAGAGGAACCCAAATCCTTTTCTCAAAACATAACGTTCCTTCCTCGTTTGGTACCAAAAGCTTCTCCATTCCACGGAGATATTCTTCCTCAAGGTTTCCCTCCTTGAGAGCTTCCTTTTGTGCAGCACGAATGCGCAAGGAAAGGTCGGTTCGTATAATCATTTCCAAAGCTCTAACCCTTATGGGCTTGATTCTTTCTTTACGACTTAGGGCATCGGCGACTACATTCGCCTTCCCTGGGTGATATTTTATCTCGCAGTCGTAATCGTTTAACAGCTCAACCCATCGTCTTTGCCTCATATTCAACTCCTTCTGGTTGAATATATGCTGTAGGCTTTTGTGATCTGTGAAGATTGTGCACTTTGTACCATACGGGTAGTGTCTCCAGATCTTTAGTGCAAAAACCACTGCGCCGAGCTCCAAATCGTGTGTGGTATAGTTCTTCTCGTGCACTTACAACTGACGCGATGCGTAAGCAATAACCTTTTGGCGTTGTATCAACACGCAACCCAATCCTTGGCGCGATGCGTCGTAGTATACCACAAAGTCGTCAGTACCTTCCAGTAGAGCTAAGGTTGGCGCATTGCAGAGCTTATCTTTCAATACCTGAAACGCTTCTTCCTGTTTGATTCCCCAATCGAACTTCTTATCTTTCTGGGTGAGGAGCGTCAACGGTTGAGCGATTTTCGAAATATCCTCGATGAACCTTCGATAGTATCCAGCCAAACCCAAGAATTGTCGAATTCTCGGTTGGCGTTGTAGGCGTTTCCCAATTCTTGATTGCCTCGATCTTTGTGGGATCAACATGGATTCCATTTCCATTAACCACATGTCCAAGAAACTGGACTTCGCGTAGCCAAAACTCGCACTTAGAGAATTTGGCATACAGCTGTTCTTTCTTCAGCAGCTCCAAAATAGTTCTAAGATGTTGTTCGTGTTCAGCCTTCGTCTTTGAGTAGATCAAGATGTCGTCGATGAATACAATCACGAACTTGTCCAAGTATGGCTTGCAAACTCTATTCATTAGATCCATGAAGACTGCAGGTGCGTTTGTCAAACCAAATGGCATAACGAGGAACTCGTAGTGTCCATAGCGAGTTCGGAAGGCTGTCTTCGGGATACTTCCCTCCTGTATCCTTAATTGATGGTATCCAGATCGAAGATCGACCTTAGAGTAAAAGCTAGAGCCTTGCAGTTGATCAAACAGATCGTCGATTCTTGGCAGAGGGTACCTATTCTTGACCGTTAGCTTGTTCAATTCTCGGTAGTCGATACACATGCGGAAGCTACCGTCCTTTTTCTTGACAAACAGGACCGGAGCTCCCCAAGGCGAGAAGCTTGGTCGGATAAAACCCTTGTCTAACAACTCTTGAAGTTGCGTTGACAATTCCTGCATCTCAGATGGCGCAAGTCTATAAGGTGCCTTAGCCACAGGCGCGGCGCCTGGAACTAAGTCAATGTGAAACTCCACTTGCCTCAGAGGTGGCAGTCCGGGTAAGTCTTCTGGGAAGACTTCTGGATACTCCCTTACGACAGGGATGTCTTCGATTGTTGGCTCAGCAGCCTTCTTATCTACGATGTGTGCCAGAAAAGCAACACATCCTTTCTGTAAACACTTCCTTGCTTTCAAGCAGCTGATAAATCTTAGCGGTGTGTCACGCTTCTCTCCGTGAACCACAATTGTCTCACCATCATCAGTTGGGATACGAACAACTTTCTCGTGACATACTATCTCAGCCTTGTTTCCGGATAACCAATCCATTCCTACCACCACGTCGAAGCTTCCCAATTGGACTGGTAGTAGATCCAGAGTAAACTCGCGTTCTCCCAATTCTATCACACAACCTCTGATTACTTCGTCGGCTCCAACTAACTTTCCATTAGCTAATTCGATCGAGTAGGGTATGTCTAACTTATTAGCAGCTAACCCAAGCATATTCTTAAATTCTAAAGATACGAAGCTATAATCGGCACCAGTATCAAATAAAACGGATGCATAGCGTTGATTGATAGGGAACGTACCCGTAACAACATTTAGATCTTGGCGTGCTTCCCTAGCTTCGAGTTGGAATACTCTACCGCGGGCCTGATTCAACGTTGGGCAGTTCTTCTTAAAATGCCCGATTTCCCCGCAGTTATAGCATCCGAGTCTCTGCCCGTTTCCATCCCCATTTCCAGCTGGGGTGTTGTTCTGGTTGGCATTGCCAGCCTGATTTGCATTGTTGCCTCAGTTTCTGTTTCCTCCAAAATTTCCTTGTAGGCGGTTTCCATTTCCACCACGGTTATCATTCCTATTTCCATATCCTCCCTGGCCTCCGCGGCCTGCACTAGCCCAACATGATTCCTTTGTGTGGCCCGGTTTTCCACAAAATTCACAAACTCTCATGTTACAATGGCCAGTATGGTGGCGTTGGCAGTTGTTGCATTTGGGCTGGGTGCCTTGGTACCCTTTTCCTCTCTTGGTACTGCCAGCTGATTTTCCTTTCTTTACTGCCATACTGACGCCTTGTTTGAAGTTTGAAAACTTCCTTTTGTTATCTCCTGAGGACTCAACGTGAGTCTCTGTCTTCTTTGCCTTGACTTCATCAAACTTGTTTAGACGAATCGCCTCCTCGGTGAGAGCCACGCTCAAATCGATGGCTTCAGTGATAGTCGCTGGTTTGGAGGAGGTTACCATGCTTATTATTTGGGGAGCCAAACCCCAAATGAAGCGCTCGATTCGCTTGTATTCTGGCGTGACCATATAAGGAACCACTTGAGATAGGTCATGAAACCTCTGAACGTACTCTGCTATCTTTGGTCCATCCATCTTTAGGTGCCAAAATTCAGTCTCCAACCTTTGAATTTCTGCGCGTGAACAGTACTTTTTGCGCATTAGTTCTTTCAATTCGGCCCAAGTCAGGGCGTAGGCGGCAGCTTCGCCTAGTGTTTGTACTTGTAGGTTCCACCAAGATAGGGCTCCATCTAGAAACAGCCCTGAAATGTATGTGACTTGCTGATCCTCTGCACACTTGCTCATGCGTAAAACAGAATCGGTTTTCTCAGCCCAGCGGGTAAAGGCAACTGCACCTCCTGTGCCATCGAAGTTAACTGGTTTGCAGTCTAAGAACTGCTTGTAGGTGCATCCTGCACGTATGTTAAAACATGTGTTTGGCATTAGCATCATCGCTAAAATCCCCAACTAGTTCATGGTAGGTCCGAATGGCGTGGTATTACCGTGAGGTGGATTGTTATTGCCTTGGTTAACACTTCCGCTTGCTCCTGGCTGAGATGCTGCGTACTGTGCTATGGCAGCAGCAATAATCTGCTGGAGTTCTGCCTCATTAGTTGGCATGTTTGGTTCGCGCTTGGCGGCATCTTCTAAAAGATGGTTTAAGTTGGTTAGGCCATAGTAAGGCTCCCTTGTTATAATACGTAAATCAGTTCGTAATATAGTGTACGTATATAACGGTAGTAATAGTATAATCACATAACATCTCATGTTATCACACATCACAATTATCAATCACACAACATCCCATGTCATAAAATATAAACAAGTAATCAAGCGAATCCAAATATGGTGAGAAAACTGCGATTGCCATATAAATGAGACCACATCGTAAGTGTATACATACAATCATCAATCACTAGGGGCTACATAACCCCTGTCAAAAGCTACATCAGTATCAATACCACATCAAGTACATAACAAAAGTCAAGTCATAACGTAGTCTCCCCAAAATGCTGTGCAGTCAAAAAGCAATCGCCGCCTTCTCACTTCGCCTACCCAAGTGGCACCGATGAGCTCTAAGCAGATGGTGGTGGAGGAGGAGGAAAATGGGTATAAAACAAACGGCGCAACTGTAACCAGTCCGCCTCCATCGCCTGCTGTGTGCGAATAATGGAAGCAATCTGCTGCTCCAAAGTAGTAAGACGAGCAGCATAGTCAGGGGGTAATGGTCGAAACGGCTGTAACGGAGAGGGTACCCGGCCATGGCACTGACATGGCTGCAGATGGGCTCTCTCCAACTCCTGTAGTCGCTGCTCATGCGACTCATGCTGGTATACAAATGACATCAAGACATCCTCAATGGTATGTCCCACGTAGGACTTGTGGTATGGATCAGTGGGTGGCATGGGGGAAAACGGTGACCACAGCAGTGGCTCACGTGTGGGGTCAAAGGGTGCCATACCAAAAGGAGCTGTAGTGGGTGGAACAAAAGGAATCTGAGGCATGAAAGGCATGGGCATCGGTACATGCCCATCAGGGTGAGCTGAAGAACCCTCTCCAGGCCCTGCTGGAGGTATACACATAGGAACCTGAAATGAAAAGTCAACATGTGGTGCAACAGGAATCTGTGGAGGAAAAGATGGAACATCCTCGTCAGCCGGTATCCAACCGTGCTGTGCGGACTCATCCGGTGGATCCATATGTGCCGCGAACGGTGCATGCCCGGGCTCTAGGGGAACGGGATCAAATAAGGGAGCAACAACAGGGTGAACGGGTGCAAGGTGCTCTATAGGGTGGTCAACAGGTACATCACCAACGGGTAAGGGAACAATGGGATCAACAGCAACATGATCGCCCTCAATCACAGGAACATCTACAGGGAGATCAGCAACAACAGGCTCAAAAGGGATATCAGCATGTACTAGGTCGTGCTCTGGTATAGGGTCTAGAGCGGCTGCCTGCTCAGGAGCAACGGCAGGCTCGAAGTCATCAAAAGCCATCTCAAACTCAAAATCTGGGTCAATAGGATCAAATAGGTCAACAGGGTTTGCCGGATCCTCCATAAACTGGTCCATGGGAACAAACTCTAAGTCACGATCTGGGTCGAACCCTGGGGGAAACATAGGATCGGAATCCCCCTCATCATCATGGTCAAAAGCGAAACTGGGGATAGGGGCGACAGAAGATGCATGATCAGGATCTGATCCATAAGAGAAGTGCTGCGCACTCTGGACATGTGAGGGTACAGAGGCCACAGACTCAAAGGAGTCCGGGACTGGGGAATGTGCAGGTGACTCCGCAGCCGGAGCATCTGCGATCAGTAAGGGAGCAACAGCAGGTAGGGCCTCGCCCTGAGCATCCTCCAAAGGCTCCTCCTCAAACATATCGACGTCGTCCTCCTCGTCGTCGATGGGTAAAACAGGGTATGATGCAAGGGGTACTGGAGCAGGGATCACAACAAGTGGTAGATCCCCGGCTGGAAGATCAACTGGGAACTCATCAACGCCGTCGGGTAAGGCGAATGGCTGAAAGTCATCATCATCCGTGCTGGTGAAGTCTGACGTATAAACCTCGTGCTCCGATGACTCAATGTCGTCTGAAACGATAGGCCTAGGGCCTGTGGTGCCTGAACCACCAGTGTCTGCAGAATCCATGTGTCTGTAACATATACACAAATATGCACAAGTAGTCAATCATAACTCAAGTAATCACATAAGTCATCAAGTAAGGCATCACATAATCCTCCTAGTCTTACTAGCCAATTTCATCCAGTCTACAAGACTGCTCTATCCTTCACTTAAACCAAACCTCGATCCTCCAGACCGATCCTCAGCCCTCCAAGCTGAGCCTTTTCTTCCTAGCCTTGCTAGCCCACTACCTCGGTCACCTAGACCGAGCCTCGATCCTCCAGATCGATCCTATAACAAACCAACGTGCTTAACTACCTTGACCACCTTGATCCTCCAGATCGATCCTCAGCCCTCCAAGCTGAGCCTATAATTAAATGTGCTCAACATTTGTTTGTAAAAAGTTTTGGATCTGGACTTAAGTGGTACGCAGAAAAATGTTTTCGTGAGAGCCCTAGTGATCATAGTCTAGACTCGAGAAAGAATCCTAGTTCCCTATGATCAGAGCTCTGATACCAAGCTGTCACACCCTGGCTTTGCGGAAGCGTGGTTAATTTTGGTGTGACTTCTTAATACCATAGCTTAACCATAACAAGCTATATGAATTTAGAAACCATGCAAGTCATCCATTAAGTTTTGAAAATCAAACACATTACCATTGTTTTAACATACAACCATAACCTTGTTCAGTAGACATTACAACTTATAACATAACATAAACGTGGGTTAAGGACTGTGTCTTGTCCAGGAAAGAGACACATCCCCTAAACCCTGATGACTCCATGACAAGTGCAGCGGAAAACGTTCCATACCGTGCCAGATCCGTTTTAATTTCCTGAAATACATGTGAGTTGAAAAATCAACAATAATGTTGAGCGAGTTCATGTGTAAGTGAGTATGTAAAACACTTATGAGTATAAAAATAGTTGTGGTATGTAGCAGTGTAAGAGGACTTGTGATCACCAATGGTTTGCAAGGCCACTGACATATGTGAAGTGCAAATAGGGAGACTCAAACCTAGCAGATTTCGCCACGGCAAAGTATGTGGACAAAGTCACCCCACGGTCCGTTTCTAGTTTGGCCGGGGGCTGGGCTCGCTACACCCAGATAGATCTACCGCTCATGTCCCTCGGTCCCTCCATGAGGACTAATGGCCCCATGTTGTTCATATCCACTCACATGATCGTATAACACCTCCTTACATTAAACATACCGTTGTAAAGTACTCGTAAATCATAGTAACATGTATTTCACCCCCGCAGTTAAGTAAACTGAAAACAGTTAGAGAAAAGGGGGACATGAACTCACAGTGAATGCGCGTCTCTACCAAGTGTCTCCAATACAGTAAGCTGTGCAACGACCTACAAGTGCTAATTCTATTAGACGGACGGCCGTGCTTTAGCTTTATAGTTTATGTCTTTGGGAAATAGTTAGACAACTATTTCGTGTTTATGTTCCGTGTACACTTGGTAGTTATTCTTCTTCCCAAGGATGGGGGATACAATACATGTGCATAAGTTACGTTTTATCAATCTTGTGGTAATGTAATTACCGGTGTAACTTATATGTTTGTGGAAGCGTTCGTAAAGTTTTGGAATCATTAACGCTTGTGAATATTATTTTCACTCTAAAATAATATTTATGTATTTCACAAAATAATCATAAACAGTGTTGTGACAAATATATTTATCACGTTAATCTTTGTGAAAACCCCACCTCCGAATATTTAGTAAAATATAGTGCCGGCGAAATTTATGTTTTGAAAATATGTCCAAAAATAGTTCTAACACTTGTTGTGTAAATAATTCTAGGTGTTAGGTTTTTGGAAAATTTCGCCAGAGTTTCCTCTGTAACTGGAGGTGGCCACGCTTTCAAGCGTATCATTTTCTTTTAACAAATCAATTCAACAACTTCTTTATTCAATCAAACAATTTCCGACACATCAAACTAGTCGACAAGTATGTAAATCGCATTATCGCATGAACTTGCAGTTTTTCCGAATCTATAGTGTAAATCCCCTTTATATATATAGATCTTTATGTAAAGTAACTTTGATCTCATAAAAATCTTGTGACTAGAGAAATCCGTCTTTACAACTTCTAGTCATTTTTCCCAAAAATAGTTATTTGTCGGATCTTTTCATTTCACAAGTGTCTACACACTTGTGGTTTATAAAATCATGTTTGTTAGTGTATGATCCTTTCTTTAAAATACATGGTTTCTTAAATGTGTGGTTCTTCAAAAATACCACTTGCAGATACGTAGATCTGCTAGTTTTAAACTCCATTGTACAAGTTAAATTACTTTTACACAAGTAAAATATTTCTACACAAGTTCATGCATCTTGTGTGGTAGAGTTTCGCCTTTTAACCCTTGCGGTAACCAAAAACGAGCTTATGTGAAGATACATGATCTTACAAAGTCGGGTTAAACGGAGATCCGAGCTACCACATCATAGATCGGGTCTAGATAAACACAAATCCCAATTACTACAACTTTTACACAAGTTGGAAGCTATTAACCACCACTTTTATAGTTTTTACTAGACTTTTGATCATCATCTTTCATTTTAACGAGATTCAACCGACAATATTCCTTTTAACCACTTTAGATATGTTCAAGAACAAGTTTTAAACATTATACCTCTAGCTCAAGGCTAGGGAAGATCTTTGATGAAAAACGCGTGGATAAAAGCTAACGGTAGAGGTCCTTCGTGTTCCGAGTGCACCAAAGCTCCTAATATGAGACCCTTAGAGCTTGTATGATCTTGGAATGATGAGGATGAAAGTCGAAAATATGATGGTGGGGAGAGGGGTGTTCGGCCGAGAGTGGATAGGGAGGGAGAGAGTATGTGAAAGTTGAATTTTGTGATGGATGATTAGTGTGTAGGTTAGTTCTTATTTATAGACAATTTAGAGTGTATTACCCAATGGTCAATATGTCCCCTAGATATTACACCAACTAGATTTAGTTAATCTCCCTTGTACTTGTGTGTTTCCCCTAGTTTAGGGGACGGTTATGATGGGGGGGGGGGGGTTTGGTTCGATTTTAAGTAGATTAGTTAGGGAATGGTTATGTTAAACCAAGTTAAGTTAGGTAATTAACCCCGTTACTAATATGTTACACGTTATGGCGGGTGTTAGGGTAATCAGGGACCCTAACTGGCTCAGAAAAGTATAAATAGTGAAAATAGTAATATTTCCATGTTTCGGGTAAAGTCCGGGTGTCCGGTTGGATAGTAATCCGTTAAAGCGTTACAAAGGCTTTAAAGTGTCGTTATTGTTATTTTTAGTGACACAATTTGTTTTCCCGCCACTTTAGAAAGTGTCTAGTGTTATTTTCTCATTTTCTGGCACTTTACTAGTCAGCTAGAAGCTGGATTAATTATTAAAGTGCTGTGTTTGGTACTTAAAGTACGTTCTTGGCACATCCGAATCAGTGTATCTTATTCCTAGAGACGCGGTAACACAACCCTTATATCCCTACACTCACTACCAGTGTAGCCAAAATATATGAGGCTCTTAACAGGCCTTAGAGGCAGTGTCTGCCTGATGCTGGTCATATCAGCATGTTCGCCGTGTATCCGTTTAGTGCTACTGTGCTTTTTGTGCATCATGTTTGTCACTAGGGTTCAGTATGTAATTAATGTAGTGACAGCAAATAAAGTATGATGCAAGTAAGTGCATGTATCAGTATGCAGGTAGCAGTTTATCAGCTAGTTCAAACAAGCACAGTAATCAAGTAGTAATTAATCATTAATTAAGTTGTACGGATACCTGGTTTAGTGCGGGTTGTCACAGGTTACAGCAGCGGGCGTAAGGATGGGTACAACGAGGGTAGGGCTGCGGCCCTTAATAAGGAGAAAGAACATCATTTCGAGCTGTGGAAGGAGGATTGCACTGCTGCTTACGCCGCGAAAAGACAAGAGTTTTCGTCTTTGGAGTTTGCTGTGGTTAAAGCTGCGAAAAAACTGGCTCGAAGATCTGATGGTGTCGTGTTGTTGAAGAAAGCGCTTGACGATGAAGGTGGTGCGGCTGGAGGTGCCGGGCCCAGTCATCCCGAATGAGGGACTCCGGCCTGCGCGCCGCGTATGACCTTGGTTGGTCGTGTACTTGACAATTGGATGGACAATTTTAACTTTCTTGTTATGCTTGTGGATATTTGGCTATGCTTTGACATTTGTTATGCTAATAGTTGTTTGTTTTTATGCGAATTTTGTTATTGTCATAATATGTGCATGTGTAATTACTTTGATTCAGGTATCACAAATGAATGATGGCACGGACAGGTTGTGTTGTGTTTATTACAACGTTTTATTCTGTCGTATTCGTGCGCAGGTTAGATCGTGAATACGAAGTGATCGAGTTACAGGTTATTGTGTAGACCCGGCTGTTCTCAGCCTTGGGGGTGCTTACAATGTTTGTTTGTCCTGTGTTCGATGTTTTCGTGTTTATGTGGGCATGAAGTATTTGTTTGGCGTTTGTTAGGCTTTAGTTGTGTGTCTGACCCGGATGTGCACTTGTTTGTGACACGCCTTGGAGGTCTACAACGTTTCCTAATGGTCGAGCCATTGATGTTTTCGTGTATGCCCAAAGTAATATATGCAGTTGTGACAAAGAAATTTGCATGATAGAAAGATAGCCAAACACTTCTTGTATTACTATAAATGTGTTGGCGACTTGGCCATTGCAATTACAAGAATTTTCTTCACAGGTAACACTTTCTTAGCTGTTGGGCGTTCCATGTGCGAGGAACCTCCTTGTTGTCGATGGTGCGCAGCTTATAGGCTCCTTTTCCGAGCACGGTGTTGATGAGATATGGACCCTCCCACTTGGGAGCCAACTTCCCGGGTTTTTCTGCATTTGTGGCCTCGTTGTCTCTGAGGACGTATTCTCCCGGGTTGAAGGTGTAGACTCGGACTTTAGAGTTGTAATATTTTTCCAGCTTCGTTTTGTACTTTGCTTCATTGATTGCCGCCATTTCTCTCCGTTCTTCTAGGAGGTCAAGGTCGATCCTCCTCTCTTCTTCATTGTTGATCATGTTCATTGAGAGCATTCGGGGTGACGACAATCCTACTTCCGCTGGTATTACTGCCTCCGACCCATAAACCAAGCTAAACGGTGTTTCTCCGTTGCTTGTTTTGGGCATCGTCCTGTGGGCCCACAAGATGCTGGGCAGTTCGTCTACCCAACCTCTTCTTTTTTCTCCCAGCCTTGCCTTGATTCCGTCGACAATACTCTTGTTGACGGCTTCAACTTGACCATTCCCCAGCGGGTGCGCGACCGAGGAGAAGGTGTGCTCGATGTGTAATTCTTTGAACCACTGTTGAAGGTTGTCTTCGGCAAAGTTGGTTCCATTGTCGGTGATTATCTTGAGGGGTAATCCAAAACGACATATGATTTGCTCCCAAATGAATTTTTTGACAACGGTGGCTGTGGTTGATGCGAGGGCCTTTGCCTCTACCCATTTGGTGAAATAGTCGACTGCGACTATTATGAATTTGACGGCTCCTGGGGCTTCGGGAAAAGGTCCGACCATGTCTATTCCCCATTGTTGAAAAGGCCACGCCGTCGTGACCGGTACCAATTTGTTCTTGGGGCGCATTGTTTTGGGAGCGTGTCTTTGGCACCCGCTACATTTTCTCAATTCTTTAACCGCATCTAAATGCATCCCGGGCCAATAGTATCCCGCATTCATGACTTTTGCTACCACCATTCTTGGTCCGGCATGTATACCACAGATCCCCTCGTGCACCTCTCTGATCAAATAGCTTGCGTCTTCGGGATCAACGCATCTTAATAAAGGCCCGAGGTATGATTTTCTGTACAAAATCCCATCAGCCATCTGATAATGTTCGGATTTGTACTGGATTTTCCTCGCTTCTGCCTTGTTCTCCGGGAGTATTCCAGATTGGAGGTATGCGATTATCGGAGTCATCCAAGACGTCGTCCCTAGTTGAACGGCGCTTACTTCTCGCAGTGGCACTGACGGGTTGCTTAAAACCTCTATGCGTACATCCTTTGCTAGGTGCTGGAAGCTTGTAGAGGCGAGTTTACTCAGCGCGTCTGCTGGTTTATTCTCGCTTCTATTAATGTGATGCACTTTGTAGGAATAGAAGGTTTGTAGCAGTGTCTTTGCTTGACTCAGGTAGAGTGCCATTGTATCTCCCTTGGCTTCATATTGCCCGTTGATTTGCCCTGCTACCAACATGGAGTCCACATGCGCTTCGATGTGTCGTACTCCCATTTTGACTGCTAACCTTAAACCAGCGAGGAAAGCTTCGTATTCAGCTTCATTGTTTGTGCTTTTAAAATCCAGGCGTATGGCGTAGGTGAACTCATGTTTGTCAGGGCTCACCAACCGGAGACCAGCACCTGCGCCATCCTCGTTAGACGCACCATCTGTGTATAGTAACCATGGTTCTTCCACTTGCTGTTTCTCGGCTTTTTCCATCGCCTTGCATTCTCGATCTTTGTCGTCCGGTACCTCTGTCATGAAATCTGCAAGTACTTGGCCCTTGATCGCCGGTCTTGGCCTGAACACTACGTTATGACCCCCGAGCTCTATCGCCCATTTTGCTAGTCTCCCTGAAATCTCTGGCCTTGCGAGTATGTTGCCAATATTGTAGTTTGTTAGCACGTGAATGACGTGGTTGGCAAAGTACCTGCGCAGCCTTCTTGATGCATGGATCAATGCGAGTACTAGTTTCTCCATGATTGCGTACCGGGTTTATGGGTCAGTCAGAGTTCGTGACACATAATAGACTGGCGTTTGAACACCCTGTCGATCAACAAGTAACACTGCTCCTGCTGCTCTGTCGGAGGCCGATAAGTATAGCACCAGGGGCTCGCCCTTGACTGGTGCGGTTAGTGTTGGCAGCTTGATGAGGCAGTCTTTCATCTCGCGGAATGCGCTCTCGGCTTCCGGAGTCCACTGAAATTGGCTCTTCTTCATGCAGTTTCGGAGAGTCTTTATAAATGGAAAAGATTTGGCTGCGTGATTGGCCAGGAAACGGTTAAGTGCTGCCAACCGTCCTGCCAATTTTTGCATCTCCTTGATCGTCGAAGGTGACGGCATACGTTCTATTGCTTGTATCTTATCAGGGTTCACCTTGAAACCATCTTTCGTGACAATGAAACCCAGGAATTTCCCCTCTTCCATGCCGAAAGAGCATTTCGCTGGGTTTAACTTGATACTGACTCCGCGCAAGGTGTCGAACGTCTTTTGGATGTTCAGCAACATTGTACTCTCTTCTTTGCTCATAATAACTAGATCATCCATATACACTTCTATATACTTGCCGATGGCATCGTGGAAAGTTTCATTCATGAGCCTCTGGTAAGTCGCGCCCGCATTTTTTAAACCAAAGGGCATTTTGGTATAGCAGTATAGCCCTGTTGGTGTGCGGAACGCGGTCTTGTCTTCATCCTGCACAGCCATCTGTACCTGGTGGTACCCCTTGTAGCAATCGAGGAAACATTTCCATCGAAATGTGGCAAGTGAATCAATCTTTTCATCGATGTCTGGTAAGGCGTAACAGTCGCGTGGACATGCCTTATTCAGATCCTTGTAGTCTACGCACATTCTCCAGCTACCGTTGTTCTTTTGGACCATCACTGGGCTTGCTACCCACGTTTGATACCTGACCTCCCTGATGATTCCCGCGTTTAACAGCTCTATCACCTGCTCTTTCATGGCATCGTGCTTTATGTCTCCCAAGTGGCGCTTGGCGTGCACTACCGGCTTTGCGTCTTCCGAGACGTTTAATCGATGTTCAGCTATGTGCCGTGGAACACCCACCATGTCTGCCGGTGTCCAGGCGAAGACGTCCATGTTTTGGAACAACAGTTTCTTTAGCGCTGCGCGCGTTAGGTCAGACATTGCAGGCCCTAAGGTGACTGTTTGTTCTGGATATGCGCTGTTTAACACCCATTTTTCTGCTTCCGCGCGTGGCGCTGGTTTACTTGCTTTTGCAGGTCTGAGCTCGTCTGTTGCTAATACTTCTTTGCTTGCATATATGATGGCTACTCCCGTTTCTGTTGGGAATCCCACAGCTGAGTGTGGGCCAGAGCAGATCATGCTAAAGTCGCCTTGGGATTCTCTTCCCAGCAGGATGTCGTGTCTTGAATGTGCTGGCAGCACCATGAATGTGACTTCTTCTGTTCTTGAGTTTCTTCCGTCCGAGAGCAACACTGGGAATGATATTTGTCCTAGAGGAAAAACGGCTTCATTGCAGAAACCAGTGAGCGGGTAATCAACTGGTTCTAAGCGCGCCTTATCCTCTTGATCGAACTGATTAAAACACTGTTCATATATGATATCCGCAGTGCTCCCCGGATCGATGAAAATGTAATCTGTTTGGTAATGCCCTATGACGCCCGAGATGACTATGGGCCTTCTTTCTCGTGGGCCTCCTCTTACAACTGGGAAAACGACTTGTTTCTCGCGCCATGAATCATCTTGTGCGCGCTTGTTGTAGTTTTTTCTTGGCCTTCGTGGACCCCCTTGAACCATGTGGGTTTCTAGCTTCCGAAGTTTTTTGTTATCCGGCCCTTCTTCTCTTCTTTGAATCTGGCGGTAATCACGCTTTCCACCTTTGACCAGGTGAGTTAACTTTCCGTCTCTTAAGTCCCTTTCGATCTCTTGTTTGAGGCTGAAACAATCATCGGTTAAGTGGCCTGTGTCCTTGTGGAATTCACAGAAAAGATTTGGGTCTTGGCCCCTCTTGTTGCGCATTTGTAGGGGCGGTTTAAACTGGTGGTTCTCGGTTGCCAAGACTTCTGAAGGAGTTTTCGTGAGGGGTGTCCACTGTTTCTCTCTGTTTTCTCGTTTCACCTCTTTCCGGTGAGCTATTTGATTGATCGTGTGGCGCGCATCCTCTCTTACCGGGCTTCGTTCTCTGTTACCGGATGCTTTCCAAGGTTGGGTCCTGCCTTTCTTGCTATGCCGGTCGTTATGGTTGTAACTGCGTTGACGGTGATCATCACCGGTCAACTGTCTGTCCGACTGCGCGATGGTTTTTGCTGCTTCAATGAAGGTCTCCCAGTCTTTGGGTCCTCCGTCTCTTCCTTTTACGCGCTTGATGAGATCGTCGCACTTGACAGCCCTCATGAAGTGTGCGCGCATCATTTTCTCGCCTACATCGCCGATCTCCAAACATTCTTTGTTGTATCTTGTAATGAAATCTTCCACGCTTTCGTGGTCTCTTCGCCATATGTTCAAACAATCGACTGGATCCCTGGTGTGTCGTCGTTGCTGCGAGAAGTGTGCCAAGAACTTCTCTCGGAAATCGACCCATGATTTGATTTTTCCAGCTGGCAGGCTGTCAAACCAGACGCGCGCGGCGCCTATGAAGGTTTGAGCGAAGAGATGGCACCAGGTGGGTAAGTTCCATCCGCCTGTAGCTCCAGCACCATTGAAAACCTGAAGGTGATCATCTGGGTCTGTCAACCCGTTGTATTTGCCCACGTTGTGTGGCAATTTCGTTTTGTCGATGGCAGCCGTGGCGATCTCCCTAATGAACTTTGAATTCTCAGCCATGTCGTCTGGACGATAGCTCAAGGTGTAATCATGCTCTGCTTTTGGGTCATAACCTGCGCGCTTGCGAGGTTTGTACGCTTCATGCTCTGGTGGCAGCCTGCTGAACACTGTGTTCGTCTCGTCATCGTTTTCAAATTCGTCTTTTATGTTGCGCGGACCTAAACGACTTTGTATTGGCTTCTTTGGTTGGTGAGAATACTGCACGTAATTGCTTTCTGTTTCACCATAAGTATCGCGCGTGTCGTGCGCGCTTGGCCTTCTAACATGTGGTGGAGGTACTGACTCAGGGCGTAAATTGAATGCATTGGTCTGTTGAGGCATGGGAGCGCTCAAAGGCCTTGGCAGTGGAGTGAAAAATGCGGACTGGTTTGCTTGTGCCTGAAGCAGGGCTTCCTGCGCGCTAAGTTGTGTGTAAACAAGGTTTATAGACGCCACTTGTTCGTCATACCAGGAAGCCATAGTTTTTCCTTCAGGTAGCCCTAGTAGTGCAGAGAAGTTCAGTTGTGCTTGGTCCGATGGAGCTGAGGGACCAGCTCCATGGCTCTGTGTTTGCACTGGTGGAGGTGTTTGTTGGACTACCTCTGATGGAGGCTGAAAAGTAGCTCCGTTTGTGGTCTGAGTGATGATCCTGGGTGGAGTTTGGAAAGTAGCACCAGTTGTGTTTTGAGTAACAACCCTGGATGTACTTCCAAAGATACTAGGAAACTCGTTGTTCATCGGCCTTTCCTGGATAATTTCGTTCCTTTGATCTCTTTGGACGTGTATGTTGTCCGAAATGAGTTCAAAAGAAGAAACGTCTCCATCTGCCGGGTGAGAAGGGTTTTGTTCAGCCATTTTGACGAGTGTTTTTCGAAAAGAAAAAGAGATGAGAGTGGTTTTTGCTAGAAGCGGATGGCGCCAATGATGAAACACAGGTTAACACTAAGGTCAATCTGTGGGGTTACTTCTTCTGTGGGTTCAATCTCTCTTCTTACTCGTGAGATGGCTCGGTTCCTGCAAAACAGCAACACCGTTAGTCTCGTTAAGAGGGGAATATGGGGGTTTCCCTCTTAACCAGGCTCCGGCGTGAGAATAAGTACTGTTCCGAGGAAGAATAAACAGTGTGTGTTAGGTGTGAGAGTATAGAGAGCCAGATGATTTAACCTGAACGATGAAGGGTCCTATTTATAGCCAGAGGGTGAAAGAGGGAGAAGCAGCGGTGCCAGCTGTCCGACCAAGGGGAATATCCTCTTGGTCTCCTCTGCTGTAGTCAGTGTAGTGGTACACGTGGCGCGCCTGCATTTGTCTATTTTGGAGACGTCGTACTGGTGTTGTCGGGCTGCTCCTGGATCCGTCGCAGGCCTATTTGGCGCTTGATGACTGGTGACACGTGTTGTCCTTTATGTCGGAAGTAGCATCTTTGGTGCCACCTTTATATTTTCCAGAAGCTTCCGGAAGCTTCTGGATAGTCTCGTTGATGTCAGCGCCACATAGGATGGAAAAGTGGTGTGGTCCTTGCCATGTGGGCAAGGAATTGAGACCATACCTCTTCAAGGCCCAAAACCATTGCTTTAGTATGGGTAAAGGCCCCTGGGCATGAGTCCTTATCCATTGTGTAATGAAATTTATATTTATATACAATACAATTCATATGTAGAGGAATAGTGTTAGCCAGCTGTCTGGCACTCCCCCATTGGTCCAGCCACATTATGATTTTTTTCTCGTTTAAATTTACAGTTTTGCTATTGGTTTTGTTTTTCTCTTCTCCTAGCCAAATTACGGTTTTGCCCTCATTTCAAATTTACAGTTTTGTCGTCGTTTTTTTTTTCAGACAAATTACGATTTCCCCCCATTGTAAAATTACAGTCATGCCGTTGTTTTAGTGTTTTTTTTTTATAAAACTATGGTAGTGTTTTGTTTTAACTGGTTTGCTTGGGGTAATTTTTATTCGTGTCAGGCGGGTGCCTGACACAAGCTCATTTGTCCTGAAAAATTACAATTTTACCCCTAGTTTAAAATTAAAGTTTTTCCATCGTTTTAACTTTTTTTAACAAAAGTATGATAGTGTTTTGTTTTAATAGGTTGACTTGATGTAAATTTTTTTTGAGATAGTGTTATGAGTAATGTGTGCAAGTAACGGAAACACAAACGTACATGTTATGAGAGAAAACTATTCGGCTTGGTGCCCCGCAACGTGGCTGCCTGGCACTTCCCCATTGGTCCAGCCAAATTACGGTTTTGCCTCGTTTAAATTACAGTTTTGCTATTGGTTTTGTTTTTTCCCTCTCAGCGAAATTACAATTTTGCCCTCGTTTCTAATTTAGTTTTTTTTTTTACAAAACTATTGTAGTCTTTTGTTTTAATTAGTTGACTCGGTGTAATTTTTATTCGTGCTAGATGACTGCCTTTCACACGCTAATTTTCCTGAATAATTACAATTTTTTTCGCAGTTTAAAATTATAAATTTTCCATCTTTTTTTTTTTTTGAGATCGTGTTATGAGTAAGTAGTATGTTTAAATAACCGAAATACAAACGTACATGTTATGAGAGAGAAATATTCGGCTTAGTGACAAAAACTAGTTATACTACATATACATTTACAAGTTGGGGGAATAGTGCGAGGCAGGTGCCTGGCACTCCCCCCATTGGTCTAGTCAAATTACGATTTTGCCCTGTTTAAATTTACAATTTTGTGATTGGTTTTGTTTTTTTCTTCTCCTAGCCAAATTACTATTTTGCCCTCAGTTTAAATTTACAGTTTTGCCATCGTTTTTGTTTTTTCCCTTGTAAAATTACGATTTACCCCCAGTGTAAAATTTCTGTCATGCCATCGTTTGAGTGGGAAATAGTGCCACACAGCTGCCTTGGACTTCCCCATTGGTCCTGTCAAATTACGATTTTGCCCCATTTAAATTTATAGTTTTGTCATTGGTTTAGTTTTTTTCTTCTCCTAGCCATGTTACGATTTTGCCCTTAGTTTAAATTTACAGTTAGCAATCGTTTTTGTTTTTTTTCCCTGTAAAAGTACGATTTTGCCCCCAATGTCAAATTACAGTCATGCCATCGTTTTAGTTTTTTTTTACAAAACTTTCCATGGAGGGGAATAGTGTCAGGCAACTGCCTGACACTTCCCCATTGGTCCATCCAAATTACAATTTTGCCCTCAGTTTAAATTTACAGTTTTGCCATCGTTTTTGTGTCCCCTGTAAAATTACGATTTTCTCACTAGTGTAAAATTACAGTCATGTCATCGTTTTTGAGTTTTTTTTAAAAACCATGGTAGTGTTTTGTTTTAATTGGATGGTTCGGTGTAATTTTTATTCGTGTCAGGTGGCTGCCTAGCACACGCTCATTTGTGCTGAAAAATTGCAATTTTGCCCCAGTTTAAAATTATAGTTTTTCTATCATTTTAGTTTTTTTTAAACAAAAGTATGGTAGTGTTTTGTTTTAATTGGTTGACTCGATGTATTTTTTTCTAAGATCGTGTTATGAGTAGTATGTACAAGTAACCGAAAAACAGACGTACATGTAATGAGAAAGAAATATTCAGCTTAGTGACACGCAACGCGTGCCGGGAAAAACCTAGTTCTATATACATACATTTATCATGGAGGGGAATAGTGTTAGACAGCGGTCTGGCACTTCCCCATTGGTTCAATCAAATTACAATTTTGCCTCGTATAAATTTATAGTTTTGCGATTGGTTTTGTTTTTTCTTCTCTTGGCCACATTACGATTTTGCCCTCAGCTCAATTTTATAATTTTGCCATTGTTTTTGTTTTTACCTTTTAAAATTACGATTTTGCCCCAGTGAATTCGTTTTTTTTTTTTTTACAAGAGTGTGGTAGTGTTTTGTTTTAATTGTTTGACTCGATGTAATTTTAATTCGTGCCAAGCGTTAGTTTTTCCATCGTTTTAGTTTTTTTTAATAAAAGTGTGGTAGTGTTTTGTTTTAATTGATTGACTCGATATAATTTTTTTGAGATCGTGTTATGAGTAGTATGTACACGTAAATGAAACACAGACGTACAAGCTATGAGAGAGAAATATTCGGCTTAGACCCCCACAACGCTGGCGGGGCAAAAACTAGTTTAAATACAAAATGTCTTCTTAATGTTAAAAGACAAAGCAAAATAACAAAAAAGATATAAAAAATCATACTTTTTTTTTGTATAATCTTAGAAGTCTTGAAATATTGGAGGTATAAAAAATTATACTGATTAGGCAAATTGATTGGGTGAAACATCAAAATTGATTGGTCATCTGTAAACAAGCCCAGAGGCTCGAGAGCTACTTATTATCGATTCGGTTGAAAGCTCGAACGAGCCGAGCTTTAACGAGCCCAAGCTCAAGCCTGAAATAGAGCTCGTTTTGTTATCGAGCCCGAGCTCGAGCCTGAAATACAAAGCTCGTTTAGGCTCGCGACCCTATACAGGCCCAAACAAAATTTTATTTTTTATATATAATATTGGCGAGCCGAACTTGAGCCGAGCTTTGGCTCGTTTAAGCCATGTTGAAACGAGCTCAAGCCGAGCTTTTAGCTCGTTTGAGGTTGTTCTCAAAATAGCTCGAGCCGAGCTCGAGCTATAGGTTTTACTCGCGAGCCGAGCTCGAGCTCAAATAAGGTGCTGTTTGTTTTTTCTGCGGGAAAAGGTCTGCAGTCTGCGGACCACATCTGCAGGCATCTGCAGGAGAAGAGGTGGACCAAATGTCTGCAGTCTGCAAGGAGAAGAGGGTTTGTTTTTTTATATATAAAACTTCTTCTAAGGTTTAAAACACACACACAACACACAGTCACACACTGATCTCTCTCTACTCTCTCTCTCTACAATCTGCAGACCACCACCGCCGCACCACCACCGCACCACCTCCGCTTTCACACCACCGCCATCATCTCCGATCTGGGTTCAACCACCACCACCACCACCGATCTCCGCCATCTCACCAACACCGGTCTCCAATCTCGATTTGGGGGTTTTCGTCGTTCAACCACCACCACCGGTCTCCAATCTCTCTCTCTCTCTACGGTATCTCTCTCACTCTCTCTCTCTGGGTTCGATTTGGGTTTCGATTTGGGGGTTTTGGGAGCCGCACCGGCGGCGGTGGCAGGGAAGAAGGTGGAGGTGGTGGCGGAGACGTGGTGGCGGAGATGGTGGAGGTGGTGGCGGAGACGTGGTGGTTTCGATTTGGGGGTTTTGGGTGGTGTTTGTTTTGTGGGGGTGCATGTGGTGGCGGAGGTGGTGGAGGTGGTGGTGGCGGAGACGTGGTGGTGGAGGTGGTGGCGGAGATGTGTGGTGGTGTAGGTGATGCAGGTCTGTGGGCAGGAGAAGAGGTGAGAAGAGGTCCGCAGACTTAAGGCCATGTCTGCGTGGGGAAGAGGTGAGGCAGACGTTTTTGGTCTGCAGATCTTCCGGAAAACAAACAAGCTGCAGAGTTCAAACATCTGCGTGCGTCTGCGCGGCGCAGACATAAGTGGCCAGAAGTACTTCTGGCCAAAAAACAAACACCACCTAAGTAAACTCGAACCGAGCCGAGCTCGAGCTTGAGCTTCAGAAAAACATGACAAATCGAGCTCGAGCTCGGACTCAACACGGCTCGTTTACACCCCTACATCCCATGACTTTTTCTTGTTTAAATCTTGCTTCCATTTTGGTAACTTATAGAACTCTTTTGTCATCCCAAGCACAGACTCATATTCTTCAACCAAAAGATGAGTCTATAAACAAAAAAAAACATTTTAACAGCGGCTAATAATCGTTTTTCTACTAGTGTTAGGGCCTTGAAGGAAAGATACACACGGTAAAGAAACAATTGCAGGGGAAGAAACCAATTCGAAAAGAGACTTATAGGTGGTGAAATAGCTCTTGCGGTTCTTCAAATTCCTCGAAGTAGTCGTTTAGGTTAATAGTAGTACGAGCATCGAACTCGGATGGTTCGGTAGTCGATGTTGATTTGGACCATTTTGACCTATGGGCCGTTGGATCAAACGGCGGTACAAGATGCCACTTGAGAGATTTGCGAAGAAGCTCTCACGAAGGTATCATCGCAAACGCATGCCCATGATGCAATCTATAGTCGTTGTGGGCGGCAGTCATAATGTCCACGTCGCTCGAACCGCTTCTTCTTCTAAGATTGTTGACGAGATTATTATGTACGTTGTTGAAGTTGCTAATCTTGGTCCACTTGCCCAAAAATGAGTCGGCCGAACGATATTCACCACGATCCATTGCGGCGAAAAATTTCTCACGTATACGCCTCAAAAAACGTATACGCCTCCAAAATACTTTTACATCTTTGTCGGTTGCTATAAAAATACAAAATAATTATAAATGTATATTTGTAAAAAAAATATTTATAAATGTATAATTATAAGAATATATTTATAAAAATATATAAAAAAAACTTTATGGAGAGAAAATTTAGCAACAAGCGAATCCACCGACACGTTAAGCCATGCTTGTGACAACGCAAGTTCTTCCCTAGACGTCCACTTTTCGATCGTCTTAGGAGCACGTGTTTCGCTCTCACCCTTCTTACGGTGCCTTCTCGATCGTCCACCTTTGAGGAAGTGGGTTGGGTTTCTGGTTCGGTTTGGGTTTCGGGTACGGATTCCGTTTCGGGTATGTTTTGGGGAAAAAATGGCGGTTGGGAATAGTATCCATAAAAACGGGAATTGGTAGCGTGATCGGATGAGGGGATGTTGGGGTGCTAGGTGGCATCGGATAATACCTAAGCTCACTCGTTCGCGGGTCTCTTCGGTAACGGTCGTCTTGCTGGTTGTTGGGATTGTTTGCTACACTTTGCCAAAACGGATGGTTGGGATCCCACGCGTTTTGGTTGTTGGGAAACATTGTGTGATTATGAAATAAATTGTAAAGATTTTAGATAAAGAATAGAGGAAGAAGAGATGAAAAATTTATAAAAGGGGTAAGGTATTTATAGGTAACAACAACAACAAAACTTAAAACTTATTTTTTTTTTAAATGACCGTTGCCCAAAGGCATTGTTGACCAAATGCCTCGATCAAAGCCATTTTCTGGCTGTTAGCGTGCTGGCGGACAAGGGGTGGCACCCCCTTGGTAACATGCAGGGGGTGGGGAAGGGCGCCAAGGGGCGCCAAAATTGGTGATGTGGCGGGGTGGCGCGAGGCCACACCCCCTGGCCTTATTTCTAAACAGAGAAGAAAAAAAATGTTCAAAATATTGGATCCAAAGTTATACTGATAAACAAACTACTATAATCAACAAAAGCTTTTCGTCAATTATCATAATCAATATACAACAGAATCTTACATTAGAAGTTGAGACTATAAACCTTACTTGTTCAAGATTAAAGTAACCAAGATTAAGCATATTTTGTTCTTTTCGCTGGACCTTGGTCAAGAATGGGGTCAACCGAAGGGTCTGCTTGCTCGGTTTCAGGGCCTTGTTCTACTTCTGCAGTTGATGGTGGTGTGTAACCCTCCGGGAATGGCGGTGGTGGTGGTGCAGTCGGAAGCTGTATGCAAAATTTAGTTTAATAAAACGATTATAAATTCTTTTAGATATTGTTACAAAAACTATTTGAAATATATCAGTAGGACGTTGTAAGCATTTGAATATAAACTAATCGACCCGTTTGACTTTTAGCAGAAATATAATGATAAAAAGACACGGTTTACCTTGCGTTGCAACGAGGCAAGAATGTGGTCTACTCGTTTGACTTCCTTAAAGTCAATCGTCTCCTTAGCAGCCTTTGGTTCATGTGATGTGCTATCATCCTCTGAGTCCACTACATGATACTCATCGATAAGTGAATATTCACAATAACTATGGTTGTTGACGGAGGTGGCAATTTCGATCCACTTAATTATCAAGGGGTCAGTTTCAGTTGTCAGAAAAAGATAGTTAAAGAGTAAAGTACACGCATGGTTCCTGTGGTTTACCAAAACTTTGGATTTAGTCCCTAGCTTTCCAAAAGTACACAGATGGTCCTTGTGGTTTGCACTTTGTAACGCATTTGGTCCCCAGGTTTTTTTTTCCAAAAGTACATGGATGGTCCTCGTGGTTTGCACTTTGTCGCACATTTAGTCCCTAACTTGGAAATGCTAAAACCTTTAGATTTGTTGGTTGGGGACTAAATGTGTTACAAAGTGCAAACCACAAGGACCATCCATGTACTTTTGAAAATCTAGGGACCAAATCCAAAATTTTGGTCAAACCACAGGGACCATCCGTGTACTTTACTCATAGTTAAAAAGGTAACAGTCGAAATGATCTCGGCCCATTTGATTCACAATAACCATGTTGACGGAGGTGGCAATTTCGACCCATCTACATCGTTTTATTCAAAGATTTAGATTATTAGTTTATTACTATTGTAATGATATTTAGTATGTTATTAATTTAGTAAAAGTACAAAAACGGACGGAAATGATTTCGACCCGTTTGACCCATCCGTCTTGCAACCTTAGAATCTGACAAGAATACCAAGCTCACCATAACCAACCTTCTCCAACTTTGAGGCTGCAGTTGTAAAAGCCTTTGATATATAATATAAAGCACGTCCCTGTTTATACAACAATAATTGTAACAGAATTTAGCCACACGATCTATGCGTATTGAGCCAATGTAATACTAGAAATGAACAGATACATTCCTCACTGTGCATGAAGCAGTTTACTAATGTTTTTGGTTTAGTTTCACTGTGCATGAAGCAGTTTACTAATGTTTTTGGTTTAGTTTGGTTTGACGAATAAGAATTTGAGATTAGTTTGGCATAGGGGTGTAAACGAGCCGAGCCCTGAGCTTGGGCTCGGCTAGTTTAACTTCTGAGAGCTCGAGCTTGAGCTCAACTCGCGAGTTGATTTTCAAGCTTGAACTCGGCTAGGGATCGGCTCTTTCATTACATTTTTATTAATTTAATAACTTGTTCATAAATATTTTATAATTATATTTATATACATTCATAATTATAATTTATTTATAACATGATATATCATTAGTCATATGTATCATAATTTTAGATTTAACAATAAATTATGTGTATATATATTTAATATGTCAAACAAAAAATTATATAAAATACTAGGCTCGTTAAGTCCCGTGAGCCTACTAGATCTGAATAAGTGAAGCTTGGGTCTTGGAACTTCCTATTAGGCTCGTTCTCGATCTCAGGCTCAGGCTCATTTTTGTTTTTTTTTTTTTTTTGAAATAACATAACTTTTCTCATTATATCTAAATATCTAATACAGCTTATTAAAAAAAGTTTAATAGTTTGGACACAATTTTTTACAGGTTAACAAGGACTGACCCGTTTCGACCCACAAAAAATATCTTTTTTACCGGTTACCCAACCCGCCCATTTTCCACCTTAACAAAATATACAAATGAGGGAAGCAGTACGTACAACCCGAGCTGAAAAGACATTGCAAAGTTGTGGTGCTTGGTATATTGAACCGTCAAGCACATAGTAGGTAAGCATTGGAGTGACCTTCTCAGGACCGTCCCTCTTCTGCTTGCGCATCACAAATAGGTGCGGCTCCATAACTTCGCTCACCATGAATTCTATTCCTGTCATTTTTCTATATATGAAGTGTTAATTATATTATTCTACTTCATATATTCAACAATAACAAAGTTCACCATGATATTTATATTGTTTGCATACTTGTTTTTACAAGTGTGGAAATGCATTGTGAAAGTGGTTATGCGATATTGAATTAGATAACAAGCCAAAATAAAACCAACAATAGAGGATAGACTATAGAGTTCAGATTAGTGTGTGTTTTGTGTGGGGTGGGTGGTGGGGGGGGGGGAGGGGGGAGGTAAATAGGTAATTCTTTTGGGCCCATTTGGTCCCTGTGGTTTACCAAAATTTTGGATCTGGTCTCTAGCTTTCCAAAAGTATACGGATGGTTCCTGTGGTTTGCACTATGTAACGCATTTTGTTAAGGACTAAGTGTGTTACAAAGTGCAAAAGACAAGGGACCATTCATGTTCTTCTGGAAAAGGTTGGGGACTAAATGCGTTACAAAGCGCAAACCACATGGACCATCCGTATACTTTTGGAAAGTTAAGGACCAAACCCACAATTTTGGTAAACCACAGGGACCATCCGTGTACTTTACTCTTCCAATTACTACAAAAACATTTTGCGAACCAAACAACCCCTTAGAGAAACAGTTTTCGTGTAGCTCGTACGAAATCGATTATTTCATAATTCATAACCAGAATATGTTCATCCGAACATTTAAAACTTGACTATCACAACTTCGAGGCGCAATAATTTAACAAATATAAAATCTAAACAAAACGAAACGAAAAAACTTACGAAAGATGAGAAATATCCAAGGGATGAATTGACCGCATCCTGAGTTGCTCATTGTTGCAAGTGTAATCATAGAAAGGAGAAAGTGCAAAGTAGTCAAAGACAAGATTGCGGTCAAGTGGATATGTGTTTAACCATAACTGATCCCTGAAGCATATTCCGGTCATGTCGGTCCCAGGTGTCGGGGGAGCGGCTGCAGCGTTTCCTTCCATGTTAGCACCACCTGCCACCAAGTTGGGTGGCAACATGGGTGTGCCCGCCATTTCCTTTAACTCTAAAAGTTTATGGATTTTAAGAAGTTAAAAATACACAGAGAGTTTTGATCACGGAAAATGAACTATATATCATAACTATAAACACACACACACACACACACACATATATGATGATTACTCTAGACCCAAGATTTGTTTCCTATAAGATCACATTTTAGGGTGTCAAATTTTCGCAACCATACCTTAGAATTATCGGGCAATAAAACTAAAATCAGTAAAGTTCATTAACATTAGCCCTATGTTGTCAAAACCCCAAGGTGTACTCAAGGGCCATAGGCCGAAGTAGCAGCGCACAAAACAGTTTTTGCCCCTAACCGGTTCAGTTAACCAAACCGCCCGTTTTTTTCCTCATTTTTGCTTTAACCGGTTCGGTTAATAACCGATTTTTTCGGTTAATTAACTGGTTTTTTTTTTCCTTTTTTTTAGTTTTTCGGTTAATCGGTAAATCAGTTAAAAACCGGTTACAAAACCAATTGCTTCTAAAAAATCCCTAACCGGATGATAACCTAGGGTTAAAAACCACTAATCGGTTACTCCTCAAGCAGTTTTTAACCGGCTACAGTTTCGGCTAATAACCTAGGTTATTTAACTGATTATTTTGTGCCCTAAAATTCAAGTTTCAAGAAAACTATAATTGCTAAAGTTGATATCTAAGTAAAAATCATAGAATTACTTGTTCAAAGCCTGAAATTGATGATAATAAAATAGTTGCAGGATAAAGAATTGTAATGCAGTATGATAATGATTGAGCAGTTTGAGATTTGATTAGCAGCAGACTGAAACCCTAGAGTAATTTGTATCTATCTATTTGAGATGTGAACACTGATTAATAGTAAATTAGGGCAATAATAAAATAATACAGAAGTGAATGATAATACCTGAGGCGATCAAGAAAGGATGAGGAATTAGGGTTTAGCACTTTAGTCGTTTAGTTTGGGAAGAAGATGACAGGAAGACTGTTAATCTAGTGTTTTAAGACATGCCAGTTGGGCATAAAACCCGGATCCGAACCCGCCAAATCGGTTGTTGACCAAAACCGGCCCTCCGGTTATAAAACAATAAAAATAAAAACGTTTTGTACATCACTAATTAAAGGGTTAGTGCTCTACTGGCATCCGAATGACTAGCTTCATGGGAGGTCATTAGTTGAAAAGGTTTTACCACAATGGGCTTTTGGGTGGTGGATTTCCCTTAGAATTGATGACTGGCCAGGTCACTAGGTGCTGGCTACGATCGCAGACGTGAGTGACCTTTTGCCTATGAGTGTACCTGGGTGACTGGACTTTGTTTGAAGTTCAGAAAAGAAAAGAAAAGACATGTTCGTTTCAGAAATTGTCAGTCTTTCTTTTCTAAGTAAAAAAACATTTATTTTATTTTATGTTATTCTTTTGCTAAAAATATTAAACTTGATAAATTTAATTCAGTTTATTTTTATAATATTTTAATTTTTAAATTTGTTGACGAAAAATTTTATTTTTAATGCTTATTGTTAATAATGATAAAATGGTATAAAATGATTGTCGGATCATGGAAATGTGGCATGTAAAAAAAACCCAAAAGGGACAAACTAAGGTTTAAGGAATTAGGTGCAAAACCAAGATTTAGGTTAAACATCTTCGTTATAGAACCAAATTCAAAAAGTATATTGAAAAATCACATAAGTACTTGTATACTACACATAAGTATGTGATTATTGTTTTGTCTACTTAGAAATACTATTATAAGAAACACACCCCAAGCAATCAAAATGTTAAAACTGAAAGATTATATGTAATAACGTTTTATTACATGCAAAGTTTTATTCCTAGAGTATAGAGCCAATTTGGTATCTTCAACATACTAAAAACATTGAACTAAGAGAGATTGTGACAACTAATGAGTCTTTGTCCATTATGTAACTATCCATATATTAACTAGGAGAATGAGGTTATCTCATATATGGATTGTTGAATTGCATTTATGCTTCTTTTGATAGTACTACATGCTTTTATATTGGTTCTTTCATATTAGTTTTTATTGATCCATAAAATCGTCCATATGTTAATTAGGAGAGTGAGGTTGTCTCACGTATGGACTTTTCAATTGCATTTATGCTTCTTTTAATAGTACATGCTTTCATGTCGGTTCTTTCATATTAGTTTTTATTGGTCCATAAAATCATCCATTTGGTACCAATGTTGATGCTCCAAACTAGACCTGTCAAACGGGTCGGGTCGGGTCATGGGTCAAAACGGGTTAGGGTCAAAACGGGTTCGGGTCAAAACGGGTCAATTATAAAAAAGGGTTGTTTTGGTTCGGGTCGAAACGGGTCCGGGTCAAGACGGGTTTCGGGTCGGATCCGGGTCAGAATGAGTTTCGGGTCGGATCGGGTCAGTTTTTTTTTTTTTTTGGTTCCTGAAGTTTTTTTTGCGCCTGCTGTTCCCAGTGCTTTAAAAATAAAATATAACTTTGGCCGTTCCCCTAAACTGTTGACGCTTGACTATTTGTTGAAAAGTATGAAGATTAGTACATGTGTAATTAAGAGCACTATAATTTAACAAGAGAGCTATCTCCCCATGTAGATCTACTAGATCTCTACCAATTGGTTTGAATCTTTGGCTGCAACCAACTTACCTTCTAGGACCTTCAATACATAAAAAAATGAGACATTTGTATCTACTCCATACAATTTAATTAAAAAAAGTACCTCAATTCTGATAATATACCACTCTTGTTTATCAAGAACAAAATTGTTGAACTTGACAATCTGATCTTGAAACTAGAGAAACTAGAAGCGATCGACGAAAAATGCATTCTCACTTGCTCAATGGGACGAGCACCGCACCAACAGCTAATAGATCCGAACTTGCCAACTTGAACCAGTGTGATAATAATCAAACCAGAACCATAAAACTAAAGATAATAATCATAGAAGTCAGGTTACAAATTACTAAAGTTGCAAAAAATCTAACCAGAACCATAAAACTAAAGTTGCAAACTGTTAAGTAAACTGAAAATTACAAAAGATCTAGTTCGGTTCCTTGCTTTTACAAAAGATTTGATTCAATAACATACAAAACGTCTTGACGAATTGCGCTTCTTCACGGATGCTTCCTTTAAAATCCCTGTGTTATAACGGGTCAAATTTATCGTAAATATATAAAATAAATTGTTTTAACATAGTCTAAATTAATTACCTAAAAGTTGCCAAAAGTTGGAATCAATGCTTCAATGTCTTCAACAAGATCTTCATCCATTTCGTTCTCGTTTTCATCTGAACACGTAAAAAAATGAAAGTTGAATTACTAAATAATTTAGAGTAAAATGCAATTTGCGTCCCTGTGGTATGTCCCAAACATCAACTTGAGCCCCTAAAAACAATTTTTTGCATTTTGAGCCCCTGTGGTATTAATTTCATAACAGTATGAGTCCCTGCCGTCAGTCTTCCGTCAGTTTGACCGTTTGCCAGTTGTGAAAAGTCCATAATACCCCCCACCCTTTAATATCTACACTTAAAGCAGACAAGTTTCACCAGTTTCATTATCATCATCAACAGTCCCCCAACTCCCAATATCATCATCATCAACAACTCTCCCAACTCCCAAGATCATCATCATCATCTTCATCGAAGAGATCAACAGATCATCTTCATCATCTTCATCGAACAGATCATCTTCATCTTCATCGAACAGATCAGGTTCATCTTCATCCTCATATTGGTCATTCGATGTGTTTATGTGTTTATATTGTGAAAAAACAGAGGGTTGATTCTGGGTTTGATTTTGGGTTGATTTTGGGTTACATTCGATGATTTGGGTTGATTTTGAAAAAACAGAGGGTTGATTTTGGGTTTGATTTTGGGTTCCATTCGATGTTTTTGGGTTTGATTTTGGGTTCCATTCGATGATTTTGGGTTGATTTTGAAAAACAGAGGGTTGATTTTGGGTTCCATATTGGTCATTTGAATATGTTTATATTGTGAAAAACAGAGGGTTGATTTTGGGTTCATATTCGTCATTTGAATGTGTTTATATTGTGAAAAACAGAGGGTTTGATTCGATGATTTGGGTTCCTCATATTAAGAACTGATCAGATCAGTTTCGGATTGAATGTGTTCCTCATTTTGATTTTTGGTTTTTGTTTGATTCGATGATAATATTAGAATATAGTTATGTTTTATATTTATTTATTTTGATTGTTTAGAAATAGTCTAATATGGTTGGTCAAACTCCTATCATACTGGAGAGTTATTCTGCTTTCATTTGTTTATATTCGATGTACTGGTGCAAGTCTTTTTCAATGAAAACAATTCACTTTCCATGTTCCTTCATTCCCCTCTAAAACACCCCATTCCCCTCTAAAACACCTACTGTATCCACCACCCCCTCTAATAATTCAACTAATATTCCACATCCCTCCTCCACTCAAAATGTAACAGAACTGCCATTTCATCCTTCCTCACCTCAAACTTCGAGTCCCACTATCCATTCTTCAACCACCCAACCCT
This sequence comes from Helianthus tuberosus, assembly GCA_030545235.1. NCBI lineage: Eukaryota > Viridiplantae > Streptophyta > Magnoliopsida > Asterales > Asteraceae > Helianthus > Helianthus tuberosus. The sequence continues at coordinate 131,833,724 of CM060387.1, read as the reverse complement.
CAGCTCAACCTACTACCAATCTTAACCCTAATGAACAGCCTATCCCACCCCCTAATCACGAACAACCCAAACAAAACAATCATTCCATGCAAACCCGTTCAAAAACCGGGATTACCAAACCGAACCCAAAATACAATCTTGCCACAACAAGAGACATCTCTCCCGTCCCGAAATCGTACACAAAAGCCTTATCGGACCCTAACTGGCTACGTGCCATGAATGATGAATTTAGTGCTTTGCAGAATAATAACACTTGGGAGTTAGTTCCGAAGCCTTCGGACAGTCCAGTCATACGTTCGATGTGGTTATTTCGACACAAGTTCAACGAAAACGGGACATTGGAACGTTATAAGGCACGGCTGGTCTGCAACGGTAAGTCTCAGACGGTCGGCATTGACTGCATGGATACTTTCAGCCCCGTCGTAAAACCGGCCACTATCCGCACGGTCCTTTCTTTGGCGGTATCCCGTTCATGGCCGATACATCAGTTAGATGTCAAAAATGCTTTTCTCAACGGTCATCTTCAAGAGACCGTATATATGCATCAACCGGCTGGCTTCATTGACCCAAATTATCCGAATCACGTTTGTCGCTTAAAGAAATCTTTATACGGTTTGAAACAGGCTCCAAGGGCGTGGTATACTAGATTTTCCACGTTCATCACGTCTCTCGGATTTCACCACAGCCTTTGTGATACGTCCCTTTTCATCTACAGACACGGTGGTCACCTAGCTTATCTTCTTTTGTATGTAGACGACATAGTGATCACCGCCAGTTCGCCATCTTTTCTCAACACAGTGATCTCCAAGTTATCGGGTGAGTTTTCTATGACGGATTTAGGGACGCTTCACCATTTCCTTGGCATCACTGTTACCCGTGATCATAATTCTCTAATATTGGCACAAAAACAATATGCCAAGGACATCCTTCATCGAGCTAATATGACCGCATGCAAACCATGTCACACCCCTGTTGATACTTCCAACAAACTAAGTGCTTCAGATGGCACACCTTTGCAAGACGGATCTTTATACCGAAGCTTGGCCGGGGCTCTTCAATACCTAACTATTACTCAACCCGACCTATCATACGCAGTTCAACAAATATGCCTATTTATGCATGCGCCTCGTAACACACACTTCGCTTTCATGAAACGTGTGCTACGCTACCTTCATGGCACTATTGATCTCGGATTGCAACTTACAGCCTCTTCTTGTGCTTCCTTGACAGCATATTCTGATGCCGACTGGGGAGGTTGCCCAGATACCAGACGATCAACCTCGGGCTATTGCATATTTCTTGGTGATAATTTGATTTCATGGTCTTCGAAACGTCAACCAATCATATCGCGTTCTAGTGCCGAGGCCGAATACAGGGGTGTTGCAAACGCGGTCGCAGAAGCCACATGGATCCGTAACCTTCTTGTCGAATTGCAATCTCCGCCAACTAAAGCTACGGTTGTCTTTTGTGACAACATTTCAGCAGTATACTTATCTGGCAATCCCGTTCAACATCAACGCACCAAACATGTGGAAATTGATATTCAATTTGTTCGTGAGAAAGTCACTCTTGGCCACATTCGAGTCCTTCATGTTCCTGCACCAGAACAGTATGCGGATATCTTCACCAAGGGGTTACCACGGTACCTGTTTGAGACCTTCAGATCCAGCTTGAACGTTCGTCCGTACCCACGCTCAAGCTGAGGGGGACTATTAGAATATAGTTATGTTTTATATTTATTTATTTTGATTGTTTAGAAATAGTCTAATATGGTTGGTCAAACTCCTATCATACTGGAGAGTTATTCTGCTTTCATTTGTTTATATTCGATGTACTGGTGCAAGTCTTTTTCAATGAAAACAATTCACTTTCCATGTTCCTTCAGATAACAGTTATTTGGGTATTTTGGATTTGATTTGATGATTTGAATGTGTTATTTGGGGTTAGGGTTTAGGGTTGAATGGATTTTTGTGAGTATATTGTTCAAAATGCATCAAAACAGAGGTTTGCAATGTGTTTTGGTTTTGATTCTTGTGTGTTCATTATATTGATTTTTGGTTTGATTCGATGATTTGGGTTCCTCGTATTAAAGAACTGATCGGATCATATTCGAATGTGTTCCTCATTTGAATGTGTTTTGTTGTACAGAATGGCTGCGGATGTAAAGATACGCAAAACACCAACTACGAAGGCGAGAACACTTGACAACCTCCTAGAAGATGCGGTGCACATAAGGAAGTGATTGATATGAATGAATATAACCCCAGTGGAGCTCTTCGATTTTCCTTGAAATTCCAGAGCTCGCTAATTACATATCTACCACTGGGGTTATATTCATTCATATGAATGAATATAACCCAAGTGGCAGATATGTAATTAGATACACTGGGGTTATATTCATTCATATCTGGATCAGTTTCCCGAAGTGCACCCGTCAGTAAAGATCCACAATTGCTTATGGTCGTATGACGTTTTGTGTCTGTATTGTATGTTACGGTCTTTTGTTATCGAGTCTGTAAGTTCCGTCAACTCTACGAAGTTGGTATGACGTTTTGTCTCTGTATTGTATGTATAAAAAGTTTACATTTAATATACAATTTAGGCTTTAATAATTTGTTATATATAGAATAAATTGCCCTTTTTCGTGTGGAATGATATTTGATTTTGTATAAATTTAATTATTAGATTTCTTAACAAAAAACCAAGAAAAGAATTTAGGGACTCAGGTTGATATTTCACTCATACCATAGGGACGCAAAGTGTTATTAATATATGCAAAAAGACGGTCGTACCCCTGCCTCTAACAGTCAACCTGACGGCAGGGACTCAAAGTGTTATGAAATTAATACCACAGGGGATCAAAATGCAAAAAATTGTTTTTAGGGGCTCAAGTTGATGTTTGGGACATACCACAGGGACGCAAATTGCATTTTACTCAATAATTTATAATTATACAAATTAAGTTGCAAAGAGAATGAACTTTAATACCTTTTAAATCAAATAACCAATCACGTGTGCATAGCAATGCTTCAACATTTGATGATAACAATGAAGTTCGATACTTATTTAACATCCGACCTCCAATAGTGAAAGATTTTGTTCCATATACAAGTTCCCTATGCACATTTTGTTCTCCATGCTTTCAAACTCAGATGCCACACATCTTAATGCTCAATCAGCACACGTCTTTTTTTCTGTATCTATAGTTTGTATGTATTTATTTTATAACCATACAAATATCTATTACAAAAAGTATTTATATTATTGTTTAGTAATTTAAACTATTTAAAATTACTTTCCAATAACAAGCTGAGTTCAAACTTGAAAGGTTACTCTCGAATCGAGCTCGAATTTTGCAAATGGAATTCTAAAGGAGCCGACCTCGATAAATAATTAATAAAATGATAAACGAGTTGGTTCGAGTTTAAAATTTTACTCCCAAGTTGAGCTTGAACTTTGCAAAAAGAGCTCTAAACGAGTCGAGCTTAAGCTCCATTTTACACGGTAACTCCTGCGTCCAGCTTGAGCTTTACAAACAGAGCTATAAACGAGCTGAGTTGAGCTCGAGCTTTAAGCTTTTCATTAGACAATATTTTAGAGATCGCTTTAATTGTTCTTAACATACGTTTTTACATCGACATGACTTTTTCATGACTTCCGAATATACCGTTGAGGTTTGTTTTTTTTATCTACGGTTCGATGTTCAGAACCGAGTCATCACAACATGTGGTTTATTTAAATTACGGATACAAATAGAGCTCTATATGAGTCGAGCTTAAGCTGCGTTTTACACAGTACTCCTGAGTTGAGCTTGCGTTTTACAAATAAAGCTCTAAACGAGCCAAGCTTGAGCTTTGTTTAAGCTTTTCATTAAACGATATTTTACAGATCACTTTCATTTTTCTTAACATACGTTTTTACATCGACGTGACTTTTTCATGAGTTCCAAATATACCGTTGCGAGTTGTTTTTATCTATGTTTCGATGTTCACAACCGTGTCGTCGCAACTTGTGGTATACTTAAATTACAAATATGATTACGGGCCCAATGCAACGATTGGGGTCCTCAGTACTAGGATAATTCAAATTCAAGTGCACTACCTTCTTAATGTAAACAGACAAAGCAAAATAACAAAAAGATATACAAAAATCTTCACTTTTTTTTTGCTATAATCTTGGAGCTTGGAAGTCTTGGAATATTAAAGGCATAAAAAACTATATTTAAGTAGGCAAATTGATTGGGTGAAACAGCAAAACTATCAATTTTTTATTAATATGTTTAAGGCTTATTACTTGGTTTGATCAAGAAGTTTGACATCTAGAAGAGGTCAACCTTTTTCTTGGTCAAATCTTGCTTCCATTTTGGTAACTTATAGAACTCCTCTTTTGTCATCCCAAGCACAGACTCAAATTCTTCAACAGAAAGATAAGCCTGAAAGATTAAAAAAAAAATATTTACTAAGTTGATATTCATATTTGACACAGACCAACTTCACCGGTCATGTTGTTGCTCATGGAAAAAGGAATGGGCCCTTAAAAGGGCCCGCTTTTGTTTTTAAAAGACAGCATGACCGGTCATGTTGATTTCAGTCCTAAAAATTTCGGTCAAAAAGGTCAACACGACTCGACTAGACAGTTATCTGTTTTGACCCGAACGCGCTTTAATCCGCCTATTTTGCCATCAGAATCAAGCGTTTTTTGTAGAAAGCTAACCTCTCTCCTCTTGAGGTCGATTCCAGGAACAGTGTCCTCTGACTTAACTCTAACTTGTTCATAGGTGAAGGTGGATTGACTTGATAAAATACCGTTTTCGTCCTCCTCAATCGCAACCTTTGGTTCTGAATCGTCATCTTCCGGAATGGGCTCAGATGGTTCTACGGGTTCTTCAGGGGCTTCTTCGGGCTGCTCTGCATGTTCAAACAATATGCATCACACTTAGATCACATGCATTAATTACTTGAATTAATTTTGTGGGCTGGGCCAACTGGACTCGACCCGTTACTTAACCCGCCCATTTCAAATACCGGGTTCATCGGCAGGAGGGGGTTCATCGGCTATAGTCTTTTCATTAGTAAGAACTCCCGATAATGCGGCAACTGCAGCCCGTCTCTGTGAACCACCACCGCTTGGACCTCTTACTGAACCGGATCCAAATAGTATAGTAACCTTCTTTTGGAATGAGTTCCCAGGAATCTATATGCATGGAGAAAAAAAATTAAAAATGACAAATCATGATCTAAATAACAACTCAAATGGGTTGATGAATAATATATGTATGTAACAACATACTGATGTTTTTGAGGCTTCCCATGAGAAATATACTGTGAAGAAACAAGGTTCATTTCCTTCGGTAACTTTGTATAACGGCACGTGTGGGGACAATCCGTCTAGTGATTCAGCCAGTTCTATGTATTTCTGAAATCAAGTTCACAAAAAAAAATAAGATAAATCTTTTAGCTTTATGGAAAAATGGTATAGGTTGCAATCTTGATCCATTTACTTATGAATGGGTCGATTCGGGTTGTTTTTAATCTCTAATGGGTCAATCAAGTAAAGTTTTTCAACTAGATAAAAAACGAAAGGGTCATCCAAAGTGTACTTTAAGACAAAAAACCTCGTGAAGATAAACTTTTGTAACCATATTAAACGAAAGTATTTGGACTAAAAGTTTTCCGGGTCAACCAAGATGCGTGGTTCAACGGGTACAAAAAAACCTATGTTTTGGCTTGAACCTGTTTTGATCTGCTAGTTTGGGTTAAGTTTTACCTTGATGGATAAAATAGGTCAAATTTGAAAATATAGAAACAAGTCAAACGGGTCAAAGTTTCCAAAAATGTATTTTTATTGCATAAAACTTTAAATTAATATGATAAAAAAACTTTCATTACAGAAATAACATAAATTTTATAGTTTTGAACTGGAAGTGTTTCCGGTCCAACTGACCCGCTTTGTTCTGTACAAATATTACCCGTTTTGACCCATTGTCCAACCCGCCCGCTTTGATCACTAAATACTACCTGGCCATATTCAAGAGCGTTTTTCTTCTCCTTTTGGTCAACCGCTTGACCAATCCAAACAATGACCTCAGCACGTGTATCTAATATCAAAATATCCTCTGGCAACAAATCATCTTGATCAAAGTTGTAAACTTCTTCAATCTTTAATATATAAACAAAAAATCTTGATTTAGACATTCATCACACAAATAAATAATTCAAGAAACCATATGAAATACACAAACTCCAAACCCACCTCAAATTTTCCTGAAAAAACCACAAACCAGCAAAAAATGTTAAAAAAACAAATTAGTTATATGATTAAACGTAGGGTTGCAAACGAACCGAAATGAACACGAACAAGAACTTGTTCGTGTTCGTTTGTTAAGGAAATATATGTGTTCACGAATTGTTCATGAACACTTACCGAATGAGATTTTATGTTTGTGTTCGTCCGTTATGGAAATGAATGTGTTCGTGTTCATTTGTTAATTTTAGGCAACGAATGCAAACGAACGTTCGTGAACACAAATTGAAACAAACCAACACAAAAAAGCATTCATGAACACTGATATCTATTAAGTATTTTATTTGGTCCGAAATTTGAAGTATTTAAATAATATATAAAAACTAAACCACTAACGAACCATCGAACACAAACAAACATAAATGAACACGTTACCAAATGTTCTCGAACATAATTGAACGAACGCGGCCTCTGTTCATGTTCGTTCATTTGAATAAACGAACGAAATTCATGTTTGTTCATTTATTAAACGAACGAACACAAATGAACTTCCTGCCGAACGGTTCACGAATTGTTAGCTGAATGTTCGGTTCATTTGCAGCCCTAGTTAAAAGTTTAAATAAAAAAATAATGTAAAATTAGATTTCAAATCTAACCTTTAGAAAGTGAAAATGCAAACAAATGAGGATCTCTATTAGTATTCAATGATACTTTGTTACTACCACAAGTATCTTTCCCTCCAAGTCCAAGCCAGAAGGATGCGCTTTCGGATCCTTCTTTCTGGTATTTTACATGTACACCAGGCTGAAAATAAATACATACATATGATATGCATTAATCAGACAATAACCATAAACTTCTTATGTATCAATGCTTAAAATCAGAAACTAAATAAGATTACTAAATGCATACTTTTACAAACTCAGCAATTTTCGCTGCCCATGCGTGCTGTTCGTAAGTACTTTGGGTTCCTTGCCAGATGTATAGATGAGAGCCGGATTGTATAACGAAGCATTCATGTGAATTCAAAGATGATGCCACCTAAAAATACATAACATGTAAAAATATAAATTATATTTTGATGTGTAAATAATCTGTCAAGTGTAAGGTGGTGTTTGGATGTTATTATCTGATTTTAGAAGATCAGTATCAGATAACTGGTTGTAATAGAACGTGTTGTGGGAGATAATGTTTGAATGTGCTCCCTCTGTCTAAGATAGGGATGGTAATGGGACGGGTTCGGGCTAGGTATTAGTAATCCCATACCCATACCCGGTTATAAATCGTGTCCCATACCCGACCCAATACCCGTCGGGTGTTTGTTGGGTATCGGTAAACCTGTTAATTTGTTAAAAGATACCGATTGGTATTTCCATAAAAAAAAATCTTTTTTACTATTAAAATTATTGTCGGGTATCGGTATACCTGTCAATATGTTTAAGACATATTTTTTTTAAATATGTTATTGATAGTCCTTTGTCTAAATGCATATATACATATACACAAAGGCGAAGCTTCATAAGGGATAGGGGGTGCCCAACCTTTTTGGATTTTGAGAGTCCGACCCCCCTTATTTGGATTTTAAGAGCCCGCCCCCTCCCCTAATTTTTCGTTCAAGCTCCGCCACACCATATGTACATTTCTTATACATTTTTTTTTCAGTTTTACCCTTTTAACGGAAGCGCTATGTGCACATGCTTATGCGGTTCTCACGGTACTCGTGTTTCTTCAACATAATATTGGTTCTCAATGAATATTATAAGTAATTCCAAAAAAACATATTAAGGGTTAAATTTACCGGATCTAGTTGGGTAGCCTTATTATTATGCACTGCAGTTCCTAATATTTGAATCACCGACGCGCTATCTGGCTTGTACGTTTCATCATCTAATCCTTTTTCTGCAATGTGACTTTTATAACCAGAGCTTAATCCACCCTAATTACCCAAAAAAAAATCATTACCTAAAATCCATAACAAAAGATATTGTTGTGATTTAAGTTATATAAATGTTACAATATGTACCTTGAATACAACCATAGGTTGAAAAATGGCAATAAATTGTGGTGGTTCTTTATCTTGATATATACAGCCCTAAAAATAATATCACAGGTTAATCATCATTTGGTTTGAGACAACAATTTTGACCCGTTTGCTTATTAATGGATGAGTTGGGTCTATTTTGTCTCCAACGGGTCAAACAAGACAAATGAAAACTAGCTTTAAAGGAAACAAGTCAAACGGGTCGAAAATCAGCCAAAGTGTAATTTTAATACGTAAACCTCTTAGATTATTATTGAAATAATTATTTTATGTAACTTCTGTAATGATATTAGACACGTAAACTTCTTAGATTATTAATGAAATAATTATTTTAGATAACTTCTGTAATGATATTTGACACAACGATTATTCATGAGAATATATTAAAATTATTATGGTATGGTACCTGAACAGGTCTCCCCTTCAATGAGTTAAACATTGATGCGGTCAACTTAGCTGCCGTATTTTGGTCCTCCTGGTAACACAAACGGATGAAGATGCGATCATTTAATATTTTTTAATTTATATCACTAAAATTAAAAAAAAAAATTAACTTACCTCTGTGCTGTCCTTTCCAATCCAATAACAAAGATAAAAATCTTCTTTTTTCTCTCTAGAATGGTAACTGTAAAGAACAATGTAGCAATCTCCACTGTAAAATTTACCAATGTCCTCACTGGCTACCGGATTTTTAGCGTCCCCGTCAATAGACCATACCTAAACCCCAAAATAATAAAAAATGTAAATATAAAATAATATATAAAAAATCCAATAAATATTGGTATAAGTTTGTGATTATAACCTCGAGTTTTCCATTTGCTTCAAGCAAAGGAGGAACAACTTCCTCAACAACAGGAGCGTTTCTCTCTTTTCCTTTTGGCCCGACACCTTGTTGCTTTAGTAAAGCTACAATATAAAATAGCACCATGGTTAATACGTAATAACAAGGTTTATTAGTAAAAGAATTGTTAAAGGTGGCAGGGTGGGCGGTTCGGGCATGTTAAGTAACGGGTCAAAATGGGTTTTGATGAAAGCGTCATTTTTAATATGAGTCGGTTTTGTTTGACCGGCAAAAACTTTTTGACCAATTTTTTTATAAAGGACTAATGTTTTTGAGAGAGTTTTTGAGAGTGTTTTTGAGAGAGTTTTATAAAATGGGAGTGTTTATATATATATATATATATATATATATATATATATATATATATATATAGGTAAAAGGTTAAAAAAAATATATATAAACTAGCCGTTTATAAACTAGCCGTTGCTAGTTGTTGATTGGCTGGTCAAAGTTCTCGGGGCGTGCTTAAAACAACGCGGACAAATTTTTTTTCGAAAAAAACGCCGACAAACGCCCCTATGTAATGGGCTGTGGGAGTTTTTTAGCGTTATTTTTCAATTTTTTTTTAAAAAAACGCCCCACTACGGGGGGGGGTCTAACAAAGGCAATGTACTCTGTCACTTTTTAACCATATAAACAACATACTTATTTTTTAACCATTTAATGCAACATACGTAGCATACTTACCATTTTTTTACACATTATATTTTTACCATTTTATTATGCAACAAATTGCATACTTTGGTAAGAAGTGTAAGGGTTGTGTTAAATGGTTGAAGAAAGTACCCTGCATATTTTCTTGCAGTGTATCATGAATTATATATAAAAAACAATATTATTACGAATCACCGAATACAATAATTTAGGAGGTTGTATGCACAGGTAATTCGGACATATAATAAATTGTTTGACCCGTATACACAACCTGAATCAACCTGTTCATAAGTAATAGGCCGAAACTTCCACATCTAACATTACCTGAAACTTTTCCTCTATTTTCGGCCACTTTTCCTCTATTTTCAGCAGAAGGTGCAGTTGATGATGGCCACGAGTCAAAGTTTGACTTGAATGAATGTGTCTCGTAACCTTGAATTAGCCGGGTAACAAGGGTGGCTTTTGGCCGGTTATTACTGGTGAGAAACTCCTGTAAATGATTAATGGTCAAAATATGTAACTTATAACGTGAGAAAAATGTAAAAAATAATTTTTTTATTACCTCAGCGGCCTTCATGGCAGCTTTTCTATCATCTACCTGAGTTGATCGGCCAACCCAAACGAACACCTCATCACCACAGTCCATTAGATAGCATTTGTCATTTTCAAATGTTGATTTTGAATATTCTTCAATTTGATCCGCAACCTGGCCTCCGGCAATGCTGCAAAAAGAAACATATACAGTTATAAATAAAAATAATTATCATGTAACAAAGAAAGTTTTCCTGCATATTCCGTCGGTGAAATAACAAAACTACCCATCATGTGCCGTGCACATAACGACATGTAACGGATACAGTTTAGAGAATGTCAAAAGTTGAACATGATTGTGCAGAAGGTCGTGCACAACAATTTCTCGACGTCAAGGAACCATGGTTTTGTTTTCCGTTGAATTGGATTTGCTATTCAAAAAGGGGTTGCGGCGCAGCTTGTTGCCCGTTTACCTGTCATTCTCATGTAATTCTTTTTATTATTGAAGGTATTGATTCATACCTATATAGTTTGCCAGGTGTCTTATCTGGAACAACATCATCATCACTCAAAACCTTTTTGCCAATAGGAGCAAACCCGCCGAAAATGACCCAAAATTCACCGGAATCCCCCTCGGCTTGTAGTTTTCCATCGTCTAAAATGTTAATAAAAACAAAAAAATAAAAACAATTAATAACAAAAAAAAAAACTAGCCATATATTAATGTTAATAGTAATATCAAATACCCTACCGACAATTGCAACATTGCATGTCCCCTCATGATATGTATCCTTCAAGAACTGAACAACCTCCAACGCCTTAGCCCTTTCTTGAATATTTGAATTTGCTCCATTAAAGTGAAATATCTTATCTTTAGTGTCCAAGATAAACACATCATCGTGATTCAACACAGATCGCGAAAACGGGACCTGATAAAATAAAAAAAAACAATAATGATAGAAAAACTTGTTTATAGAAATATATTAAAAAACGTGTTAGAATATTTTTGGATGTTATGCAGACCTGTTTCAAATGAACAACTCGTTTTCCTTTGCACGTATATAATCTTGTTTCAAATTCTTCTTCTACCGGTTTCTTGAAACCAGATGCAACACCACCTTCAAGTGGTATAATACAAGGTTTGAAATATGATATAAATTTATCAGATTCATGATTTTGAAGTTCTCTGTGTTGCACTGCACGTCCACCGAGAATTGCATCGAGCTCCACCGTTTTTATTGCTGCTACTCCAGCTTCATCCTAAGTTATATCATGAATTAGCAAGTGCTTTACTTTATACATATAATGCATAATGGATGTATCGATAGAGACACGATACAAGCATATATAAACATATATACATAGGAGGGATCTATGCAGCACACAAACTATTGTGAGAACATGCATAACATAATAAACCATTCATTTTTCAAATCTTAAAAAATTTATAAACAAAAGGAAATGATATAAATGTAGTTTTTATCGTTTCTCACTATGAAATTAAAAAAGTGGCTGGCAATTTCAGACACTAGGTCGACACGATAAGACCTGTTAATTTTCGTGTCTATACAGGTTAAAAACCTGTTAACATGTTATTATGTTAAGCACCTGTTAAAACATGTTAGTAATTTTCGTTAAAAAAAATAGTAAGTGGGGTGGGGTTTTGATATACGTTGCCTGAACAAAGGAAAAACATAACCCTAATTTTGAAACATTAAACATTGTAGCTCGCAGTCGCATCTCTCTCTCAACTCCACGTCTCTACGGTCGGCGTCCACACTCCACCCCTCCAGGGCGTGTTCATGTCTTAACAAGTCATGTTCGTGTCTTAACAGGTCGTATGACATGTTGACAAGACATGTTGACAAGTTTTTTTGTGTCTTAACAGGTCGTGTTCATGTAACCTGTTTATTATCAGGTTTGGAGTCGTGTTTGGAAAAACTGACACGATACGATTTCTTGTCGCGTTCGTGTCTTAACAGGCCGTGTCTGACACGATAGGCCAGCCCTAAAAATGCTAAAATTACTTTGATTTTCGTTTATGTATATAACCATGTGTCGGTTGCTAAAAAAGCAAATGAGGAAATTAGTTTGATGATTTTTTATATACATGATCTATGCATGCGTATGTAAAAAGGACAACATTTAAATATATAAACAATTGATAAAAGGTTTAAACTTTAAACGATTTAAACTTGTTCTTTTTGTTCTCGCAACGATTTAGTAATTTGTAATGATCCTCACTCTATTTGTGTGTATACATCCAAAAAGAATGTGTCTTATAACTTTAACAAACAGCGTGAAAAGTGACAAATTTGCTATACCTGGCTAGTGTCTTTTCCCAACCAGAAGTGTATGTCGTACGTGTAAGCACCTGCACCTGCCCTACCCGACGTCTGCGTATACATGAACCATTGACGATAAAATTATTTAATTATATCATTAAGATTATGTTACATAACACAAAAGAATAGCTTGAAGCATCATGAAGCACCTGCAAGACAACGTATGAATCGCCAGAGTAGAATTTACCATAATCAGCTTTTGGCAAAGGTACAGGTTTAAAGTTTTCAATTCTCCATATCTCAACCCCTCTATAGAGTGTTAAGTAAAACTCTAACAAGGAATGCAAATGAAATATATTATACATATATGGGGCGCGTTCATTTCAGAACCAATATTATGTTGAGAACTGTGAAAACCGCATAAGCACATTACATAATGCTTCAATAGAAAGGGTAAAAAAAAGGTTTATTTCTCTCTCCACACTCTTTCTTAGATTTTTAAAAATGTATAAAAATGTGCACATATGCGTATATGTGTGTGTATATAGCGTATGTGTACATATGCATTTAGACAAAAAGACTATAAATAACATATTTCAAAAAAATCTTTAAAATATTTGAATCAAGCAGTTCTCGCAGTTATTAACATATTATTGGTTATGAAACGAGCGTGTCTCTCTTTATGCACACACGCGCACAAGCATGTATAATGATGCATCAAAACTACATTCATTACAGTATAGGATACGGTTTCGAACCAACTCCCTGGAATGCAGGTTCAAGAGCTTTTGCAGTAGCCATGGTGTTGAATATTGGCTTATAACTTCTTTAAGTTATGATATGATACATCCAAAATTTTTTGGTATGAAAATTTCAAACAACTGCAAAGTTTATAAAGGCAAGCATAGGTTAGAAGAAGCATCATTAATACTTAAGAACATAATTAAATGCAACTTAAATTTTCAGTTTTTTTTGCTGCCAAAACGTAAAATAAGGGGATGTTTGGATGTGTGAGATTCCAGAGTAAATATTACAACTTAAAGAATTAAATGATTCTGATTCTACTACTTTGAGTACCGCATAAACACTTGTACCTACCTATCTTTCTCTCTCCCACTACATCTGATCACACTACGTCATCGCGTTTTTCGCGATTCTCTACTTATAGTCTATACAAGGGTGTGTTTGTCATTGAGCATATTTTCTTGGCTGAATTTGGTAATTTAGGAGTGGTATTTTCCAGTGTTGCAAAAATCGCGATTACTCGACGATTAATCACCGACTAGTCGCTAGTCGGCCTCTTACTGAGTAATTTTTCACTAATCAATCAAAAAATCGCTAGTCGGTCAAAGCCGGTCCAAGCCGCCCTAGTCGGCCTTAGTCCCCCTAGTCGGCCCATTTGAAATCCTTACAAAACAGGCCCAAGATTACAACTTTAGCCCATTTTCCTTATCCCTTACCCTAATATGACGAAGAATTTGAGTCGGAGAAAGAGGATGAAGTAGACGAGGAGATTGAATACTAGTCGGATGGTGTCGAAATCATTGAACACTACGGGGATGACGATTACATTTGAGCTATTTGTTAATGTTTGAATTTTAAGTACTGAGACTTGTTATGTTATGACTTATATTTAAGTTTAGTTTGTATTTTGAACTACTTTTACCTTTTTAGGTATTATATTGATATGGATGTGTGAGTATATATATACATATTTATAAAAATAATAAAATTTACATATAAAATTCCAATCCGATTAATCCCGAGTAATCTCGAGTAATCCCGAGTAGTCGCTAGTCCCCACCTCACCGGCCGACTAGCGACTAGCGAGTTCTCCAACCTTGGTATTTTCCAATACGACCAGAAACATGACACAAAAATAATTAAGTTTTAATCGCCTTTTAAAAGAACAGGTCATGTTCGGGTTGACCTGTTTAACCTGCTTAGTTAAACATGTCGACCCACCAACCTAATTAACTAAACAGGTCTACCCACTAACCCGTTTATAGCCATTTAACCCCTTTTTATAGCCCACCAACCCGATTAACATGGTAACAACTTAATTATTACCAGCCAACTAGTCAACTCGTATGACACGTTTAGATAAATAGGTTAAACTTAAAGGGGGTCATGTCCAATCACACGATTTTAAGTGTATGCGGCTTAAATTTGATGTTTTTAACTCGAATACAAATATGGGTCATGTTCACGGACACCCCTAGTTGCTCTCATGGAAACCACAATACCACATTCATTCATACTTTAAAAATCACAATGCTATTAACCACTCATCCAAACACCCCTAAATCAATTAAGAAACTCCCATAACTAATTCAAATTAAAAAAAAAAAAAAAAGTTAAAGCTACATAAATCACCACAAGTTACAATCACACCATTAAAATCCAAATAAAATCAAAACAACAACATACCTAGGGTTTGATCCTCATAACTATTGGCTCCAAAATCCAAACTTTTTTAAAAAATTGGGAACAAATTGAAAAGCGAAAAGCGATGATCTGCAAAAGGGTATTTAGTATTTTTAGAAAAATGTTGAAATTAGGGGAATTTTTTAATGGTCCTGCAATTTTTTCGATTTGCTTTTATTAATTTCTGGAATAACATCTGCATTTGCCAGATGTTGATTGGTGATTGTTTTGTTTACTTTTGATATCCCGTTTGTTTGTAATGAAAATATGAGATGAACCGTTGTGATTCAAATAATGAGATAATGGAGATATTTGATGTTTACGTTAATCCATTTTAAAATCAAGATTCAAATAATGAGATAATGGAGATAATGATAGTTCATCACGTTTCACTTCATTTTAACAAACCTGAAGCATATTATGGTTGTCACCTTTTTCTAGCTCACTAGCACTAGGGGTGTTTAAGATCTGATTATCCGGTTTTCGGATATCCGAAATTTTAGATATTCCGGATACGGATTTTCTGATTCGGCTTCGGATCCGTATTTTTTTGAACACCCCTAACCAGCACCTTATAACCACTCTCCCTCTCTTGCCTTGGTGTGATTATTGACTAGAAGAACATGCAGTGGCGGATTTAGATATAATTAGGGGGTTCCCGGGAACCCGTTCGATTCGTAATTGAGAGTGTTAATTTATATATAAAATTCGGAAGGAACCCCTTAATATTTTATAGGGGAACCTCATAACCAAATGTATTGAGCAGCAAACTGGTTCAGCTCTCTTTTCTTAAACCTAAGGTCCCGAGTTCGAGTTTTGTAAGGTCCCTTTTCCCATTTTTTTTCTTTTTTAATTAGTTCTGCAATTTTTTAGGTTGCCCTACTCGGTAACCCGACTTGTCGACCCGTTATGACCCGACCTGTTGACCCGTTATGACCTGACACTATTTAACCTAGTTAATTTGTGCACCCCCTAACGAAAAATCCTGGATCCGCCACTGAGAACATGTCACTATGACAACAAACTACTTGTGCTTTCATTAGATTAGACTATGTGTTATGCTTAGTGACGGATCCAGAAATTTTTTCTACCGGGTTCCTTTTGATAGATTTTCATTAATTCTCACTATTTTTTTTTAAATCATATAAAATTTCCACTACTTTTTTCATTTTTTTTTTCCAAACCGATGGGTTCCCGGGAACCTCCAAAACACCCCTGGATCTGCCACTGGTTATGGTGCGGTAAAAGTATTGTCACATAACCATTATATTGGTTTGAGAAAAATGTTATTTGCATCCATGTGGTATGAGTGAAACATCAACCTAAGCCCCTAAATTCTTTTTTTTTTTTTGTTTTTTGAGCCCCTGAGCTTATAAATTCATAACACTTTGCGTCCCTCCGTCAGTCTTCCGTCTGTTTGACTGTATAAGCCAGGGGTAAGACCGTCTTTTGGCATATATTCCCTTCTAAAAAAACCCCCAAATAACACTACTAGACCCTAATTTTGTCCTGCCAAAAGACAGTTGATAGGAACCAGATACAAACTTCTAAACACCCCCAAATCGATGGTGTTCATATGGCGAGTTCGTCCTGAAGGTGAATACTACGATCCGGAACATATATATGGTAAGTTTGTGTCTTTTACATTTGTTATTGAGCCAATGTATAGATAATGTTTTGATCATTTGTGTTAACAGAGAATGAACCCACACTATTTTTGATAAAGATTAACCATGGAGGTGAGTTTACTGATTATCCAGGAAGGGAGTATGTCAACGGTAAGGTTAGTTACATTGACTGGGTTGAGTTTGAAAAGTTAAGTGTTGGTGTTCTTGGTGAAATGCTGAAAGATATAGGTTACTCTATAGATGATGTGTTCAAATATTTTGTTAAAGATCCTAATTTGTGTTTGGATTTTGATCTTAGACACTTGACTGATGATGATGAGTTAGAGTATGTGTATGACCAACTTAGAAATGGATGCAAGTTAGTAGAT
The DNA here is from genome assembly GCA_030545235.1 of Helianthus tuberosus. Taxonomy (NCBI): domain Eukaryota; kingdom Viridiplantae; phylum Streptophyta; class Magnoliopsida; order Asterales; family Asteraceae; genus Helianthus; species Helianthus tuberosus. The sequence goes on along the minus strand of CM060387.1, from coordinate 131,816,706 downwards.
TTGTATGTTGAAATAAGAGACTCTAGAATCAAGGATTCAACTGCAATGAGCCATTTACTAGATAATGTGGTTGAGGATGAGTCACAAAGTAGCGAGGCAGTTTCTAAGGGTGAGTCACAAAGTAGTGATGAAGAGGATCCAGATTACACATTTGATCAGGAACCAGATAATCCAGTGTTTGATTATGAAGTAGATATGAGTTAATTCAAGGCATGTGTTGACTTTGATCCTGATGAAGTCAATGAGACGATTAAGGATGCTAGAAATGAGAATAGTCAAGAAGAACTTAGGCAGGAAGACATAACTTGTGATCATGAGGATTTTAGTGATAAAGATGATAACTGTACACTGTTGGACAAGGTTGCGAAGAAGGTAAGGAAGAAGAGAAAAAATGCAGGTCATGTTAGTGACTCATACCTCCCATTTTCAATTGGTCAATTAATACCAGATAAACAACAGTTGAATGACATGGTTAAGAGATATGCTGTTAAGAGTAGATGGCAGATTTATATATTAAAAAATGATAAGTTGAGGTTCAGAGTTATTTGTCTTGGGACTAATCCTACTTTGGGTTCTGGTGAGTGGCAGAATAGTAAATTTAGAGGGCTAGGGTTAAACAAGATAAAAGGCACTTGAAGCCCACTTGTCCTTGGGCGGTTCAGATCTCCAGGAGAACTGAAAAGGAATCTTGGTGTGTGAAAACCATTAACTCACAACATCATTGCCTCCAAACAAGAGAAGTGGGACTGTACACCATGTCTCAGATAGCGAATGAGATTCAACCCATGATCGAGTCAAACCCTGATATGCCTTTGCCAGCCATACAGGATATGCTTGTGAAGAACCATCAGGTGAATGTTTCAATCCAAAAAGTGTTTAGGGCTAAAAGAATTGCTACAACAAGGATCATTGGAGATTATAGATAGCAATATGGTATCCTAAGGTCTTATTGTGAAGCACTGCTGAGGGCAAATCTCAGGTAGCACAATTAAAATAGATACTGAACCCTGCGCTAACCCTAGTCTTCCTACTAGGCAATTCAAGAGATGTTATGTTTGTTTTGCTTTGATTATGAGGGGGTTCAAGATGTGTGGTAGAGAAATATTGGGACTAGATGGATGTTTTATGAAAGCCATTTCCTGGACAGATTCTTACTGCAGTTGGTGTATACGGCAACAACGGTATATATCCTGTAGCATATGCTTTAGTGGAGGCTAAAACTTTTAAATCTATGGGAATGGTTTTTGGAATTACTCAAAGATGATCTTGGCTTAGCAGACAATACCAACTTCACTTTCATCTCAGATAGGCAAAAGGTATGGCATTTTATCATTTAAATGTTTATGGCATTTTATCATATCTAACTTACATTGTCTGAGGCAGGGACTATGTGACAACTGCACCAAACCGGTAATTTCCGTACACTTTAATTATTATTTAATGACTGCAATTATGTGCTTAAATATCAACCTTGTCTGGTTACATGCTATACATGTGAATTCATGCACGTTTTATACTACAAATATTGCTTTATGCATTAATGATAGTGTTGCGTCAGATATACTAGTAAACTCACCGGTAAGACACATTGTGTCAACAATTCTGAAGAAAGCAGTCAGACAATAGAATTGGGGCCTAGGTGTAGGTCCAACATCAAGAATCCATTAAAACCCAAGAGTACATACAAGGGTTAACATATAGACTTTCCGGAAGCTAAAATACGCACTAAAAAGCACCTGAAGCACACTTTAAATGCTGAATTTCATATATTTCAGCAAAAATTCAGCATTGTAACAAGATTGTACCATGCAAAAACATGACTAAATGGTCCAGAATACCTTCCTAAGTGTCGGGCATTAAAAGTGTCACAAAAGAGTACTTAAAAGACACTAAACGGTGCAATTTAGCACTTTAACGAACCGGTATTTAACCGAACAACCGGACATTACCCGGAGCATCAAAATATTACTAGAAGCATTGTTTATTTATTTCTGAGCTAGTTATGATCCCCGAACACCTTAACACCCTCTAAAATATCTAGTAACTAGCTTAACTAATTAAATACTTGGTTTTGAACTATAATCTAACTAGATGATTCAAACTTACATTTTAACCCCCCCCCCTTTTAAATAAACGGTCATGGGGTGGCCCTCATCAAGATCTCTACTAGATCTTACTTGATCTTCTTGATTTCCCCTTGATCTTGCAAGATTTGCTATAGGATTTGCTATGTACTTTCAAGACACAATAACCTTTGGACAATCCTCTAATGTGGTTATAAGTATCCATAACTTCCTCATCTTTCACACCTCAACCTTCTCCTCTTTCCCTTCCCACTCTCGGCCGCAAATAAGCACCCACACCACCTCCACTTTCATCCAACTTCAATCCATTCCATGGTGTACTCATGGTGATAGAAGCTAGATTGTGAAGTGTGGAGCTTGTGGATCTTGAAGGACCTTCTTCATTTGCTTTTATCCAACCATTTTGTCATCTTCAACTTCTAGTATTCTTCCCTAGCCTTGTTGCTAGTGGTGAGCCCTCATGATCTCTTATTACTTCATATCTTGATGGTTAAAAGATGATAAATATTGTTAATCACAAGAACACTAAATAAAATAATCATGATACTTTAACATAAGCTTGAAAATATAAGAATACATGTTGAATATATTGATTTGCTTCTTGTTGATTGATTATTAGTGTTACTGATGTTAGACATCATATGGAAACTACTAGATTATGATTAAACACATGATCTAGTAAGTTAAGGTGGTGATCTTGTGAAAGACCAAGATCATCATGCTTTATGTCTCCATGAACTTGAATGATGAAAGTGATTTTTGTTGATCAGTTCAGTTTAGACATGATGGAAAACATGAAAACATACCTTTGATTGCATCAGCATAGGCCAACAAAGAAATCCAGATGTTTACGCAGCAACAGTGTTTGACATGATTGTCAGCTTGATCTGGTTCCTCCTTAGGGTGCAATCTAATGATGGTGGTAAGGGAAACCGAATAAGGGAGTTCGGTTAGGAGAGAGAGGGGCGATTTCATGAGTGATGTTATTGTGGTTAGAGTCTAACCCTTTAACCCTCTAATTATCTCCTTATATATGCACCCAAGAGGAAACCCTAATTAGTTAATAAGGGTAATTTGGCCCATTAACAATTATCAACTAATTATTTAATAGGTTGTAATATATTTTGATCTATTATTATATAAATGATTATAATGGCCATATATAAATAAATATATTATTTATTTATTCTTACATTCTCCCACTTGGCCGAGTAATCATTTATTATGAGTATTAGATAAGCCTGATCAGGAGTTAACACTCATTTTAGCGTTAAACAAGTACTATAGCAGAGAAATACAACCGTTGAATGATTATGCGACTCAGGACCCCCATTAATCATACTATAGCCTTAATTTAAAACCTAATCGTCATGATCAAAGTATGCATAAGCCCTTTCTTTGATTTGTAACTTTATTTGTCTATATGCCATTATGTCGACTTGACATATTCTTAGAGACATACAAAATCAAACTGATGAGGAAAATTAACTAATACTTAGTCATTCATAGTACGATATGCAATTGCGCATGGCCATTAATTAATACCCGTCTATGAGCTCTCTTAATAAGACTTATGGGTAATAGCCATTCAGTTATAGGATCCTTAAGCATATCATGAATGTATTCGATACAAAACTTAGTTTCCTCAATTCGTTCATAAACGAATAATTAATTGCGTATCGAAATTTAATGCAGCACCTCTTGAACTGTTAATGTTCAAGGAGTCATGGTAGCTGACTTTATCACACTAAGTCTTCAAAACATTAATTATATGGAGTTAATAAACTTATGAGTCCACTGATATATTTCCAACAACATTTAGTGACTATATTATGTCGTTATAACTTAGGTTGTTAATATCAGTGCATTATGACTCCTCCATGAAATAGGTTTTGTCTGCTGACATAAAGATATACCCGAAATTACATTTTGTTATCTTTGAATATCTCAAAGTTAGAGTAATAAACCGGTTTTAATTCTCACTTCTTCTTCAAATCATAGCTTCTCGTTTCTTTTAAAGATATTGTAATACTCCATTAGATGCTTCACATTAATCTAGACATATCTAGTGTGTTGCAATGTGAGTAATATCTAAACGAGTATAGACTTAAACTTACATGAGGCTTCCAATTAATGAAGCGTAAATAAATAATCTCATTTACCATATTATCCTCTGAAGGAGAGCAGTATTGATTGTTACATATGTAAGGACCCATTTAATGTTAAACTTATGGAACGGAACTAATATCCCATTGGGTCTATCTCAGTATGTTATGATATCAATCACGTAAGAGATATCTATGAGATTTATTATATCAAAGTTTGTGTTAACAATGCTTTGACTTATGTAACATATACTTGTCAAAAGAATGTCATCTATATAGACAAGTTTATTTTAGTTGCTCTCACTCATCTTGAGGTAGGTACATTAATCCACTTTCAATTTTTGATGAAAATAATTACGTTAAGATTTCATCACATTATGATGTTTGCATTAACCCATACATGGATTTTATTGGCTTACAAATAAAGTGTTCTTTAACCTTCAGTTTAGAACTTTCAGGTTGTTTTATGAACATGTAAATATGTCAGCCATTTGTTAAGGAAAATTGTTTTTAATGTTCATCTAATGTAGCTTTAAACTATTATAAGCTACTAGAACGGTGATGATCCTCAAAGAAATCTTTTGTTAGATATGTAATAAAGATTCTTTAATAATTTATCTCTTCCTGAGTACAATCATGTTTCTTAGTGTCTTAACGTTTATATATCAGGATTTGGTTTAGTTATGAACACTCTTAGGTAACTCAATCAAATCCCAAACGTTATACGAACACATTAAATCAGTTTTACTAGAAAACTATTTTTATTCCATTCAGATGATTGATTGACACTAATGGCTTAATTTGAAGAGATAGGATCAGCAAACATTTCCAAAATCCATTTCAACTTCAGTTAGGGAGGTTATGTAATCATCAAAGTTAGTAGGCTTTTAAACCTAGATGACCTCCTAAGTTGATTATTGGGTTTATTAGAAGTTTCAGTTTTATGGATTAGCTCTTGGTTAGGTTGCTATCATTTTCATTCTAAGTTTGTAAGAGTTGGTGCAGTATGGTGTACAAGAGGTGTAATCGGAGTTAAATTCGAAGTGAAATTTAATGACACTCTTCCCCCCGCCTCTTGTATTCCTTACAAGTCATAATAAGGACTTTGACTGCTCCCACTGACCTTAGAAAACTTTAGGAACTCAACATGCTTAGGGTCAATATTTAACGACCAACAAATAGGAACTCAACATGCTTAGGGTCAATATTTAACGACCAACAAATTCTAATAGAGAAACAAGTTAATGACGTTAGTCGTTGTGATTTCTCTTGTTGAGGATTATGTTAGTTTAGGTAAGAAATCTAAGTGTGCCCACAATTAAGCAACAATGAAACTTTTGTGAGAGTAGCATTAGATTTTAAGGAGACAAGTTTTGATGGAACAATGTCGTGATGGAGCGGTGTCTTGTACAAGAGGTGTAAATTTAGGTAATATGAAGTTTTCACTCCCCCACCTCTTGCAACTATTTCAAGTTATTATTAAGACACTTAATGCTCCCACTGATCTTTAATATCTCTAGAAATGCTACAAGAGAAGTTTCAATGAGGTACGTGACGTGGGAACCTATCATATATACGTTAGACTTTATTTGATTTCTTTAATGTCCAGATATCATAAGAAACTTTAGGGACATATTTAATAGAAATCTTATAAAGTATGTATATGAATAGATTTCTTCTAAGACCGTGGGCCATATGCGACAAAATTTAGATACAAGTTGATAGTCTTTTAAATGATAAATGAATTATGTCTGAATATTCTATTTGGAATAAGTTCCACGAATGTCAATGAATGACTTATGATGGACTCATACTTATTCCTTAAGCCAAGTAATATTTAGGGCTATAACGTCATGATTTAAAATCACTTAGAATGAGATTAGATAAAAAATCATCCTCATTAACCATGTCATGATTTCTCATGAATTTCGGTTATAATGGATGAAATTTATAAGTCTCATTTTTCGTTTTGTCAAATTCTCATTTCCATGATGACAAAAGTTGTGAAAGTGTAAGGTATCATCTAGTTTTATCTTTGTAATGTTTCAATCCAGATATTTAGAACAAATAAAATGAGAGTTTAAGGTAAGTATGACTTTATGTTGACTATGCAAACCTCACAATCTTCATAACATTGCTTAATTATGATACTATATTCTGATTAATCTTCAGAATATATAAGGTGTCTAAAAGCGTTGTTAGAATATTGCTTATTATGGTTCCTATAGTCTTAACATTTAATTTTGTCACTAACTCTCGTGTTAGTTATTTGTCGACTTCTGGTAAGGAAACGTTTAAAACTAGAGTCAACTAATCATGTGTTAATAGGAATATTATAATTAGCAGACTTAAATATCTTTAATAAGTGACTATCTAATTAATTTATCCAACTGTTCTTTAGAATAATGGATAGTCTCGTTGCTTATGTCTAGTCTAATGACATAATTATGTAGTGAGATTTTCCCTTGAAGAACCTCAAAGTTGGAATTAGCACTTGTAATTTGTCTATGGACCTTAGAACAGTCCTCTTTCAAAGTTTAAGTGGTTGTAAGGTGAGTAACAACTTATTTTCCAGCTTCAAACATTTATTTCTTTGTACATATGTTGCTTATCAACACACTCATTATACTTTGGTACTTTTGAGTGTTATAGTTGATTTATAAGGCATCAAATTGTACAAGTGAAACTCTTAGTATGTAATGTACTGAAAAAAAATGTACCTATTTCCATGCGTAAGCCCTTAACTTTATGGGTCATGGTATTGTACATTATTATGTATTCACATATACCACTTAGCTTTATAGTTTAGAATTTTAAATGAAGGCATGCATCTTAGGAGTTCTAGTGATTATTCCACAATAATAGATTAGTCTTAGGAAAGACTTAATCTGGAATAACTTTAGTGATAGCAATTATGTTAGAGAGTTCTTGATTATCATAAGAGACATCATGTTCGATTTATCCTAATCATCATGCTCTACTTTTCTTCTGTAGTGTTTTATCAGAAGAGAGCAATAGGATTATCGTGTTTTAAGAGATAATCAAGGATTTAATTTAAGAGCTAATTCTTATAGAAACTTTAAATAAAGCAAAAACATTTTAGGCTTAAGAATTAGAGTGGATGGGATATAGATTTATAGAAGAAAATTATAGTGAGTAAAATTATGGGTACTAAAAATAAGGCAGACGAAATGATCATAAAAAAAAATTAATTAAGGATCATTAATATAAGGATCATTATGTGAAGAGGTTGTGATATGTCTATTACTAACATCAAAATAATAGACTTATTTAAAGTTCTACTTAAACGAAAACAAATCAGCTTTGGCCAGAAGTGTAATCATTTAAGCATGTGTGCAAAGGGATCGTGACAAATCAGCTTTGGCCAGAGATGAGACAATCACTTTAGTTATGCACTTGTTAAGCATGCTAAACATAAATGAATTAAATCAGCTTTGGCTAGAATTAAGACATTTCACGTTTTTAATGCATACTCAACATAGCTTTTATAATACTTGAATAATAAATAGATGTATTAAATCAGCTTTGGCCAGAAATGATACATCAGAAGCTCATTCAAGTTAAGTTATTTTGGTTTTGTAAAACATTATTTGATCCTTATTAATTAACTAAGTATTTACAAAAACACCAATTATTTTAGTTCACATTAAACAGCTTAGGGTAATGAGGTTTCGAGTCAGGTCTCGAGTTATAAAGATTCAAAGACCTGATAATCAATGTATGTAAGGCCCAAGTCTTGTGCAATGTAAGTAAAGCCCAAAACTTGTGCGATCAGTGAGGCCCAAAACTTGTGCGATCAGTGAGGCCCAAAACTTGTGCGATCAGTGAGGCCCAAAACTTGTGCGATTAGTCAGGCCCAAGTTTTGTGCGATCAGCACTATCTTGTGCGATCCACAAGTCTTGTGTGATCAGCCCTTGTGTAATTGTCTTGTGCGATCAGATCATATCATATGTAATCTGATCTTGTGCGACTGTTTTGTGCGATTAGTACATTGATGATTTCGAACCCACTGTTAATAGTTGTTTCTTGTGATAATAACTAAAACTCGAAATTTAAGGGATTGTGGGATAGTGTTTCCTATTTTATTTCTGATCTAAACTTATCAAAAGATTTCGAAAATAATAACTGAAAAGCTATTAACAGTTTTCGGAAACTTTAATAGATAAAATTAAGATCAAAACTATGAAAACACCCACTAATCCAAATTATATTCCAAAATTTAGGGAATCTTTGAGTTTTCTTAGAACAGTATGATGAACCCTAAAAAAAATAAAAACATAATTATGGGTTCCGAAACCTGAATTTTAAGACTTTAGTTAACAGATTTCGGATATTAGTTTGCCCTTTATGATTTCGGGTAACATGATTATGCACCAGTTTTATAAAAATATTGATTTCGGCACATTTAAAACCGAAAACAGCTGTGATGTGATTAGACTTTCAAAAAATTCTGTTTTCCTGATTATGATCCCAGAATAATGGATGCGAAAAAAACAGAACTGATTTATCAACATCTGCTCTGATACCACATGTTGATCAGTTCTGTTTAGACATGATGGAAAACATGAAAACATACCTTTGATTGCATCAGCATAGGCCAACAGAGAAATCCAGATGTTTACGCAGCAACAGTGTTTGACATGATTGTCAGCTTGATCTGGTTCCTCCTTAGGGTGCAATCTAATGATGGTGGTAAGGGAAACCGAATAAGGGAGTTCGGTTAGGAGAGAGAGGGGCGATTTCATGAGTGATGTTATTGTGGTTAGAGTCTAACCCTTTAACCCTCTAATTATCTCCTTATATATGCACCCAAGAGGAAACCCTAATTAGTTAATAAGGGTAATTTGGCCCATCAACAATTACCAACTAATTATTTAATATGTTGTAATATATTTTGATCTATTATTATATAAATGATTATAATGGCCATATATAAATAAATATATTATTTATTTATTCTTACAATTTTCATATGAGAAGATGATCTAAACAAAATACAAATCTTGTAAATAGATGATTACAAAAATGATTTTCTCAAGAAACCAAGTTTATTTATAAGATTTACAAAGTCATGGTTTCTAAATAAACTAATCACATTTTTAGTGTTTAAACAAGACTAGAAACATGTGTGTAACAAGAAAAATACAAAAAAAATATTTTTAGAAAAAACATCTTACAAGTTGTAAATGACTAAATCTTTTAATAAAGTGATTTAAAAACAAATAACCATGTTTTAAAGGGTAACTAAACCTACTAAATAACATGGTAAGTTACTACAAGTTTTTACAAAAACTTCAAGTTCATAATGTAGTGTAATTTACATGATCTTGGCTTATGGTAAGTCTTGATTGTGTTGTTGATGCTTGATGATGATTTAAAAGAAAATAAACACATGTTTTGAAAACATGGAAAACCTCCTTTTTTAGGGGAAACTATGTCAAAATTTCTATAGAATTTTGACACTTAGAAAAATATAAGTTTTGGTGAAACTTATTCCCTAAAAATACTAAATAAAAATTTGAATACATGTGAGAAATATAGATGGCAAAAAAGAGGGGAATGAACAAAAGAAAAGTTCACCCCCTTAGCATATATATATAGTGGAGTTTGGCAGTTATAGTTTGATTCCTTCTTCTCAAAGGATAAGTACAACATGCATTTTCTTACACCTGCCCACACAAGTACACAACTTTTAAATCTCAAAATTCTATTTTTTTTCCTTTTGTAGGACACACGTCCACTTTCAATGTTTTTCAAATATTTTAATTTTTATTATTATTTTATTATTTATATATTATAATTTATTCAACTGTTTCACTTATTTGGCGTTTATAACTTCTAAAATATGACGTTCTAGAAAACAATGAATATGTTATTAGAACGAGAATATTGGTATCTACATTTTGAACCAAGTTTCATTAAAAACAGAGTAGGTTAAATATAATGTATTTTTATAATTTAATTATTAAACGGTCTCTAGGCCCGTCTAGATACTTCATATTTCTAACAGTCAACTTACCCGTAATCTACCTGTCTAATAATATAAGTTTTTTACACTTTTATTTTAATAGAAAGGTCACTCATATACAAGCCAATTAATTAGTATAATATTCCAACCAACTATATATAAAATAGTTTTAAAACTATTTGGGTCGAATAATTATATAAAAAAATAAAACTAGTTACTAGTGGTTAATAAATTTAAACAATCTATAACTCTTATATGATAAAAATGGAAACGTTACATCCTCCCCACCTTGTTTTAAATCTCGTCCTCGAGATTTGGGCTACGATATCTCTTTTAGAGTTATGTCACGTCTTTGTCAATAAGAACAATATTAAGGTAAATGGCACAGAATCAAGACATGTTCAAATGAATATGTGTTACAATAAACATGGCTCAATGGAATTATTTCTAGGAATCAATGTCAAACGAACGATGTGAAATTATATAATTTCCAAGGTGAACAAGTTTAAGCCAAAAGAGATTTATGATCAATAGATGTCGAAATTGATTGTAAATGACTTTTAGAAACAATAGAATTCAATTGGCAAAAGAAAACTTACTTTGATTGTCAGCTGAGGAAGACTCTAAATCAACAAACTCAAATGAAATAGAAGCACGAAAATAAGTTGTCAATTATCGAACCATGACATGAGAAAAATTAATGTATTGACATTATTAAATTGCAAGGATCCACCGAAATATAACAGAGTTTAGTGTATCGTTGTCTTAAAACATAATTGTATTAAGACTATTTTCGATGATGAGTCAAACGAAAGACATACGTGGTTTTGAATGATTCGTATGATTATGATTAGCCAAAGCTACAAGTTTATATCGACGCCGCAAGGTGTCGAAATGATTGAAATAACTCAATAATTATGGTGACCAAACAAATTCACTGTGTTTGTAATCAAGTAAAATTTTTTTAATGAAGTAAATTGGGATATTTATTTCAAATAAATAGTATAGGATTTTCAAATGAAAGACCAAATGAATATCATAGAATTTTCGATCAATGATGAAAGAATCTTTAGAGGTACACCGGAATATGATACGAATTTGTGTACTCTTATCTTAACACATAATTGTATTAAGACGGCTTAAGATAATGAACCAACAGAAATTAAATAAATAAATCCGTACATCAGGATTAGCGCAAGCTTCAAATTAAAGAAAACGCCACCACAAGGTGTCGTAACCAATTAAATGATTCAACGAAAGTGAAGGCCAAACAAGTCTGTTATGGTTTTGAATAGATGAAGTACTTGGCAAGATGCATTTATTTATAAACTTTTGATTTATATTAGGGTTAAATAATAACTTAACTTAGATATTACATATCAGCGATTACGTCTGGAATCATTTCTGCTTCTTGAGTAGTAAGTACGAATGCTCGCGAGTTCTTCTTAGCTCCGTCGGTTGTTTTTGCCTTGTTGTCAGGTGCTTTAGTCAGTTTCGGGCAATATGGTTTGATGTGTCCCGTCTCTCTGCAATTGTAACAAATATTAGTCTTCCTTCTACACTCTTCCTCTATATGCCCGGTCATCTTGCAGAAGTCACAGTAGGGTCTTCTCCTAAAACGGCATCTTCCTGAATGCTTTTTGTTACAGCTTCTGCAGGTAGGTTGCTCCAATGACGATTCGGTTCCTTTCTTCTTGTAGAATTATTGGGAAATTTTATGGGCTAACTCTTTCTTCTTATTTTCTTCTCTTGTGCGGATTAGTCCATCTGTCAGGGTGTTAGCTAGTTCAACTGCTTCTTCAATAGTCTGTGGTCTAGCGGCCTTGACTATGTCTCGGATTTCGCTCACTAATCCCCAAATATAACGAGAAATTAGTACGGGTTCTGGCGAAGCCAGATTGGTACCATTCTTGCATATTCGAAGAACGTTGTCGTATATTCACGACAATTCACATCTATCATTTTATGATTTAGGAACTCGTTAGTCATTCTTTCCTTTTCATAAGGGGGACAAAATTTCCTTTCTGCCATTTCCTTGAATTTTTCCCAGTTCATGGCATAAGCCATGTCACTTCCTTTTGCCTGAAGAATTGTATTCCACCATTCTAAGGCTTCTTCTTTAAAGAGGTTGGAAGCATACATCACCTTATCTTCTTCGGCACATTTGCTGATTTTAAGAACAGCTTCCGTCTTTTCCAACCATCGCAAATCAGTCGTGGTGCCTTCACTGCCTGCGAACTCAGTTGGTTTACAAGCTAGAAATTCTTTGTAGGTACCCCCGAGAGTCATCGCCTTCATTTTCTTGTGAAATGGGGTTTTAATAATATCATCATTGCCACCAATGACACTATGGTTAAAACTATCGTCACGAGTATGCTTGCTACTCACAACTTTGGTGGGTTTTACGGGGTTTTTAACAGCTTTAATTATTAAAGGTAAAGCATTAGCTATTCCTTGGGCTATTAGATTTTCTATAGCATCTTTATCCAAAGGATTTTCATTATTAGCATGAACTTATGGATTATGTGATACTTAATTCGACATCTGAATGACAAACATTTTCAATTATTAATATAACAGAATAATTAAAACAAAACAATACTTCCAGGAATCATATGTGCATATCTACATATATATATATATATATATATATATATTCATATATTTAAATCTACAAAAATAACACATATGTTACTTTGAATTAATTTCCTAACTTTATTGTTTAAGTTTAGGCATTAAAAGAACACCTAAATAGCTTAAACAAGTGGCTCTGATACCACCTTCTGTCACAGCCCCCGACCCCACCCTGGGAGCGGGAGCCGTGAACCAGTCAGATGGTATCGGTGTTTATTAATTACGCAGCGGAAATTTTTTTCATCAGGATCGTAGTTAGGAAATAATTTCAGAGTTTGTAAAACACCGTACTTTTAATATTTAAACAAATAGGCTAAAATCCATATTCCATTCAATTGTTTTTATAGGGATAAAACCAAATAAATAAAATATAAATTTCTTCTTTTATTCAGGTATTTATAGCCACTTTATTTAAGTCTTCAGTGCTCCATAGCTGGCTTCTATTATCTTTACAACAAATTACCTGAAACACGTTTTGAAAATATTTTATCAGTAATAAATACTGGCGAGTTCATTCAATTTTTATAAAATATATTGTTATACTTTACAGCATCAAGGTTTTTATATTTATTTATATTTACCCAACTCAATCAGTATTTGTCACATGGTGGCAGTTCCGATGTGACAGTGGTCATATCACTCATTGGCTCACTTTCGTCCAATAGTGAATTTATCAAGTAATAGATATATAGTATATCTTACTATTATATTGGTCACTAGGCGATTCCTGTGAGGGTGGTAAAATCACTGTTGATCATTCTTTCAACTAGTGACTCGGGTTATATTACTGTTGATCATTCTCTCAACTAGTAATTGTGGTCATATCACTGTTGATCATTCTTTCAACTAGTGACTCGGGTCATATTACTGTTGATCATTCTCTCAACTAGTAATTGTGGTCATATCACTGTTGATCATTCTTTCAACTAGTGACTCTGGACTTAGTAGTGTCCCATGATATTTCTTTGTCAAATATATTTTCTATGGCACAAAACCAATTAGCCCAAAAAATGAAATATATCATTTTCTGTCAAATTACTATAACTTATCAAATATAATATATATTAATTAAATAATTGTAATATTATTATTTAATATATTAACGTAACTAAGATTAAAGAGTAAATTACAAGTTTTGTCCTTTATGTATGTCCAAAATTGCAGGCGCTGTCCTTTGTCTTTAAAATTGATGAGTTTTGTCCTTAATGTTTGCAAATCTTGCACGTTATGTCCTTTAGGCCAAACCCAGTTAGATTTTTTGGTTAAATCTGATCATGTGCCTTGCACATGAGGGCACTTTTGTCATTTTGCCTCCCTAGGGGTTATTTTGTAATAAATTATTATTTAGGGACTATATGTAAAACATTGAAAAATAAAAAAAGAAATATAAAAAACTCTCCATTCTCTCTCTCTTCTCTCTCTCTCTCTCTCATCACTTCTCCCCCAAATATTCAATCGTCTGCAGAACCAAAATTAAATTCTTCATCAAATTGTTCATAATAAGCAATCAAAATTGTTCATAATAAGCAATCGTCTGCAGAATAAGCAATCGTCTGCAGAACCAAATTGTTCAAAATTCTTTATTTGTTGTTCAATAATAAGCAATCGTCTACAGAATAAGCAATCAAAATTCTTCATCAAATTGTTCATAATAAGCAATCAAAATTCTTCATTAAATTCTTCATCAAATTGTTCATAATAAGCAATCGTCTGCAGAACCAAATATTTTTTTTTTTTTTTGCATATAATAAGCAATCATCAGATGCTATTTTGTAATCCACAACATCAAATTCTCTACATACCAAAGTTTCGTACGAACATATCATACCTAAATCCAACAAAAAAACACAAAAACTTGAGAAAAACGAACAATAATTGCATCTCAAATATCAAATTACAATACCTAAATTGAGATGTTAGATGGACAACAATCTGAATCGCGAATTCTCAAAAGAAAACCACTCTCTCCCTCTTTCTCTCTCTCTCTCTCTACCAGACTAGCACCACCATCAACCCGCCACCGTCTCCGACATCACCACCCCCACCCCCACCGGAACCCTAACCCCAACCTTGCAAACAACCAAAATCAACAACCACCACCGTTAAACCCACCACCGTCTCTGGCTAACACGCAGAGAATTCCGGCGAATCTTGTCCGGTGAGGTTCGAAGATAACACGCACAGAATTCCGGTGAAGCAGTCTCCGCACCCACCCCTTCACCCACCGCCGCTTCTAACCCACCACCGTACACCTACCACCGCTAAACCCACCATCAGCATCACACCCACCACCACCGTCGTACCTAACCCACCACCACCGCCGTGCCTTCACCACCGCACCTAACCCACCACCACCGCCGTGCCTTTGAGAGAGAGAGGAGATGAAATAGGGTTTCCGATGAATCAGATTAGAGATGAGAGAGAGAGAGTTAGGGTTTGAGTTAGGGTTTGATTGGATGATTTCTGGATAGAGGTTTTGATTTCTAGGAGGGTTTTGTGATTCCATTTTTTGATCTGATTAGAGTTTGGATTTTGTTTGTAAAGATTGGAAATGAAGGGATGTTTATAGAATGTTTTGTTTTTAAGTTATACAACATGGCCCTTTAATAAAAGTTATTTACAAACTAGCCCCTGGAAAGGTCAAATGACAAGAATGCCCTCATGTGCAAGGCACATGATCAGATTTAACCAAAAAATCTAACTGGGTTTGGCCTAAAGGACATAACATGCAAGATTTGCAAACATTAAGGACAAAACTCATCAATTTTAAAGACAAAGGACAGCGCCTGCAATTTTGGACATACATAAAGGACAAAACTTGTAATTTACTCAAGATTAAAATATAATCTTAGTATATTAAAAGTAGAATATATATTATTTTTGACATTTTATTATGATATACATTTATGTCAATTATAACATGTAATAATTTAGTATATTACATATTATATTATAGGGTAAATTACAATTTTCGTCCTTTATGTTTATATCAGATTGCGATGGATGCCCTTTAACTTCAATAATTACAGTCACCGTCCTTTATTTGTAAAACTCATGACACGCTACGTCCTTTAACCATAACCTGGTTAAAATTCTCAGTTAAGCATGACATGTGCAAGACACATGAGGGTACTTTTGTAATTTTACTCATTTAGTATAAAAATCTTAAAACTAAAAAACATAAATATAATACCCTGTTATGTTCCTCTACTCTTCTCTCTCTCCCAGTCCTTCGTTTTCAATCAATCCTCGACCACATCATATTCAACCTACTCTGGCAGTAACTCGGCAGCCAATGGCGGTCCAAACTTCATGGCGGCGGCTGCGGGAGTGCGTGATATGGTAGATCGGTGGCGGTTGTGGTCTCCGATGGTCTTTTCTAATGTGTTTGGTGACTACTTTTGGTTTAGATCTGGCATAATGACGGCGGAGAAAGTTTGCTGTGGTGGTTTCAGATTTTGGGCCACAGCAGGTCTCCGGAGAAGTGAAGAATTGAGATTTTTTTTCCGAGGGCTCAGTCTGATAAGCGGATTCCAGAGAGAAAGAAAGAGAACAAAAAACGTTTGGGTTCCGGCCTTCCCTCCATCGGCGCCGTCTTTCCGGCCACTCCGATTCACGCTGAATGTTTAGATTAAATGTTAATTTTTTCTGATTCTTTTTTTCCAAAATTGAGGTGTGTAGGTATCTTATTTTGGATTCACGCTGAATGTTTCAGGATGGTGACTTGAATCTATAATTAATTACATTGGATTGCTAACAGATTTGAAGGTTATTTTTTTTCTTTATTTTTGTGTTGTGTATAAATCTTTTTCTTTTTCATTATTTATATATAAGTTTATTCATCATGTCAATTTGATTTGACAAACTTGGCCTAGCTAGGTGTCCCAAACCAACCGCATAACATTGCCCATTCCATATATCTTATATAAATTTATAAGATATATTCAATATTTTAAAATAGTAATGTAAAGATAATATTAGTTATAGGCTATGGCTACTAGGGCATAATTTCCCCGTGCTTGTGGTCATGCTACTATTGGCTAACTTTTTGGCCAATAGTAACGAGGGTCAAGTAATGTATAAAAATCCCACATAGTGGCAACTATTGTAGAATATAAAACCTTAATCACTGTAAGTATAACTGATAAACATTTAGTATTTTGGAAAGCATTTTTAAATATACCTGTATCACAAAAAGGTGATAAAACTGTGAGAAAAGAGAATGGACTCACTTTGTAACTTTAGGGTTCAACTAGAAAGCCTCCTGGTGGAATCTTGGGTATAACATCTGAGTTATTTTAAATATATATATATATATATATATATATATATTTGCACTCGTGTTAAGTATAATAACCCTAATTCAACCTTATCCCTATGTCACGAGACAGAACCCCAACGAACTTAGTCGGGCAGAGCCTTGACATGCGTTATGGGGCTCCAGATCAATCGGAAAGGGTAGCGGTGATCGGGAGTTAAAACACTTAAAACGGGGCAGAGCTTTAAAGTATTATAGTGTGAAATACTAAATAAAAATTTGAATACATGTGAGAAAGATAGATGGCGAAAAAGAGGGGAATGAACAAAAGAAAAGTTCACCCCCTTAGCATATATATAGTGGAGTTTGGCAGTTATAGTTTGATTCCTTCTTCTCAAAGGATAAGTACAACATGCATTTTCTTACACCTGCCCACACACGTACACAACTTTTAAATCTCAAAATTCTATTTTTTTTTATTTTGTAGGACACACGTCCACTTTCAATGTTTTTAAAATATTTTAATTTTTATTATTATTTTATTATTTATATATTATAATTAATTCAACTACTTCACTTATTTGGCGTTTATAACTTCTAAAATATGACGTTCTAGAAAACAATGAATATGTCATTAGAACGAGAATATTGGTATCTACATTTTGAACCAAGTTTCATTAAAACGGAGTAGGTTCAAATATAATGTATTTTTATAATTTAATTTTTAAACGGTCTCTAGGCCCGTCTAGGTACTTCATATTTCTAACAGTCAACTTACCCGTAATCTACCTGTCTAATGATATAAGTTTTTGTACACTTTTATTTTAATAGAAATGTCACCCATATAGAAGTCAATTAATTAGTATAACATTCCAACAAACTATATATAAAATAGTTTTAAAACTATTTTGGTCGAATAATTATATTAAAAAATAAAACTAGTTACTAGTGGTTAATAAATTTAAACAATCTATAACTCTTATATGATAAAAATGGAAACGTTACAGTGGGGACATGAACTCACAATTTTGCTTTCTCGCGCCGTAAACTTCACCGGGTTTGCTTATATAGCGTCGTGACCTATACGTGTTTTATTAACGTTAGTCACTAGACTTGTATCGCACAAGTACAAGTCACCATCTTTTATGTATGTGTTCTTGTGTTAAAAATAATTTATATTTTTAACTATGTATCTTATTTATATTATCTTCCCAAAAATAAATATAAGTATCTTGTATTTTTCACCCGAATTATGTATTTAGTCCAAAACTTCATTTTATGTTCATAACTTGTCCAAGTTACATAATCTATCAAGTAATATATTTTCATAAATATATTCTCTTGTATTTTTCTAAGCGTGTTGTATGTGTATTTTGTATTTTTCTACTTCTTGGGAGTATTTAGTGTATTTTCAAGTCCTAATACACTATTATATGTAATACATACTACCTACACTTAGCACAAAATTTGGTGACCAATAAATATATATATTTTTCTAAAAAATATACATACTTAGTATCAATTTTCATCTTTGAAGAAATCATCATTTCTTAATCTTGAAATTTACACAAAAAGTTAGGGAAACCTAGGTAAATATTTTTAGGTAAATTTTTAGGGAATAAGTTTCACCAAAACTTATATTTTTCTAAGTGTCAAAATTCTATAGAAATTTTGACATAGTTTCCCCTAAAAATGGAGGTTTCCCATGTTTTCAAAACATGTGTTTATTTTCTTTTAAATCATCATCAATCATCAACAACACAATCAAGACTTACCATAAGCCAAGATCATGTAAATTACACTACATTATGAACTTGAAGTTTTTGTAAAAACTTGTAGTAACTTACCATGTTATTTAGTAGGTTTAGTTACCCTTTAAAACATGGTTATTTGTTTTTAAATCACTTTATTAAAAGATTTAGTCATTTACAACTTGTAAGATGTTTTTTCTAAAAATATTTCTTTTGTATTTTTCTTGTTACACACATGTTTCTAGTCTTGTTTAAACACTAAAAATGTGATTATTTTATTTAGAAACCATGACTTTGTAAATCTTATAAATAAACTTGGTTTCTTGAGAAAATCATTTTTGTAATCATCTATTTACAAGATTTGTATTTTGTTTAGATCATCTTCTCATATGAAAATCACTTTCATCATTCAAGTTCATGGAGACATAAAGCATGATGATCTTGGTCTTTCACAAGATCACCACCTTAACTTACTAGATCATGTGTTTAATCACAATCTAGTAGTTTCCATATGATGTCTAACATCACTAACACTAATAATCAATCAACAAGAAGCAAATCAATATATTCAACATGTATTCTTATATTTTCAAGCTTATGTTAAAGTAACATGATCATTTTATTTAGTGTTCTTGTGATTAACAATATTTATCATCTTTTAACCATCAAGATATGAAGTAATAAGAGATCATGAGGGCTCACCACTAGCAACAAGGCTAGGGAAGAATACTAGAAGTTGAAGATGAAAAAATGGTTGGATAAAAGCAAATGAAGAAGGTCCTTCAAGATCCACAAGCTCCACACTTCACAATCTAGCTTCTATCACCTTGAGTACACCATGGAATGGATAGAAGTTGGATGAAAGTGGAGGTGGTGTGGGTGCTTATTTGCGGCCGAGAGTGGGAAGGGAAAGAGGAGAAGGTTGAGGTGTGAAAGATGAGGAAGTTATGGATACTTATAACCACATTAGAGGATTGTCCAAAGGTTATTGTGTCTTGAAAGTACATAGCAAATCTTGCAAGATCAAGGGGAAATCAAGAAGATCAAGTAAGATCTAGTAGAGATCTTGATGGGGGCCACCCCATAACCATTTATTTAAAAGGGGGGGGGGGTAAAATGTAAGTTTGAATCATCTAGTTAGATTATAGTTCAAAACCAAGTATTTAATTAGTTAAGCTAGTTACTAGATATTTTAGAGGGTGTTAAGGTATTCGGGGATCATAACTAGCTCAGAAATAAATAAACAATGCTTCTAGTAATATTTTGATGCTCCGGGTAATGTCCGGTTGTTCGGTTAAATACCGGTTCGTTAAAGTGCTAAATTGCACCGTTTAGTGTCTTTTAAGTACTCTTTTGTGACACTTTTAATGCCCGACACTTACGAAGGTATTCTGGACCATTTAGTCATGTTTTTGCATGGTACAATCTTGTTACAATGCTGAATTTTTGCTGAAATATATGAAATTCTGCATTTAAAGTGTGCTTCGGGTGCTTTTTAGTGCGTATTTTAGCTTTCGGAAAGTCTATATGTTAACCCTTGTCTGTACTCTTGCATTTTAATGTATTCTTGATGTTGGACCTACACCTAGGCCCCAATTCTATTGTCTGACTGCTTTCTGTAGAATTGTTGACACAGTGTGTCTTACCGGTGAGTTTACTAGTATTTCTGACGCAACGCTATCATTAATGCATAAAGCAATATTTGTAGTATAAAACGTGCATGAATTCACATGTATAGCATGCAACCAGACAATGTTGACATTTAAGCACATAATTGCAGTCATTAAATAATAATTAAAGTGTACGGAAATTACCGGTTTGGGTTGTCACAGTCTCCCCCCGTTAAAAGAATTTCGTCCCGAAATTCAGGCTGATCTATCTCTCACAGGAGTTTTCTTGAATAGATGGGGGTACTTTTCTTTAAACTGGTCTTCACGTTCCCACGTGTACTCGGGTCCGTGGTTAGAGTTTCAACGTACTTTGACAAGTTTGACACTGCTCCTCCTGGTCTTGTTGACTTTCCAGTCGGTAAACTCAATGGGTTGTTCTGTAAATCGGAGGGCGTCATCAATATGCACTTCATCCGCAGGGATGATCACTGTTTCTTGGGTTGGACTCTTCTTGAGGTTGGATACATGAAATGTATTATGTACGCCGTTAAGTTCTTCCGGCAATTCCAACTTATAAGCCACGGTACCAATTTTTTCCAAAATCTTGAATGGTCCGATGTATTGTGGATTCAACTTTCCACGTTTTCCGAATCTTACTACGCCTTTCCAAGGTGAGACCTTTAACAAAACTTTGTCTCCCACCTCGAGTTCTAATGGTTTTCGTCTTAGATCAGCGTAGCTCTTTTGTCGATCTCGAGTCGCCTTAATGCACTCTCGGATATGCATAATCTTGTCGGTTGTCTCTTGCACAAGTTCAGGACCAACCATATGTTTGTCTCCAACGTCTGCCCAACATAAGGGCGAGCGGCACTTACGGCCATACAGAGCTTCGAACGGTGCGGCTTTTATGCTCGTATGATAACTGTTATTGTAGGAAAACTCAACTAAAGGTAGGTGAGTATCCCAGCTGCCGCCTAAGTCCATAACACATGCGCGAAGCATATCTTCCAGCGTTTGTATGTTCCGTTCACTCTGACCGTCTGTTTGCGGATGGAAGGCCGTGCTTAGATCTAGCTGAGATCCAAAGGCTTCCTGAAAGGATTGCCAGATTCTTGATACAAAGCGTCCATCTCTGTCTAAAATAATTGAGATAGGCACTCCATGACGTGCCACGATTTCCTTTAAGTATACCTCAGCAAGTTTTCCAGTGCTATCCTTCTCTAAGATCAGTAGGAAATGCGCGGATTTCGTCAATCGATCAACTATCACCCATATCATATCGTGCCCTCTAGGGGTCCTGGGTAATTTTGTTATGAAGTCCATCGAGATTTGTTCCCACTTCCACATGGGTATTTCTGGCTGTTGGAGTAGACCGAACGGTTTTTGATATTTAGCCTTAACCTTAGCACAGGTTAGGCACTTTCCAACATAGATAGCAACATCACTTTTAAGTCTCGGCCACCAATAGTATGCTTTCAAGTCTTGATACATTTTGTCCGATCCTGGATGGATCGAGTATCTCGACTTGTGAGCTTCATTAAGGATGACTTCTCGAATACCTCCATAGAGCGGAACCCAAATATGTCTCTTAAAGTATAAGGTTCCCTCTTCATTTGGCACCATATATTTCAACATACCCCGGAGGTATTCAGCTCTACGATTTTCCATCTTAAGGGCTTCTTGTTGTGCGTCACGAATACGTGCAGTGAGGTTCGTTTGAATAGTCATTTCCAATGCTCAAACCCTTAGGGTCTTAATCCTTTCTTTTCGACTTAGCGCGTTTGCTACAACATTTGCCTTTCCAGGATAGTACTTAATCTCACAGTCATAATCGTTCAGCAGTTCGACCCATCGTCGCTGACGCATGTTTAATTCCTTTTGATCAAATATGTGTTGCAGGCTTTTATGATCTGTGAAGATTGTACATCGAGTACCATATAAATAGTGTTGCCAGATCTTCAAGGTGAATACCACCGCGCCTAGCTCCAAGTCATGCGTGGTATAATTTCTTTCATGCACCTTTAACTGTCTTGAAGCGTAAGCGATGACTTTTTGGCGTTGCATGAGCACGCAGCCCAAACCTTGACATGAAGCGTCGCAATAAACCACGAAGTCTTCAGTGCCTTCGGGTAAGGATAGTATCGGTGCATCGCATAGCTTATTTTTGAGCAGTTGGAAGGCTTCTTCCTGCTCATCACTCCAAACGTACTTCTTGTCTTTCTGCGTAAGGGTAGTTAGCGGTTGAGCTATTTTTGAGAAATTCTCAATAAACCGTCGGTAATATCCCGCTAAGCCCAAAAATTGTCGAACTTCAGTTGGGGTTTTGGGGGCTTCCCAATTCTTTATTGCTTCAATCTTGGATGGGTCTACATGAATGCCCTTCTCATTCACAACGTGACCAAGAAACTGTACTTCGCGAATCTAGAATTCGCACTTGGAGAATTTTGCATAAAGTTTCTCTTTCTTCAGTAGTTCCAAAATGGTTCTGAGGTGTTGCTCGTGCTCTTATCTCGTTCGCGAGTAAATCAGGATATCATCGATAAATACAATCACGAATTTATCGAGATATGGTTTGCATACGCGGTTCATCAGATCCATAAATACCGCTGGCGCGTTTGTTAGTCCCGAATGGCATCACAAGGAACTCGTAATGACCATAGCGTGTTCGGAATGCAGTCTTCGGTACACTTTCCTCTTGGATCCTTAACTGATGGTATCCAGATCGAAGGTCGATCTTGGAATAGTAGCTTGATCCTTGCAACTGATCAAATAAGTCATCAATCCTTGGTAATGGTGTCACACCCCTATTTTCCACGTGTCACCGGTGGGCCCGGTGGGGAGTATCGTGACGTAGTTGGTATCATCATAGACAAACAACACAATATTTAAATGCACAGCAGAAGCAAAGATAGATTCATTTCAACTTTAACAAAGTGTAATATTAAATATCACGAATAGTTGAAACGGATCCACAGGCGGATCAAAATAAAAATAAGATATTGTTCAACAGTTTATTGTCGTCCAAGCTTGCGAGACTTATTGTGGACGCTCTAGAAGACAGCCAGCCTATTACGTGTAGTACCTGCACTTAACCTTTTGGGAAAATACGTCAGTTTACACTGGTAAATACAATTTAACTGACTCATTTTGAAAATGATTGAAAATTGATTTGAATGCACGTGGCACAAAACATTTTTTATAACTTGGGTTAATTATACAATATAATCATGTGAACGAATTACATGTTACTATGCGTTCAGTAGCCCGAATCTTGTCCGGGTTAAAGATCAATAGACCCTCCACATTAGAGTTATACACTGACAGGTGTACGCCTACACCCCGTGCTCAGGTCGTGGCCATCTCGTAAGATGATGTCGAGGATATCCGGGACATGGTCATTAACCCCCCAAAGGCTTTTAAGTAAACAAGACTGTTTAAACGAGCCGATCAAATTATTCAATTAACCATTCAGAGATGTAAGATTTGATGCTCGATCAAGCGGTATTCTATATACCGTAACCCAAGCCCGTATAGGGAAAATAAGTTAAAAGTATTTACCTGAGTAAAGTATAAATCTCAACTAGCAAAATGCAAGTAGCTTTTACCGGTGCTCCTAATCTGGAACGAAGGTTTATAATAACCTATTAGATTTCTAACAGGTCTTTATTTAAGCTTATGCTTAGACCGGCTAGTTTAAAGGACGATACCGTTCAAACGCACGATTAAGCGAAGACCGGATAGAATGTGATTTAGACCCGACAAGTTGGAATACTTGTATAATATGGGTATACTAAATACATTCTGGATTTTGAGACAAAAAAATGATAATGTTTGACCCGTCTCGGTCAATTTATGCAAACTAGTTACATAAACCGAACCGAACGCGAAAAGAGCGTTACGGGTAACCGTAAGAGTCGTATGCAAGTTCCCTGAGATAATATGCTCTAAATATGTTATAATATCAGTAAGTTATCTTCTATTTTGCCCAAAACGGATTTAAACACAATTTATGCCCCATAAGGGCATTTTGGTCATTTAAAATATTATAAAAGAGTTTATTTGTAAATCTGAGTTACAGGTCTGGTTCATACAGTAAATATACTTAATTTAACATATTATAACAGTAGGGTATGACCCATAAGTGAAAATCATCATTTAAAACCAAACCATGCACCTAAGGGGTATTTTGGTAATTTTACAAGGGCTAAAAATGTCAAATTGGAAACCTGAGTTAATAAACTTGTACTTACTGTTATTTTATAAAAATATGCTAAGAACATCAGTAGGTATCAACCTTATATGTTTAATATGGTTATAGTACATACTATGCGTTAAAAACGCTTAAAAAGACGATTTAGAGCCGTTTCCGGGTTTTTAAAAGAAAGCTGATATTTTTATATTTCCAGAATTCTCAAAATAATTTATTTAACAAATAAAATCAGTAGAAAAAGGTTTGGGGTCAAAAGGATTTATAAAACTCATTTTATGGCTTAAAAGGGCAAAATCGGTATTTACCGAATTAAACTTAGAGACCTATGATATGATCAGCCAAAAATTAAATAAAAATCTTTAAAAATCCCAAAATATTATATAACATCAGTGGGTAAAAAGTTTGATATCAAAAAGTGGGTTTAAATGGGTTATATGTTAATTACGCCGTTTAAGTAACATAAAGCTTTCAAATTACGATATTGAGCATAACTCTTATTCTGGACCTCAAACTGATATCAAATTTTCGGTGCAAGTTTATAATTCAGTAGCAAATGTTTCTACTCTTTCACTTTTTCAAAAATCACGTTTTATAGTAAAAAGGGCAAAATAGTCAACTTTAAGCATAAATCGGAAACATGCATATGAATCGGTTAAGCATTGAACCAAGTTGTAAAATCTCAGAGAGTTAAACTTATATGAAAATTGGTCCAAAATATGCTCTAATGCAGATCTCAAACATGCATGAACGGATCAGAACTGAAAGTCAAAGAAAAGTCAATTTATGCGACTTTCGGTTCCGATTCGGGTTTAAACTGAAAATTGTCGAGTTGATCATGTTGAAACATGTTCTTACATTAATTACAAAGTTATTTTGATGATCAAACAGGTTGCATGTAGCCTACATTGTTAATCATGCTTAAAATTGCAAAAACACATTCTGTTGACTTTTTAAGAAAAGCTTTGACTCGACAATTAACATACTTAGAGTGGGAATCTGAAAATACCCTTTTGAGGGTTTGTTACCCACATAATTACCAACTTGTAGGTACTTTCAATTTGAGAAATGACTGAGCCATTTTCGTTTAATCACAAAGTCAAACAGAAATTACGATGGATTGACTTTCGGTTGAATAACTAAGCTAGAACGAATTTGAAAGAGTTATGAACACTTACAATGGTCCTAAATAAGCTTAGAGATCACTAGGAAGATGCCTTGACGTCCAGAGAGCTCCAGGAATTGATCTTGTGAATTTTGAAGTTGCAAGTGTTCATAGTTTACTACTTCAAGACCCTTTTATCATAAGTTTGATCTGATTAGAGGCTGCCACAACAGTCTACTGATGTTGTAAGAAGTATACAAGTGTCCCTAGCTGCATGAAAATCGATTGGTGAGTCCCTGGAGTCGTATACAGCTGGTTACAACTCGAAACAGGACAGCAACTGGCACCTGCGCACTGTTTTGTCGCTAGGCACTGGTAGGCGGGCCGCGAAGACCCTTATGCGGGCCGCGTACATGTCGCGCATCAGGTCACCAAGTTTCACACTTGTTGCAATTCAGTCCCTGATCTTTGTAACGAGTTTTTGGCTATTTATCTTGCATATTAGACCCTAAAATCTTATTTTTAAGGGCCTTGGGATATTTACAAACATGGAAAAGTCCTCGAACAACTTCGTGCTTACCCGAAAAGTCACGAAATCAACGTTAACGTATTTAACCCTTCGTGTACGGTTTTGATCATAACTTTCTCATACGATCACGAAACTTCATGAAATTTTTATCACATATTCTAGTGAGTATATTTTATCATTACAAAGCTGCGGGTCTGCCAAAAGATCACTCAGAGGTATACTTTCAACATGTTGACACTTTTAGCCCCTGTAGTTTGTAATTCCTCACTTTCTTTCATTTTCCGCTTTGTATGATTCATGATTTAATCGTTTAAGATTATAAACACCATGTAGGGTTATTGTAGAGCCTATTTATCCATTGTTGACACTTTGGACCCTTATATTCACATAGTTTCACTATTTGTCAACTTTAGTCCCTCTAAAGTATGTTTTCACATATTCAACGCCCATGACACGTGTCAGTACATTATTGGACGTAAATTTTCGAGGTGTTACAAATGGGTACCGATTCTTGATAGTGAGCTTGTTCAGTTCTCTGTAATCGATACACATCCGCAGTGTTCCATCCTTCTTCTTCACGAACAATACTGGAGCTCCCCAAGGCGAGAAGCTTGGCCTTATGAATCCTTTATCCAACAACTCCTGGAGTTGTGTAGATAATTCTTGCATTTCGGATGGTGCAAGCCGATAGGGTGCGTTGGCTACAGGAGCGGCTCCTGGAACCAAATCTATATGGAATTCGACTTGTCGTTGCGGAGGTAGTCCTGGCGGATCTTCGGGAAAAACATCAGGGAATTCCTTTACCATAAGAATGTCTTTGAGTTTCGGCTCCCCAGCCTTCTTATCTACAACGTGCGCCAGGAAACCAACACATCCTTTCCTTAAGCACTTCTGTGCCTTCATACAATTGATGATTCGCAGAGGCGCGTCTCGCTTTTCTCCATGCACGATGAGAGTTTCATCATTTGCCAGAGGGATGCAAATGATTTTCTTGTGACAAACAACTTCAGCTTTGTTCTTGGACAACCAGTCCATTCCGACCACTACATCGAAGCTACCCAATTGAATAGGTAAGAGGTCGATGCTAAATCTTCGTTCACCAAGTTCTAATGTGCAACCCCTAACAACTTCGCCTGATTCAACAAGTTTACCATTTGCTAGTTCTATGGAATAAGGAATATCTAATCTACTAGATTCTATTCCAAGCATACGTTTAAATTCCACAGTTATGAAGCTATAATCGGCACCAGTGTCAAATAGTATGGATGCAAAGTGATTGTTAACAAGAAACGTACCGGCGACCACATTAGGGTCCTCGCGTGCGTTCCCTGCTCCAATCACAAATGCTTGAGCCTGAGCATTGTTTCCCCTTGGGCAATCTTTCATGAAATGATCCTTGCTTCCACAACCAAAGCATCCTTGGTTCTGCCCAGCTCCATTACCATTCCGGTTACCATTTCCATTTCCACCACCGTTTCTATTACCAGCACCGTTGCGGTTTCCATTCCCGTTTCTATTTCCTTTTCCCCAACAATCCTCCGTATGGTGACCCAGTTTTCCACACTTTTCGCATTTTGGAATGCGACAAACTCCTTCGTGATGACGCTTGCACTGGTTGCAAATGGGCAGAGTGCCCAGGTATCTTTTGGTAGGAGCGTCATTCATGGTTGCAAGAGTTTTCGCCTCCTGAGGCGGGTTGGGGTCGCGCTTCTTGTTGTTGGAACCCTTGTTGTTGCTGCGGGTTGCTTGGTTCAGATTCGAATGCTTTCTCTTCTTGTCACCGGACGACTCAGCATGCATCTCGGTCTTTTCAGTTGGGTTTAGCGATAACTTTTTTCATACGCACAGCATCTTCAGTAAGGCTGACAGCCAGAGTTATAGCTTGAGTGATCGTTTCAGGTTTTGTTGCAGTCACCAAGCTGCGAAATTCCGGTGCCAGTCCCCAGATGTAGCGTTCAACGCGCTTAAATTCGGGAGTCACCATATAGGGGATCACTCTAGACAAATCGTGGAACCTTCGAGTATAACCAGTAATGTCAGCACCTTCCATGGTCAAGTGCCAGAACTCAGTCTCCAACCTTTGGAGTTCAGCACGTGAGCAATACTTTTCTATCATACGTTCCTTTAGTTCATCCCACGTCATTCCGTACGCCGCATCATCACCCAGAGTCTGGACTTGCAAATTCCACCAAGTCAAAGCTTCATCAACAAATAACCCCGTAGAAAAAGTGACTTGTTGATCCGCGGTACACTTGCTCATGCGGATAGTGGCATCAGTCTTCTCCGTCCAGCGTACAAATGCCACTGCACCTTCAGTGCCATCGTAGTTTAGCGGTTTGCAGTCGAGAAACTGCTTGAAAGTGCAGCCCCGAGCTGCATTTCCTCCAGATGAATCTCCATTCCCATTACGTCTTGCATTGCTTGGTCCTCCACTGTGTTCAGTATGGTTCGCCTCGTACTGGGCAATAGCTGCGGAGATCCTTTCTTCCAGTGGGGCGTCCAGCTCTTCAGTAGTCCTTGGCAATGGGGGAGGAGGAGGTTGATCAGGATCTCGATTGTTCACAGCTCTCCTGGGTGCCATGTTCTGAAAAGAACACAACACAATAGGGTTAGACATTTGTTTGATATCGTCATACGAGACAGTAGTAGTAGTATTTATACACATGCATATACCACATAAGTGACATCAAACAATCCGCAAACATATAAATCAATTCATACAGCAACAAGCATGCATAAATAAATAAATATTGATGTGTCATAAGATATTCACCGGGTCTTCACACATATCAGAACAACTTGTTACATCATTGTTCACGAAGTAAACAAAATGCATAAGGGTTACATCTCCCCAAAGTACAAGTTTAATATATGTAAAGGACAAAATATCTTACTTCACATTGGCGTTTCTTGTCTTTATACCCTAAATTATTACTCCAACAGAGTATTTAATAGGCTAGGGGAGGGTGCTCATGTTTGACTTTCCCTTGTATTGAAGGAATTCTTATGGTACGTGACAAGACTTGCTGTGGTTTCTGTGCACTGAATTCCATAATTATGTATGCATCCATAATTACGTAACTCCTTGCACAGTCCACACAGTTTGTTTCATTCTCGTATCCCTTCCTTTAGATAGGCCACTGCTTTCAGGTAAAGTCACGAGTACCTGAGATATTCTTTTTCTAGTATATGTAAATATCAATTATCACACATAATCGCAAGTAATTCTTAATCAAAGACAAGTGCTACTCTAGTGCACCCTAAGTCTCGTAGTGTCTTTTCTTGACTCTTTGTAAACAGTTTCAGGTAGTGGATGTCGCGGAAAGTTTTATGCAATGAAAACTTTTTGAAAAATTGTTTTCGTGAAAGGATCCTAAAGATTGTAGACTAGACTCGAGAAGGAATCCTGGTTCACTACAATCGCAACTCTGATACCAATCTGCCACACCCCTTTCTTAGGCGGAAGCACGAGGTGTGATCATGAAAGGTTCTCATTGCATACGAATGGTAAACATACTACATGCTCGTAAAAATAACTTCAAATACCAATAACATTACATAACTGAAAACATAGTTTAAGTTGGAGTTTACATCACATCATAAAACGTTGTCTGAAAAGTCTACAACATTATTCAAAGACAAACATAAACAACATCCAGAGCAAGAGTATGACCGTGAGCACATCCACTTTAGTTACCTGAAATACATGTGAGTTTTTGGAAAATCGTCAACATAATGTTGGTGTGAATTCATGCAGTTTTTGTATTGAACGTTTGTATACTTTGTATGAAAACATGGTATGTATCTTGTATAAATCAAGTATTTCTGTAAGTATCGAGATTGTTAATGGGTTGCAAGGCCATTAACATGTGACACGACATAGGAAGCATCCAAACCATAGGCATTTTTCTAGTTGTCGATTCACGACTGAGACACAAAAGCACTACTTGGTACTAGTTATCACCAAGAGTGTGGCTGCCTGAAAACCCATTAGATCTAACCTTTTTGTTCTGCGGTCTTAGTATGTACACGATTAATGGTGCTTCTGGTACCCAATTCGTGACACGATTTCAAGTATTATTCCTTAGTTCTTGTATCCATCATACCATAACACATGTATTTTCCCCAAGTTTAAAAAGTTTGTAAAAGTTTAAAAGTGGAGACATGAACTCACAATTTTGCATTCTTGCGCCGTAAACTTCACCGGGTTTGCTTATATAGTGTCGTGACCTATACGTGTTTTATTAACGTTAGTCACTAGACTTGTATCGCACAAGTACAAGTCACCATCTTTTATGTATGTGTTCTTGTGTTAAAAATAATTTATATTTTTAACTATGTATCTTACTTATATTATCTTCCAAAAAATAAATATAAGTATCTTGTATTTTTCACCCGAATTATGTATTTTGTCCAAAACTTCATTTTATGTTCATAACTTGTCCAAGTTACATAATCTATCAAGTAATATATTTTCATAAATATATTCTCTTGTATTTGTCTAAGCGTGTTGTATGTGTATGTGTATTTTGTATTTTTCTACTCCTTGGGAGTATTTAGTGTATTTTCAAGTCCTAATACACTATTATATGTAATACATACTACATACACTTAGCACAAAATTTGGTGACCAATAAATATATATATTTTTCTCAAAAATGTACATACTTAGTATCAATTTTCATCTTTGAAGAAATCATCATTTCTTAATCTTGAAATTTACACAAAAAGTTAGGGAAACCTTGGTAAATATTTTTAGGTAATAATACTTTAAAGCTCTACCCCGTTTTAAGTGTTTTAACTCCCGATCACCGCTACCTTTTCCGATTGATCTGGAGCCCCATAACGCATGTCAAGGCTCTGCCCGACTAAGTTCGTTGGGGTTCTGTCTCGTGACATAGGGATAAGGTTGAATTAGGGTTATTATACTTAACACGAGTGCAAATATATATATATATTTTTTTAAAATAGCTCAGAAGTTATACCCAAGATTCTACCAGGAGGCTTTCTAGTTGAACCCTAAAGTTACAAAGTGAGCCCATTCTCTTTTCTCACAGTTTTATCACCTTTTTGTGATACAGGTATATTTAAAAATGCTTTCCAAAATACTAAATGTTTATCAGTTATACTTACAGTGATTAAGGTTTTATATTCTACAATAGTTGCCACTATGTGGGATTTTTATACATTACTTGACCCTCATTACTATTGGCCAAAAAGTTAGCCAATAGTAGCATGGCCACAAGCACGGGGGAATTATGCCCTAGTAGCCATAGCCTATAACTAATATTATCTTTACATTAATATTTTAAAATATTGAATATATCTTATAAATTTATATAAGATATATGGAATGGGCAATGTTATGCGGTTGGTTTGGGACACCTAGCTATGCCAAGTTTGTCAAATCAAATTAACATGATGAATAAACTTATATATAAATAATGAAAAAGAAAAAGATTTAAATATATTTTACTAGATTATTAAACATCATATATTTTCTACAAATATAATATAATATGTAATATACTAAATTATTACATGTTATAATTGACATAAATGTATATCATAATAAAATGTCAAAAATAATATATATTCTACTTTTAATATACTAAGATTATATTTTAATCTTAGTTACGTTAATATATTAAATAATAATATTACAATTATTTAATTAATAAATATTATATTTGATAACTAGTACCAAGTAGTGCTTTTGTGTCTCAGTCGTGAATCGACAACTAGAAAAATGCATATGGTTTGGATGCTTCCTATGTCGTGTCACATGTTAATGGCCTTGCAACCCATTAACAATCTCGATACTTACAGAAATACTTGATTTATACAAGATACATACCATGTTTTCATACAAAGTATACAAACGTTCAATACAAAAACTGCATGAATTCACACCAACATTATGTTGACGATTTTCCAAAAACTCACATGTATTTCAGGTAACTAAAGTGGATGTGCGCGCAGTCATACTCTTGCTCTGGATGTTGTTTATGTTTGTCTTTGAATAATGTTGTAGACTTTTCAGACAACGTTTTATGATGTGATGTAAACTCCAACTTAAACTATGTTTTCAGTTATGTAATGTTATTGGTATTTGAAGTTATTTTTACGAGCATGTAGTGTGTTTACCATTCGTATGCAATGAGAACCTTTCATGATCATACCTCGTGCTTCCGCCTAAGAAAGGGGTGTGACAGACTACTGCCTGCATTATCACAAGTGTTCCCAGGCTCTGAACACAGGTTCTGTTTAAGACATATCCACTAGAATCTGAAGAAGGATTGGCCTGATGATGTGTATAAAAACTTGTTGTGGGGAGTAGCATGCAAGACATCAATGCCATATCATCTTTGTTTTCCATGCTCCTTAACACATCTTCAAAAACATCACTTCCTTAGCTTTCTTAATTGCCAAATCATCTTTGTTTTCCATGCTCCTTAACAATACTGATATTACATTCTCACAACCAGGGCATGAATATGAAGTTGGAGATGAAGGTGGAAATGAAGGTGTATCAGCCCACCGTATAAAACCACAATCTTTCTTCTGTAAAAACACAACAATCAGGAAATAGGCATATAATTAACTTCAATCAACTATAATTTTAACTTACACAGCATAAGAAGCGTCGATTTGGATTAGCTTCAGTCTTTGAAACCTTGTACCAAGTCACTGCACCACATGAACAAAGGAATTGAGAAGCTTCCCCGCCCTGAGATGATTTCTTGTTGGAGCTTGCAGCGGAATTTTTGAGACATCTTCACAATAGCTCAGGTTGGATCGATTTGGGAATTAGGGTTCGTATGAAATCAGTTGTGTTATGAATCAGTTGGATCGATTTAGGAAATTAGGGATTTATATATGTTTATCATTAAGGGTATAAAGGACATTTCACAATTTTTAAACAGTCAAACAGACGGAAGACTGACAGAGGGACACAAAGTGTTATGAATTTATAAGCTCAGGGGCTCAAAAAACCAAAAAAAGAATTTAGAGGCTCAGGTTGATGTTTCACTCATACCAGAGGGACGCATATTGCATTTTTCCCTATTGGTTTTGATACAACCCAAAACCATTAATTTTCTTGCATGTGTTTCTTTTGTGTAGGGGTGCAAATGAGCCAAACTCATTTAACTTATGAAAGCTTGAGCTCGGTCCGTTATTATTTATTAGTTATAATTATTATCTTATATATAATTTAGTTATTTTTCATTATTTTATAAATAGTAATTATTTTTATTTAATAAGTTAATTAAAAGAGTGGGTTTGTTTAGGCTCGTAAGCCGGTTCGAGCCCGATAAACATAACTTGAGCTGAGGCTTATTTACTAGACGACTTTTATATTTAACAAGTTAATTAAAAGAGTGGGCTTGTTTAGGCTCGTAAGCCAGTTCGAGCGCAATAAACATAACTTGAGCTAGGGGTGTGCAATAACCGAACCGTTAACCGAAACCGAACCGAAAACCGACAAAACCGAACCGAAATTAACCGAAACCGAATTAACCGAAAGTCGGTTAACGGATATTTATTTTACCATCGGTTAACCGAAATTAACCGAACCGAACCGAATCATTTATTTTTTTTATATATTTATAGCTTTTATACATCTATTTCATGTTTTATACTTTCATTTCATGTAATAATACCTCTATTTCCTTTATTTATGCATTCATTTCATTTATTCATACATCAATTTCATGTATTTATACCTCTATTACCTGTATTTCTAAGCAAAAAAATTAACCCATGTTTGAATTGGTTATTAACCGAAAATTAATCGAACCGAACCAAAAACCGACAAATTAAGCGAATTAACCGAACCGATTAACCGATGACTTCGGTTACGGATAATGCTAATAACCGAATCGAACCGTGCCCACCCCTAACTTGAGCCGAGGCTTATTTACTAGACGACTCGTAACTGGAGCAACTGTTGTAACAAATAGACTACCAAAAACACTAGTTTTGGCATTGGACTGCGGAATAAGAAGCCAATTTCACGTTTCAACACCTCTGTTTCCACGTATCCATCGTTCTTGGTTTAATTTGCTCCTTTTTCTATCACTTATAGGGCTTCTACTATGGGCATGTTTGGATGGGCTTCTCAAAACAACTTATTGGCTTATTGACTTATCAAGAAGCCAATAAGTTGTTTTTGTGTTTGGATAGACTAAAAGGACTTTTGGAAATAGCTTTTTGCAAAGAAGGAAAATCAGATTTTGAAAAGCCAAGATTTCATGACTTTTGGATCCAAAAGTGACTTTTCAAAAATGAATTTACTAAATTACCCCTTCTTTACCCCCTTATGGGGGTGTTTGGGATTCCTTTTAAAAGTCACTTCTGGAGCCCAAAAGGACTTTTGAGATGAGAAGGAATCCCAAACATTATTTGAGAAGTGCTTTTGATGTCAAAAGGAATCCCAAACACTGTAAAAAAAGGACTTCTGGTGCTGATTATGCCTTCAAAAAGGAGTTTTTGAGAAGTGAAGATTTCTTACTTATTGAGTTGAGAAGGACTTCTTGAGAAGGACTTCTTGAGAAGGAATCCCAAACACCCCCTATATTTAAAAGAATGCCCATTTTACTCATTTTACACCAATAAGCTAATCCAAACACTTTTTTTAAAAACTCCTTTTCAAAAAGTCCTTTTCTCAAAAGTCCTTTTCCCAAAAGTCCTTTTTAACTCTAATAAGCCCATCCAAACATGCCCTGTACTTCATGTGTGAATTAATTGTTTTTTGTATCACAACAGATCAAAATGGTGGATTCTGCAAACAGCACTAGTGATTTGTCATCGGAGATGGAGGTAGATGCTTTCAGAAGACTTTTTCCGTTACGGTTTCACGAGCGTCACTTGCTGGAGTCCGTACGGCCGGATGCAAGGCCACTTGGTAAAGCTAGAGACACTTCATTGGCTCTAGGTTTGTTTATAACTTTTAATGGTCTAATTATTTTCTTATATGTTTTGATGTACATTTGTGTTAATTGTTGGATTTAATTCTGTGATTTAGGGGCTGTGGGTTCTGCAGATGGATCAGCATTGGCAAAGATTGGCTGCACTGTAATTTCCTTTTCATTTACTTATGTGTTTTTTTTTGGCAAATTGGAAAATAATAATCCCTTGGCCGATAATAATCCCAAGTCAGTTATTAGCCAATAATAATCCAACCTCGTCCATTTTTTTTTTTTGTAAAATAGTCCGCCGTTAAAATAGCTTAACAGAGTTAAGTTTTTTTCCGAATTACAAACCGATGTTTTAGGGCTTTTGATCAGAACGAGGATACGAGTCGATTGATGTAAAACTTACCTCAAAATACTGCCCCCAACCCACGAAAACGGTGCTTCAATTCTGGTGTTTAACTTCCAATTAACAAAATTCAAGCCATTTCGAACACAATTTCGAGGTAAGTTTTACATCAATCGACTCGTAACTTCGTTCTGATCAAAAGCCATAAAACATCGGTTTGTAATTCGAAAAAAAAACTTAACTCCGTTAAGCTTATTTTAACGGCGGTTTATTTTACAAAAAAAAATGGACGAGGTCGGATTATTATTGGCTAATAACTGACTTGGGATTATTATCGGCCAATTTCAGAAAGATGGGACTATTATTTTCCATTTTACCTTTTTTTAATAGTTTGGATGTGCATTTTGGAAGTGACTATACTACAAGACCATGTGTAGTGGTTTGACTAAAAAGCGAAAAAATCATAGCTACGTAGGTAGTGGGGCTGTCACTAACTAAACCCTCGAAAGTGTGTAGTGGTTTGTCTAAAAGTTAAATAAAAGAAAAAATAATAGTAATGAAGTGTGTTTGATTGTGATCGGTGAAAACTTGGTGGACCCCATTATTCTAACCATCATGCTCGTTATTGGAGAAGAGGGGCGTGAGCCCCTTGGCGCCCCAACGTAATGGTTTGGCAGGCGTTATGTTGCTGAGGTGGATGGGGCGCTAGCCCAATACCGCAGTACGCCTGGTCTAAGAAATAGTGTTTTGATATGCTTTTGTTGTAGTAATCAGATTGTTTGGTTGTATGTGGTGTTCAACAAAGTCCTACTATTCAAGATTCTTTTGACATAAAATCATGGTAGTCGAAGGCGCACAACATAAGCATACCATTTTTAGGGGTTTTAGACATGTTTTAGCCTTGTTACTTTAGGGCTGGTTTCAGGTCATTTTTAGATGTTTCAGACCAGTTTTGGCAGTTCAGACCGGAATTTCCAGAAGGCGTTTTTGGTTTGCCTCACCCCTTTGATACCTTTGACTACCTAGCATAAAACGGCCAAAGGGGTGTCCTTGTCTTGGTTTTAAAAAGCGACAGGTTTTAAAACCGAGGCGCGAAGCGCACCGCTTTTCGCAAACAATTATATAATTTTTATATATTTCCTATAGCTTTCTACCATCAATACCCAGTATTTAGAGACAAGTAAGCTGTATATATGTTTTGATATGGAAATTACATACATGTATAACCTGAAAAGCATGCTGTATAACAGCCTGCTGCGCAAAAAATATGGGAAATACATGAGGCTCACGCCTCAGGGTCAAGAAAAGAATAAAAGTTTTTTTTTTAAATTAGGTTCATCATTCATGGAAGGCGTAATTAGGTAAAATTAGTTTATCCTTTTATAATAAGTTTTTGTTGAAGCTAGTATGATACCGACCAATTGAAACTAATTAAATGACCCCTAAGAAGCAAAATATATTTATCTAAAAATTAAAATCAGTTTCAACACTAAATCCAAACACCCCTTTGATTAAAAGAGGGGGGGTTTACTAAACTGCTCTTTGCTGTGTTGTTCGTGCAGACTATGTTAGCCGCCATTAAAATGGAAGTCATGACACCTGCAAACGAAACACCAGATGAAGGCTGCATAGGTTCAACTACACTGCACTCTATGTTTATCATCATGTCTGTCTTTTTGTTCTAATTGTATTATCACTCAGTCTCGTATATTTGATTATTTTATCTTTTCGTTTACCAGCCATAGAATTCCACATGCCCGCGATCTGTTCACCAATCGTTAGGCCTGGCAGGCCTGCTGAGGCTGCACCTGTAGTGTCAAAGCAGTTATCCGACACTATTTTAAGGTAAATATATTGTTCTTCTACCTGTATTTGAAACTATTACAGGTAGAAGCAGCTTAATTTCATGGTGAATCTAAAGGAAGTAATTCAAGTATATTCATGAAGTTGTTTGTAGTTTATTTCATTTTTATAGAATAGAGTATTTAGTAAAGTACACGGATGGTCCCTGTGGTTTACCGTTTACCAAAATTTTGGATTTGATTCCTAGCTTTTCAAAAGTACACAGATGGTCCCTGTGATTTGCACTTTGTTACAGATTTTATCCCTAGATTTTTCCAAAAGTACATGGATGGTCCCTGTGGTTTGCACTTTGTAACGCATTTAGTCCCTAACTTGGACATGCTAAAACCTTTATATTTGTTGGCTGGGGACTAAATGCGTCACAAAGCGCAAACCACAGGGACCATCCGTGTACTTTTGAAAAGATAGGGACCAAATCCAAATTTTGGTAAACCACAGGGACCATTCGTGTATTTTATAGAATATATATGCTAACTACATCAATTATTATGTTGAAAGATTATGCAATCTGTTTAGTTTTTATTACTTGTGAACAAAACTCAATATTTGTTTTTATTAAATAACGTTAAAAGTAGAATAGTAGATAGATATCCACTTGGGAATAGCCCAGTGGTGTTGGTGAGTTTAGATAGAGCTTAGGATAGGAGAGGGCAGGGGTTCAATCCCCATGGTGTGCAACGTTAGCCATTCAAAAAAAAAAAAGATAGATGCCTCTTTAACGGAATTTGTTTCTTGCAGTTCTGGGATGATCGATTTAAAAGAGTTGTCATTGGTCAGTGGCAAAGCTGCTTGGATGGCATACCTGGTACCATTTCTAATAATTCCTCTTCACTTGTTATATATACAATAACTCATAACACTTATTTGTTGTATAAACAATAAAAATTTCACATCTTATGTTCCCCTACCCGGCAATCTCTCATTTTCTGAATAAGCATATATCTATAATCATCATGGAACTTTTTGTTTCCGTTTTAATTGTTTTTATATATATCTACATGGGTAATATATTTATTATATACAGTGGGGTGGTAAAATTTTGACGTATTAAAAAAAAAACTTATTTTTTAGGATATATACTGTTTGGATGCTGATGGTGCCCTATTTGACGCTGCCTTATTTGCTGCAGCTGCTGCCTTCTCCCATTGTAAGTGGTATTCCTTAGTCAACTTTCTGGTCAAACAGTGGTCATTTTACAACTTCATAATTTCATAAAAGTATCATTGTACTGTGTGTGTGTGTGTATATATATATATTGTTTAAGATTATGTGGTTCCAAATTAATAGACTATATATCATTGGTAAAGTCAGTTAACTTATTTATACAATTTACTGAATTTAGTGACAATGGTTTTTATACATTAATGATATTTATAGTGCAAATCCCGGTGGTGTCATTGAACGATGAAGGAAGAATTGTGGTTGTTTCTAAGGAAAATGAGGGAGAAAAACTCAAAAACAAACCCGTAAACGAGGAGAAAAGAAAGCTTAAATTGAGGAGCATTCCTTTCGCGTTAACTTGCATAATTCACAAGAATTACATCCTGGCTGATCCAACGGCTGAGGAAGAATCCATCATGGAAACACTAATAACCATTGTATTGGATTCGTCATGTCAACTCGTGTCTCTTCACAAACCAGGTGGTCCCGCTCTTGCATATGAGTCCATAATCCAGGTCAGATTACAACTTCAGTCATCCCTTTTGAGGTTTACGGTATTTAAGGAAAGTATTATATCTTTTAACATGTCAAAATGAGTCAGGTTGGCCCGCCAACACTTTTTGTCTCTTTGTTTGAGTTTATAAATAGTTAACGTGTTAAAACATGATTACAAAAACCACATTATTTGCCCTAGAGTTGCCAAGATGGGCGGGTTAGCATTTGGCAAGGTCTCGATAATACGTTTATCGAGCTCTGTGAAACGGGTCAAACTATAGCACTGGTTGAAACAGGCCAGGTTGGGTTGGGTTTTGAAGAAACACAGAACTAATTAGGGGATAATCAGTTTGGTTTATGTTCCTTGCATAGTGGTTAATCTTCTCTTGGGTTCCTGAGCTCCTTAATGGCCGTGGTTAACTGCAAAACAAAACACCGTTACTCGTTAAGAGGGGAATGTGGGGGTTTCCCTCTTAACCGGGCTCCGGCGTGAGAATAAGCGACTGTGCTTAGGAGATAATTAAGTATTAAGTGAGAGTAGAGGGAATGAAATGCTTAACCTGTGGAGTGAGGTCTCTATTTATAGCCGGAGAGATGTAAGAGGGTGTGGGCTGATGGGCCTTGGGCCGGAAGGCGACAACATGGAGGATATGCTCCTGGTCTCTCTGGTGTCGACCGTTAGTGGCTTCTAGGAGCTTTGTGGAGTTGGCGCAACGTGATTGGGGCCACGTGTCACTGTTGTCGGCCTGGTCGCCCTTCTGCCATCAGCAGGTAAGTGGAGATCGTGGGGCAGTTGTCTCTGCCCTATGATTGGTGCCACATAGGCGTCCTTCAGTACTTTTTGTCTCCTGCATGTCAGACGATCGTGGAGCACGATTGCGCAGGAACAGAAGGACCCTGATTGGCTCTTTTATTCTGCCACTTGTACCTTGTGTACTATCTGGAAAGGCCTTGCGCCGTAGTCACTCACGATTCTTGCTGAACACGTTATTATCATGCGCGCGGCATGGGCTTCCAGATGTCCCTTTTAGAATGCTAAGTGTTGCTAACTGGAGTTTACTCTTCTGTGGACCTCGCGCCGTGTTACCTAGGTGTGTTGTAGCTCGCGCGAGGTTGGCGATCAAGAAAATTGGTGATTAAGGAGTATGGTCCCGCGCGACCTTATAGGGTGTTGCGCGGCTTTTTGGGACCATACCCCTTCAAGTCCCCCCAGTCCAGTGCTGCACCATGCGCAAGGCAAGTGGTTGGAGCTCTGGACTTAAGAAAAATAAAGTAGAATGATGCTTTTTGCTTTGGTAGACGTCGCGCGTGTAAGTTGCTAATTACTACGGCGCGGCTACCAGGCTTGTTGTTGGCTTTTACATGAAGTTTCTAATGATTTTGGGCGGGAGAAAACTCGAAGTTTGAATTTTCTGACAGGTTGGTGCAAAAGTCGCGGTTGGTGACGTTTGAGTTGACCTCTGACGGTTGTCATCAACTTGTTGCTGACAATTCAGATTCTCGTCAGGAGAGTGAGGCCCACGCGCGCGTGGTAACCGTCACTCCGGGAAACACGCCTTACGTGACGCTTTCTGGTTGGCCTTGCTTGCGGCGGTTTCGGCACGGTTATCGATCGCATTAAATGCGATCAGTATATATATCCGAAGAGATGTGAGGCTCATCACTTTCTCTCCTATTCTTCTGCTTCCTCTCAAATCTTCTCTGAATCTTCAAGTTTTTTGAAGAACGTTGTAGCAGATCATCAAGTTTTTGAAGAACATTGTAGCAGATCATCAAGCAGAACACTCAAAACCTTTGTTTTATTTATCGATGGCTGAAGAACAACATGAGGATAAACCCAGAGAAGAAGGTCCAGTGCCTGTTCTCCGGTGGGACTTAGGGCTTTTCGAACAACTTTCCCGTAGTTTCCGGTTCCCACCGGAGTGGGATGCCCGGTACCCGGATCAGAACCAAACGGCCGCTGATGCACCGCCGGGGTACATCACCTTATTCGAAGACTTCTTCCATCAGGGCAACTTCCGGTTGCCGGCGACTAACTTCATGGCTCATATTCTCCAATATTATGGGTTTCATATATCTCAGATGAGCCCATCTGGGATGGTTCGGGTTCGGCACTTCGAGTTCCTGTGCTGGGCTCATGGCATCGAGCCAACTGTTGACAAGTTCCGGGTCTTCTACACACTTCAGAGAAACATGGGTTTCTATTCCTTCGCTAGCCGAGGCGCGGCGAAGAAGATATTGCTAAATCCACCCAAGAGTTTCCATGACTGGAAACCAAAGTTTTTCTATATACGGGAAGAGGTGGTTCCAATACCCATGACGTTTCGCGCCTGGACTGAACCAATTGAGAAGGAAGACTTGGCGATCCCCAAGACTGAGGGTTGGTACCGGGAACTTACTGCCACCCCAAACCGAGTGTTTGGGGAGAATGTCTTGGTCGCGGCGCGGATGAGCGATCAGTGGCAGCCTGATAGCAAAGAGGTTCCTGTCTTGATGCTTGGTGACCAAGGTTAGGAATTCTTATTTTTAATTACCTTTCTGGACTTGCGTTTTTCCTTATTGTACGATTTATCTTGTAGAGGTGCGTTTGTATCAAGCTGCCTTCGCCGCTTTCGGCGGTAGGATGGGTGTACGCCCGCTTCAAGACGGAGAACAATATTGGTATGACCAAATAAGGGATAATTTTATGTATCCTGTTGCTGATGCATTCACCTCGCCGCCTACTGCAACTGAAGGTGCGCATATACCTAAACCTCGTCCTCTGCGCTCTGTGACTTCTGCTGGGAAAGAGGTTGTCTATCTTTCCAGCGGGGAGTCTGTAGGATCTTCGAACGGGGAGTTAAGTTCGTGGTCTAACATCTTTGCATGTGTGTTGCGCGACCTGGGTATCGACCCCGAAGAGAAGAAGAAGGAGAAACCCCCAAAGAAGAAGAAGACGGGTGAGACCGAAGTGACAAGCAAAAAGGGCGGGAGTAGCCGCGCAGCTGCTGGTAAAGGTAGTCTTCGTCTTCGTCAAAGTGACTTAAAAGATTATGTGATAATTAGTGACTCATTAGAGGGTTTGTCGCGCGTAGGCGAAGGTAAAGGCGGAGCAGGTCGCTCAAAGGATGAAGGTGGCGCGGGTTCTCGCAACCCGGATGCTGGCGCTACTCCTTCCTCTGTTGAGCATGCTGAAGAGGAAGAAGAGGAGGAAGAAGAAGAAGCTGCTGGAAAGTTGATCAGCCGAAAAAGGACCAGGAGCGGGACGACTGCTGGTGTGAATGTGGCGTCGAAGGCTGTGGAGGAGCTCTGGTGCTTGGTAAACAG
The DNA here is from genome assembly GCA_030545235.1 of Helianthus tuberosus. Taxonomy (NCBI): domain Eukaryota; kingdom Viridiplantae; phylum Streptophyta; class Magnoliopsida; order Asterales; family Asteraceae; genus Helianthus; species Helianthus tuberosus. The sequence goes on along the minus strand of CM060387.1, from coordinate 131,774,344 downwards.
AGCAATTTGCGCTCACTCTATCAGTTCTCTCCTGGTAAAGTTTGTTTTTAGTTCTTTTTCCTGTGGCTTTCCTTGTCTTGACCCTTTTGAGTTATGCAGAGGGCAAGAAGAAGACCCCTGAGAAGGGTGTTGTTTTTACGGAGCCAGATCCAAAAAGGCCTAAGATTATCATCAAATCTTCCGAGACTGCTGCGGCTGGGCATGACAAGGGCAAACATGTTGCTGAGGTCGATAAGGCAAAGGCTGCCGAAGAGAAGAAGAAGGCTGATGAGGAGCGTAGGAAGAAAGTAGATGAAGACCGGAGGAAGGAAGCTGAGGCGAAGAAGAAAGCTGAGGAAGACCAGCGCCAGGCTGAAGAGGCGCGCAAGAACAAGGCTGCTGAAGAAAAGAGGAAGAAGGCAGAACAGGAAAGGAAGAAATCTGACGACGAGAAGAAAAAGGCTGAGCAGGATAGAAAAGCTGCTGAGGAGGCTCTTGCTGATGCTGAGAAGGAAAAGGGAAAGAAGAGAACCCTGGAGGAGGAGAAATCTGCTGCTGGAAGGCCTGCTGGTATTTCTATTACCAGAGGCGCGGGTTCAGGTTCATCTGTTGGTCGGGGTGGTATGAGAGCTGACGTGCCGCCGCGCTCTCCGATAGGCCCTCGGGATACAGTGGGGGATATCTATTACAAGTCTTACACTGAAGAGAGTCGTGGTGACGCTCCGCACAATCCGCCTTGGGGTTTGAAGCAGAAGGATACTTTCCTCGAGTTCGCGCCTTGTCGTGACTGGTTGGTGAATTCGATTCCTCCGGGGGAGATGGATCGTCAACGAGCGCGGACTCACAGTGGGCTCTATCATGCCTATGTTGTTGGTAAAAGCCAACACCCGCGCCGCTAACCAAGAAATTGTCCGGGAATGGCGAACCATGGTTAGGGAGAGGGATGATTGGGAGAAATATCGCGATCGCATAATGAGGCGTGCTGCTGACTTGGAGAAGTCTAGAGCTGCGTTTGATGAGCAGAAGGCGAAGTTCGAGGCTGACCGAAAGTCTGAAGAGTGGGGGCGCGAGGCCCTGAAAAATAAACTTCATATTGCTGAACAGGAACTGGCTAAGGAGAAAACCGAGTTCAAGCGCATATGTGCGAAAGATAACGAGCGCGCGACTGCGGATCGTAACAAGATAGTCAACCTTGAAGCCAAGGTTGTTGAATTGACCGGCAAGGTTGAGGATGCGCAAGCTGCACAGGTTGCTAAGGAGCAGGCTGAGGTTTGTGCAACTTATACGTTTCTCTGTACTTTGCTTTATAAAATAGCCTAAGTCCCTTTATTTCTTTAAGGTTGAGTTGGCTGAGGTGAAGGCTCAGTTGCCAAGCAAAGATAGGGGGATCTGCATGCCAAGGATGTCGAGATTGCGGAATTGAAACGCCGCCTGAATGATCAAGTTGATAAATGCGAGTCCTTGGAGATTGATCTGGAGGCTGAGAAGGTTAAGGCCGCAACTGCTGAGGAGGCCAGGCAACAAGCTGAAGAAGCGCGTGATGTTAGCACTTCTGCCCTCAATGTAGCGCAAACTAATTATGCTGAAGCTCAGGGCATTGTTGACACTCTCGTTTCTGAGGCCGAATGGATGCGCGGCCGTGGAGTGGTGCTGGTATGTTATCCTTTTTCCCTTCCAAAGGGTATATTGTTAGAAGTTGTTTTTAATACGCTAGCTCTGCTGTAGGTTGCCAACTCCATTCTCAATGCTGGGGAGCTGGACCGTGCTGTCGCTGCCTTGACTGATGCTGCGCGCGCTGTTGGTCACCGAGGAGGGTACCTGGAATGTGCGCAACACGTTGAAGAAGCACTTGGACAGGAGTTTGACGTCAGTCATTGTTCGGTTACTGACCAGGCTAGTGCCGTGCTGACACGCGCTGAACATGCTTATGACCACTTGTCACTGCCTGTTATGGATTTAGTTGCCAAGGCTTTGGAACATGATGACTGGTGCCAGCGCCTTAAGGGCATTCTTGATCCACCTATAACGGTTGAGTTATCCGATGAGGAGGCAGCTGGGAACGATGGCGATGATGAAGGCGATGGTGGCGACAAGCATGATGGTAGTAAGCCTGGCGGTGATGGTGATAGAGGCGATAAGCATGATGACGATAGGGATGATGAATTCGAATAGGTTTGTCAACAGGCTGTGCCTTGTAAAAAATTTCAGTAGGTCTCTGACGTAACTTGTTGCGCTGTTGCGCTTTTAGCTAATGAATGACATTGTGTTTTTATAACTGTTGCGCGGTTGCGCTTTTTTTTTTTTTAAATAGTATGTTTGCTTATTTTCCCGTTACAATTATTGCACTGTTGCTAGAAACTTTGGTTAAGTTAGCGCGAATAAATGTAAGAGGCGCTCTTGTGTGAGCGTAGTCTGGAGTGTTTTCGTGCTAATCAGAAGTTTAACATGCATTTGTAACGAAATAAGTCGAATAGTGATAGAAGAGCATGTCGTATGCTTTCATTAATTACGTAGGCGCTTAGGCCGGGATACATTGCTTGTAACTTAAAAGGCGTGTAGCCAACATGAAAGTAAAAGGCGCGTGGCCGACATTAGTGGATAAAGGCGCAGGGCCACATAGTCATATATAGCATTTGCGCAGTTGTTGCGCATTCCACGTGCGCGGGATGATGTGTCCATCCAGGGTGCGCAATTTGTAAGCCCCTTTTCCTAGCACCTCGTGCACCAAGTATGGGCCTTCCCATCTAGGTGCTAGCTTTCCTGGGCGTTCGGCGTTTGAGGCCTCGTTGTCTCGAAAGACATATTCCCCTGGAGTGAAGGTACAGATGCGGACTCGCGCGTTGTAGTACCTCTCCAGTTGTGTTTTGTACTTAGCTTCTTTGATACGCGCGATTTCGCGCCTTTCTTCTAGCAAATCCAAGTCCAGACGACGCTCTGCCTCGTTGTCGATTGCGTTGACTGCTGTCAAACGCGGAGAGGGCAGGCCAACTTCCGCCGGGATAACCGCTTCTGAGCCATAGACTAGGCTAAAAGGGGTTTCGCCGGTACTTGTTTTTGGCATGGTTCGGTGAGCCCACAAGATACTTGGGAGCTCATCTACCCAGCCTCTTCGTTTAGTACCCAGTCGGGCCTTAATCCCATCGACGATACACTTGTTCACACTTTCAACCTGCCCGTTACCTTGAGGATGCGCAACGGAGGAGAAAGTGTGTTCGATTTTCATCTCCTTCATCCAGTTCTGGAGCTCATCTGACGCGAAATTGGTGCCGTTGTCTGTTACGATCTTGAGTGGGAGGCCGAATCTGCAGATGATGTGTTCCCAAATGAACTTGCGCACCATCATGGCTGTAGTTGAAGCAAGGGCTTTGGCCTCCACCCATTTTGTGAAGTAATCGACGGCCACTATTATGAACTTGACGGCGCCGGGGGCGTCTGGGAAGGGTCCTACCATGTCGATTCCCCACTGCTGAAAAGGCCAGGCAGTTGACACGGGGATTAGATCGTTCTTGGGGCGCAGGGTTTTTGGGGAGTGCCGCTGATAGGAGTCGCACTTGCGCAGCTCCTTCAGGGCATCAACGTGCATCCCTGGCCAGTAATACCCGGCGTTCATGATCTTCGCAACAACCATGCGTGGTCCCGCATGGATGCCGCAAATTCCTTCATGGATCTCCCTTATCAGATAGTTCGCGTCTTGAGGGTCCACGCAGCGCAGGAGTGGTCCCAAGAAGGACTTGCGGTATAAGATACCGTCATTCATTTCGTACTGCAGAGCTTTGTTCTGAATTTTTCTTGCCTCTGCCTTATTCTCTGGGAGTATTCCCTCTTTCAAGTATTGAATGATAGGGGTCATCCAGGATGGCTGCCCTATTTCGATCACATTGACTTGACGCAACAAAACTGACGGGTTCTTGAGTACCTCAATCCTTACATCTTTGGCGAGATGTTGGAAGGACGTTGAAGCGAGCTTGCTCAAGGCGTCAGCTGGCTTGTTTTCAGAGCGGTTGATGTGGATGACCTTGTGAGACTTGAACTGCTGAAGCAACTCTTTTGCTTGTTCCAGATACAGGGCCATGACTTCACCCCTTGCATCATATATACCATTGACTTGGCTGGCTATCAAGAGTGAATCAACATGTGCTTGTAGATTTTTAGCTCCCATTTTGATGGCGAGGCGCAGGCCTGCCAGAAATGCCTCGTATTCCGCCTCGTTGTTGGTGTTTTTGAAATCCAACTTGATTGCGTAAGTGAATTCGTGGTTTTCGGGGCTTACTAGGCGCAATCCAGCTCCCGCGCCATCCTCGTTTGAGGCCCCATCAGTATAAAGCATCCAAGTCTCATTTGTCGTGTCTTTTTCGGGGGTTTCCACCAGCTCACAATCTTTAATCTTATCGACTGGGACTTCTGTGATGAAGTCCGCAAGAATCTGACCCTTGATGGCTGGGCGCGGCCGATACAGAATATTGTTGCCCCCCAGCTCAATGGCCCATTTGGCGAGCCTTCCTGATGTTTCTGGTTTCTGAAGTATCGTGCCGATATGGAAGTTGGTAAGCACAGTGATCACATGTCCTGTGAAATACCTGCGCAGCCTTCTGGAGGCGTGTAACAACGCCAGTACCAGTTTTTCCATCGTGGAATATCTCGTTTCCGGGTCAGTGAGTACCCTGCTGACATAATAAATTGGAGTTTGGACTCCATTTCTTTCTACTAGTAATACCGATCCTACTGCCTTATCTGAAGAAGATAAGTACAGTATGAGTGGTTCTTTTTCAAAGGGTGCAGTCAGGGTGGGGAGCTCGATCAAACACTCTTTCATTTGTTGAAAAGCCTTTTCTGCTTCAGGGGTCCACCTGAACTCTTGCTTCTTAACACAATTGCGCAATGTGGTGATAAAAGGGTACGATTTCGCGGCGTGATTTGACAAAAAGCGATTAAGCGCGGCAAGGCGGCCGGCCAACCGTTGCATTTCTTTTATTGTCCGCGGAGATGGCATCCGCTCTATTGCCTGGACTTTTTCCGGGTTTACTTTAAAGCCGCCATTGGTGACTATGAAGCCTAGAAACTTCCCTTCTTCCATGCCAAAGGAACACTTGGCTGGATTCAACTTCATGTTTACACTGCGCAATGAGTTGAACGTTTTCTCGACGTCCTTCAACATTTGGTCCTCTTCGGGACTTTTAACCACTAGATCATCGATGTAAACTTCAATATGCTTTCCGATGTCGTCCGCGAAGGTCTTGTCCATCAATCGCTGGTATGTGGCGCCAGCATTTTTTAGGCCGAATGGCATCTTCGTATAACAAAAAATCCTCAGATCCGTGCGAAAAGCTGTCTTGTCTTCATCCTCAAGCTTCATTTGTACTTGATGGTAACCCTTGTAGCAATCCAAGAAGCACTTCCATCTGTATGGCGCGAGAGAGTCTATCTTTTTGTCGATCTCAGGCAAGGAATAGCAATCCTTAGGGCATGCCTTGTTGAGATCGGTATAGTCGACGCACATTCGCCATCCGCCACTAGACTTCTCTACCATTACGGGGTTCGCAACCCAACTCTGATAACGTACTTCTCGCAGGATGCCGGCTTTAAGTAACTCGCACACTTGCTCATTCATTGCTTTTGTCTTGTCTGCCCCTAGGCTGCGCCTTCTTTGGACCTTCGGCTCAACCGAGGGGTAGGTGTTTAAACAGTGCTCTGTGATATCGCGCGGGACTCCGGTCATGTCAGCCGGGGTCCAGGCGAAAATATCCATGTTCTTGAATAGGAGCTGCTTGAGGCGAGTTCTGATATTAGGTGAGATAGCGTGACCTATCGTCACCGTTTGCTCCGGATATTTGCGATTTAAAACCCATTTTTCGGGCTCGGTTGCTGAAACCTTCGCCGCTTTTGTTGGGCACATCTCTTCAGTTGACATCACTTCTTTCTTTGCATAAACGATTGCCACCCCGGTCTTGGTTGGGAAACCAATCGCTGAGTGGGGGGTGGAAGTAATCATATTCAGCTCACCTTGCGTCTCTCTCCCGATCAGCACGTCATGTCTTGACTTAACAGGCATTACCATGAAGTTGACGTTTGTTGTCCTCGAATGCTTCCCGTCAGAGAGTGTGACGGGGAAGCTAATTTGGCCTAACGGGAAGACCATTTCATTACAGAACCCAGACAGTGGGTAGTCAACTGGTTCGAGTCTCGCTTTGTCTTCTTCGTCGAACTGGTTAAAGCATTGTTCATAGATGATGTCTGCTGTACTTCCCGGGTCGATGAAGACGTATTCAGTTTCATAATGTCCGATGATACCGGTGATGACGATGGGTCGCGTGGCTCGGGGACCCCCGCGCACCACCGGGAAAACAACTTGCTGTTCTTGCCATGAAGGCTCATAAGGTCTCTTGCCTTTTTCTCTTGCGTTGTACCTTGGTCCATTGACCATGTGTGTTTCCAGGCGTCGAACCTTCTTGTGATTTCCTTCATCGTGGCGATGGAGCTGTCTCGTTTCTTTGCGCACATTCTTCACTAAGTGGCTCAGCTTTCCACTCTTCAGCGCTCTCTCGATCTCTTGTCGCAAGCTGTAGCAATCGTCTGTCAAATGGCCTGTATCCTTGTGGAAATCACAATACAGATTGGGGTCTTGTCCCTTTTTGTTCGTCATAGGCCTGGGAGCCTTAAAGTCATGGTTCTCCGTCATTAGCACCTCTTTTGGTGTTTTTATGAGCGGAGTCCAATGCTTTTCACGATTATCGTCTCGGACTGTCTTTCTATAACCGATGCGGTCAATGGTGTCACGCGCGTCTTCTTTATAACGGGATCGTTCTTCATAACGGGGTCGATCGCTATAACCGCTGGAGTGGTTGGCCTTCCACCCAGGGTTTTTGCCTTTGTTGCGCCTGTTGTCATCGCGCGGGTGACCCGCTTTGGAAAATCTGTCTTCAGAACGATAGGTGTTGTTTCGTGCGAGAGACTCTTCTGTTTGCGCGACTATCTTCGCGGCTTCCATGAGCTTGTCCCACTCCTTTGGCATTCCATCTTTTCCATTGATGGTTCTAATCAGGCTATCGCAACGGATTGCTTTCTTGAAATGGCAACGCATGAGTTGTTCGCTCACGCCACCAATCTCCAAACATTCTTTGTTAAAGCGCGTAATGAAATCTTCCAAACCCTCATTATCTCGTCGCCAGATATCTTCGACTTCAGCTGTGTCGCGCTGGTATCGCCTTTGCTGACTGAAGTGACTCAGAAACTGGGTCCTGAAATCTACCCATGATTTTATTTTTCCCGGAGGAAGGCTGTCGAACCAGGCGCGAGCAGCCCCCATTAATGTTTGGATAAACAAATGACACCACATGGGCATGTTCCAACCTCCCATGCAGCCCACGCTAGTAAACACTCTGACGTGATCGTCTGGATCAGTCAATCCGTTGAACTTTCCGACGGTCGGAGGCAACTTTTCTCTCTCGAGCGGCGCTAGTGCTATCTTTGGGATGAACTTTGAGTGCTCTATAGCTTCTTCTGGTCGGTAGGCGAGGCGAAAGTCGCGCTCCGCCTCCTCAGTATAACCAACATGTTGCCTTGGCTTGTAATACTCGTGATTTCTTTGCAAACGATTGAAGACCGAAGATCCGTCATCGTTTTCCCAGGTTGGATCGTTCGGGTCAGTTTCTTCCCACTCATCGTTCATGTTGCGCGGCGTGAGCCGGCTATGAACTGGGCCTCTTCGGGAATTTGACGGTTCGTCATAGTAGCTTTCTGTCTCCCCCCGTGTATCTCGCGTGTCCTGTACGCTTAACCTTCGGGTGGGGGGAGGTCTGTTAATTCTTCTTGGAATGTACTGCGGGACCGGCATCTGGCGCGGCCCGTGGCTGGGGCCGGTTGGTGTGACCAAGGACGGTTCTGCCGTTAAAACTGCTTGCTGAGCGCTCAAGGACTGATACGCTTCGTTAATAGTGGCCAGTTGCTTGGCGTACCATGAGGCTGGGGTTTCGCCTTCTGGTAGCCCTAATAGCGCCGATATGTTATGAGGTGGAGCTGGGTTTGAAGGTCCAGCACCGTTGTTTCCTGGGGTGTTTTGAGTGATGCGGGTGAAGCTCCCGCGCGGACCCCCGGTGTTGGCTACTTCGACTTCACCAACTTCTTCAAAGTGTTGGGGTTGGCCATTTTGATTACCTTCCCCCAACGCTGCATTTGGGTTTTCACCGAAACCCACGAACTCAGGTACGATTCCTTGACCAGCCATGGATCGAAGGAAGAAAAACAACGAAAAACTCAGGAACGAAGATGAGAGTGGTTTGTAGAAAAAATCGGTGGGCGCCAATGAAGAAACCCACAAAACAGTTTTTTTTTTTCTTTTTATGTAGCAAACTAATTTGTTAATTAATATCAAACAAATCTGATTTTTTGAATATGACGATTTAGGAGGATGTATGCCATTAGAAATGAACTTTGGATGACTGTCAACCTACTCGATCCATTTCCCTTACCTTTTATGATTTGACCCGTTTGAGAAAACAATTTAGGAGGTTGTAAGCATTTGAATGCAACATGACCCATTTCTCTTTTGTATACATATACTTTTTCTTCTCTTCTACGTGTTTGATCCGTTATTGATAACATACAACGAGGATTATCCTGTTTTTATATAAACGGGTTGAAATTGCCACCTCTGAAGTCAATAATCTATGTACATATTTGTTACACGCGTATGGGTGCAGGATTGTATTGCATTGTCAAGACAAAGACTGAGGGAGCTTCAGACAATCCTGAATGAAGCCATGTGTGATATGGAAGTTGATTAAAAAGGGATATCATTTGTTCTTTTTATTAGACTTTAATTGGGTAATTACTTTTTCCAGAGCTTTAGTTCTTCAATGACTTGTACGTTATGCAAGGAAGCTTGTACATTGCTATGGATCCGGGGTTTTTCGTAGCTCTGTAAACTGATGGCCTTCAAATTTTGGAATGTGAGTTGGGATAGAACTGGAATAATTGATAGATTTATGGTTATTTTATGAATTCATATAAAAGAGAGATTATTATTTTGTCATTAAATGTATATTATAATTGTGATTGATAAATGTTTTGAAGAAGGAAATATCTGTCGGGAATACATATCATAGCTACCGATATATTGCAAACAAACATCGTTAGACTCGCCATGGGAAAAGGGGGTCTCCACGTGACCACTCTGGCGTAGAGGTGTACAAATCAGTTATTTTGGAAAACCAGTTACGGTTAATAACCGGTTCGGTTATTTTCAGCCAAAAAAAAACAGTTTTTTATTAACCGGTTACGGTTAATAACCGGTTTTAACTGGGAAATATTGTAACCGGTCCTAACCTGTTGTAACCGGTTTAAAAAAAAACCGGTTTATGCGTCGATTATTAACCGATAATGAGTGAAACCGGTTAAAAAAAACCGGTTAACAGAAACCGAAAAAAAAAAACCGGAATAATAACCGGTTATGCAGAAACATGCAGGAAGTTAGCAGAATGTTATTTTTTTCATTTTTTCAGCTATTTGGGCTGTTTTTTTCAGCTAAATGCAGTTTTTTTATACAAAAATTAACAATAAACTCATAAAAAGTTAAACGCATAATAATATCATTAGTCTTGGAACAAACGGTTACATAACAATGAAATACGAACGATAAACATAACAAACGAAATGCGTAAACTTAAACTGTTAATCCGCAAGAACGTCCACTAATATATATATAAATATTTTTAGTGGAACTACAATACTAAAATATATCTTGAGAAGCGTCATTTAATCTTCTTCGGCCGAACCCGAACTATTGCGTAGGAATTCATCTAATTCGGCTTCTTCGTCGGTCATTGGGGTTGTCAATTCGGCTTCGACCTCGTCCTCGTAAACTTCTCCTTCGTAATCTAATTCTTCCTCGAGTGAACGTTTGTCTTGAACTCTCTCCGCCGCATCCAAGTAATCTTTTAAGCAAATCGACATCTCAACCGCCTTAGGTGTTAGTCGAGTCCTCCTTATCGAAATCACCCTACCACTAATAGAAAAAAACACTTTCCGAAGCTACCGTGGAAGCTTGGACCGTTAGTAAATCTCGGGCCATTGTGGCTAAGATCGGAAATTGATCTTCCTTACTTTTCCACCAAGCCAACAAATCAAAATTTTTAAAGTCTTGTGAACTCATCATTTGTAGAAAGTTCGACCCACCATACCGACCGAGTTCACTACTACTAGTGTTACCACGATGCATTTGACTCGACTCATCATACAATTGGTTATAAACATACAAATCGGTATCTTCCATTTGACTTGAACCTTCACCGAAAGCGGCGTTTCTCATTGACTCGTGAATGTGTGATGTTGAACCATATTTTGTTACATAAACATCAAACAATTTTGAAAGTTGATCGTTGAAACGAGATTTTGCAACTTCACCAAAGTTTGGTTCTTGAGTGGTGTTTAAATTCAATTGGTGTGCAATTTTTTCAATCAAAGACCCGGTTCCAAAAATATTAAAACAAGGGTTTAGAGCGGCGACACAAGTGAAAACCGCCGGTAGTTCTTTAAAATATTTTCTTAATTTTTCCTTCATTGTATCCGCCATGTCACAATATGGTCTACCTCTAACCGACAACTCGTTTACTTTCAAACACATTTTAAACAAATTGTGAAGTACCAATGAACTTGTTGGATAATAAACCCCCGATAAAGTCTTTGTTGATGTTTTGAAAACTTGAAGCACTTGTGTAACAGTTTCAATAGCTTCCCAACCCGATGGGTGGTAAGGCGAACACTTTCCACGACTAGCCAAAAGGTTATGAAATTCTTGTAAACTTTCCTTTTGCAAAATAGCTTTTTCAAACATAATGCAAGTTGAGTTCCACCTATGAGCAACGTCCCAATTGGGTCCTAAGCATATTCGACCCGCTTCCTTACAAGTTTTAATATATTTTGAATGTCTTTGTGTGTTACTAAATATACTTCGTAACATTCTTTTGAAAGCTTCTTTTTGTGTTTCAATAACCCTTAAACCGTCTTGAACGGCCAAATTTATGATGTGTGCAACGCATCGGCTATGGAAAAAAGTACCCTCACAAATCGGATTGTATTTTAATTTTAAACGCATTACCGCGCTCGTGTTGTTTGAGGCGTTATCAAAAGATATTGAAAAAAATTTATTTTCCAATTTGTATGTTGTAATACATTTGTCGATTACTTTATATATAGCTTCACCGGTGTGAGGGTAATCGAACAATTTAAACAAAATCGTGCGTTTCATCATTTGCCACGTCGCCGGTTCAATCCAATGGGCGGTGACACAAATATACGAATCGGGTGAACCGTGCGGTGCGGACCAAACGTCGCTAGTCAAGTTAACACCGGTTTCTAATTTTTCAAAATAAGAAATTAATTCTAGTTTAGCTTTTTTCCACAATTTTAAACAATCCCTCCTAAGAGTAGCACGACTTACATGGGTGTATCGTGGTTGGAGAGTTCGTTGAACCATCTTTGTATAGCGTTGGTTGTCGAAGTGGTTGAACGGCAACCTTTCTTGGATTACAAACTTCGCCATTTCATCCCTAACCATATTGAAATTGTAGTTGAAAATATTAGCGCCATCACTTGCCATGGAAGCTTGACCACCAACTTGTTGTTGTTTCAACGCCTTGCAAAACGGTTTTTCGACGTGTTGCTTCAACGTGGAGTTTGCGGTTTCGGCGTAAAAACCTTGACAAAGATGACAACGCGCTTTTCTTTTACCGTTGGCCATCTCGCACAAATCAAAATGTGACCAAATATCGGGGTTGCGTTTTGTTGGAACAACACGAATCACCGTTTCGGTTGTAGACTCGCCAACATGGACCGAATCATGGGCACTAGACGTTGCCATAGCGTTTTGAGAGTTATCGAACAAGAATGAGGGACTTTTTTAGAGTTTTTGAAGGTTCTCAAGAGTTATGAATGAACCTAAACACCCACCACCCTTTTATACTAAGTTTGAGATGAGTTTTGGTCAAAAAAAAAAAACAAAAAAACGGCTCTATCAGGCCTCTAACGGTCATATGACCGTTTTTTATAGCTGGGCAAAAAAAAAAAACCGGTTTAACCGGTTATTTTAACCTGTTTTTTTATATCGTTAACCGGTTTTTAACCGGTTTTTTTAAATAATCGATTTAATAACCGGTTTTTTTATAAACCGGTTTTAAAACCGAACCGGGCCAGAAAAATTGCAACTGATTAATAACCGGTCAAACCGGTTGTAACCGAACCAGTTATAAAAAAAAAACGGTTTTTAGAAAAACCGGTTCCGGTTTCGATTGCGTAATCAGTTTTTTTGTACACCTCTACTCTGGCGTGAGAATAAGTATTGAATTTGAGTGCAAATAATGTAAAGTATAAAGTAAGAGGAAGAATGAGTGCATGAATTGTGTTACGTTATCATTATCATGGAGTATTAATAACAGGTGAATTAGGGTTTTGATGTCCCTATTTTGTGGTTATGCGCCTTTCGTAAGTGGCATGCTGACGTGTGCAATTGATCGCCGAGTATTGAGTGTGGTTAATTGTGTGCGAACTTCCACCATCCTGGCCTCACGTCACGAAGAAATTGTTTCATACAAGCGCATATGGTGTTGTTCCACACTTCTACCCACCACTCATTTAGCCTGATAATAGGTAGAGGGGCTTGTGTAGGTGTTTAGACGGGGACACAATAGGATAACTAGGCATGGTCATCATATAATTTGGATGGAAGAGATCCATTGAGTGGTGTTTGATAAAACTGGGGAGGATACATGCGGGTAAGGAGGTGATTACGGGCACACTGCTAGTGACATTATAATTATGTAGGAATTTTGTGATAGTGACACATTAGCTCTACTGGCGTTGTAATGCTCTATCTCGTTTATATCATTATTTTAAATAATTGGATATTTTAAAGCCCTGATTAAGCCAAATGTCTGATGAAGAAGACCAAACATCTGTATAGCCAAACAGATGTTTGGACAAATTCAACAGAGGATAGCTTAGACGGTGGTTTCTCAATGTAACAGTACTTATCTTATCAGTGTTTAGTTCAGCCTAGATCAGATGTTAGGATTTTCATAGATATTTGTAACATCTATGGAATCTTTTCTATTAAGAATGTTAGATGTCACTATCAGATGACGTCAGCAATCACTGAACAGAGCTTTCGTACTTAGTATAAATATATCACACTCGTTAGTGATCTATTTATCTCACACATCACCTTTTCTCTTGTATGAACTGATTTGTTAAGTGATCGGCTGAGGGGGAGTCTGTAGAGTCAATCGATTTGTAAAATATTTGAATCTTTTGAGATTAATGAAAAACAATCATTGATGATAACTTCTAGTTTGCGAATTTTATTGTGTTCAATCAATATTTGTTTGCAAATAAGAAACTCTGATCTAACATACCTTAGGCTAGAAATAGCGAGGTGATTCAAAATCCTCAATCATACAAGGAAAACCACCTCAATTTCATCTTCAATTGGCTGAATTTTGTTATTTAGGGATAAAGAGATCCTCTCTTTCTCTCCGGTACGTTCTACATACACACACTCTATGTGTGTGTTTTAATTTCATTTAAGTTTTTATACATGCAACTTTCAAACATATTTCATTTCAGCCCCTAAGGTTTGATTTGTTATTTTGTTTGCTTATAACTTACTTAAACTTTATAAATAAACTACCATGTTAACTAGGTTAATATTCCTAGTTGTATACTTCTTGTCAATTCATGAAACGAACATTATAATTCAATTAACTAAGCTCGGAGATGCTACAACCCTACTTAACTTAAGCCCCGATAGCCCAAGCCTTTTATAAACTTTATTTTCTAAAAAGGCATTCATTTATCGTTTATTTAACATTATGTTTATTTATTTAAATCCTAATATTTATCGGGTGAACTTTTACCATTAATGGTATTTTACCCGCTCATTCTCTGTTAATTTGGTTTAATTACCAAATCCATTTTTAGGATATTACACAAGTAATCTCTCCATCAACTCATCTCAAGTGGTGAAGTTAACAAAGATTTTGATTTTGTCCCCAAAGAGAAGGGAAAAATCATATGCCTAATTGCATCCAATGACACATCTTGAATTTTGAATGTCACACACCTTCGAAAAAAAGTTAACCAAATGAGCATTTTGAGTTTTCGCAATCCAAAAACTCTAAAGTACATCGCATGTGATGCTTAGCTTCACTTCAGTCCAAAAGATTTAGCCTTCTTATTGGGTTGGGTTAATTTTGTGATTGTTGATTATATGAAATGTGACAAGAATCATGATTTTTTATCTTGTAAATCACCACATTTGCACCATAATGATCTCTTAGACATCAAACACATGAAGGCCTTCTTAAGATCACCGATATTGCATTAGCCATCATCAAGAAGTAGAATTTTGATCTTAGTTATACCCGAGGTTTACAATTATGAAAACCGACATGCCGATATTTTTATAATCAAATTGTCATTTTTATTAATTGCGTTTTTGTTGAAAAACGATTAACAAATGTGCGAATTGTAGACATTAATTCACACGTTTACTTGGTCATTTAATTTTAATTTTAGGTTGTTAATGAAAATTTTCGAAAGTTAGCCATATGAGCCAAATTTAATTCTTTTTTATAATAACAAATACGATAAAAAAAAACCTTAACAACTTTTTCTTTAAATAATAATATTCTCATTATGCTTTGTGCTTTAATTCTACGTAGTAATGATTTACACACTAATAACATTCATTCATCCTATCACTAAAGCGCAATATAAGCAACTTATAATATATAATATCATTAAATAAATATCAAGATGCATATATTACTTTTAAAGTACATAAATCAAAAGATATATAGGAAAGAGAGGTGGTCCAAATGGTAGAGACATTGCATGATACAAGGGTCATGATACATGTCTAATAAAGGAAGTGCCCAATCTAGATTCCATCAAACCCCAATTTGCTTTCCTGTTCATTTCATATCATCACCATTTGTGGCACCCACCATGCCATTACTCATGCACATGCCATCTTTCCCACTACAATTTTTCTTTTAATTCATTTCCCTTTTAAGATAACAATTCAAATATTATGAAAATTACCTATGAAACAAATTTTATTTGTAACTATTGAAGAATTTAATATTGAAATAAGGATTAAGATGGGTTATAGATAATTATGATGAATTATTTATTGAGTCTTTATTGGGATTATTGTTAGTTTAAAGAGTTAAATGCTTGGTTGGTCCCTGTGGTTTGCAAAAATTGCAGACTTGGTCCCAATGGTTTACTAATTACACGCGTGGTCCCTGTGGTTTTCAAAAATGCACTCGGTTGGTCCCTAGCCATAACATCAGTTAAATTTCTCAGTTAAGTCCATGTTAAATGACCAAAATACCCTTGCTTATTAACTCTCTTTATAACCCACCTCCTTTCTCTCTATAAACCGCCCCCCTGTTCCTCCTTCCATCCTTTGCCGACAAACCCACCCAGTAATCACCACCATCGGAACCACCACAGCCACCATCTGAACCACCACCATCATCATCTTTCCCCGCCGTCAACGCACCTATCGTTGCCACCACCTTCATCAATAACCATCATCAAAACCCAACAAATAAAACCCTAAATCGGTTCTAATGTACAAATTCAACTCAAAACCCTAAGAGGCGATATGTACCTTAATCGACTGAAGTTGATGGCGGAGGGAGTTGCAGTGGCGGAGTTGCAGTGGTGGTGAGTGAGTTACAGTGGCGGAGATGGAGGAATTGCAGTGGCGGAGTTGCAGTGGTGGTGAGTGAGTTACAGTGGCGGAGATGAAGGGTGTAGATGACTAATTTCACCATCCCCCTGCTACCACCCACCTGTCGCCGCCCACCTGTCGCCGCCACTAATTTCACCATCCCCCACAACCATTAACACCATCCCCCTGCTACCACCCACCTGTCGCCGCCACCTACCCAACACCGCCACCACCCCAAACGAGGCACCAATCTATCCAAACTCTGTATCAAGAACAGATAAATACAACCCATCTCCAATAAACCCCAAATCAAGATCTGGAGCTCCGAATTTGTGTCAGCAATGTGTTTTTAGGTGTTTTGAAGTGGGTTTTTTTAGAGAGAGAAAGTGTTGAGAGAGGAGAGAGGGAGTAAGGTGGTGGCGGCGGTGTGGTTAGGGGGCGGTGTTGTTAGGTGGCGGTGGCCGCAGGTGTGTGGTAGTGGTGGTAGGGTGGGTGGTGGTGAGAATAAAGAACTAGAGAGAGAGAGCTGAGAGAGAGAGAAAGAGAGTTAGAGAGAGGTGAGAGATTGATCTGTTTATGTATTTGTTAATAAGCAAGGGTATTTTGGTCATTTAACATGGACTTAACTGAGAAATTTAACTGATGTTAGGGCTAGGGACCAACCGAGTGCATTTTTGAAAACCACAGGGACCACGCGTGTAATTAGTAAACCATTGGGACCAAGTCTGCAATTTTTGCAAACCACAGGGACCAACCAAGCATTTAACTCTAGTTTAAATTAGATAGGTTTATCTAGTTAATATTTTATTATTTAAAATAGAGTTCGAGTCGGGTTAGAACTAGAACAAGTTTAGTATAAATAGATGGTTATGGTTATTGTATTTGTGTGCTTTCATTGATAAATAATTAAAAGAGTCAAATGAGTTAGTCCATCCGGTGTTTTTGTGTTTGATCAAGGGCCTGATTTTCAAGAGCTATTTTTATATTTACAGGTAAAGTATAACTTAAAATAAGATAATTACTTGATTTCAAATATGAATGATACCAATGGCATTAGTTTTGTAGAAAAAGTATATCGTACATTACGGCTTAACGTACTTCACGTACAACAACGTGCGTTATTTGTTCTATAACATGCGTGATTAATGTTTTCTATATGCGTGATTATTGTGTTTCAACATGCGTGATTTTGGATTTTTGAGTTACAACGTGCGTGATTTTAAAATGAACGTGCGTAATTACCTGTCGTACGTGATGTACATTAAGGGGCTGTTTGGCAACATCTGAACCAATAAGTGCTAAATGAATAAGAGGTCTGAATGGGTAAGAGGGTCTGAATGGGTAAGTGCTGAACCAGTAAAGTGCTGTTTGGTTCCATATCTGAATGACAGTGTAAAATGACATTTTTACCCCTCCCCACAAAATAAACCCATTATAGAAATTTTTTCTATAAAACCCTATCATCATCATCATTCATCAGCATTCATCATCCCCCCCACCCCCTTCCCCTTTCTCTCCCTACCTGCAACACCGCCACCGCCATCATCATCATCATCTCCGCCACCGATCTGAGTTCTCCGCCACCGCCATCATCATCATCAACATCATCTCCGCCACCGCCATCATCGTCAATCGCCAGAGCTGAGTTCTCCGCCACCGCCATCATCGTCAATCGCCTCAATCGTCGCCATCATCATCATCATCTCCGCCACCGCCATCATCATCATCAACACCCACCACCGATCTGAGTTCAACATCAACACCCACCACCGATCTGAGTTCATCATCAACTGATAGGTAATTAATGATTTGAGTTGAAATGTAATAGTATATAACCTGAATTGAAGAACGAGTCTGACGATGAAAATTTGAGTTTCGATTGTGGAGGTGGGCGGCGGAGGTGTTGACGGAGATGATGGGGCGAATTGGAGGGGAGGCAAGGTGGAGGAGGGGCAACGGGTGGGTGGAGAAGGAGCTGCTGTGGAGAAACAGCCCCTTAGCTGCTGTGGAGAAACAGCCCCTTCGCAAACGACAGGGGTAGATGTGTCTTGTTTTTCATTCAGATCCATTCAGCGTTGTTTTAAATCTGACCCATTCAGAGCCATATTCAGCCATTCAGATGTTTTGTTTTGTTGAACCAAACAAGTTTAACCTCTGACCGATTCAGAGGTTGATTCCATTCAGAGGCATTCAGAAGCAAACAAACAGCCCCTAACTCGTAATGTACGTTAACCTTCCTCTAGTTTTGTAAGGGCATACATGTTGAAATAATGATTCCGTGTTAGTCATATTGTATATACTTATTAATCAATAAAAGTCGGCGGAACAGTGATTGAATTAGTTTAGTAAATTTCGATTGTTTACATATTTGTGTCCCAAGGGAAAAAAAGTTGATCCTTCCACGTGGAAAACATCCACCATGCACATCGTTTTATTGCTTTTTTTATGTAAAGGTTTTTTTATATGCATATGAATTTATTGGTGATTTTATTTAAGTGAGTTTAGTTTTCTCTTTTTCTTAATTTCACGCAAATACATTTTTGGCATTTGAAGTCCAAATGAATTTATATGTACATTTTAGGAAGTGATATACTAATATTCTTTTTTTATTAACTTTCGGATTTATGAAGTGACCTTTTGTCTTAAAAATTTTAATATATGTTAGTTTTGATATGTTTAAAGTCGTCGAGTCATATTTAATTGACTTTTTGTTTTTTACTATGGCGAATCGAACTGATACTATTCAAACAACTTCCTTAGTGGTACCAATATTTGTTTTTATGGCTTCCGACATAAATTCCGTTAAATACGAAGTCGTATAGGTAATAGAGTATTTTTAACATCGTAAGTTATAGCGAGTGTTAGTACTGTACCAGTACCGTCACCAACCAAATTGATATATCTCAACAATATTGTTACCACATTGATTTTGATTGAACGTCGGTTTTGGTATCAGTATTGGTTTTTATGGTTTTCAATCGACGTAGATGTAAAACATGTGTCCTTTCGGGAATATTACGAATTTATTTTTCAAGTTTAATTTTTGTTCGCTATATTGTGTGTCGGTACTATACCAATACTGTAATGAACCGAACAATATTAACCAAATTCACGCCGCAACGCGCATGGAAATCCTTCTAGTTAATATAAAAAGTCCTATCATTTTATGTAAGAGATGTAAATAAGTAATCATGATATGACCATGCAATTCGCAAACAAGTATTATTACAAATATCTTTGAATCCGATCCACTTATGATGAAATCAAACTATATACAAAAATATATAAATTAGTTACGGGAAAAGTAGATAAAAAAAAGCAAATATAAAGTAGTTTCATGTAAGGGAAAAGTAGATAGAAAAGCAAATATAAAGTAGTTTCATGTATTTTATAACTATAGAAGTAAATATATTTTGTTAAAATGAATACTAACGCAAAAATATACTAGAAAAATAAAATAAAAAATCTCTTGAATTTTCTTTTATAAAAAGGGAGCAATCTCTCTCTTATATGAATATATTATTTTTAATAGGGGAGGGTTATCTTGAGAAAACGCTAAATATTGCAAGAACCGTGAGAACAAATGAGAACACCAATCAAAACCATTTTTTTTAATACAACACTCATTGAAATTAAAATACAACATCAAAAAAAGAATTTACAACATCAAATGATTTCTTCTCTTAAAATCACACTTATTAGATTTTTTATACATGTGTAAATATAACAAATTTACACATGTGTAAATGGCAAACTTACACATGTGTAAATTTTCGTTATTTATGAATTCACGTAAATTTAAACGTGTAAATTTAATTTCTAACATTGTATTCGGATAATAATGATAAATGTAAAAAAATTGAATTTGAATTGTTTTTGACCAAGTTCTCATGATTTTCTTATTTGTTCTCACGATTCTCACAATATTTAGCGTTCTCATTTAAACCCTCCACTATTTATATATATTTTACATTTATTATAAGAATATGAGTAGGTTTCAAGTATATTTCTACAAATATTTTCAACATATACAAAAACCATAGGCGGTAATAGTGATTTTGGCCTATTGGCTGAAAAGGTTTTCAACATATACAAAAACCATAGGTGGTAATAGTGATTTTGGCCTATTGGCTGAAAAGGGCGGTGGAGGGAATAGTGCCAGTCAGCAGCCTGACACACTCCCCTATTGGCCTAACAAATTTCGATTTTATCCCACTTTAAAATTACGATTTTGCCATTAGTTCAAAATTATGTTTTTACCACCACTTAAAAGTAAATTTACGCTTTTACTCACAGCTAAAAATTTCAATTTTGCCCTGGGTTCAAAATTACGACTTTGGCCCGTTTAAATTTACAATTTTACCATTAGTTTTTTTCCCTTATAATTACGATTTTGCCATCACTTAAAAGTTATGTTTTTACCCCGACTTAAAAATAAATTTACGATTTTGCTCCCAGCTAAAAATTTCAATTTTGCCCTCAATTCAAATTTACGATTTTGCCCCCTTTAAATTTACAGTTTTGCCATTAGTTTTTTTTTTCTTACAGCCACGTTACGATTTTCCCCTCAAATTAAATTTACATTTTCTCCCTCGTTTTTGTTTGTTTTCGTGGTTAAATTACAATTTTCCCCCAGAGTAAAATTACAGTAATGCTGACAACTGTCTGACACTCCCCCATTGGTCCATTTATTTTACGATTTTATCCCTGAATAAAAACTATGATTTCGCCCTCAGTTCAAAATTACGTTTTCCCATCGTTTTTGTTGTTTTTGCAAAGTTGACTTTTTTTTGTTCTATTTGGTTGACTCGATTTAATTTTTTTCCGTGTCAAGGAGCTGCCTAACAATCGCTCATTAGTTCTGAAAAATTACAGTTTTGCCCCCAGCTGAAAAATACCATCTTATCATCGTTTTAGTTTTTTTTTAGCAAAATTATAGTAGTGTTTTTTTAATTGATTGAAAACTATTCGGCCATCGCCCCGCAACACGGACGGGGCATCAACTAGTTAGTGTACAACAAGTACCTTCAAGCAAAAACCTTGATTCCCGCCACAATTAACGTAAACTTTTTAGACTAGGCCATTTTTAGGCAAAGGCTACATACGAAACCAATGTAAATTCATACACAAGAGTTTAAAGACAATAATTTTGTGCCGACAAAAACTCTTTTTGAAATGATCTGGAAATGAATTTTATATCCATCTACAATGATATATTTAAGAAAACTTCGAGCAACAATATCAAAAGTTATCGTGAAAAAAAACTTTGAAAGTTTAGTAGGAAAAGTAACGGTGTAAACAAGTCGAGTTGAGGCGAACCCAATCTTGACTAGGTTGGAGTTCTGCTCATTTCGAGCACTTAGTGACCAAGGGCGGACCTAAGCATAGCCCAGGGTGGGCGGGCGCACCCCCGGGAAAAAAAAATTAGTGCTAAGTTCCGTCGAAAATCCCGTCCGCACCCCTTGGAATTTTTCGTCCGCACCCCATGGAATTTTCTGTCCGCACCTCTTGGAATTTTTCGTCCGCACCCCTTAGGTAAAAAGTGTTATCAATTTATATTTTAAAAATATTCTTTAGTAAACTCCTATTTTATAAAAAAAATACTACCTAAATTATATTACTTTTAATACCTAAATAACTAAACCCAAATACCCAATACATTTAACTAGCCCACTGCTAAGTCTTAGCCCAATAAACAAACCCAACAAATCAACAATATTTCAAACTAAAATAAAATAAACAAGCCCAAGACCCTTACATATTCTATCTTGCTCTCTTTATCGTCCTTGCACGCCAGCGATCAGAACATCAACAACGACAACAGTGAACAGTCAGCAGCCGCATACCACCGTAATCAGCCACGGGTAAGTTTCTTTGTTATTTTTGATGATTTTTGGTTGATATTATCCACCTCCAGCAGCCTATTATAGCCGCATACTAACCATGTAGACATGTGCTTCGTTTTGTTTTCATTATGTTATGGTGGGTTATATAAATTAAGTTCTTTTGTTTTACATGACCCGACTCGACCCGAACCGACCCGATACGAACCGATTTTTTATTTATATACCTTGGGGCCTAAAAGTTTTAAAAATGTTCCGCACCCCCATGAAAAAATTCCTGGGTCCGCCACTGTTAGTGACGTCTACAGCTTGAATGTGACAAACGGATAACTGCATAAGCTAGAGTTTGACTTCTTATATTATTGAATTTAAATTTTAGAGTAAACTGTCATTTTGGTCCCTGTGGTTTGGGCACTTTTGTCATTTTAGTCCAAATTTTAAACTTTTTAAATCTGGTTCCATGTGGTTTCACTTTTATTGTCATGTTAGTCCAAAAATAAAATCAACTCAGATTTCTCCAAAAAACCCTTATATTTTGTCATTTTCTCCAGGGGCAAAAAATGGTCATATTTGTTTTATTACTTTGCAAATTATTAATTATATATGTAGATATATACACTGACAACACACTCTAATTCCCTCATCTCTCTCTCTACAAACTGTCTCTCTCTCTAAACAATCAGGGGCCACCACCGCCTATAGCACCGCCACCGCCGTCACATCGCCACCGCCGTCACATCACCACCGCTGTCCAGATTTGTTGCCGCAGTAGTTGACGTGCACGGCGATGTGAGATTCGATTAGAATTTAGGTACGATATTCAAATTTTTTATTTTTGAAAAGTGGAGAATTCTGGGGTTGCTACAATATGAAGATCCTTGTTTGATTTGGGGAATTTGTGAAGGAACTTGAGTGATTGTGTGATTTTAGGGTTTATCATGAAAAGGGGGAAAATATACAGTGGTGGTTAGGTCAGGCGATAGTGGAGATGGGGGTGGTGCGGTGGTTGCCGGAAACGATGTTGGTCATCTGCAGATGAGAGAAAGATGGGGGTAGGGGCTGGTGGATGAGTGATCGCCGGTGTATATTTGACATTTTGGGGGTTTGTTAGAGAGAGTGGGTAGAGAGAGAAAGCATGTGTGAGTGGAATGGTGATTTGGCCGGTAGATGAGTGATCGTCGGTGATGGTTTTGGGGATTCTTGCGAGTGTGTGTGTTTGTGTTTGTGTGTGTGAGAGAGTGAAGAGAGAGAGGATGTGTTGTGTGTATTCCTGAATTAGTAAGGTGTGCTGGGTTTTTTTTTTATCTGCAGATAGAGGGAGAGAGAAGAGAGATCGCCGATGATGGTTTTGGCCGGTGGATGAGTGATCGCCGGTGATGGTTTTGGGGATTCCGGCTCTTTAGAAGTGGTGGTGGTGGTGATGATCTGCAGAGAGAGAGAGAGAGAGAGGGGAAAGAGACAGATTTTTTTTTGAAAATGACCATTTTACCCCTGAGGAAAAGGACAAAATAGCAGGGGTTTTTTTAGAAATCTGACTTGATTTGATTTTTGGACCAAAATGACAACAAAAATGAAACCACAGGGACCCAGATGTAAAAGGTTTAAAATTTGGACTAAAGTGGCAAACTGCCCAAACCTTAGGGACCAAAATGGCAGTTTACTCTAAATTTTATGTATACATAACTATTTGTAGTGTATATTTATTATTTAAAATTTACATATACAACATATATACAAGGGTCGTAATTACCTGCGCGTTGCGCAGAGAAGCGGTTGGAGTTCAGACCGTATAGTACACCATGACAACTGATAAATAAATTCGTAAAATTAAATAAAATGATATCTAAATGTTTTATACTATTTGCGTCGTAACTCGGCTCTAAACATCAAAATAATAAGAAAAGGAAAAACCATATGGTAAATAACAAAGGTAAAAAAAGGTAGACGAAAAAGAAAACGATAGAAACTCGGTCGGTTTCGGTTCACTCGTTACATCAAAGAAAAAGAAAGTTAAGAAATACGTTCAAAGAGTATCGGCGCATTTATTAAAAAACCAAACTAAAAAAAACCTTCGACACACTCGTTATGACAAAGATAAATAAAAGTTAAAAATATGTCTAAAACGTTATTAACGTGTTCATTAAAATAAACTATTTAAGAATAGAAAAGTAATTTGATTAAAGTAAAAAAAAAGAATACAATAATTAAACTAAATGGATTGTAAACGTAAATGACGAAATATACTTAAGGACAAAAAAGTTACTATTCATCTTATCTTAATTTATATAGATATAATATAATTATGAGGTTCTTTTTTTTATCATAAGTATATAATAATATTTCTTATATTAACTATGCATTATATTATATAAACATTGATAGACCATGTGGGCGTGGAAACTGTAACACCCCGTGTTTTCGGAAGTCAAGTCAAAGTCAAGGTCAAAGTCAACGATCGATCGTACGAATTTGACTTATAGTAATTTCCTTATTTTAATTGTATTATGTGGAGTAAGTGTTGTTAATTGCTAAAATCGATGTGTGTTAATCGCTATCTAATCGACTTACGACTGTGAATGATAGGAAGTAATAATGCGATAAAGTTAACTAATCAATAATCAAGCTATGCTACTCGACATCGAATCGTGATACGAACCGCAACTCGACTTAATCTGGTTAATTATACGTGTGTGTGTGCCTTATGTGTTACTTGTGCGTGTTATATATATATATATATATATATATATATATATGTGTGTGTGTGTGTGTTGTGGAAATCAATCGAACTCAATCGAAACTCGAAACGCAATCGAACTCGAACCCGAATCGAAAATCGAACTGTGATAATTAGTAGTTGGGACTAAAAGTAATTTGACTATGAAACCCTATCGTGGCGAGCCGCTCGCAATCGAAATCGAAACATCAAAAATCGTCGCGCCAAACACTCGACCCAGGTGCCATCCGATCGGATAGCCGCCTTGCAAGCAAACAAGAGTCATCCGACCAGGATGTCATCCGATAGGATAATCCATCCGAGCGGTATGTCATCCGATCGGATAACCCTTTCCTCTTTTGGAATCCTATAAATACCCCTGCCATTATCATTTTTTCCATTTCTGGAAACCTTCTGTCCTAACCACTCGTGCTCCTCACCTTTTCTTCGATTTCTCTCAATCCAGGTAAGATCTCGCCCTAAATCTTGTACTTTCTTGACCTACACGCACTCCTACACCCTTCTATCTTTTAGATCTTAACTTTTAACCGTGAAATTACTAGATTCGGTTGTTCTAGGGTGACGTCATCATGTGTTCTTCAGGAACTTCATGTTTTGACTACAATCCACCAAGAACAACCGAGATCTAACCGATTTCCACGCAAACATACAAAGATCTTGTAAAGATCTCGACACAAGAATGATGAAAAAGGATTGAAAGATGGTTTTCACTTTCTTTCAACTCTTTTACACTCAAAGTACTCAAAACCGATAGGATCCGACCCTGATTTAGTCTTCTACTCGATCGTAGTGTTGTACTAGCTCAAGATCCGGATTCTACGCACGAGACTACCGATTTCGGGTTAGCCAAGACCAACCGTCTCGAGCCGGTAACCAGCCGGACTAGGGTGATACCTGGTCGGGTTGGTCATCTGGGTCGAACTAGGGGTTCTGTTGGCTAACACGTTGTCAAAATGTCTCGACAGAACGACAAACCTTCAAAACGACCAAGTGTAGGACGAACAGGACAATCAGGACGGATTACTGTCCGAACGGATTGCTGTCCGATCGGATAGGTCATCCAAACGGATTGTCACCCGAACGGATCACACTTGGGTCCCACCTTTTAACAAACCTTATCCAAAGTTAGAGTATTGAACGAAATGTAATCCGATCGGACGACCATCTGACTGGATTACTCTTCGGATCATGAGATACTAAGACTTTAAAGACTTAAACAATTTTCAACATGTTCAACAACAAGGTTGCCATCCGATCGGATTGCCATCCGATCGAATGACGCTTCTGTTGTGAACTTGCTTTCAGTAGGTATCCCCATCACTAAGTCGCCGTCCGACCGGACCACCGTCCGACCGGATGACCATCCGAACGGATTGCCATCCGCACGGCTAGTCATCCGATCGACCGACTCGATGGATAGAGATACTTCAATGTTTTCACATTACTACAACGAAAACTTCATAAGTCAAACCATCATACACAAACACATCATTCTTATAGGAAGAAACAATCCACTCGAATCGTCATTCGAACGGACAAGCTGTCCGACCGGATGACCACCCGAACGAATTGTTATCCGCACGGATTGCTGTCCGATCGGATTACCATCCGATCGAACCACTACCCGACCCTTTAACACTTTGTGACGTTTTACACATCACTTATCGATTATACAATCTAATCTACTCAGGCTAATCTTACTCACTAAGCGCTCCCTTCAATCCATCAATCGTTGTGAGTATACTCGATCCCTTTTTGCTTTAAGCACTTTTGGGTGTTACATACGTTACAACTATTCAAATCACATCAATCACACTACTCAATACTATTTGAACGCTAACCGTTAATGCATGTTATACGTGGCTTATGAATGCTTGTTTGTTATGTTTACACATGGAATGCTGTCTACCTGCCTTAGCAACGATAGTACTATAGTTTGGACTCAGCACCCGTTCACACGGGGGTTGTTAAGGACAATTACTTGCATGGATTACGGTGGTAATCATGTATTGCGAACTGCCTCGTGCAGTCAACCCGCAGTCATTGGTATCGATGGATCTATGTCGATAACTAACGTGCTTCATTTCACTATGTGTACGTGCTGGTTATGCGTAAACGAATTCGAACTCTATATGCTATTATCAAACTTGTATGCTCACCTTTACATTATATGTATTGATTTTATTTTAACGTATGTGACAGGTGCTTAGGACGCACACTTGGTAGGAATTTGAAGCTAGAATAACGCTTTAGAGCCCAACAAATAGTTGTCAGTAGTGATCAAACTAAGGGTCTCTAGAAGCAGATAAACAATTGCTGTCTATTTAAATCCGAGTTGTCGGAACAGAATATTTGCCTGGATTTTTGTCTGTAATAATTATTTTGCTGTTTGAGATACGGTATGGGACGTATTATTTAAATTGAATAGTATTGATAATTGTTATGGAAACTTCTGCACAATCTGTTTCGCTAAGTGCCATGCCCCGATGATTCCGTCATCGGTTGGGGTGTGACAGAAACTCTACCACGTCAAAGTGGGGTGGCGTCAAACACCCCACGGGGTGGCGTGAAAGCCGATGTGGGGTGTTGCGTGCGTGGGGCGAGGGTTTGGCAATGCTGCTGTAGTTGGTTGGTAATGAAGGTTTAAGACTACACGGTACGGTATGGGGGTCGTTCCCCTTCCGTCTTGGTCCGACACCGGTCCTCGTTCTCTCCGTCTCTTTTGAGACGTTGGAGCCGGCCCACTAAATGACAAAAATCTCACCTTTTCACATGTTTGACCGTTACAAATTAAAAAAATAATTCCTTTTAGAGTTAATTGTCATTTTAGTCCCTAAGTATTGTCTAAATATGCCAATTTAGTCCAAATAGTTTTTTTTTCGCATATAGGTCCCTAACTTTTCCCTTTTGTTGCCATTTTGATCACATACCCTAACTCCATCAAAAAACCTCATTTTTAACCAGGGGTATTTTGGGGATTTTCATTTTAAATCTTTTCAATTGTCATTTTGATCCAATTCTAAAAAAAAAAAAATAAAAAAAAAAATCTAAAAAATCCAAAAAATTCTAAAAAATCAAAGAAATAAAAAACAAATTCTAAAAATAAAAAAAATTCTAAAAAATCAAATAAAATAAAAAAAATTCTAAAAAATCAAAAAATTCTAAAAATACAAAAATCTAAAAAATCTAAAAATAAAAAAATTCTAAAAAATCAAAAAAATTCTAGAAAATAAAAAAATTCTAAAAAATAAAAAAAAATAAAAAAATCATAAAAATTCTAAAAAAATTCTAAAAAATCTAAAAAATAAAAAAATCTAAAAACTCAAACAAGCATATTTTAAAGTTTCAAATTTAAAAAATGACGATATATTCCTCGTCCAGACGAATATATTTTCAAGTTTGTCTATTTTGTTGAGTGAATGAATGGTCATGATGAGATAGAACCACTAACTAACGAGCATGCATGTTATATTTTAGTTTATAAAATTTATATTTCATGATATTTATATTTAGTAAATTATATTAACTGATACAAAACTAAAGATGAAAATAATATTGTAATAAATAGTTTTGCTATGAAAACATATATAAAAAGGCCAAAAGGGTGATAATTAATCTGGAAATGTAAGAATGTTTGTGAAATATGTCAACTTAAAATGAAATTTGCTTTTTTTAAATGGGTAAATGGTTCTATCTTATCATTACCACTCATTCACTCAACAAATAGAAAATACTTAAAAATTTATTCGCCTGGACGAGGAATATATCGTTATTTTTTGAATTTTAAACTTTAAAATATGTTTGTTTGAGTTTTTAGATTTTTTTTTAGAATTTTTTGATTATTTGGAAGTTTTTTGATTTTTTAGAATTTTTTTGATTTTTTAGAATTCTTATGATTTTTTTTATTTTTTAGATTTTTTTTATAATTTTTTGAATTTTTTTATTTTTTAGATTTTTTATTTTATTTTTTAGAATTGGATCAAAATGTCAATTGAAAAGATTTAAAATGAAAATTCCCAAAATACCCCTAGTTAAAAATGAGGTTTTTTTTATGGAGTTAGGGTATGTGATCATAATGGTAAAAAAAAAGGAAAAGTCAGGGACCCATAGGCGAAAAAAACTATTTGGACTAAAATGGCAAATTTGAACAAACCTCAGGGACTAAAATGGCAATTAACTCTTCCCTTTATTAAATATAAACAACTATAATTCAAACCACACCCAAAATCCTTCAAATTTTTATATAAATTCAATCTTTTTATCCCATTTTTTATCCACTACCACCCCATCTCTCTCTCAACGGCAAACTAGGAGAGTCAAATTAAACCGAGACAAAAAAGATAATTTAATTTTTTTAGAGTATGTTTATTTAAATTTAATAATGAATTTAATTTATTTTTCATATTAAATTTATAGCCGCCCACGATAAACTACTGGCCGATTATTTTGCCGACGAACCTGTGTACACGGACGAGATGTTTCGACGTCGATTCCGAATGAGTCGTCGACTTTTTTTATGTATCACAGACAACTTGGCCCAGTCTGATCCGTTTTTTCACACTGTGATACGACGCTAGGGGCAAAGAGGATTCACTACTTTACAAAAATGTACGTCGGCTATTCGCCAACTGGCATATGGGTACGCACCCGATGCGTTGGACGAGTATTTAAGGATGTCCTAAAATACCGCACGTGAATGTTTGCACAGGTTTTGCGAATGGGTCGTCAAATTATATAGCAAGAAATACCTACGGAAACCAAATGCAAACGACGTTCAAAAATTATATCAAGCACACGAACAAAGACATGGTTTTCCAGGAATGCTCGGGAGCATTGATTGCATGCACTAGCCGTGGCAGAACTGCCCTACTGCTTGGCAAGGTCAGTATACTCGGGGAGATCATGGTCATCCCACTATAATTCTAGAGGCTGTTGCGTCACAGGATCTCTGGATCTGGCATGCTTTTTTTGGTCTACTTGGTTCGCTTAATGACCTTAACATCATATATCAGTCATAGATATTTGACGATGTGGTGGCGGGAACAGGTCCTTAACATCACATACCCAACGTACTCGACAATCGTTAAACTATTCCGCACCCGATACACGATAAAAGTATCAAGAGGGTGCGAGAAAAGATATTGAACGGTGTTTTGGGGTTCTACAAAAAAATGGCATATCATTGAACATCCAGCACGTCTGCTACACCAAAGAGGTTACGACACATTATGTACGCTTGTATCATCCTTCATAATATGATCATTGAAGACGAAGGTAGAGCGATATGTGAGTACGACGAAAACGCGTCTAACGGGAATTCTGTTCCAGTTAGTTTGGAACAACAAGATATACACATGTTCTCTCTACGTAACGAGTACACACATCATAACCTACTAGCGGACTTGGTGGAGTACAATGGAACAACGCAAAACGAACCTGACAACCACATGCCGGATGAAGACTATTAGTTTTTTTAATATTTTTTAAGTTCTTAGGATTTTTTTAAAGTTTATGTAATGTTTTTTAATATTAATGAAATTATTTTTCTGTTAAAAAAAGTAGATGAATTAAAAAAAAAGGTAAACTTGTGGGGTAGGATCATCCTCCCATTTCCAGTGTTTTAGTGAGCTGGATCATCCTCAAAGGAATAATGACGTGGCACCTAGGCGACGGATGAGGATGATTACCATACTCCATAGCCCAAGAAGGAGAGAAGAAGGTCACTTGGGACGTTGGTTGATGAAGTCCACAACATGACTCAAATGTGAAAGTTTTCTGTTCACTTGGTGCTTACGTGGCAACTTTTTGTTCCCTTGAAACTAAGACTATAGGGTATGGGGCGTGAGTTGGGTACAAAAGCCCTAGTCACCACCCCGGATGGGCTTGGTTTCGGCGTGGCCCCTTGGACGGGAGTTTCAGCCTGGGCGTTGGGCATGCCTAGCGATCTTACGTGGCTGGCTCTTATTGGATGGTTGGCTAGGCTATGTTTAATTTTAGGTTTATTTTTTTAATTTTAATAAACCTGGCCAACCCACGCGGGCTAGCCACGCCCCGCCATACCCCACAGATACGTCACTCACCAGCGGGGGGGGGGGGGGGGGGGGGGGGGGGGGGGCTCGAACTCCACGTGTCAACCCATGCCCCCAACCCCCGCTCCACCATACCCCACGGTCTAAAATAAAATCCCCCACAATACATAGCCTTATATCTATCCCCTTCACTTGTGGTCTAGTGGTAGGGGACTTCGGTTTTCCAATGGAGACTCAAGTTCAATTCCCACTTGTGTCATATTGGGATAGATATTGGGCAATGATGGTGACAAACTCACCGAGGGGGGTTCGATCCTGAGCCACACCCCAGTTTTCATCCGGCTGTTACTTCAGCGAGGCTTCTCGTGTGGAGGCAGTACGGTTTCTGAGGGAACGCCGTAACCAAGTCTGACCAACCCAGCACCGGTCTGATTAAGACAACGTAGTCTGAGCAGATCTCAGACTAGTTTAGTATTGTGAGTTTAGTTAAGCTCATTTAATTAAATAAATTTAATCTCAGGTTTTAGATTAGCTCGAACTTGTTTTGCTTCAGCTCGATGTAAGAATTTAGTGAGGTGATCTCTAATAGTACATGAGCAATTCGGCTTTTATTTACGATAAGCATTACTTTTACTCTACTTTTCTATTTCTTTTAGCAATTCGAATTGTTTACGCTCATGAACTAAACTCTTTATAGTTCGGATTGTTTACTCTCGTGAACTAAACTCTTTATATAAGTTGTTATATTACATTATATTTATTGAAATTAGTCTTAAAAGAAATAATATGTTATATTACATTATATTTATTGAAATTAGTCTTAAAAGAAATAATATTATATAAACTCTTTTTAAGATGTCAAAAGGCCTTTGCTGTACTTTACGACCGATCATTAAAAGTATAATATTTATATACTATTAATTTTAAAGATTTGTGTGCATATTTGGTGGTAAATTGTGCTTAAATAGTTGTACCTTAATCAAATATAGGTTGTAAGTTGTGCTTAAGTGGTTGTATCTTAATCAAATAATAATGGTTTCATTACCTTACCAAATTCAGTCTGTTTTGTATGCATGTATGGTTGTAAATTGTACTTAAGTGGTTGTACCATAATCAAATAATGGTTTCATTATCTTACCATATTCAATCGGTTTGATCCATTCAAAGTTGTGTTGTTTTATTTGTAACTTATTATTATTTATAATAATCTAATTAATTTAGCCAAAATCTTGTATAAATATAATTTGCAACATATTGATGCAATGGTTTTTGTAATGTATTCATTATTGTTTGTATAGTGGTAATGATATATATTCTATATAGATTACGATGAACCTATCAAACGAGAAAAAATTGACGCGGGTTCATCGTAACACGCGAGTCTTAGATCAACTTAGTTATTTTATTCTATGTTTTACGTTTCGACGTTTCGGTTTAATTTCTTCGCATTACACCGCAACTTTAGTGTCGGTGGTCGCTGACAGTAGTGTGGCATTAGTGCTCGCCCCCACCGCAACGCGGGGGGTGTTTAATACTAGTTATAATTAAAAAGTATAAATAGGAGTAGAGAAGATGATTGGGTGTCGTAAAAGGCCATTTTAATATAACTAGTTTATTTTTCGCCCGCGCGTTACGGCGGGACCTAATGTCTGCAAAACGCGTGTCGGCAACAGCAAACAGATATCGAAAATCAAAACATAAATAACAATGATGTGGTAACGATAATCACTTTGTCCCCCAAAAAAAGTGATTTTAAATAAACTAATATATAATAATAGGACCCCACATGTTCTACATGTTGGAAATTCAGTTGTTTTCAGTTTAGTTATTACGGTGCTAAAATGTTAAAATATGGATGAACTCGGTACCAGCAACGGCACCGAGAGTACCGATCCGGAAAATCATCGAAATTAGGTACCGGCACCGAAAATGTTCGGTACGATACGATATGGTATGGTATTTGAAGTTAAAAATCAGTAAATACAGGTATGGTGCTATACCGGTGTCGAACCGAAAGTAACGATTCTAAAAACGCCAAAAGGTGGGTACCAAATTGGTACCGAAAATGATTGGTATAGTAAATTTGGTACCGATACGATACCGGTTTGATTACAGGATTTGATACGATTTGCTCATCAATAATCTAAATATCCAAGTTAATTTTACATGCTACAATTCATTCATTATAGGAAAAGACAAAAAAAAAAAAAAAAAAGTTGTTGTGTATATAAAACCTCAATCAAACGAAATACAGTTTACTTACAGTGTGTTTGAAAAGTAATCTACACGGTGCAATTACTTGCGTTACTACAGGATTTGATGAGCTCGGTACCAACCGTTACCGAAAATACCGTTACCAAAAATCCAAAACAGTGGGTACCGGTACCGATTATACCTGGTACGGTACGGTTCGGTCCCGGTCGGTACTGGTACGGTACCGGTATTTGAGGGTAAAAACCGATGAATACCGGTGCCGAACCGATACCGAAAATATCAAAAGTCGATACTGATTCAGTACCGAAAATATACCCGATTTGGTAAATTTGATACCAGTACGGGTACCTGATACCATTTGCTCATCCCCTTGATGATGTTACTATTCATTGGATTGTGTATGACCAATAATCTAAACCGGTGCAATTACTTGCGTTGCTAC
This sequence comes from Helianthus tuberosus, assembly GCA_030545235.1. NCBI lineage: Eukaryota > Viridiplantae > Streptophyta > Magnoliopsida > Asterales > Asteraceae > Helianthus > Helianthus tuberosus. The sequence goes on along the minus strand of CM060387.1, from coordinate 131,741,370 downwards.
AGGATTTGATGAGCTCGGTATCAACCGGCATCGAAAATACTGTTACCGAATATACCTGGTACGGTACGGTTCGGTGCCGGTCGGTACCGGTACGGTGCCGGTATTTGAGGGTAAAAACCGATACCGAAAATGTCAAAAGTCGATACCGATTCGGTACCGGTGCCGGTCGGTACCGGTAGTTGAGGGTAAAAACCGCTGAATACTGGTGCCGAACCGATACCGAAAATGTCAAAATTCGATACCGATTCGGTACCGGTGCCGGTCGGTACCGGTAGTTGATGGTAAAAACCGCTGAATACTGGTGCCGAACAGATACCGAAAATATCAAAAGTCGATACCGATTCGGTACCGAAAATATACCCGCTTTGATAAATTTGATATCTTATTTCATTTTTAATTCAATATAAAGTTTACTGTTCAATTCGTTTGATTTTTAATATAAGGATAATTCTTATCAGGTTGTATTAGAACATTCATATCCAATCTTTCAAATTATGTGTGGGTGTTTTTATTTTATAAAAAACTAGGTTATAACCCCGTGTATTACACGGGTTGAATAAATAAATTTTATACACTAAATAATAAAACGATATATCTTTAAAAACCTTCTTTATTGCACGAGTTGAATAAATATAATTTTATATATTAAATAATAAAAAAGTTATATCTATAAGAACAATATTGTACAGGTTGATTAAATGTAATTTTATATACCAAATAAAAAAGTTATATCTTTAAAATCACGTGTATTACACGAGTTGAATAAATGTAATATTGTTTATCAAATAATAAAATAATACATCTTTAAAAAACATCATTTATTACACAGGTTGAATAAATGTAATTTTATATACCAAATAATAAAAAAAATTACATCTTTACAAATATGCGTATTACACGGTTTGAATAAATGTAATTTTCTGTACTAATTAATAAAAAATATATATATCCTTAAAAAACCTTGTGTATTGTACGAATTTAATAAATCTAATTTTATACATCAAATAATAAAATTACGATTTTGGCCCCCGTGGTTATATCACTTTTACCCCTTTAGCCCAAAAAAGAATTTTTTTAACATCTAAGCCCCTAACGTCTTTTTTTTTTCTAACCTTTTTGGCCCCTAACGTCTTTTTTAAACCCTTTTGGCCCCTAACATTTAATGGATGGGGTTAGTGTTAGGGGCCAAAAATGTTAGAAAAGAAGACGCAGGGTACTCAGATTAGGGGCCAAAAAGGTTAGAAAATAAGACGTTGGGGACTCAGATGTTAAAAAATTCCTTTTTGGGCTAAAAGGGTAAAAGTGATATAACCGTAAGGGAAAAATTGTAATTTTCTCTAAATAATATTATAAATGAGAAGAAGATTAAACTAAATAATAATTATCCATAAGATATTAAACTAAATAATATTTAATAAGAGGGTTATCTATAATTAATTAGAACAAATTAAATTAAAATAATAATTATCTATAAGAGATGCCTTAATATGATGACAAGTGTTCCGAAAGTGGTTTCTTTTATTATATAGTATAGATGTGGTTGTAAGTGGTTATGAGTAGAGAAGAGAGAAAATTGGGTGGTGGCTAAATTCGAGATTCTAGGTTTGGAAATTCAACCAAGACCCAAGAAAGGCTCCGGGAGACTCATGCGGCTACAAATGATTCACGAAGGTATCCATTTAATTAGACTTACAAAACAGCTATTTAGAATTCTTAAATATATGTTCGTTTTAAATTTTTCAATTTGAATGAATTAGCCAGTTATAATCTAATTCTTTTTAGTTAAACATTATATTAAATAGATAATTAGCTAAGCCTCATTGAAGATTCAAGCTTCCGATGTGGAATGATGACGCAAGAAGATTTCAAATTTCAGCATTGAAAAATGAAATTTGGTACACATTAGCCATTTGTTTAATTAATCTATTTGTTTTTAGTTTAGTATTATATGTCTTTTGTATGTTGGTTATATCCATATACATGGATCAAGAATAAAATGTATTGAAATGTTGTTTGTGGAAAAATGTAGGGACTTTTCGGGATTGCTTTTCATATCACGACTCAACCATGGTGTGTAGGAAGGATGCCGCCTACGTTATCATAAAGCTTGATGTTTGAGGGTGATTATATCAAATGGGAAAAGAAAAGAAATATCATTCCATGGAAGTTGCTTATGTATAAAAGTGGAGATCATATATAGGTATAATAGCATATTAAATTATGTAGATAGGCTTTATAGGTTATCCTATTGTATTGTTTGTTTGACCCGCAATAGTCATTATCAAATTGGGTCTTAATTTTAGGTCTGTTTATTCTGCATTGTATCTCATTGTACAGTGCATATAAATATACAATTTAAGGTTGAGCAAATTATGGTTTACTTTTAATGAACTCAAATAATGGTGCTTGATGATAGCATTGTTTAATTGGTACAAAACAATTGTAATTGTAGGATTAACTATGGTTGCAGGAGAGGATAATGTTCTTGAACTTCCACTGGCTCAAGTTCCTAAGTTGGCTACAAAAGTTGAGTAGCAGCAATGGGTCAAAACAACAAAGCAACCATGAAGTTAAAAACTTCGCTTGATGTTGGCGATGTTTCGACATTCGTTGCCCGCGCCGCAATGCGCACGGTTCTATTTTCTAGTTTTAATATAATTCTTATCACGTTGTATTAGAACATTCATATCCAATCTTTCAAATTATGTGTGGGTGTTTTTATTTTATAAAAAAGTGGTTGTAATTGGTTATGAGTAGAGAAGAGAGAAAATGTTACTGTTCATCTGTAAATTTGAGCAGACATTGTTCATCTTTTAAAATTTTTTAATATATTTTAAAAGTAGTTGTGAGTGGAAGAGAAATAAAATGTTATAATAAAGGTATTAAAAATATTATTTAATTGAAAAGAAAAAAATAGTGATTTTGAGTTTAATATAGGGTTAAAAATACTAAGTTGAATGTGAATGCTCTTAGAAAACAATTTACGAGTTTCACCGGGTACTAAAAAGAACACCATGTATAATCAACTACTAGCTGTGGGCGATAGGAAGGGCTTTCACCGGAAACCTATTCCGGCGAATATTCAGGCAAGATTAACCAAATTCTATGTTTCAAATCTCCCGGATCGTTGTAGTGGAGCGGATTTAGCAAATGCTATTAGAGGAATGGGTGTTATTTTCGACATTTTCATTGCTCGAAAAAGGGATAAGGAAGGGAAGAGATTCGGGTTTGTCACTATGCTGGATGTCAAGGATAGGTTAGAACTGGAAAGAAACATGTCTTCTATTCGGATGGGGGAGTACAGACTGAAGTGCAACGTGGCAAGATTCGTACTTGAAAAAGGGGAGATTAAGCAATCTAAAGTTTCTATGGAACAGGAACGATCAAAGGTTAATGACAGGAAGGGTTTTGCCGGTGAGTTTGTAAACAAGGAGGCGGTTTTTAATAATATGTCGTATAAAGACGCGTTCTCTGGGGTTTCGCGTGGAAAACTTGTTGTTGTTGATGATAACTCAGTAGCGTTTGAAGGTTTGCATGGGAGGGGGATCGTTGTACGTCTAAAGTCGCTCTTCGTTTTACAAAATATTAAAGGCATTTTGAAGGAGATGAAACTACATGAAGGGGTGGTTCGGTGCTTGGGTGGGTTGCTGATCATGATTGAGTTCAAAAATAAGGATCATGCAGCCATGGCCTTGGATGAAATTGCCGGAAGATCTGATTTGTTTTCTAAGCCTGAGATTTGGGAAGGACAATCAAAACCATTTGAAAGGATTGCTTGGTTGAAAGTGTTTGGTATTCCATTGTGTATGACTGATAATAAGGTGGTGAATGATGTTGGGAACTTATTTGGTGAAGTTATTAAATCTGCTCGTGTGGAACGTTGTGGGTTGGATGCTTCATTCCAGTTCATTGGTGTTCTGGTTAAACATGGCAAGCGAATACAAGAGGAGGCTTTTTTAAGATGGAGAGGAAAGACTATCAGAGTTTGGGTGATGGAGGATTCAAACGATTGGTTGGAGGATTTCATTCTTGATCCAAAGGTGGATGAAAATAACGTTGGTACGGATGGTGTAGATGTCCAAGATGCCGGTAAACCTTTCTCGGAGATTCAGCCGAACGTGTCTCCGGCGAAGGATAGTAACGGAATGGAGAATTTTTCGGGAGCAGTTAATGACGGTATTAATGACAATATTATTTCCGAAAATGAGGAGGAGTTTTCAAAAGTGATTGAAGAAAAGTCAAAATTGGCTTTTAAAGGGGACAAATTTTCGGATGTAATTAAAAGAGGGGCGGACAAAAAGAAAAAAAGGAAGAAAGTTAATATTTTTCAGGAATTGGGCCAGACTAGTGCTGGGGAGTACGTAAGTAGCAATGAACGGCCCATTAAAGAGGCCAAAGTAGTGGAGGACGATCCTTTTGATCTTGATCCAGTCATCTTGGGTTTAGACTCTAATGTGGTTAAGGATAGAGGGCCTACTTCTATCCCTCTCGCTAACTCTTTCCAAGCTCTGTTGGAGGACAATGATGAGAACTGTCTGCTGGGTGAAAAGACTGAGGATGCTCTTCAGAGGAGATTTAGCGATGTTAACGTGAGGCACCAAGTCTTTGATTCTGATGCGACGGATCATATTAATATTGAAGAGGAGGTAAGCTGTACTAAGGATCTGGGTATTAAGTTGGGGGCACAATTGGAAGGCTTCGATGATTTGATTAGGAGCACCATACAAGGAGCAAGGGTACAATCAGGTACGTCATGAATTGTTTGTCCATTAATATTCGAGGGGTGGGGAAGGTTGGTAAAGTAGAGTGGGTGAAAGATTTAATTCGAAAAAATGGGGTTGAATTTTTGTCGTTACAAGAAACGCTGGTTAGTAGCAGTAGTGGTTTTGATTTTGACAAGTTGTGGTTCGGGAGTGATTGTGGTTATGATGTGGTAGCGTCGTGTGGTAGATCGGGTGGATTGTTGAGTATGTGGGACACTAGAAAGTTTCATAAAACTAGGTCAGTGGAAGACAAGAATTTTATTTTAACTTCGGGGATTTTTGTTGAGGATGGGACAATTCTTAATTTTGTTAACGTGTATGCTCCACAAAAGGCCAACGAGAAAAGATTGTTATGGATTCGTTTGCAAGAGTTGATGCACGGAGGCGATGGTTTGTGGTTTTTCGTTGGGGATTTTAATGCTGTTAGGTGGAAAGAGGAGCGGAAGAACTCCAAGTTTAATAAAGGTATGGCGAATGATTTTAATAAGCTCATAGAGGACGCGAGTTTACACGAATATACTATGCGGGGGAATAGATTCACTTTCATGGCAGGTTCAAGTAATGAGATTAAAATGAGTAAAATTGATCGTGTTCTGGTATGCCAGGAGTTTTTTAACAGATGGTCTGGTGCTACTCTAAGGGCTTTGCCTCGCGAGTTATCTGATCATTGTCCTCTGTTTCTTGCTGTGTCTAATTCTAATTTTGGTGCTAAGCCTTTTAAGTGGTTTAACTCATGGTTGGATAGGGAAGGTTGTGAGTAGGTGGTTATTGAGGCGTTGGAGAATTGTTGTGAAAATGGGCCGCCGGATGTGAAGATTCAAAAAAAGTTTGGTGCAGTTAGAAATGCCTTAAGGAAGTGGTGGAAAGCGGTGGGTAAAAAAGAAGATGAAGATTTATTGTTGATTAAAGAGGAGTTGGCGGGGCTAGAGAAGAGGATGGAGGAGAGGGATTTAGAGGAGGATGAATATTGGGTTTGGGAAGAAAGCAAAAAAGAATTGGAGAAACTGTTATATTTCAAGAATCGGGATTTACATCAGAAATCTAGAGTGAATTGGGCGGTGAATGGAGGCGAGAATTCCGGATTTTTTCATCGATGCATTAAAGGAAGGAGGGCGGCGAATTCTATACCGGGTTTGATGGTGGATGGGGTTTGGGTTTCAAAGCCTCCTATTGTAAAAAGGGAGGTGTTGCGCTTTTATAGGAATCTTTTTAAGAAAGAATTTCCTGTAAGACCTACTTTATGGTGCGATAATTTGAAACAGGTCCCGGAAGATAGTATTGAAGCTTTGACTGCTCCGTTCACTAAAGAAGAAGTAAAGGCTGCCGCTTTTGACTGTGGGGCTGATAAGGCTCTAGGTCCTGATGGTTTTAATTTCAGGTTCATTATGCATTTTTGGAGGTATTTGGAGGATGATTTTATGAAGGTGTTTGATGATTTTTATCATTCCGGGTCGATCAGTGAAGTTTGTAGTACTTCGTTTATTACTTTAGTCGCAAAAACTAAAACACCGGTTGGGTTAAAAGATTACAGACCTATTAACCTGATTGGCGTTATTAGTAAGCTCATTTCGAAAGTGGTGGCAGCGAGATTGAAGATGGTTATTGGAAAGGTTATTTCGGTATCTCAGTCTGCTTTTCTTAAGGATAGGTACATTCTAGATGGGCCGCTTGTGCTTAATGAGATTATTGGGTGGATCAAAAGGAATAAAAAGCAAGTTTTCTTTTTCAAAATTGATTTTGAGAAGGCCTACGACAATGTGAGTTGGGAGTTTCTTTTATCGATCTTATCTCAAATGGGGTTTCCTCAGAGATGGTGTTCTTGGGTTAAAGGTATCATTGTTTCAGCCCGGTCGGCGGTTCTGGTAAATGGATCCCCTACATTTGAGTTCCATTGTCAAAAGGGGCTTAGGCAAGGAGATCCGATTTCACCTTTTTTATTTTTGATTGTCATGGAGGCTTTGGATTGTTTGCTTAGTAAAGCGACCGGGTTAGGTTTTTTGGAAGGGGTGAGAATAGGGAATGGGGGTACCGAAGTTTCTCATATGTTGTACGCCGATGATGCATTGATTTTGGGTAAGTGGAGCAAGGATAATTTGGAAAATACAAATCGGTTGCTTCGTATTTTTTATTTGTGTTCAGGATTGAAGATAAATTTACGTAAATCGGTGCTCTATGGGTTGGGTATGGCTGATTCGGAGGTGAATTGTATGTCAAATATGTTGGGTTGTAGAGTTGGAAAGTTGCCGTTTATGTATCTTGGTATTAAGGTGGGGGCTAACATGAATAGAGTTTCTAATTGGGATTCGGTGGTGGATACGATCCGGAATAGATTGAATAGTTGGAAGGCTAAACTTTTGTCTATTGGTGGCCGTCTTACGCTTCTTAAATCGGTATTGTCATCGCTCCCGGTATATTATTTATCTATTTTTAAAGCTCCTATTTCGGTTATTGATTTGATTGAAAAAATTATGAGAAAGTTTTTGTGGTCCGGGTGTAAGGAGGGTTGAGGGTTATATTGGGTGTCTTGGGAGGTGGTGACTCGTCCTAAAAAGGATGGTGGATTGGGTGTTGCTAATCTTTTAGATGTAAATACGGCTCTTCTAGCTAAATGGGCGTTTAGATTTAAAACAGACAAAGAAGGTTTGTGGCGGAGTGTTATTGATTGTATTCACGGGGGAAGGAGTCGTTGGTCTTTTCTTCCTTTAAAAACAGGTTATACGGGGTGCTGGAAAAATATTGTCCGTTTATTGGATGGTTTGGTCGTTGATGGCAACAGTTTCAAGTACTGCATCAAAGGTAAAGTGGGGAAAGGTGATAGTATCAGATTTTGGAAAGATGTTTGGTATGGAAATGTTCCTCTAATGGTTAGATGGCCGATGTTGTTTGCTCAAGATCATCAAAAAAAAATGCTGCAGTGGGTCAGAGAGTAAAGACAGTGGGAGATAAGGTGATGATATCCGACTCATGGAGCTTTGATACTAATTCGGTTGAATCGATTTCTGAGGCCCAAGATGTGTATGATGTGCTGGCTAAGGTTAAACTATCTGATACATGTGATTCGTGGGTTTGGAGTCAGGAGAGTAATGGAGTTTTTTCGGTTGCGGCCGTGAAAAAGTGGCTTAGGACGAAGCGTTACGAGTCACCGGTTCAATTTATGAAGTGGGAGTCTTGGTTGCCTTTAAAAATAAACATCTTTACTTGGCGTATGGAGCTTGATCGTCTTCCGACCCGTGCAGCGTTGCTTAAAAGGAGGTTGCAACTTACAGATCTGTCATGTCCGCTATGTGAAGCTGTTCAGGAATCGGTTTCGCATATATTGTGGATTTTCGGTTGGTGTCTGGAGTAAGATATGGAACTGGTGTAGAGTTAATGGTTGGTGGGTCGATTCGGTTCAAGATTTATTGCGAATGGATTTCTTACACACAAAGTCAAAGTGGGAAAAGAAGGTTTTAAGGGGCATTATTATGGCGACTTGTTGGATGATTTGGAATGAACGAAATAAAAAGATCTTTCAAAACACGAAGCCTCAAGTCATGGAGGTTGTCACGGGTGTTAAGACTTTATCCTTTTTTTGGCTTAAACATCGTTCTAGGTTTAAGGATATTGTGTGGAATGACTGGGGAAATTACCCCTTGTACATGATGTAATTTTGTGACGGGCCTTGTTTCGAGGCCTCGTCTGTTTTATTGAAGTTTTCTGTTTCAAAAAAAAAAAAAAAAACAATTTACAGGAAATAGATGAAAAATAATCTTAGTATATCTTCTCGCTTGACCTTGGATTCATCTTTATAACTTTTTAATTCATTTATTAGTTGTGTATATATCAATGCAAATAATTGCTCACATTCATGATGTGTTACATAACCCACATTTAAAATGAGAAAGTGTGACAATTATCCTCACATCTAGATCATTAATTGCAATAGATTGTTTACAAATTAAAGCTTTGTGTACGAAACACGTATAAACACAAAATGGGTGTACTAGTTGTTCCAAAAATGCATAGAATAGTCACAACCAATGGAGTGTACATGTCTCAACCACGAGGAAATGAAATGAGTGATGTTTATTAAGAGAGAAAATCTAAATTGAAAGAGAATCGAAAAAGGATTTTAATTATCTATAACAATAGTGGGTATGGAGAGCCTCATCCCCAAGGGGATGGGCCGCCACGTCGGCGCCACGTAGGAGTGGCTTGGAGGGGATGGACCTAGGGGGTGGGGGATGAACCCCTTTATGTATATATATGTATGTATGTATAGGTATATGTGAGAGAAGGGAGGAGAAGGTAGGCCCGTGAAGAACGTCGGGTGGCAGCCGGAAAGGACGGGACGGGGCGGGGCGGGGCGAGGGGGCAGTGTGGGGGACCGGCGCCGGGCCTAAGCCGGCCCCCATACCGCTTGGTCTAAACGTCATAAGAAAAAAGTGATATTTCTAAGCTTTTTCGTAAAGCCTCAACAAGAGTTCTTGATATCATATTTTACCAACTATAGAACCCGTTAAGAACGCCGATAAATACACCGAAAACATATATAATATTAAGTGTTATTAATAGATACATAAAAAAACAATCCAGGGCTAACTCACTTGATAAAGGCTCTTGCCTCTTAGTGGGAGGTCTTGGTCAATCCCAAGCAAGGTGTAGGTTAGGATTTTTTTTTTTTTGAACAACAATGCTTACTCCTATTTTAGAGGGTGTTTGGGATTGAGTTTAGAGATGACTTATTGGCTTTGAAGTTTTTTCAAATGATTTATTGACTTATTGACTCGAACAAGTTAATAAGTCCTTTCTAAACTCAATCCCAAACACCCCCTTATATTACACCAATTAATTAGATAAACTTCCTTTGCTTAGGTTTGAACCTACTTAAGCTGTAATAAAAACTGAGCTAGGTTTTGGAAGCAGAAGCGGATATTCTTTTGTGTCCTCGTCGCTAGTTGTGTTCGCGTCGGAAGCGGATATTGTTAGAAAACCTGTATAAAAGAATTGAACAGAAACTGGACAGAATGTAATAAAATTGAAGAAACAGTAAACGACTGAACCGGGCTTGTGTTTGACACAATTCCCTTAAACAGATTCGTCGTTTGTTCCCAGGGTACGCTGGTTCGAAGCAGCACCGCGCACTGCGGACTTGAGCACTTGCCTGAAAAGAAACCGGAATGTTGTAGAGACCGAGAGAGAAAAAGAAGGAGAAGCTGTGTTTTCGGTGTGTCTCAACCCGATTTTTCCACGTGTTACCGGCGGGCCCGGTGGGGAGTATCGTGACGTGGTTGGCAACATAATAGTCAAACAACACAATATTTAAATGCACAGTGGAAGCAAATGAAAGATAAAATATATTACAATCCGATTCAAAGTAATATCAAATATTACAACGGAACGTAAGATGGATCCACGGGCGGATCTTTAACAGAAAGATAATATCGTTCAACAGACTTTAACATCTAAAGCTTGCGAGACTTGATTATTGATGCCTGGAGTAGCCAGCCTATTACGTATAGTACCTGCATTTAGCCTTTTTGGAAAATACGTCAGTTTACACTGGTAAATACAATTAACTGACTCATTTTGAAAAGTTTAATAAAATTGATTTGGATGCACGTGGCACAAAATATCTTTTATAATTTGATTAAAATGCACAGAGAAATTAATCTTTTATACTTGGGACAATTATTTAAATATATAATCTCGTAAAAGAATTACATGTTCCTTATGCGTTCAGTAGCCCGGATCGTGTCGGGTTAAAGATCAATAGACCCACCACATCAACTATTTATGCACTGACGAGTGTACGCCTACACTCCGCGCTTAGGTCGTGGCCATTTCGTAAAATGATGCCAAGGATATCCGGGACATGGTCATTAACCCCCCAAAGGCTTTAAGCAAACAAAACATATTTAAACGGGCCGATCAAATTATTCAATTAACCACCAAACGATGGAAGATTTGATGCCCGACCAAGCGGTATTTTATATACCGTAACCCAAGCCCATATAGGGAAAATAAGTTAAAAATATTTACCTGAGCTAAATATAAATTCAATCCCAGCCGTATATCAAATCAGCAAGTACAGATAGCTTTTACTGGGCTCCTAATCTGGAACGAAGGTTTTTAATAACCTATTAGATTTCTAACGGGTCTTTAATTAAGCTTAAGCTTAGACCGGTTAGTTTTAAAAGGAAGACACGGTTCAAACGCATGAAGAAGCAAAAACCGGTTTAGAATGTGGTTTTGACCCGACAAGCCTGCATGCTTGTCTAATATGGGTAACTTAAACACACTCTAGATTTTGAGATAAAAACTATATGGTTTGACCCGTTTCGGCTAATATACGTAAACTAGTTACATAAGACGATCCGAACGCGAAAGTGCGTAACGAGTAACCAAATGAATCATATACAGGTTTCCTAAGTTAATATGCCTTAAATATATTGTGATATCAGTATGATATCTTCCATTATGCCAAAAACGAGTTTAATCTCAAAATAAGCCCCGTAGGGGTATTTTGGTCATTTAAAAGATTATAAAAGAGGTTATTTGAAATTTTGAGATTCGGGTCTGAATACATTAGTAAAATAACTTATTTTATTAGGTCACATCAGTTGGTAATAGGTCTTATATGACAAAATGGTTTTAAACCCAAACTACGCGTTTAATACGCGTAAAAAGCCGTTTTAAGCGATTTCAGGGTTATACCGGAAATCTGACTTTTCTGATCAGTTTATAAAGTTCAAAATACTTTATTTATTATATAAAATCAGTAGCAATTGGATTTGTGTCAAAATATCATGTAGAACTCATTTTATGAACGAAAAGGGTAAAATCGGTATTTACCGAATCAAGGCCATAACCGTAGGTTATGAGCAGGTTAAAAATAATTAAAAATCTTCAAAAATTCCAAAATACTATATTACGTCAGTGGGTAAAAGGTTTGGTGTCGAAAATTGGGTTTAGATAGGCTTTATGCTAATTGCGCCAATTAACAAGAAGCTTCTTAATCGAGCTTTTTAGCACAACTCCTGTTATAGACCTCCAACTGATGTGAAACTTTAGGGACATGTTTATAATTCAGTAACAAAGATTTTTGTCCTTTAACATATCCAAAATTCTTGTTTTATGGGTAAAAGGGCATATTGGTCAACATTAGGCATTTAACGGAAACGAGTAAACGAATCGGACAATCAACGATCCAACCACAGAGGGTTATACTAACATGTAGCCTGGTCCCATGGAAGCCCTAAGGCATTTCTAAACCTATCTAAATCAGGTCAGAACTGAAGTCAAAGCAAAAGTCAAAGTTTTGCGACTTTCGGTTCCGAACCGGGTCTAAACAGAAAATTATCGGATCAAACAAGCTTAGATCAGTTCTTATACTTACTACCAAGTTATATGAGTGATAAAATAAGTTACATGACTTCTACATTGCTAATTACATGTTAATTTGCAAATTAAGCTTCTGTTGACTTTTTCTAAACAACTTTGACCCGACATTTGATCTAGTTAGAGTGGGAATCAGTGGGTGCCCTTTTAAGGGTTTAATGCCCACATAATTACCAACTTATAACTACCTTCAATTCGACTAATCACTGGACCATTAATGATTAATCGCTAAGTCAACCGTTAATTACGACGGTTTGACTTTTAAGCTAAAACTAAATAAAAACTCAACTAAGAAAGGTTAAGCATACTTACACAAGAATAATGCGCGATTAGGGATGACTAGAGACTGATCATAAGCTCCAGAGAGTCCCACAAATGCAGGTGGAATGAGTGATCAAAAGGTTGCAACCATGAAGGCCTTTTATAGTGATTTTGATCCCTTAAGATCATGACAAATCATGCTATACATGATCATGGATCAGTAACAAGTGTCCCTAAGGTCTAAAAATCAGTTTAGGCGGCCTTTGGAAGTGTTAAAGGGCTATAGTTGTCGTTTACATGGGCTGAACAGACAAAAAACGAGTTTCTGCATCTGGGAGATGCTTGCGCACCACAAGGTAAAAGTGTTACGGTGCGCCAGGACCTGGGCAGCCACCAGAAACTTTCAAAAGTTGACATGTTTGTCCCCTGAACTTCCAAATGTCATTTCCGACACCTCTAAGGCCCGTTAAACCATTTTAAGGCTTTATAATGACGCCTAAGAATAGAGAACATGAAACATGCTCAAAAATCTGCTGGATGTCGGTTCGTTTGGTCGTACGGTCACGTTGTTCGGCTAATTACGACGAAACACGGACGGACGCGAAAACAATCCAAACGACGCGACGAATGGAATTTTATCAAGCCAAACACTAAAATAAAATATTTTAGTGCTTACATAAATTTTTGGGTGTCCGGGAATATTCAGAATGTAAGATATGCATGTAAACGCAAACTTGTGCGCTTTTTGACACTTTTAGTCCCTACATGACTTAAAAGTTTAATTTTTGCGCACTAAACACCTCAAAGCCTATATCTAAGCTATGAGAAGGATAATTAAGGTATGTATAACTCATGATCATATTCCGGAAGGTCCGATAACATAGGAATCGGCATACTTTAGCAGTTTGACGCTTTAGGTCCCCCAAATGCGCAAACTTGCGTAAATCATCATTTAATAGCATTGAAGCCTCATATAGTCCATATTAGGCATTCTTGAAAATATTATTAGACATCATAATGCTTCGGGCTCGATAAAAGGTCATTCAGAGATATAATTAAACATATTGACACTTTTAGTCCCTTATACTTGCAAAGTTGCGCGTAACTTCACTTTTAGGCATAAAAGCCTTGTATGGCCAATGATTGGCATCCCCAAGAGTACATCATATATCATGAGGTTCTCGGTTTGTTAAAAGGTCACTCAGAGGTGAGAATTAACATGTTGATGCTTTTAACCCTTTATTGCGCAAACTTTCAATTAATTACACACACAGCTACACTTGATCAACAAGTGACTCATTTGTGAATATAAAACCGTAAAAGGTTATTTAGAAACTTATTTTAGGTATGCTAACACCTCCAGTCCTTTCATAAACAATGTTTTCGATTTATCGAAAAATTTAGTCCCGTAAATTCAACATTTGTCTTCATTAAGGTTTATTACACGTGTCAATACTTCATTGTACGTGATTTTACAAGGTGTTACATCCTCACCCCCTTAAAAGAAATCTCAACCTCGAGATTTGTTAAAATGCTGGAAGTACTTTTTGTCACATAATGGACTTAACTTGTATAGCATATCTGGAGCCTTTTCTAGCTCTCAAGCTGACCTCTAATATGGTACATGTATCTTTTTCGTAGCTTCTTAGCCTGTCGATCCACAATCGATACAGGTTCCTCATCATCTCATAATTATGCAAATCACTATGTGATAATGCTTCTTGACTTATTGGCGAAGCACGTCTTTAAATCCTTAGTGTATATTGCGAGCTCTGCCAAGCTCCTTATATAGGTTTTAGCTTATAGGCTATTGACCTTTGTTTCATTCGATTTCCCGAATGTTCCTATCTATATATCCAGGGCTTAACCTACCCTGAGAAATTAAATTTTTAGCACACCCTTTTTAGGGTGATACCTTTGATTGAACCTTATTCCTTATTAAGGACTTAAGAAGGTTGTGAATTTTATAAATTCCAAGTTTTTCTGCCGAATAATGGCAACTTACAGATGATTAGGGATTTGTTTGATCTTATTCGTTGTTTCCAAGTCAACTTTCAGATCCTGATAATTGGACTCACCAATCTATTGTTCTAATAGTAAAGGTTTAACATTTCATCTATACAAGGTCTCCAAAGGACCACCTTGATACTTATATAACAATTATTATAGAGAAGCTTATCTTAAGGTGAGATGGTTATTCCAACCATTGCTCAAAACTAATCTTAAGGAATAGCTAATCCTTACAGCTAGTCGAACAAATCGACGATCCTGGGCAGCTAATGGCGATTCTTAATTGTTGCCTTAATAGGGTTGCGGTAATTAATGCATAAGCAAAATGAACCGTCTTTCTTATTTAACAATATCAAACCCCCAGAACATTGAGTCAGGCTATATGAGTCTATATCTTAAAACTTACTTAGTCAGGGTTTCGATTATTCCATAATCAACATGGAGTTTTTCACAATGCTCCAGCCCACAGCGGGATGTTAATCTTAACTTTACTAGCCTCAGGAGGTAAACAGGGTAATCTTTGGAGAAGGTGATCAAGATACAAGGAGGCTACAGAGATTTTCCATATCTCAGGCTCCAGTTTATCCATCATTGCTTGTGACAAATAAGTGACACATTTATGTTATGAGTCCACGAATTCCTTAATCGAGAACATTTACTTGGACAATTCCATTCTGGATATCTTCTTTGAATACTACTAGTCGACTTTAGTACAATATGACCATTGGGATATCTTAGGGGTTCCATGTATTAAACCTCCATACTGATCAGGCATGGAAGTAATCTATGGGACACACTATGATACGCCAATCCTCATATGGCACTTTTATCCAACATAGTTTGGCATTCGTAGGCGATAGAAAAACAATGAGAAAAATAATTAAAATAACATATGTTGTCGTACTCTATGCGAAGAAAGAGTACTCTTAGATTTTACGGAAGGATTCCTTGCCGATACTAGAAGGATCGGTTACTATGGTTTCCTTGGTAAGTTATACCTTGTGGATAATATAAAAGTTTGCTAAGCTTATGGCTTATGAAGATTTATTATTGCCTGTATTAAATCAGGACACTTAGCAGAAATTATCATTGATAAATGATAAGGAATGTACTTGATGACATCGTGAACTACCTCTTGGCATTCATCAGGTGAGTTCAGGCATTTCTTCCTTTAGCCTTTCCAGGCTTAGCTGCACCTTCTTTGGCAGCTTTATGGAATCTAGTTCTGATGCGGCCTTACTCACCACAGCCGTGATAGACTGCATTCTTTATGTCCCTACATTCCTGGGAAATGATGACCTGTTCCTTAGCAGATGTCACACTGCTTTGGTCCTGGTTCTATTCGACACTGTCCCTAGTGTCTTTTATAGCAATTCTTACATACAGGCTTCTTACTGAACTTTCGTTGCTTTTTTTAAGCCTGTACTTGCTCTCTTCCTTAGATTTCTGGGAGTTATCCTCCTCCTTTGGTTCATCCTTCATATTCGAAGTGTGAACAAAGCTCTTCTCATGAGCAATTGAACGTGGTTTTGAATGATATTTAGAGCGAGAAGCATTCGGCTCTTTGGATTGTTTCATGACCTTTTCCCATGGCCTTTCAAACTGCTGCGTTAACCACCGCTTGGAGATTAACTCCATTAATATTGAGGTTTACGTTTGAGGCATTATTTGCTTTTGTCGCATTAATAGCATCGCGACTATGGCCTATCTCATCCGAGTTTTCCATACTCAAAACTTGGTACTAATTACCAAATTAAACCATTATTAGTCATCATCCTGATGACCTGACATAGATTAGCCATGGCATCCACGAACCGTATAGGCCATTATGTTCCGAACATTCTTAATAAATGCTATTTGAATGTATATCTATTACATTTAGCTTAGGTCACAAAAGGACTATCAATGGCATTCAAGGTTTGGAGCGAGTCCAATACCTGCTTGACAGGGGACCATATTGTCACAATTGTTTTTGTCACAAGGATCATTATAAATAGCTCAAAGGCTAGCCTTACATGACTTTGGTTATATATATATATACATATATGGCATAGAATCATGTCGCGAGGGACGTAGAAAGATATGGCATAAAGCCCAGTCATGAAGGACATAAGTAATCATATGGCGCGAAGGCCTTGTCGTAATGACATTTAGATACGGCACAAATGGCCTTGTCTCTAGGACGTTATAGGATATGGCACTAAGGCCTGTCACCTGGGATGTTAACATTTAGTATGTTAACTTGTCACGAACGACGAATTATAGCACGGAGTCTTGTTACGGTTAATTGAAATATAACTTGTGGATTTGTCACAAGGACATCAATTCATTGGCTGCAATCTTATTAGATCGGGAGTTTTAAGGCTTGAACATAGTTCTTCACCTTTGGACAAGGAGTCATAGACTACAACTGTCATCGTCTTGAAAGGCGATTCACTTGACAGAAAGGTAAACCAATTAACATCACTAATGGATGTCTATATATAATTATCGTATCTAATGATATTAGTCATGATCACATCGATCATATTGACTATTAGGTTTGGGTATAATCCCACTATTTTGTCTTATCGACAATAGAGTAAAGTATAGCCCGTAGACAATTCATCACTAGGGATGTCAATATTATGAATTTATGATCATCATACTGATGATACTAGTCAGGATCGCAATGATCATATAGACTATTAGGCTTGAGCGCAGCTCACTACCTTAAACAGGGGATCATAGAGATCATAATGTTTGTGTCACAAATGGACAATATAATATGGCCCGTAGGCGAAACATCACTAATGGATGTTTATAATGGATTCATCATTTTAGATGATATAAGTCAGGATTGCATTAATCATATTGACTATTTGGCTTGAGCATAGCTCACCACCTTAGACAAGGAATCATAAAGATCATAATGTCAATGTCTCAGATGGACAATTTATTATAGCCCGTAGGCAAAACATCTTTTCTTGACAGGGAGTTGTAGGCTACCACTGTCTTTAGTCTCGGAGGACGTTAATTATAGCCCGTAGGCATTTCCCTCCTAAGGGATATTTATGGTATGATAATCTTTTCAGATGATATTAGTCGAGATCGTATGGACCCTACCGACTATTATGCTTGGACGTATTCCAACATCTTTAGACAGGGTCAAAGACCACCACTGTCGTTGTCTTATCGGACAACAAATTTAGCACGTAGGCACTTCATCACTCACGGATGTTTATAATATGATAATCTTATAAGATGATATAAGCCATGATTTCTATATCATAAGGCAAATTAGGAATTTAAAAATTTCCAATATAGGGATGACTGTTGTGATTTTATCGAATCACATTTGTCAGGAGTGCTAACACGTTCTTAGGTGTTAACAAGGATCTGAATCCCTTGAGTAGGTTTCACCATCTTGGCCGCGTAGGCTAGGTTTCACCTTTAAGATTCTTTTTAAAATGCATACTGGCAGGGAAGGAAGGATATTTATTTTATTCAGGATTTTTATCATAAATCCTAATTTATAAGTTAATAATAGCACAAATGGCCTAGTCGCGTAGATAAGTTTAATTTATAAGCCATGATTTCAGAGAATCGAGACATTAAGGTTTTAATAATAGCACAAATGGCCTAGTCGCGTAGACAAGTTTAATTTATAAGCCATGATTTCAGAGAATCGAGGCATTAAGGTTTTAATAATAGCACAAATGGCCTAGTCGCGTAGACAAGTTTAATTTATAAGCCATGATTTTAGAGAATCGAGGCAATAAGGTTTTAATAATAGCACAAATGGCCTAGTCGCGTAGACAAGTTTAATTTAAAAGCTTTGATTTCAGAGAATCGAGGCATTAAGGTTTGAATCAAAGTTCATTACCTTTTTCTTGACAGGGAGTCATAGCTACCACTGTCTTTTGGCTCATATGGAAATGAGCAAGGCCCGTAGGCACCATATTACCACGTATGGTCAAAATATGATCATCTAATTGATGATTTAAACCCATGATTCAGAGATCATTAAGTTGGGTTTGGGAATCTTTGGAAAGATCCTTATATAAAAATGACGTGTGTGATTTTAAAGAATCACGTCTGCCAGGAATGTTAACATGTTATAGATGTTACCAGGGGTTTGAATCTCTTGAATAGGTTCTACCATCTTGGCCTTGTCTGCAGTGACATTTAGGCTAGGTTTTACCTTTAAGATTCTTTCTAATATTTAACGCTGAACAATCCTAAATTGAGGTGTTAAATATGGATCTGAATCTAATTATGGAACTACCATCTTGGCCCGGTCTTAAAATGACACGTGGCTAGGTTTTGTCCCTTTTTAGATTTTGCCATTTTATTATAATGGTAGATCTTATAAAAGGAATGTTATTTTTCATTTATCTCATATTTCATGTTTAGAATGAAAATTTAAATTTTATCAGTCCACTATATGAAAATAAAAGGACAGAGTTGCCCTAAGCGGGACTTGAAAGGAATAATGTTGTCCTCGAAGGGACAGAAAGATGATTATGTCCTTATAAGGACTATTAAGGAAACGATCTTCAGCAAAAGGGTTTCTGCTTCATTCTATTTCTGAATGCTTTCTCCTTGGTTACACGTTTCATCCTGGTCGCGGTACGAAGCTCAGCATTTCAAAGCTCCGGGTGTGGAGAATTCCTATTATGGCTTCTTCGCTTGGCGACGTATCCAATATATATATAAATTGGAAGCAGAAATTCCCAGATTAGGATTGAGAATTTTCCTATGTTAAGTCTAGACTCAGAATGGTCAAGGAATGTGCTAATGTGTCATTGAGATTAAACACAAAAGGCTAGTGTTTAATTCACTCAATGTTGGCTCTGATATCAACCTGTCACACCCCGATTTTTCCACGTGTTACCGGTGAGCCCGGTGGGGAGTATCGTGACGTGGTTGGCAACATAATAGTCAAACAACACAATATTTAAATGCACAGCGGAAGCAAATGAAAGATAAAATATATTACAATCCGATTCAAAGTAATATCAAATATTACAACGGAACGTAAGATGGATCCACGGGCGGATCTTTAACAGAAAGATAATATCGTTCAACAGACTTTAACATCTAAAGCTTGCGAGACTTGATTATTGATGCCTGGAGTAGGCAGCCTATTACGTATAGTACCTGCATTTAGCCTTTTTGGAAAATACGTCAGTTTACACTGGTAAATACAATTAACTGACTCATTTTGAAAAGTTTAATAAAATTGATTTGGATGCACGTGGCACAAAATATCTTTTATAATTTGATTAAAATGCACAGAGAAATTAATCTTTTATACTTGGGACAATTATTTAAATATATAATCTCGTAAAAGAATTACATGTTCCTTATGCGTTCAGTATCCCGGATCGTGCCGGGTTAAAGATCAATAGACCCACCACATCAACTATTTATGCACTGACGAGTGTACGCCTACACTCCGCGCTTAGGTCGTGGCCATTTCGTAAAATGATGCCAAGGATATCCGGGACATGGTCATTAACCCCCCAAAGGCTTTAAGCAAACAAAACATATTTAAACGGGCCGATCAAATTATTCAATTAACCACCAAACGATGGAAGATTTGATGCCCGACCAAGCGGTATTTTATATACCGTAACCCAAGCCCATATAGGGAAAATAAGTTAAAAGTATTTACCTGAGATAAATATAAATTCAATCCCAGCCGTATATCAAATCAGCAAGTACAGATAGCGTTTACTGGGCTCCTAATCTGGAACGAAGGTTTTTAATAACCTATTAGATTTCTAACGGGTCTTTAATTAAGCTTAAGCTTAGACCGGTTAGTTTTAAAAGGAAGACACGGTTCAAACGCATGAAGAAGCGAAGACCGGTTTAGAATGTGGTTTTGACCCGACAAGCTTGCATGCTTGTCTAATATGGGTAACTTAAACACACTCTGAATTTTGAGATAAAAACGATATGGTTTGACCCGTTTCGGCTAATATATGTAAACTAGTTACATAAGACGATCCGAACGCGAAAGTGCGTAACGAGTAACCAAATGAATCATATACTGGTTTCCTAAGTTAATATGCCTTAAATATGTTGTGATATCATTATGATATCTTCCATTATGCCAAAAACGAGTTTAATCTCAAAATAAGCCCCATAGGGGTATTTTGGTCATTTAAAAGATTATAAAAGAGGTTATTTGAAATTTTGAGATTCGGGTCCAAATACATCAGTAAAATAACTTATTTAATTAGGTCATATCAGTTGGTAATAGGTCTTATATGACAAAATGGTTTTAAACCCAAACTATGCGTTTAATACGCGTAAAAAGCCGTTTTAAGCGATTTCCGGGTTATACCGGAAATCTGACTTTTCTGATCAGTTTATAAAGTTCAAAATTCTTTATTTATTATATAAAATTAGTAGCAATTGGATTTGTGTCAAAATATCATGTAGAGCTCATTTTATGAACGAAAAGGGTAAAATCGGTATTTACCGAGTTAAGGCCATAACCGTAGGTTATGAGCAGGTTAAAAATAATTAAAAATCTTCAAAAATTTCAAAATACTATATTACGTCAGTGGGTAAAAGGTTTGGTGTCGAAAATTGGGTTTAGATAGGCTTTATGCTAATTGCGCCGTTTAATTAACAAGAAGCTTCTTAATCGCGCTTTTTAGCATAACTCCTGTTATAGACCTCCAACTGATGTGAAACTTTAGGGACATGTTTATAATTCAGTAACAAAGATTTTTGTCCTTTAACATATCCAAAATTCTCGTTTTATGGGTAAAAGGGCATATTGGTCAACATTATGCATTTAACGGAAACGAGTAAACGAATCGGACAATCAACGATCCAACCACAGAGGGTTATACTAACATGTAGCCTGGTCCCATGGAAGCCCTAAGGCATTTCTAAACCTATCTAATTTGGGTCAGAACTGAAGTCAAAGCAAAAGTCAAAGTTTTGCGACTTTCGGTTCCGAACCGGGTCTAAACAGAAAATTGTCGGATCAAACAAGCGTAGATCAGTTCTTATACTTACTACAAAGTTATATGAGTGATAAAATAAGTTACATGCCTTCTACATTTCTAATTACATGTTAATTTGCAAATTAAGCTTCTGTTGACTTTTTCTAAACAACTTTGACCCGACATTTGATCTAGTTAGAGTGGGAATCAGTGGGTGCCCTTTTAAGGGTTTAATGCCCACATAATTACCAACTTATAACTACCTTCAATTCGACTAATCACTGGACCATTAATGATTAATCGCTAAGTCAACTGTTAATTATGACGATTTGACTTTTAAGCTAAAACTAAATAAAAACTCAACTTAGAAAGGTTAAGCATACTTACACAAATGCAGGTGGAATGAGTGATCAAAAGGTTGCAACCATGAAGGCCTTTTATAGTGATTTTGATCCCTTAAGATCATGACAAATCATGCTATACATGATCATGGATCAGTAACAAGTGTCCCTAAGGTCTAAAAATCTGTTTAGGCGGCCTTTGGAAGTGTTAAAGGGCTATAGTTGTCGTTTACATGGGCTGAACAGACAAAAAACGAGTTTCTGCATCTGGGAGATGCTTGCGCACCGCAAGGTAAAAGTGTTATGGTGCGCAAGGACCTGGGCAGCCACCAGAAACTTTCAAAAGTTGACATGTTTGGCCCCTGAACTTCCAAATGTCATTTCCGACACCTCTAAGTCCTGTTAAACCATTTTAAGGCTTTATAATGATGCCTAAGCATAGAGAACATGAAACATGCTCAAAAATATGCCGGATGTCGGTTCGTTTGGTCGTACGGTCACGTTGTTCGGCTAATTACGACGAAACACGGACGGACGCGAAAACAATCCAAACGACGCGACGAATAGAATTTTATCAAGACAAACACTAAAATAAAATATTTTAGTGCTTACATAAATTTTTGGGTGTCCGGGAATATTCAGAATGTAAGATATGCATGTAAACGCAAACTTGTGCGCTTTTTGACACTTTTAGTCCCTGCATGACTTAAAAGTTTATTTTTGCGCACTAAACACCTCAAAGCCTATATCTAAGCTATGAGAAGGATAATTAAGGTATGTATAACTCATGGTCATATTCCGGAAGGTCCGATAACATACGAATCGGCATACTTTAGCAGTTTGACGCTTTAGGTCCCCCAAATGCGCAAACTTGCTTAAATCATCATTTAATAGCATTGAAGCCTCATCTAGTCCATATTAGGCATTCTTGAAAATATTATTAGACATCATAATGCTTCGGGCTCGATAAAAGGTCATTCAGAGATATAATTAAACATATTGACACTTTTAGTCCCTTATACTTGCAAAGTTGCGCGTAACTTCACTTTTAGGCATAAAAGCCTTGTATGGCCAATGATTGGCATCCCCAAGAGTACATCATATATCATGAGGTTCTCGGTTTGTTAAAAGGTCACTCAGAGGTGAGAATTAACATGTTGACGCTTTTAACCCTTTGTTGCGCAAACTTTCAATTAATTACACACACGGCTACACTTGATCAACAAGTGACTCATTTGTGAATATAAAACCGTAAAAGGTTATTTAGAAACTTATTTTAGGTATGCTAACACCTCCAGTCCTTTCATAAACAATGTTTTCGAATTTTCTAAAAATTTAGTCCCGTAAATTCAACATTTGTCTTCATTAAGGTTTATTACACGTGTCAATACTTCATTGTACGTGATTTTACAAGGTGTTACATCCTCACCCCCTTAAAAGAAATCTCGACCTCGAGATTTGTTAAAATGCTGGAAGTACTTTTTGTCACATAATGGACTTAACTTGTATAGCATATCTGGAGCCTTTTCTAGCTCTCAAGCTGACCTCTAATATGGTACATGTATCTTTTTCGTAGCTTCTTAACCTGTCGATCCTCAATGAATACAGGTTCCTCATCATCTCATAATTCTGCATATCACTATGTGATAATGCTTCTTGACTTATTGGCGAAGCACGTCTTTAAATCCTTAGTGTATGTTGCGAGCTCTGCCAAGCTCCTTATATAGGTTTTAGCTTATAGGCTATTGACCTTTGTTGCATTCGATTTCCCGAATGTTCCTATATATATATCCAGGGCTTAACCTACCCTGAGAAATTAAATTTTTAGCACACCCTTTTTAGGGTGATACCTTTGATTGAACCTTATTCCTTATTAATGACTTAAGAAGGTTGCGAATTTTATAAATTCCAAGTTTTTCTGCCGAATAATGGCAACTTATAGATGATTAGGGATTTATTTGATCTTATTCGTTGTTTCCAAGTCAACTTTCAGATCCTGATAATTGGACTCACCAATCTATTGTTCTAATAGTAAAGGTTTAACATTTCATCTATACAAGGTCTCCAAAGGACCACCTTGATACTTATATAACAATTATTATAGAGAAGCTTATCTTAAGGTGAGATGGTTATTCCAACCATTGCTCAAAACTAATCTTAAGGAATAGCTAATCCTTACAGCTAGTCGAACAAATCGACGATCCTGGGCAGCTAATGGCGATTCTTAATTGTTGCCTTAATAGGGTTGCGGTAATTAATGCATAAGCAAAATGAACCGTCTTTCTTATTTAACAATATCAAACCCCCAGAACATTGAGTCAGGCGATATGAGTCTATATCTTAAAACTTACTTAGTCAGGGTTTCGATTATTCCATAATCAACATGGAGTTTTTCACAATGCTCCAGCCTACAGCGGGATGTTAATCTTAACTTTACTAGCCTCAGGAGGTAAACAGGGTAATCTTTGGAGAAGGTGATCAAGAAACAAGGAGGCTACAGAGATTTTCCATATCTCAGGCTCTAGTTCATCCTTCATTGCTTGTGTCAAATAAGTGACACATTTATGTTATGAGTCCACGAATTCCTTAATCGGGAACATTTACTTGGACAATTCCATTCTGGATATCTTCTTTGAATACTACTAGTCGACTTTAGTACAATATGACCATTGGGATATCTTAGGGGTTCCATGTATTAAACCTCCATACTGATCAGGCATGGAAGTAATCTATGGGACACACTAGGATACGCCAATCCTCATATGGCACTTTTATCCAACATAGTTTGGCATTCGCAAGCGATAGAAAAACAATGAGAAAAATAATTAAAATAACATATGTTGTCGTACTCTATGCGAAGAAAGAGTACTCTTAGATTTTTCGGAAGGATTCCTTGCCGATACTAGAAGGATCGGTTACTATGGTTTCCTTGGTAAGTTATACCTTGTGGATAATATAAAAGTTTGCTAAGCTTATAGTTTATGAAGATTTATTATTGCCTGTATTAAATCAGGACACTTAGCAGAAATTATCATTGATAAATGATAAGGAATGTACTTGATGACATCGTGAACTGCCTCTTGGCATTCATCAGGTGAGTTCAGGCATTTCTTCCTTTAGCCTTTCCAGGCTTAGCTGCACCTTCTTTGGCAGCTTTATGGAATCTAGTTCTGATGCGGCCTTACTCACCACAGCCGTGATAGACTGCATTCTTTATGTCCCTACATTCCTGGGAAATGATGACCTGTTCCTTAGCAGATGTCACACTGCTTTGGTCCTGGTTCTATTCGACACTATCCCTAGTGTCTTTTATAGCAATTCTTACATACAGGCTTCTTACTGAACTTTCGTTGCTTTTTTTTTAAGCCTGTACTTGCTCTCTTCCTTAGATTTCTGGGAGTTATCCTCCTCCTTTGGTTCATCCTTCATATTCGAAGTGTGAACAAAGCTCTTCTCATGTGCAATTGAACGTGGTTTTGAATGAAATTTAGAGCGAGAAGCATTCGGCTCTTTGGATTGTTTCATGACCTTTTCCCATGGCCTTTCAACTGCTGCGTTAACCACCGCTTGGAGATTAACTCCATTAATATTGAGGTTTACGTTTGAGGCATTATTTGCTTTTGTCGCATTAATAGCATCGCGACTATTGCCTATCTCATCCGAGTTTTCCATACTCAAAACTTGGTACTAATTACCAAATTAAACCATTATTAGTCATCATCCTGATGACCTGACATAGATTAGCCACGGCATCCACGAACCGTATAGGCCATTATGTTCCGAACATTCTTAATGAATGCTATTTGAATGTATATCTATTACATTTCGCTTAGGTCACAAAAGGACTATCAATGGCATTCAAGGTTTGGAGCGAGTCCAATACCTGCTTGACAGGGGACCATAATGTCACAACTGTCTTTGTCACAAGGACGATTATAAATAGCTCAAAGGCTAGCCTTACATGACTTTGGTTATATATATATATATACATATATGGCATAGAATCATGTCGCGAGGGACGTAGAAAGATATGGCATAAAGCCCAGTCATGAAGGACATAAGTAATCATATGGCGCGAAGGCCTTGTCGTAATGACATTTAGATACGACACAAATGGCCTTGTCTCTAGGACGTTATAGGATATGGCACTAAGGCCTGTCACCAGGGATGTTAACATTTAGTATGTTAACTTGTCACGAACGACGAATTATAGCACGGAGGCTTGTTATGGGTGACTTGAAATATATCTTGTGGATTTGTCACAAGGACATCAATTCATAGGTTGCAATCTTATTAGATCGGGAGTTTTAAGGCTTGAACATAGTTCTTCACCTTTGGACAGGGAGTCATAGACTACAACTGTTATCGTCTTAAAAGGCGATTCACTTGACAGAAAGGTAAACCAATTAACATCACTAATGGATGTCTATATATAATTATCGTATCTAATGATATTAGTCATGATCACATCGATCATATTGACTATTAGGTTTGGGTATAGTCTCACCATTTTGAATAGGGGATCATAAAGATCACCACTATTTTGTCTTATCGACAATAGAGTAAAGTATAGCCCGTAGGCAATTCATCACTAGGGATGTCAATATTATGAATTTATGATCATCATACTGATGATACTAGTCAGAATCGCAATGATCATATAGACTATTAGGCTTGAGCGCAGCTCACTACCTTAAACAGGGGATCATAGAGATCATAATGTTTGTGTCACAAATGGACAATATAATATGGCCCGTAGGCGAAACATCACTAATGGATGTTTATAATGGATTCATCATTTTAGATGATATAAGTCAGGATTGCATTAATCATATTGACTATTTGGCTTGAGCATAGCTCACCACCTTAGACAAGGAATCATAAAGATCATAATGTCAATGTCTCAGATGGACAATTTATTATAGCCCGTAGGCAAAACATCTTTTCTTGACAGGGAGTTCTAGGCTACCACTGTCTTTAGTCTCGGAGGACGTTAATTATAGCCCGTAGGTATTTCCCTCCTAAGGGATATTTATGGTATGATCATCTTTTCAGATGATATTAGTCGAGATCGTATGGACCCTACCGACTATTATGCTTGGACGTATTCCAACATCTTTAGACAGGGTCAAAGACCACCACTGTCGTTGTCTTATCGGACAACAAATTTAGCCCGTAGGCACTTCATCACTCACGGATGTTTATAATATGATCATCTTATAAGATGATATAAGCCATGATTTCTAGATCATAAGGCAAATTAGGAATTTAAAAATTTCCAATATAGGGATGACTGTTGTGATTTTATCGAATCACATTTGTCAGGAGTGCTAACACGTTCTTAGGTGTTAACACGGATCTGAATCCCTTGAGTAGGTTTCACCATCTTGGTCGCGTAGGCTAGGTTTCACCTTTAAGATTCTTTTTAAAATGCATACTGGCAGGGAAGGAAGGATATTTATTTTATTCGGGATTTTTATCATAAATCCTAATTTATAAGTTAATAATAGCACAAATGGCCTAGTCGCGTAGACAAGTTTAATTTATAAGCCATGAATTCAGAGAATCGAGGCATTAAGGTTTTAATAATAGCACAAATGGCCTAGTCGCGTAGACAAGTTTAATTTATAAGCCATGATTTCAGAGAATCAAGGCATTAAGGTTTTAATAATAGCACAAATGGCCTAGTCGCGTAGACAAGTTTAATTTATAAGCCATGATTTCAGAGAATCGAGGCATTAAGGTTTTAATAATAGCACAAATGGCCTAGTCGCGTAGACCAGTTTAATTTATAAGCCATGATTTCAGAGAATCAAGGCATTAAGGTTTGAATCAAAGTTCATTACCTTTTTCTTGACAGGGAGTCATAGCTACCACTGTCTTTTGGCTCATATGGAAATGAGCAAGGCCGTAGGCACCATATTACCACGTATGGTCAAAATATGATCATCTAATTGATGATTTAAACCCATTATTCAGAGATCATTAAGTTGGGTTTGGGAATATTTGGAAAGATCCTTATATAAAAATGACGTGTGTGATTTTAACGAATCACGTCTTCCAGGAATGTTAACATGTTATAGATGTTACCAGGGGTTTGAATCTCTTGAATAGGTTCTACCATCTTGGCCTTGTCTGCAGTGACATTTAGGCTAGGTTTTACCTTTAAGATTCTTTCTAATATTTAACGCTGAACAATCCTAAATTGAGGTGTTAAATATGGATCTGAATCTAATTATGGAACTACCATCTTGGCCCGGTCTTAAAATGACACGTGGCTAGGTTTTGTCCCTTTTTAGATTTTGCCATTTTATTATAATGGTAGATCTTATAAAAGGAATGTTATTTTTCATTCATCTCATATTTCATGTTTAAAATGCAAATTTAAATTTTATCAGTCCACTATATGAAAATAAAAGTACAGAGTTGCCCTAAGCGGGACTTGAAAGGAATAATGTTGTCCTCGAAGGGATAGAAAGATGATTATGTCCTTATAAGGACTATTAAGGAAACGATCTTCAGCAACAGGGTTTCTTCTTCATTCTATTTCTGAATGCTTTCTCCTTGGTTACACGTTTCATCCTGGTCGCGGTACGAAGCTCAGCATTTCAAAGCTTCGGGTGTGGAGAATTCCTATTACGGCTTCTTCGCTTGGCGACGTATCCAATATATATAAAAATTGGAAGCAGAAATTCCCAGGTTAGGATTGAGAATTTTCCTATGTTAAGTCTAGACTCAGAATGGTCAAGGAATGTGCTAATGTGTCATTGAGATTAAACACAAAAGGCTAGTGTTTAATTCACTCAATGTTAGCTCTGATACCAACCTGTCACACCCCGATTTTTCCACGTGTTACCGGTGGGCCCGGTGGGGAGTATCGTGACGTGGTTGGCAACATAATAGTCAAACAACACAATATTTAAATGCACAGCGGAAGCAAATGAAAGATAAAATATATTACAATCCGAAAGTAATATCAAATATTACAACGGAACGTAAGATGGATCCACGGGCGGATCTTTAACAGAAAGATAATATCGTTCAACAGACTTTAACATCTAAAGCTTGCGAGACTTGACTATTGATGCCTGGAGTAGCCAGCCTATTACGTATAGTACCTGCATTTAGCCTTTTTGGAAAATACGTCAGTTTACACTGGTAAATACAATTAACTGACTCATTTTGAAAAGTTTAATAAAATTGATTTGGATGCACGTGGCACAAAATATCTTTTATAATTTGATTAAAATGCACAGAGGCAAAATTAATCTTTTATACTTGGGACAATTATTTAAATATATAATCTCATAAAAGAATTACATGTTCCTTATGCGTTCAGTAGCCCGGATCGTGTCGGGTTAAAGATCAATAGACCCACCACATCAACTATTTATGCACTGACGAGTGTACGCCTACACTCCGCGCTTAGGCCGTGGCCATTTCGTAAAATGATGCCAAGGATATCCGGGACATGGTCATTAACCCCCCAAAGGCTTTAAGCAAACAAAACATATTTAAACGGGCCGATCAAATTATTCAATTAACCACCAAACGATGGAAGATTTGATGCCCGACCAAGCGGTATTTTATATATCGTAACCCAAGCCCATATAGGGAAAATAAGTTAAAAGTATTTACCTGAGCTAAATATAAATTCAATCCCAGCTGTATATCAAATCAGCAAGTACAGATAGCTTTTACTGGGCTCCTAATCTGGAACGAAGGTTTTTAATAACCTATTAGATTTCTAACGGGTCTTTAATTAAGCTTAAGCTTAGACCGGTTAGTTTTAAAAGGAAGACACGGTTCAAACGCATGAAGAAGCGAAGACCGGTTTAGAATGTGGTTTTGACCCGACAAGCTTGCATGCTTGCCTAATATGGGTAACTTAAACACACTCTGGATTTTGAGATAAAAACGATATGGTTTGACCCGTTTGGGCTAATATATGTAAACTAGTTACATAAGACGATCCGAATGCGAAAGTGCGTAACGAGTAACCAAATGAATCATATACAGGTTTTCTAAGTTAATATGCCTTAAATATGTTGTGATATCAGTATGATATCTTCCATTATGCCAAAAACGAGTTTAATCTCAAAATAAGCCCCGTAGGGGTATTTTGGTCATTTAAAAGATTATAAAAGAGGTTATTTGAAATTTTGATATTCGGGTCCGATTACATCAGTAAAATAACTTATTTTATTAGGTCATATCAGTTGGTAATAGGTCTTATATGACAAAATGGTTTTAAACCCAAACTATGCGTTTAATACGCGTAAAAAGCCGTTTTAAGTGATTTCCGGGTTATACCGGAAATCTGAGTTTTCTGATCAGTTTATAAAGTTTAAAATACCTTATTTATTATATAAATCAGTAGCAATTGTATTTGTGTCAAAATATCATGTAGAACTCATTTTATGAACGAAAAGGGTAAAATCGGTATTTACCGAATCAAGGCCATAACCGTAGGTTATGAGCAGGTTAAAAATAATAAAAAATCTTCAAAAATTCCAAAATACTATATTACGTCAGTGGGTAAAAGGTTTGGTGTCGAAAATTGGGTTTAGATAGGCTTTATGCTAATTGCGCCGTTTAATTAACAAGAAGCTTCTTAATCGCGCTTTTTAGCATAACTCCTGTTATAGACCTCCAACTGATGTGAAACTTTAGGGACATGTTTATAATTCAGTAACAAAGATTTTTATCCTTTAACATATCCAAAATTCTCGTTTTATGGGTAAAAGGGCATATTGGTCAACATTAGGCATTTAACGGAAACGAGTAAACGAATTGGACAATCAACGATCCAACCACAGAGGGTTATACTAATATGTAGCCTGGTCCCATGGAAGCCCTAAGGCATTTCTAAACCTATCTAAATTGGGTCAGAACTGAAGTCAAAGTTTTACGACTTTCGGTTCCGAACCGGGTCTAAACAGAAAATTGTCGGATCAAACAAGCTTAGATCAGTTCTTATACTTACTACCAAGTTATATGAGTGATAAAATAAGTTACATGCCTT
This sequence comes from Helianthus tuberosus, assembly GCA_030545235.1. Taxonomy (NCBI): domain Eukaryota; kingdom Viridiplantae; phylum Streptophyta; class Magnoliopsida; order Asterales; family Asteraceae; genus Helianthus; species Helianthus tuberosus. Next base: position 131,710,643 of record CM060387.1, on the reverse strand, counting down.
CTACATTGCTAATTACATGTTAATTTGCAAATTAAGCTTCTGTTGACTTTTTCTAAACAACTTTGACCCGACATTTGATCTAGTTAGAGTGGGAATCAGTGGGTGCCCTTTTATGGGTTTAATGCCCACATAATTACCAACTTATAACTACCTTCAATTCGACTAATCACTGGACCATTAATGATTAATTGCTAAGTCAACTGTTAATTACGACGGTTTAACTTTTAAGCTAAAACTAAATAAAAACTCAACTAAGAAAGGTTAAGCATACTTACACAAGCCTAATGCACGATTAGGGATGACCAGAGACTGATCATAAGCTCCAGAGAGTCCCACAAATGCAGGTGGAATGAGTGATCAAAAGGTTGCAACCATGAAGGCCTTTTATAGTGATTTTGATCCCTTAAGATAATGACAAATCATGCTATACATGATCATGGATCAGTAACAAGTGTCCCTAAGGTCTAAAAATCTGTTTAGGCGGCCTTTGGAAGTGTTAAAGGGCTATAGTTGTCGTTTACATGGGCTGAACAGACAAAAAACGAGTTTCTGCATCTGGGAGATGCTTGCGCACCGCAAGGTAAAAGTGTTATGGTGCGCAAGGACCTGGGCAGCCACCAGAAACTTTCAAAAGTTGACATGTTTGGCCCCTGAACTTCCAAATGTCATTTCCGACACCTCTAAGGCCCGTTAAACCATTTTAAGGCTTTATAATGATGCCTAAGCATAGAGAACATGAAACATGCTCAAAAATATGCCGGATGTCGGTTCGTTTGGTCGTACGGTCACGTTGTTCGGCTAATTACGACGAAACACGGACGGACGCGAAAACAATCCAAACGACGCGACGAATGGAATTTTATCAAGCCAAACACTAAAATAAATCTTTTAGTGCTTACATAAATTTTTGGGTGTCCGGGAATATTCAGAATGTAAGATATGCATGTAAACGCAAACTTGTGCGCTTTTTGACACTTTTAGTCCCTACATGACTTAAAAGTTTAATTTTTGCGCACTAAACACCTCAAAGCCTATATCTAAGCTATGATAAGGATAATTAAGGTATGTATAACTCATGGTCATATTCCGGAAGGTCCGATAACATACGAATCGGCATACTTTAGCAGTTTGACGCTTTAGGTCCCCCTAATGCGCAAACTTGCGTAAATCATCATTTAATAGCATTGAAGCCTCATCTAGTCCATATTAGGCATTCTTGAAAATATTATTAAACATCATAATGCTTCGGGCTTGATAAAAGGTCATTCAGAGGTATAATTAAACATATTGATACTTTTAGTCCCTTATACTTGCAAAGTTGCGCGTAACTTCACTTTTAGGCATAAAAGCCTTGTATGGCCAATGATTGGCATCCCCAAGAGTACATCATATATCATGAGGTTCTCGGTTTGTTAAAAGGTCACTCAGAGGTGAGAATTAACATGTTGACGCTTTTAACCCTTTATTGCGCAAACTTTCAATTAATTACACACACGGCTACACTTGATCAACAAGTGACTCATTTGTGAATATAAAACCGTAAAAGGTTATTTAGAAACTTGTTTTAGGTATGCTAACACCTCCAGTCCTTTCATAAACAATGTTTTCGATTTTTCTAAAAATTTAGTCCCTTAAATTCAACATTTGTCTTCATTAAGGTTTATTACACGTGTCAATACTTCATTGTACGTGATTTTATGAGGTGTTACAACTTCATACAAGACTCTCCCTGTCAAAGTCAAGTCCTCATAGTTATGTTCGTTATGGTCATGAACATAAGCCTGGTTCTGCAAGAGCCATTAGGTATTGTGGCCCAACAACACCCTTCGAAGCGACTCCACTTCTTTCTCACATAGGTGATTCACTATGTATGGTTACCTTAGTCGAATCATTAAAAGCCATAGGCTTAGCCTCACACTTGTCACTTTTAGGAATGGACTAGGAAGTTTACTAAGCCTTGCGATAAACTCTCTTATATATATACGTAGGGTTATCCCCCACAGTGACCTTACTAATTCATACAATTAGGTTTTCCTATTGAACTCAGCTCTTGGGATCTCCAGTCTACTGAGTTAGGTTTCCATCATATGAACTTATATTTTCAAGGGCTTCAGGTCCCGTTCCCATGGACGACTTCTGTACTAACTCTCTACTTAGGCCTTTTGTTAGCGGATCCTCAATATTATCCTTTGACCTCACGTAGTCAACAGTGATAATTCCTGTAGAGATTAGTTGTTGTATCGTATCGTATTGTGTCTACGTCTGATATGTATGTTCCTACCGTTATACATTGTGCTACGAGCTCTGCCAAGTGTCGATTGGCTATCACAATGTATACAAATGGCCGATGCCAGCTTAGGCCATCTTGGTATATCCTCAACAAATTGACGTAGCCATTCTGCCTCTTCACCTACTTTATCTAAAGCGATGAACTCTGATTCCATCGTGGATCTAGCGATAATCATTTGTTTCGACGATTTCCACGATATAGCAGCACCTCCAAGTGTGAATACATACCCACTTGCTCTGGAATCATTCGTGTCAGATATCCAATTTGCATCGCAGTGTCCTTCTATAACTGCTGGATATCTGTTATAATGCAACCTGTATTCCCGAGTGTATCTTAAGTAGCGAAGCAACCGAGTGATACAGTTCCAATGCATTGAACTTGGGTTGCTCGTGTATCTACTTAGCTTGATCACAACATATGCTATGTTTGGTCTAGTACAACTCATACGATACATCAAACTACCAATAATTCTTGAGTATTCCAACTGGTTTATGGGTTCACCTCTATTCTTGGCTAGATGTTGACTTGTGTCAAGTGGAGTTCTAGCTTCATTAGAGTCATTTGCATTGAAATTCTCAAGAATTTTGTCCACATAGTGGGATTGACTTAAAACAAGTCCACTTTGGGTTCGCGTGATTTTAACCCCCAAAATCACATCCGCAAGACCTATCTCTTTCATGTCAAATCTTGCTTTTAGCATGTTCTTTGTAGATTTTATGATTTTGTCATCACTTACAGCAATGAGCATATCATCTACATATAGACACAAAATGACATATCCATCAGATGTGTCCTTCACATACACACACTTGTCACATTCATTGATTTTGAACCCAGCATCAAGCATGACATGATCAAACTTTTGGTGCCATTGTTTTGGAGCTTGTTTCAATCCATACAAGGATTTTACAAGTTTATACACTTTCTTTTCTTGCCCAATAGCTGTGAAGCCTTCGGGTTGCTCCATGTAGATTTCTTCTTCTAGAATTCCATTCAAGAAAGCTGTTTTCACATCCATTTAGTGAACTTCCAAATTTCTAATGGCGGCAATGGCAAGCACCAACCTGATGGATGTTATTCGCGTAACTGGCGAATATGTATCAAAGTAATCTAAACCTTCTCGTTGTTTATATCCTTTGATCACCAACCTTGCTTTGTATTTATCGATGGTTCCATCTGGTTTCATCTTCTTCTTGAAGATCCATCGATATCCTAGTGGTTTACATCCTTGAGGAAGATCCACTAGTTCCCAAGTATGGTTTTGTAAGATAGAGTCTATCTCACTTTTGATTGCCTCTCTCCACTGAGGTCCTTCTGAGGAATGCACCGCTTGTTGGTACGTTTAAGGTTCATCTTCTACCATATAGGTAAGAAACTCAGGGCCAAAGGATTTTTCAGTCCTTTGCCGTTTACTTTTCCTGATTTCAACTTCCTCAGTATTAGATTGTTCTCAAGGTTCATCGTTTTCAACTTCATCCTCGGGAACAATTTCCTCAACCGGTCTAAAAGAACTCGGTTCACTTTTATCTAAGCATGGGAACATATGTTCAAACCATGATGCATCCTTAGATTCCATTATGGTGCCTTTGCATATTCCAGGATTCTTAGAATCATGCACAAGAAAACGATAAGGACCATAAGGACGGGTGTATCCTATAAATACACAATCCACCATTTTGGGTCTTATTAGTAGGCGCTTAGGTGGTGTGACCACCACCTTAGCTAAACACCCCCACACTTTCAAGGATTTATATGGTGGTTTCTTCCCGGTCCATGATTCGTAAGGCGTTACATCCTTTTTCTTATTGGGTATCATGTTCAACACATAATTTGCCGATAAGATTGCTTCCCCCCACATGTTTTGGTTTACACCAGAACTTATCATCATGGCATTCATCATTTCTTTCAAAGTATGATTTTTCCGTTCCGCTATGCCATTTGATTGAGGGGAGTAAGGAGCTGTGAGTTCGTGGATGATTCCACTTTTTGCACATACGTCAATAAAAAGTGAAACATATTCACCTCCTCGGTCGCTCCTTACGATTTTGATTTTCCGATTTAGTTGATTCTCAACTTCGGCTTTGAACAAGATAAACTTGTCAATAGCCTCGTCCTTACTCTTAAGTAAGTACACATAGCAATACCTAGTACTATCATCAATGAACGTGATGAAGTACTTATTCCCACCACGAGTAGGAATTGCCTTTAGATCACACACATCAGTGTGGATCATCTCGAGGGGTTCGGTGATTCGTTCCACCTTTTTGAATGTCGATTTCATTTGTTTTGCTTCTACGAAAGTTTCACATTTATTAATTGAGTCGATATCGAATGTTGGTATGCAATCAAGTTTGATTAAACGACGAAAGGAATTATAATTTACGTGACCTAGTCTACCATGCCAAAGATTAGAAGACTCAATCAAGTAAGTAGAACTAGTAGTGTTTTCTTTCATTGCATTCACGACAATTACATTTAGTTTAAACATTCCATTTAGGGCATAGCCCTTACCAACATACACACCATTTTTGGTCAACACGACCTTGTCTGACTCAATCACCATTTTGAACCCAAATTTGTTCAACTACCACCCCGACACAAGGTTCTTACGAATTTCTGGAACATACAACACGTTTGACAAGGTGAGTTCCTTTCCAGAAGTCATTTTTAGAACCACGTTCCCCTCACCTTTAATTTCGGCCGTGGCAGAGTTTCCCATAAAAACCTTTTCGCCATTAGTCACCTATTTGAAGGTGTTGAAAAGGCTCTTGTCGAAACACACATGACGGGTAGCCCCCGTATCAACCCACCAATCCTTGTTATTTTGCCCAACCAAATTAACCTCAGTCACCAAAACCGAGAGATCCATGACCATGGCAACCAGGTTGTCGACTTCATCAACCATGTTCACTTGTCGAGCATTTTCCTTCTTGGGAAGCTTGCATTCACTGGCCTTGTGGCCTTGCTTTTGACAATTATAACAAGTTCCTTGGAACTTCTTTTTCCTAACTCCTCCTTTAGGACCAAGGTTGGAGCGTTTCCCATGACTTTTCTTTCCACCCTTTCCACTGTTTTTTCCATTTGAAGATTGGCCATGTTCAACAAGATTGACCTTCACTGTTTCAGGACCATCAACCTTTTTTAGGGCCACTTTGTTGTCTTCTTCAATCCGAAGACGAACAACAAGATCTTCAATGGTCATCTCCTTTCGCTTATGCTTGAGATAGTTCTTAAAATTAACCCAACTTGGTGGCAGTTTTTCGATCATTGCAGCAACTTGGAATGTTTCGCTGAGCATCATTCCTTTTGCATAAATATCATGAAGGATAACCTGCAATTCTTGGACTTGGCTCATGATCGTTTTAGAGTCTATCATTTTAAAGTCCAAGAACTTAGCCACCACGAATTTCTCAGTGCCAACATCTTCTGTTTTGTATTTGCGATCCAAAGACTCCCACAATTCTTTGGCAGTCTTTGCTTTGCAAAACACATTATACAATGTGTCCACCAAACCATTCAAAATAAAGTTGAGGCACAGGAAATCTAAATGATTCCAAGCATGCATCGCGCTCACAGATTGAGCATCCACATCCCCTTCATCAACATGGGGTTTGGGTTCAGTCAAGAACCTTGCCAAGTTCAGCGTGGTCAGATAAAAGAACATCTTTTGCTGCCACTGTCTGAAATTCACACCACTGAATTTCTCTGGTTTCTCAGCATGCGATACTGCATTAGGCAGTGGTGTCACCAGACTAGTAGTGACAGTAACAACGGAAGTCATGACCGCAGAAACAACACTGTTCATGACAATAGAAACAGCAGAAGCAGCAATAGTCATCGGCTGGGATGCCATTATGAAAATAAACAGGATGCAGGAACAATCAGTAAGATAATCTGTTTAAGTTTGTTAGAAAACCTGTATAAAAGAGTTGAACAAAAATTGGACAGAATGTAATAAAATTGAAGAAACAGTAAACGAGTGAACCGGGCTTGTGTTTGACACAATTCCCTTAAACAGATTCGTCGTCTGTTCCCAGGGTACGCCGGTTCGAAGCAGCACCGCGCACTGCCGGACTTGAGCACTTGCCTGAAAAGAAACCGGAATGTTGCAGAGACCGAGAGAGAAGAAGAATGAGAAGCTGTGTTTTCGGTGTGTCTCAACTGATCAGCCTAACCTTCATTTTATAGTGCCAGAACCATAACCGAAATCATTCTCTTGATTGCAGTGAATTAAAGACCAAATAATGGTCATTAGTATATCGGTTACGAAACTGATAATCATGACCAAAACTGTTAGAATTTAAGACCGAAATAATGATCATTCATTTATATTTCAGTTTCAAAAACATAACAGTAGTCAAGAGTGCAAAAACCGCTCCACGTGGACCCGGGTTTTCATAATTGCATTCGTGTCCGCATGACGTGCGGGCACACGCGAGTTCAACTAATTCCGGTTCCATTTTTTTGCACCCCCCCTGCGCGCGCGGGGGTAGGAGTTGTGGTAAAACATGACATATAGATATATTAGTGAGGTAAACCTTTTACCTTATAAATAATATATTCTTTTGTCCCTCACCTATGTGGGACAAGGAGTTTTACGAAATTGAGACATTCATTCACACACCCAATTTCCAACAGATATGGCATAGTGGCCGGATCTAGATGTCTTCGTCCTCTTTGGTCAGATGGGTGGCAGATCACGCCAATTTGGCTCGTTGTTTAGAATATTGAACACATACTCATATTTGAAATTTTGTTTCGTATCTGTGTGGTATTCTTTTGTGGTTAGCCCCAAAACTTGATCATCCGACATACCGCACAGGGGATGCTGCATGTTGTTGTTGAACATCCCAAAAAACTTGGTAATCTAATTTAGCATTATGTGCATGTGCGACTTTAAATTTTAAGAGGATCGATGTGTATCACCAAAGTTGTTTCCGATGATCGAGTTGAACGAGTTGTGAACATAGACACATGCGACAACTTCTTTTTCGTGTATCGATCATCTGTGGATTATGACTTTTGATCGAGATGATGACTCGTCTTGTTGTTTCCCTTTATTTATTTCTTAATGAGGAGGGGGTAGCACTGGTCATGGTTAACATGCCCAAAGATTGAGTGTCAAAGGGGTAGCATTGGTCATGGTTAACATGCCTCTTTCAATTTATGCCCCTTGAAATTATGCATAATCACCTTGTTGAATTTGTTGATTAACTTGATATTGTGGATAATGTATGTAACCATACTTAGGACCCCGGGATTGGAGGCATCTGGTATGGTGCAAACCTGGGTTGTAGATATTGTAGAAAACCAAAGTTTTGATTCATTTGAGGTTTGATTCAGGTAAGTTCGATTCGGGTCTGTGTCATCGTTTAACAAATCTTAAAAGAGAGTTTTATCATCCAATTTTAGAAGATGATAAAGATGGGTTAAAGTGTAGAGAGAAAAATGGCTAGAGATCAGGGTGTAAAGAGAAAAATGGTTGAAAAAAATTGTGTACGATTTAGGTGTTTGAGAAAGGAAATATATATAAGTTTATTTTTTTTGGTTGTTAGCGTTGCAAATCAAAATTTTAACACAATTTATTTTCCAATTAAGCTAGTCGTAAAAGGGGGCCACATGTGTGTCCGCTTTAAGTCTAGCTCTACGAACTAAATCACTGTCGAATGAGTTGTGCAACATTGAAGTCCGGTTGTTGCCATGTGTGTTCGGACGGGCTAAAAATCCCGCATGTGTGCCCGCTTCAAGCAGCTCATTTACAAACTGAACGGAAATTGAACGAGCATTTTTCGAGCGATCGTCAAGCGTGTCGGAAAGAAGGAAACAAATAGTATAGGGACTAGTGTGTAATATGGTGGTCTATATAAACACCATCTTTGTGTAACCCTAATCTTGTACACTACAATTTCTCAATACAATTCAAACCAAATCTGAGATTATTCTCTATACCAAATAACATAGTATCAGAGCAGGTCTTTGATTCTTAAAATCGCTTTGCTCATCATCTACAATATACCAGCCGAATCAATCTCCAGAAATCAAATCATTCGAAACTATCCAGTCTCTAATAACCTTCTTCTCCATTTTTTGTTTTATATAAAAAACTCCAACAGCCAATAGAACCATTGCAAAACTCAACCCTAGAAACACTTTTTCAACTGTCGCCGCCGTCGCCGAATTAGTTCGTGTGGTTTGTTTTTTTTTTGTTTTTTTTTGAAAGGTTAACTTCATTAAACAACACCGAGCCCGAAGACCGGGACGGCCAAGCAAAAACAAATTACATATTCACAAATTTGCACCAATCCCCCCCAATCAAAATTGCCTTTCTTGGCTCTATTCTTGAACCAAAAGAAACTAACTATCAAAATTTCGCTAAACACATCTTCAACGCTCCTTCTAACACCATTAAATCTCAGATCATTCCTAGCCTTCCATAAAATCCAACATGTAGAAATAACAATACCGTGAAGAGCCTTTCTCTCCGCCGAGCTTCTATTCCCCACTTTATGAATCTCGATAAGATCTCTGAATGAAAAGACAAAGAATTTGGGAGTGTTACACCAAAAACTGACCCTTTCCCAAACTCCCATTGCTAACGGGCAAGCAGTGAAAATATGCGTTACAGAATCCAAACTTTCATTACAGAAATTGCATTCATCATTAATCACCACCATACCTCTTTTTTCTAGCGCCTCAACCGTAGGAAGACGATTTAATTCCGCACGCCAAGCGAAGATGTTGCATTTTTGAGGGACCCATTTACACCAATCGAAGACAAATCTGTTGCTGAAATCGCGACTCGAAACTATGAGACTTTTAACCGCTGCGACTGAGAACCCCCTAGCACCGTTCCCCAACCATTCCCATTTGTCCGGACCACTCGAGAAGCTAACCGAGGCCACCGCAGCCATCAACGAGAGCCACTCGGCCGTCTCCCCGGGGGAGTCCGGATCGTGTTTCCAAAGCCAAAGGCCATCCCCTTGCAGACGATCTCTGACCGAGCACGGCTTCACAATCTCCAAAGCGAAAAGGGCCGGAAACTTATCCTTAAGAGGGATGTCGAAAAGCCACGGATCTAGCCAAAACATTATTTTATCCCCCCTCCCAGCTACTCCTCTAATAAGACTTCGAAACTGGACGTTATCAAACAACGGTCTCTTAAGAACCGAGACTATGCTACTCCACACTCCGCCAACCGCTTTTTTAAGAGGGAAAAAATCCCATACCGAAGAACCCCCATGGATAGCGTTGACAACGTTGACCCACAAAATATCCTGCTCGTTTTTGAACCTCCACCCCCATTTAGCTAATAAGGCAGTATTGACATCTTTAAGGCGTTGGAGACCAAGACCTCCCATGTCGACCGGCGATGCAACCATATCCCACGCAACCCAATGAACCTTTTTTATTTCCGAATTTCCTCCCCACAGAAATTTTTTTATAAGCGATTCCAAGACCTGAATTATCTTCACGGGAGCCCGATATAAGGAAAAATAATAACAAGGGAGACTCTCAAGCACGGAACGGATAAGAGTGACTCTTCCCCCCATAGAGAGGATCGAGGCCTTCCACATCGAGAGTCTTTTCTCAAACACATCAACAACCGGCTGCCAACTCGACGTTCTATTGGAACCCACACTAAGGCCGAGGAAGTTGAAAGGGAAAGAACCCGGGCGGCATCCAACGAAACCCGCCATCTCGTCTACTTCTCCACGCTACACCCCTACCCCTATTAAATTCGATTTACCCAAGTTAATCCTGAGGCCCGAGCAAAGATGGAAGCATTTCAGGATTCTAACAACATTCCGAATATTGTCTTTTGACCATCCGCATAAAAAAGGTGCGTAACTGTTGGGCCACCGTTCGAGAGAGAGACACCCTTGATAATCCCGAGACTACTCGCTCTATTAATCATACACGTTAATGCTTCCATAACTATGACGAAGAGGAAAGGAGAGATCGGGTCACCTTGACGCATCCCTTTGTGGCATTTAAATTCGAACGTTGGGGAACCGTTGACCAAAACAGAGGCTCTAGCCGAACATAAAACACCCTTAATCCACGAACACCATTTTCTAGAAAAACCCATTTGCTCCATAATATCCAAAACAAAATTCCAGTTTATATTATCGTACGCCTTCTCGAAGTCGACCTTGAGAAAAAATGCCTTTCGCTTACTTTTACGACTCCAGTTCTGAATTTCGTTGACAATCAACGGGCCATCCAAGATGTACCGGCCTCTAATGAAAGCGGACTGAGAACCCGAGATGACCGAGTCTAACACACTTTTAAGCCTACCAGCCAAGACCTTCGAAATGACTTTGTTGACAATCCCCACCAAGCTGATCGGACGATAATCTTTCAAACTGATTGGGTCGATAACTTTGGGGACCAATGCTATGAAAGAGGAACCGCAGCCCAAATTTATCACCCCATTCACAAAAAAATCCTCCATAATTTTGAACAAATCTTCCTCGAATAGACTCCAGAACCGCTTTATTAACCGGAAACTTATACCGTCCGGACCAGGGGCCCGGTCGTCGCCACATTCAAAAACAGCCCTTTTCATTTCTTCTTTACTGAACCGAGCATCAAGACATCTCGCGTCCGTCTCCGAAATCCTCCTAATGTCCGAACAAATAAGACGAGGGCGGTCGGCCCACTCCTCATTAAACTTATCTTTAAAAAACCTGTAGATTTCCTTCTTCACGAGCGTAGGTTTTGACACCCAAGAGCCATTGACTTCCAAACCGTGTATCGAGTTGGAAGCCTTCCTGCAATTTACCATAGCGTGAAAGAATCTAGTGTTTTCATCCCCGTCCTTCGCCCATTTTATTCTCGATCTTTGTTTCATGTCTCTACTCTTCCGCTCTTCTACGTCCTTTAACACTTTCTTACTTTCAATCAGGATCCATTCTTCCTCTTCCGATAGACTCCGATCGGCCAAAATCTCATGAATACTCTCGAGGTCTGATAAAGCCGCCGACTCAGCTTCAGAGCTTTTCTTGAGCATTTCATCTCTCCATATCTTTATCTCGGCTCTGAGAATACCCATTTTCTTCACAAAACGGACATCCGGAGGCCCGCTAATTCCGGGATCTATATTAAGGGCCGAAACTACCGCTTCATTAAAACCCGGCAAATCAAACCAAGAATCAAAAATTTCCATTGGCTTAGGACCAAAATTGACCAGGTCCGTCTTTAAGATAATCGCACAGTGATCAGATAAGAAAGATGGGACCGCTTCGACATCTGCCTCGGGCCAAGCGTTGAAAAAAACCGAATTAACTAGGAATCTATCCAGCTTGCTTTATTTACTACCATCTGCGGCCGAGAAGGTGAACTTAGAGCCTCTCATATTGTATTCAAGAAGCCCCGAATCAAAAATAAAATTATTAAAATTGGACGTGCAAGACATCTTGAAAGAGTAATTCCTCCGTTCTTCACGAGACCTGACAGCATTAAAATCACCCGTAACAACACACAAACCGTCCCAACCCGAGATCAATTGACTCAATTCATCCCATAGAGACTTCTTAGCCACAACACTCTGGGGAGCATACACATTAAAAACGCAGAAGGCTAAACCACTACCTGCCAGCGTGCCCGAGACCTGCAAATAATTCCTGTTTTTAACAACACTGGAGAGACGAAAGAGAGTGGAATCCCAGATGCACAGTAATCCACCAGAAAGACCAACCGAATCCACACTCTCGAAGCCAAAGTTATTATTCCCCCAAAAACCAGATATCACCTCCGCCTTTACCGAAGCCGATTTAGTTTCCTGGAGAGCCAAAAAACCAATACTATGCCTAGCTTTCAGAGACTTAATCCATCGCTGTTTCTCCAACCCCCCTATACCTCGAACATTAAAAGATAACAAATTCATATCGTAACTCCATTAGTACCTGAGGACCCGAAAATCTTGCACGCCTTCTCCAGCTTCTGCCCGAACTCAACCCCCACTTGAGCACCAATCTTGATTATATTTTCAACTTCTTCGTCGGCTACATTACTTTGACTCTGCTTCTCATCCACCAAACCCTTGATCTGCTGATTCGAATGGGGCGAATCACCCGCCTGAGACCCTGAGGGCTGCACTACCGAATTGAGGTCAATGGGCATATTGAGCTTGGATGTGAAACCCACGAAACCAAAACCAGGGTTATCATCTTCCAACAGACTCCTGGTTCTTTTTTTGGGCCGCCTCTCCTCCGGGGATCTGTTGCCAGGAGAATTGACATTCGCTCTGACCCCTCTTAGCCCCAAATTAGCTCTCCTCTTGGGCCGGCCCACACTTTCTCCTGACCCACTAATAAAATTACCAACAAAGGCTGGCCCCACCTTTTTTGAACCCAACGGACTTTCTTGGCCATCGAGAAAGCTTTCTTCTCTCTCCTCATTAATCTGGACCCCGCATGCGACCTTTTCCCCATGCACCGGAAGCTGATCTGCATGGGGAATAGTATCCACCACTCCCGGAGTCTTTTCGGCTATCCCCTTACTGCCCGACCCCTGACCTTCCTTAAACTCACCTCCGCCGGACACTTCCATCCCGACGATCGGAGAAAACTCCGACGAGATGCCAACCTCTGAATCTGAAGCACGACTAATACAATCGGGGATCCAAACCTCGAGATCCTCCTCAACCAAAATTCTAAAGGACCTTTCCTTCCACTTCAAGATAACCACATCGTTTATCCTGCTCGAAGAACCGACCAGAATCCCCACCCTAACCGTGGACAAATCCCGATCTTCCTCGAACGACTTCGGAACAAACAGAACTTTACCAAACATTTCTCCAACCTGTGCCATAATATCGGATTCAAAGAGATGCAGGGGGATCCCACAAAGTTTCAGCCATGCAACCCTCTCAAGGGGGAAGAGTTTGACCACTCCACGGATCAAGCCTAACAAACCAGGGGTTCCATACCTCCTTCTTATCCAGAAACTGCTTCCTCGAAACTTCATCATGGAACGAGATAAGCAATGACAAGCCCCCAAGATACTGGACATTTGCCACAACGACTTTGGTTATTCTCAGGAGCTTATCCATGTCAACCATGGTTTCCAAGTTCTTAGCTTTGGTCACAAGAGCCAGACCGAACAGATTACTAAAAGCTCCCGTCCTATCTGGCACCACCACTGTCTTCTCTATCACCCCCTGCACTTCCTCATGCCTACCCAGACCACTACCAGAACCATACGAACCCACAACCTCTTTGTAACTTCTTACGTCTCTAACCTTGAAGTTGGCCCCGTTGAAGAACTGACCTGAAGCACCGGTCTGATGAGTCCTACCATCCTTCACAGCCGGATCTCCCGTGTTTTCCAAGGCAAACCTAGCCACATTAAACTCCAGTTTAAAGGTCCCCATTTTAACCCCTCCCAGAGACTTCAGCAGCTCCTGGCAATCCCTAACCCCTGAGAACGAAACAAACCCAAACCTACTCCCTTGCTTATCTCTTTTTCTTGCGACATAAGTGCCTGAGATCTCCCCGAAGCCAGCCAAGCTACTCCTGAGCTCCCACGGGGTACACCCTTCAGGGAGGTTCGTGATAAAAAAACTTGACAATATTGTTGACCTGCTTCCCCTTTCCGGCCATAGGAGCGACCCGCTGAAAGAGAAAAACCAAGCATTCCGGCCAAGACACAACTCGAGGGAGTGTTAACGGAATTCGAAACGGTCTAGCTGAATCTATACAGGATAGTCGCGACCGCTATCAGACCCGCTAAGCCAACCGGAGAAGGACCAGCCGGAAATGCTACAGAAGAAAGGCTCTGAGAGGAACACGGCCCCGGAGGCGAATGGAAACAACAACAAGACGGAGTTAGAATGAACGGTCAAGCCAGACGATTGGCGACCCCGCACGCTAACCCACCCCTGCTGCCTTCGTCGAGCCGCCGGCGGTCGGTGGTGATGAGGTGAATCGGGTTAATTAGTGAGGGAGAGTCTTTTAGGTTTGTTTTTTATTTGTTAGATCCTTTGAATTAATCCTTGTTTCCACCGACTCAAAAGTCCACATCCACATCCACTGCCATTATTAATTTATTTTATGTTGGAGTTATTAGTTAATCCATCATATAGCTACTCATAAATCCGCTGCACCAATAATTTGTTTCGCATTGTCTGAGCAATTAATTCCGCCGGTCAACAACACAGCAACATATTTATTATTTTCGGGTGTTTTTTATAAATCTTGAACGCGAGTTCAAGTTGCCCGGCGTATTTGATAAATACGCCGGTAAGATAACGTCTGTCTCGGGCGTCGTTATTCTGGCAGATATAAGTAGTCCAGCATATTTGTTCCCGGCGTAATTGATAAATCTTGAACGCGAGTTCAAGTGTCCAGCATATTTATTAAATACGCTGGTCTGCTGTCTTTTCCGTACCGACAACTTATTTACAAAAAAAAATGGAAATCAATCATGGAAAAAATAGTTCTTGGATATTTGATTCTGGTGCCACCGACACCATGACGTTTGAACCTTTAGACATATGTTCAATGTCCCAACCTCAAAAAACTCAGATTCATACAGCAAACAACGGAACGATGCGAGTGAAAGGAGGAGGAGTAATGGAAATTTCACCAACTATGAAATTATCAAATTGCCTCTATGTTCCGTCACTATCACACAAATTGCTCTCAATTAGTCATATTACCAAAGAATTGAATTGCACGGTACTAATGCACCCTACTTTCTGCATCCTACAGGATATCAGGACGGGTGTGATTATTGGACGTGGTACTGAGCGCCACGGATTGTACTACGTGGATGAAGTGGCTCAACAGGGTACTGTGATGTTGGCTCATGGAACTGAAAACTGGGAAGCCTGGCTATGGCATAGACGTTTGGGACACCCATCCCATGGTTATTCGCACCTTTTGTTTCCAAAACTCTTCCCTTCAAATGGAAAAATAGATTGTGAAACTTGTCTTCGTGCTAAAAGCCATCGACAACCATTTAAACCTAGCAATACGAAAGTTGCTTCACCTTTTTCACTAATCCATTCTGATGTGTGGGGTCCTGCTCCTGTGATGGGGGGGGGGGGGGCAGGGTCTTCGGTACTTTATACTATTCGTGGATGATTGCACTCGCATGACATGGGTATATTTTTTAAAAAACAAAGTCGAAGTTTACGAAAAATTTATCATGTTTTATGCTATGATTCAAACTCAATTCCGAACTCAAATCCAAATCCTTCGATCCGACAATGGGGGGAATTTGTCAATACATCCATGAAACAATTCTTTAAAACCAAAGGATTAATTCATCAAACCTCTTGTTCTCATACCCCCGAACAAAACGGTGTTTCCGAACGGAAAAACCGTATTATTCTTGAAATGACTCGAGCCCTTTTAATCGAATCTCAGGTTCCTAAATCTTTCTGGCCGGAGGCAGTTGCAACCTCCGTATATCTCCTGAATCGGCTTCCCACAAAAGCTCTTAAATTTAAGACTCCCTTAGATTGTCTGTCTAAGTCTGCCAGTATTCCCCACCCTCTTACACTTGAACCTCGAATCTTCGGGTGTACTGCATTTGTCCACATACCCAAAATCAACCGAAACAAGCTAGGCCCATGTGCTGAGAAATGTGTATTTGTCGGCTATGGGATCGACCAAATAGGTTACCGGTGTTATAATCCAAAAACTCATCAAATGTTCACCACAATGAACGTTGACTTTCTTGAAACAAAATACTTTTATGACACCCAACTCAGTGGTCAGGGGGAGAATGAATGTATAGACACACTGAGTTGGCTAACCCAACTTCCCTCATCTGAAGAAGTAAAAACAGAAAATCATCACAGTACTGCGAGTCCTTCAAACACAGCCACACAATCTGCGGAGCACAGTACCACTGAAGAAAGTCCATCCAACGTGATACCTGAGGTAAGAATTACTAAGGACCCTGGATGTTCTACGTTTTATAACCATGAGACAACAGGGGAACACATAGAACCGACAACAATGGAACCTACTCCACAGGTTGAACCAGATGTGGAACAGGGTGAACCAGACTTGGAAGAGGTTGAACAAGTCGTTGAACATGTGGAACCAGTTGCAACATAGACAACCGGAAGATACCCTCTCCCTCCTAGAGCCAATAGAGGGGTCCCTCCAAAACGGTACTCGCCAGAGAGGGAAACCAGAACTTCAAGGTATCCTGTAGCTAATATAGTTAATGGGAACTTATCTAACAGTGCGAAAGCATTTGTCACCTCTCTATACTCCGAACAAATACCTGGCTCTCTAAAGGAAGTGCAAGGTAAGAAGAACTGGAAAGAAGCAATGGAAATAGAGATGCAAGCTCTTATGAAAAACAATACGTGGGAAAAGTGCATTCTCCCAAAAGGAAAGAAAATAGTTGGCTACCGTTGGGTATATTCAATTAAGTATAAACCAGATGGTTCTATTGGAAGATACAAAGCTCGACTTGTAGCCAAAGGGTACACTCAGACGTATGGGATCGATTACTCTGAGACGTTTTCTCCGGTTGCAAAAATGGACACCATCAGAGTACTCTTCTCTGTGGCAGCCAATAAGAATTGGCCTATCCATCAGTTTGATGTTACAAAGGCATTTCTCCATGGAGACCTATCGGAAGAAGTTTACATGGAAGCACCTCCAGGTTTTTCAGGGGGTTTTAAAGATGGGGAAGTTTGTCGGTTGAAAAAATCTCTGTACGGGCTAAAACTGTCTCCTCGGGCCTGGTTTGGAAAGTTCACCTTGGCCATGAAAGAATACGGGTATTACCAAAGTAACGCTGATCATACCCTGTTCCTCAAAAGAAGAAATGGCCTCGTAACTTGCCTGATCATATATGTAGACGACATGATTATCACCGGAAATGATGTAGAAGAGATAGCACGGCTAGAAAAGAATCTGTTTTCAAAGTTTGAAATGAAAGACCTTGGGAATCTCAAGTATTTCCTCGGAATAGAAGTTCTCAGGTCTAAACAGGGGATTTTCATCTGCTAAAAGAAGTATGTCCTTGATCTCCTGGCGGAAACTGGTTTGATTGATTGTAAACCAGCAGATACGCCAATGGTGGTGAACCACAATCTTCACATGGAGCTTAATGGCGAGCTTGCAGACAAAGAAATGTATCAACGGCTCATGGGCAAGTTAATTTATCTCTCTCACACTCGCCCTGATATAGCTTATGCTGTTGGAGTGGTAAGTCAGTTTATGCACCAACCGCAAGTTGCCCACATGGAAGCTGCTCAGAGAATTCTAAGGTATTTAAAGGGAACCGCAGGCCATGGAGTGTTGTTCAAAGCAAATGGACATTTAAATGTTGAGCTCTACACTGACGCCGACTGGGCAGGAGATAAGGGAAATCGAAGGTCAACATCAGGGTACTTCTCCTTGGTTGGCGGAAACCTTGTTACCTGGAGGAGTAAGAAACAGAAGGTGGTCGCTCTGTCGAGTGCAGAAGCAGAGTTCAGAGGCATAGCTCGAGGGTTAAGCGAAGTTCTTTGGATCAGGAAACTTCTAGAAGACATTGGTTTCTCCCAAAGGGCAGCACCCAGTAAAATTATGTGCGACAATACAGCTGCAATACAAATATCAGAAAATCCAGTTCAGCATGATCGAACAAAACACGTGGAGGTAGATCGACATTTCATCAAGGAAAAACTGGAGGAAAGGATCATTGAGCTCCCGTATATATCATCAAAGGATCAACTTGCAGATATTCTCACAAAAGCAGTCAACGGAAACACTTTTAGTAGCTGTTTGAGCAAGTTAAGTATTGGAGATCTCACTACTCAACTTGAGGGGGAGTGTCGGAAAGAAGGAAACAAATAGTATAGGGGCTAGTGTGTAATATGGTGGTCTATATAAACACCATCTTTGTGTAACCCTAATCTTGTACACTACAATTTCTCAATACAATTCAAACCAAATCTAAGATTATTCTCTATACCAAATAACAAAGCGATCCTCGATCGTCGAGCAGTTTTGACAGCCCTACTTATACAAAGTTATAACCTTAAACCCCTAACTTACATCTTTTATATGTTAGACCCTAAAAGTGTTACTTTGTCTAAATGATATTTCATATTTATTAGCGGATTAATGAAAACTAAATTATAAAGGGTCTCTCTATTTGTTGTTAAAAAAAAATAGCGAATGCAATTTCTTTTCTTCTGTACACTAATAATTTTAGGTTGCATTAATGCATTTAATTGGTTAACAAGTCCTTTTTTTTCTTCATTCAACTTTTTCCATAGCGTAAAAGATTTTAATGCATATTATGACTTATGTATAATTCAATTATTCATTTGTTATATAATTTTAATAAAAATGTGATGGAAAATAGGTATTTTTAAGTGTAATTTGGTAGAATCATGTTAAATTTATTACAAATTTTATAAGTTGTAAGAGTGTAGGGAGTTGTTAGACACTTGAAAATGGTAAACTTCAAAATCAACCAATGAGAGTGTGCCATGTCAAAGTGGTAAACTATGCTCAAAAGTGTTGACAATGGTTAAACACTTCATAAATTGGTAAACTATTTAAAAAAAGGAAAAATTTGTGATTGATTGAGATGGTATAGACCCCACCACACACCCCCCACTCTCTCCCATTCCCTCCCCCTCCCGGATTCGGTATTCCC
This sequence comes from Helianthus tuberosus, assembly GCA_030545235.1. Lineage (NCBI taxonomy): Eukaryota > Viridiplantae > Streptophyta > Magnoliopsida > Asterales > Asteraceae > Helianthus > Helianthus tuberosus. The sequence continues at coordinate 131,691,727 of CM060387.1, read as the reverse complement.
TCACCGATTTCTCCCCACAATCGGTAAAACATGTGCGGTAAATGCCTTGGCATCGGTCACCGATCAGTGCCGCATGACTTTGCCAACTCCACTCCGGATCGCCTAAAGTCATTCTGATTTGTCACATCTAAAAAACTAATGATGATGAAAAGATTTTTCTATTTCGATCACAATACAAGAATACATGATGATAAAAAGATTTACCATTTCTATCACAATACCGAATAAAGTTATGAAATAAAAAAAGAGTAAATTACAAGTTTTGTCCTTTATGTTTGTCTCAAATTTCAGGCGCTGTCCTTTACCTTTAAAATTGACGGGTTCTGTCCTTAATGTATGAAAATGTTGCACGTTATGTCTTTTAGGGCAAACTCAGTTAGAATTTTCTGTTAAATTATGTCACATGCATTGCACACAAGGGTAAAACAGTCATTTCCCCTCCCCACTTGTGCTTCCCCTCTTAAAACCCTGATAATACCCCCATTTCATCAACAAGCAGTTAATTGGCAGTAGCGGCGGCAACAAGATCAGGAAGATTAATGGCAACCCCAACCCCTTTTCACTTTAAAACACCCCACGGTCCCCGTTCTTCCTGGAGATTAATGGCAGTAGCGGCGGCAACAAGATCAGGAAGACGGAGCAGCACCGCCACTCCCGGAGGCGACGGTGGAGACGAACGGCGGCGGGTCGCGGCGGAGCACGGCGGCGACGGCAGAGGCACTACGGCGGACCATCGGAGCCTCCGGTTTGCAGTCCCTCGAAGCAGCAGGTGTGTATCACGTTTTTGTTATATTTTGAGTTGCTAAGATTATTGTTCTTGAGATTTCTTGAGTGTAAGTGGCTGTTGTAGTAAAGCATGTAATCAAATTCTAAAAAGTTCTTTTTAAGTGCCATTGCTTGTATTATGGTGCTCTTCATTTGCATATTGGTTAACTGCTTGTTTGTGTAGATGTGCATAAGATTCGAGAGGTGAACTGCTTGGATCTGCTTATGTTTCTAGATTTCGCACATTTATTGAGGTAAGTCGCTAAATGCATCAAATTGGGATTATTAATCTAGAAATTGGGTGTTGATAATTTGGAGAATTGTTGAATAATATGGATGAAATTTGGTTTGGGAAACAGAGAATTGGGTTGGGTAACATGCTTTGATTGGTTTTGGGGGTTTTTAGGTAGGGGAGTTGATTTGGAGATGATGGTGGTGGTGGTGATGGTGGTTGTAGATGATCGAGGGTGGTTGAATGGTGGTTACTGATTTATATATAAATATATATATATATATATATAGTTAAAAATAATTAAAACTTTTAAAATTATTTGGTTTATTTTTTTAATAATACTAAATAAACAGGGTAAAAAGACTAAAATACCCTTGGGGTGACCAGATTTAACAAAAAAATCTAACTGGGTTTGACCTAAAGGACATAACTTGCAAGATTTTCATACATTAAGGACAGAACCCGTCAATTTTAAAGGTAAAGGACAGCGCCTGAAATTTGAGACAAACATAAATGACAAAACTTGTAATTTACTCATAAAAAAATGATAGCTACAAATAATGAGCAATTATTTGTCACACCCCTATATTTCCACGTATTACCGGTGGGCCCGGTGGGGAGTATCGTGACGTAGTTGATATCGTTACAGTCAAACAACACAATATTTAAATGCACATCGGAAGCAAAAGATAGATATATTTCAACCGAATATAATTGTAATATCAAGTATCACAAACAGTTGAAAATAATCCACATGTGGATCAAAAATAAATAGGAAACATTGTTCAACAGTTTTGACATCCAAGCTTGCAAGACTTATTGTGGACGCTAGGAGAAAGCCAGCCTAGTTCGCGTAGTACCTGCACTTAACCTTTTTGGGAAAATACGTCAGTTTACACTGGTAAATACAATTAACTGACTCATTTAGAAAAGGTTTAATAAAATTGATTTGAATGCACGTGGCACAAACTTTTTATAACTTGGGATAATTATTTGAATATAATCTTGTAAAAGAATTACATGTTCCTTATGCGTTCAGTAGCCCGATCCGTAGACCGGTTTAAAGATCAATAGACACACCACATTATTTATTTATGCACTGACGGGTGTACGCCTACACCCCGTGCTTAGGTCGTGGCCATTTGGTAAAATGATGCCAAGGATATCTGGGACATGGTCATTCACCCCCCAAAGGCTTTAAGCAAACAAAACATTTCAAAACGGAGCATATCAATGGTTTAACCTCTACTCGATTAAAGATTCAATGCCCGACCAAGCGGTATTTTATATACCATACCCCAAGCCCGTATAGGGAAAATAAGTTAAAAGTATTTACCTTTGCAAGTATCAATCACAAATAGCAAGTGCGTGTAGCTTTTACCGGGTCTCCTATTCTGGAACAAAGGTTTATAATAACCTATTAGAATCCTAAGGGGTCTTTAATTAAGCCTAAACTTAGACCGGTTAGTTTTAAAGAAAGATACGGTTTAAACGCACGATTAAGCGAAGACCGGAATAGAATGTGATTTAGACCCGACAAGTTTGAATACTTGCATAATATGGGTAAACTAAACATATTCTGTATTTTGAGATAAAAACGATAAGGTTTGACCCGTTTCGGCTAATTTATGCAAACTAGTTACATAACCCGAACCGAACGCACAAGAGGCGTAACGGGTATCCATAAGGGTCATATACAGGTTTCCAAAGTTAATATGTCTTAAATATGTTGGGATATCAGTAGGATACCTTCCATTATGCCCAAAACGAGTTTAATCTAAATATAAGCCCCGTAGGGGTATTTTGGTCATTTTAAAGATTATAAAAGAGATTAAATGAAATTCTGAGATTCGGGTCTGAATAAATCAGTAAAATAACTTAATTTGTCAGGTTATAACAGTTGGTGATAAGTCTTATATGACAAAATGGTTTTAAACCCATACTAGGTGTTTAATACGCTTAAAAAGCCGTTTTAAGCGATTTCCGGGCTATATAGGAAATCTGAGTTTTCTGATCAGGTTATAAGGTTCAAAATACTTCATTTATTATATAAAATCAGTAGCAATTGGATTGGTGTCAAAATATTATGTAGAACTCATTTTATAACCAAAAAGGGTATAATCGGTATTTACCGAATCAACGCCATAACCTTAGGTTATGAGCAGGTTAAAAATAATTAAAAATTTTCAAAAATCCCAAAATATTAAATTACATCAGTGGGTAAAAGGTTTGGTGTCAAAAATTGGGTTTAGATAGGCTTTATGCTAATTGCGCCGTTTAATTAACGAAAAGCTTTTTAAGTGCGCTATTGAGCATAACTCCTAATCTAGACCTCCAACTGATATGAAACTTTAGGGACATGTTTATAATTCAGCAACAAAAATTATTGTCCTCTCACATATCCAAAATTCTCGTTTTATGGTCAAAAGGGCATTATGGTCAACATTAAGCAATTAACGGAATTGTGTAAACGAATCGGGCAATTAACGAACCAATCACAGAGGTTTATACTATCATGTAACCTGGTCCTAAGGAAGCTCTAAGGCATTTCCAATTCATATTAAATTGGGTCAGAACTGAAGTTAAAGCAAAAGTCAAAGTTTTGCGACTTTCGGTTCCGAACCGGGTCTAAACAGAAAATTGTCGGGTCGAACATGCTTAGACATGTTCTTACATTTATTACTAAGTTATATGAGTGGTAAAATAGGTTACACGCCTTCTACATTGCTAATTACATGTTAATTCACAAATTAAGTTTCTGTTGACTTTTTATAAACAACTTTGACCCGACAAATGACTAGGTTAGGACGGGAATCAGAGGGTGCCCTTTTAAGGGTTTAATGCCCACATAATTACCAACTTATAACTACCTTTAATTCGACTAATCACTGGACCATTAATGATTAATCGCTAAGTCAAACGTTAATTACGACGGTTTGACTTTTAAGCTAATAACTAAGTAAAACTCAATTAAGGAAGGTTGAGGATACTTACCAAGGTACTAATTTCGACTAGGGATGACTTGGGTCTACTTTTGAACTCCAGAAGTCTTCAAAAATGCAGATGGAATGAATGCAAGAATGTTGCAAACATTGTGGGACTTATATAGTGCTTTAGGTTGCTCATGATCATGCCACACAAGTCTAGCATTGTTCCCAGATCATTTACAAGTGCTCCTAAGCCTAAAAATCAGTAGGGGTCGCGCATGGAAGTGGAAAATATCTTTCCATACGGGCCGTATAAGAGTATACCCGTATACACCATGTGTAAATAAGTTTTCATGGTCGTATACAATGTATACGTACGTGTATACTGGCTGTATACTTTTATACGGCCCGTATGGAACGAAAATTTGATTTTTCTCAAAGTATTTAGGGATTTAAGGTGTAAATCACACTAGATATTTTACAGTCGTGAGGTGCTCAAACCTTTTTAAAAGTAGAAAAAAATAAAACATTAACAAGTAACAAAGATTGAAGAACAAAAAAACGTGTCGTATGACTGTAATAAAACGGAAGCTATCAACGCGGGATTACGGGCATGGTGTTATTCTTTATTTAATATTTACAGAATAAAAGGAAGGGTGAGGCATTTGATGAGAGTTGTAAGGAGTCTGAGTCTTCGGTTTCATCAGCCTATACCGAAGAAACCAAATTCGCAACAATGAGTGTGAGTCCATTGTTGTTCGTGAATGTTTCGAATCATCATAGAAGACGTGTCGGGTTCTTCTGCTAGTGGTCGGGCTTACAATGCTCACACAGGGTGATAAACAACGCTGATATGAACACAAATCAACTGTTTTATCTTGAGTCGTCGGGAAAACCTTTCCTCAGGGGAGGGTGAGTAGTATGAGTCTGAGTCCATTGTGGTTCGTGAATGTTTCGAATCATCATAGAAGACGTGTCGGGTTCTTCTGCTAGTTATTCGGCATGTTTCGAATCATCATTAAAATTAACAATGCGGTCTTGATTGAAGACATAATTGCAAGACTGTTTGTCGGGCTTCCAATGCTCACACAGGGTGAAAAACAACCCTTGATGTTGAAACCGGTTTTACCTCAGGAAAAGGAAAGGAACAAATTTTTTTAGAGAAGCGTTGGGATTTAAGGGTTTATGAGTCAAAGTTAACATTCAGATTCAGAAAGTAGATGATTTGTACTTGGTTTATTCTCTTTAATCTATTAGAACGATCCTTGTTTTGTCACGTACATGCGTTTAATTCCCAACATACTTGTTTTGTCACGTATATTTCGTAAGAAACTTTTCGTGCACTGAACCTTCACCTCCAATCATTTCCTGGTCAAATCACACACTATAAAGTTTAAACTTATCGTGTGTTGCAGTTTGGAAAGATGACCGAATAGAGACCTGAATAACAAACTGTGGAGAACTTGTTTGCGTTATCCATCAACATAAGCTAAAAATACTCTAAAATTAACAAGGCGGTCTCTTTGTTGCGTACTGATTACTGAAAAGATTTGTTGACATTGAAGAAAAGAGTAAAAAAGATGAATTGAGGCGTACATTAGGAACAAGAAGTCCAACAATCCGTTCATTATCTGTTGTTGACCATGTTTTTTGACAAATCATGTGCTTCCTGAATCTGAATCTGAAAGTTAACTAGACCCCTCAAGTTGTCATTCATAACAACTAAGCGTCTGGAGAAGAGTATGTTGATATAGGAGAGTTTATGCAATTTTCAAAGCATTTTATCGTGTGTTGTAATTTTAATGAAGCAATGAAGATTGAATATGCAAACCGCATCCGTCTTCTGTTATGATTCGAAACATTCCGAATAACTAGCAGAACCCGACACATCTTCTGTGATGATTCGAAACATTTCGAATAACTAGCAGAACCCGACACGTCTTCTGTGATGATTCGAAACATTCCGAATAACTAGCAGAACCCGACACTCACAAGTTGTTGATCTTTGGGTGGTGATTTACTCCCGAACAAACCATGCCCACCTTGATCAGAATAGATAAGCGTATCACTCGATCCACTTACATTCGAATAACGCTGAGAATCCACAACGCTTATGGCCAGATTCTTTCCTTCAATCTTGGCAAAATCAATGTCTGCTTGTTTTATTATCACGAAAGTACTGAACAACCGAGATAACAGCTCCGGTATTTATCACCAACTCATCTTTAGTAGTGTTTGTTTAAGAACCTGATTCAGATACACAACGGTCTCTTTGCTTCGTCCACTAGAACTATTTGTGTATGCATTCTTTTGGTAGTTAACAACGCTAATTAGAAAAAAAATCTGTAAAATTAATCATATCGATTGCTATAATAGGATGGATGTGACACACACAGATAGATAAGCTGTCACAGTTGTAAAGACTATTTGTCGGGTTTCCAATGCTCACACAGGGTGATAAACAACGCTGATACGAACACATGTGTTTCGAAATAGGCTTTGTTCTTGGTTTAATGAAGTTACACGTAACATCTAGTTATATTCAGATTTAAACAATGCCCGCCTCAACTGAGATAACGGATATCCATCAAGCTCAAAAAGAAAACTTGTGTTTCCCATAGTCACAAAAGATTGCGGTTTGTATTTCGCATAGCCACCGTTTTCGTAGTAAAAAACGGTTGGGTTTCCACATTCAATCTTCAATACTTCATTAAAATACCACTAGTCGAAGAACCCGACACGTCTTCATGTTACAGAGAATGTTCTAGAAATTGAAGGAAAAGGAAAAGATTTGTTGAAATCGATTTTGACAACTATGACAGCTTATTAAAAGTAGCAATCACCTCCAATCATTTTCTGGTCAAATCACACACTATAAAGTTTAAAGTTATCGTGTGTTGTAGTTTGGAAAGATGACCGAATAGAGATCTGAATAACAAATTGTGGAGAACTTGTTTGTGTCGGGTTCTTCTGCTAGTTACTCGATCAACGGACTGATCGGTAACGTTACTCTACTTGTGCTCCGATTTAAGCGGCGTGTTCCGATCAATGTTGTTAAAGGTGATGAAGAGTTTAGAAACCCTAGAATGATGGTGTTTTTACTAGAAAAAACGTGATACTTGAAAAAACATCCTTATATACGGCCCCGTATACAGTTATACGGCCCGTATACATTTGGTAACATAAAAAACCTACCAAAATAATTCCATTGAGCCGTATACGTTTTACAAATCGTATAAACATGTATACGGCTCGTATAACTATATACGGGCCGTATATTGTAAAATCAAAAAAACATTCTCTGCGCATTTTCCTATTAAAAAACATTCTATACGGCCCGTATATACTAGGGATGTGAAAATAAGATATAGGGGGTGTGGGAAGAAGGGGAGCCTTAATTTATTATTGGTTTAATATGAAATTTTACAGTTCGGTACATAACACAGAGTAGACATTGCAAATTTATAGTCTTTAAAATTAAAGTTAAGTGTTTTATTCTCGTAAAAAATTATCAACCTAATACAAAATAACTTGAAATCGTGTAACCTAAAAACCACATGTGCAGGTTAAACACTTTCACATATTGCAATATATGACTAACCTTATAAAAAATATATATAAATATTTTTAAAATTTAAACAACTTGACAAATAAACCTTGTTAATTAATGGGTTAACCATGTAAAATAAAAAGACTAACTCATTTAACTAACAAAAGCTAGTTACAACTTTTTTATTAAACAAATTAGAAACAACCTCAAAATCTAATTATTTTCATTCCACTAACTTTCATTGAATAAACAAATTTTTTTTCCCAAAATAGACAAAAAAAAAAAAAAAAATACATTTTGCATTGTTTTTTTTTAATAAAGATTGTAAAATACGTTATTATCCAGTAAATTTAAATCTATTCTATAACAGGGATACATGGCCAATGATCTCTAGATCAAGTGGTGGAAGACTTGTATTTCTTTTGAGAGATGCAAGTTTAACTCTCACTTGGTGTAGAGTGAGACATTGGTGGACAATGATAGGAGACCCAGTGAAACATGGGTTCGATCCTTGAGCCAAACGGGTTTTACCGGTAATTTCACCGTCGTGTCTACAAGCAGGTGGCTTACCGGGTTTTCCCGGAATTGGTGGTGGACTCGGGTTACTCTCGGAGTACTCCATTTGGTCCAGTGACTGCCACAAAAGCTCGGGATTGATTCTGTTCGCCGGGCCCAGTACTCGGGATTGATACTCTTCAGTCTTCCCCGTTCAAAAATAATAGGGATACAGGATTTATTGATGTAACGTAAACATTGTTTTCTAAAAGAAAAAAGAAACCTGAAAAATATAAAATATAATAAAAAATACATATTCCAACACCTACATACTCTAATTTGACTCCTGAGAGTCTCCACTGCTCATTTCTGGTCGTGGCCTATCGTCTCTTTCCTTGTGTAAAGCCATTGAATATCCATCTGCAGAAATTACTATGTTCTAAAGATCTGCCCCCCAAATTTCCATTTTTAACCATAATCTTGCAAAAGTTTTAAACTTTTTTCTTTTCTTGTGATTCTTGATTAATACCCATCTTGGATTTTTGCATTTTTGATCATAAACCCTTCATTACTTTATCCCCTCAAATCAATTTTTTTTTGGACCTAAAATTGAAAAATGCTTTCTGGGTGATGAATCTTTAGTGCCTTTTCAGTGTTTTGAAGCATAATTCTTTAAAAAATTCACTGAAAAAGTGGTGGGGTTTTGATTCTTGATTATTATCCATATGGGGTTTTGTATTTTGATAAAAAAATGTTCTTGATTTTGAATCTTGTTTGTCCCCAAATTTGAAATATGCTTTCTGGGTGGTGAATATTTAGTGCCTTTTCAGTGTTTTGCAGCATAATTCCATGAAAATTCACTGAAAAAAGTAGGGTTTCATCATAATTAAAGAAAAGGAGAAAAAGACTGGATTTTTTTTATCATTTTATCTCATCTTTCTTGTGTGTGGAGCTTGAAACAAAGCAAAAAAAAAAAAAAAAATGAAAAAAATGGTGAATTTTCACCATTTTTGGTGGTGGTTCTTGATTTTGACACTTGGGTTTCTTGATTTTCATCTCATCAACGGAGATAATGATGATCTTTTCACTTTACTAGCCATTAGCAAAGAGCTTAAGTTGGATGATTGGAATCAAGATGGGCTCAAGAACAACTCAAATTATTGTTCATGGCCTCACATTACTTGCAATTCCAATAACTTTGTTGAAAAGATTGTTCTTTCTCATCAAAGTTTGCAAGGTAATCTCACTCTATTATCTACAATAAAGTCATTAAAATGGCTAGATTTGTCATTCAACACCTTTCATGGATTAATACCACAATCTTTTGGTACCTTGTTTGATCTTGAGTTTCTTGATTTATCCTACAACAAGTTTGATGGGTCAATCCCAATTGAGTTTAGTAACCTCAAAAATCTCAAATTTTTAAACCTTTCAAACAATCTACTCATGGGATCAATACCTAGTGAGCTTGAAGGGCTTGTAAAGCTACAAGATTTCCAAATTTACACCAATAGTTTGAGCGGAAGTATACCGAATTGGGTCGGGAATTTGACCGATCTTCGAGTCTTTACGGCGTATGAGAACGAATTAAGCGGCAAGATACCCGAAACGTTAGGGGCTTTTTCGGGGTTGCAATTGTTAAACCTGCATTCTAATTATCTTGTAGGATCAATCCCAAAGAATGTGTTTGCTAATGGGAAACTAGAGGTTTTGGTCTTGACTCAGAACAAACTCACTGGGTCGTTTCCTGACTCGGTAGGAAAGTGTAAGCGTCTTTCGAGTATTAGAATTGGGAATAACGGTTTGATCGGTAATATTCCTAGAGAAATCGGTAATCTCAGTAGTCTCGCTTATTTCGAAGCGGATAACAACAATCTTTCGGGTGAGATTGTTCAAGAGTTTGCTCAGTGTTCGAATTTAACGCTTTTGAATTTGGCTTCTAATGGATTTAGTGGGATTATACCTCTGGTTTTTGGCGAAATGATTAATCTACAAGAGTTAATCATGTCGGGAAACAGTCTTTTTGGAGAGATTCCAACTTCTGTTCTTAGTAACAAGAATCTTAACAAGATTGATTTGAGTAACAACAGATTTAACGGAAGTATACCTCGAAGCGTTTGTAATTCTTCAAGATTACAATACTTGTTGTTGGGGCAGAATTCGTTAACGGGGGAGATCCCGAATGAGATCGGGAATTGCGTAAAGCTGCTCGAGTTGCAGCTCGGTGGTAACTATCTCACCGGCACGATTCCGCCTGAAATCGGTAGAATCAAGAACTTGCAGATCGCTTTGAATTTGAGCTTTAATCATCTTCATGGACGATTACCTCCGGATTTAGGAAAGCTAGATAAGCTCGTTTTGTTAGATCTTTCAAATAATCAACTCACAGGCGATATTCCTTTGGCGTTAAAGGGTATGTTAAGTTTAATCGATGTTAACTTTGCGAATAATCATCTTACGGGTCCGATACCAGCATTTGCACCGTTTCAAAAGAGTCCAAATTCGAGCTTTTCGAAGAATGAAGGTCTTTGCGGGTACCCGTTGAATACCTTTTGCGAAAATTCAAACGGGTTTCAATCATTTCATCACAAGGTTTCGTACAAGACCGTGTTGGTGGTTATCGGGTCGTGTTTGTTGGTGTTTGCATCGGTTACCATTGTCGTTGTTCTTTTCATGATGCGAGAAAAGCAAGAACAAATGGCGAAAACGGTCGGAAAACAAGATGAAGAAGTCATTGACGATGATAAACCGTTGGTAATTCTTGGAAACGTGTTCGTTGAGAATCTTAAACAAGCGATTGACTTTAACGCTGTGGTCAAAGCGACGTTAAAAGACTCGAATAAAATCAGTAGCGGGACGTTTAGTACAATCTACAAAGCGGAAATGCCTTCGGGTTTGACTTTATCAGTCAAACGCCTTAAATCCGTTGACAAAACGATACTTCATCACCAAAACAAGATGATACGAGAACTTGAGAGACTTGGTCATCTTTGCCATGATAATTTGATTAGACCAATCGGGTTTGCTATTTATGATGACGTGGCGCTTTTACTGCACCAGTTTTTGCCAAACGGGTCGTTGGCCCGGTTTCTTCACGAGTCTAGTAAAGAACACGGTTACAAGCCCGATTGGCCCGTTAGGCTTTCTATAGCTATTGGTGTTGCAGAAGGGTTGGCTTATTTGCATCAGTTGGCTATTATTCATCTTGATATTTCTTCTGGAAATATTTTTCTTGATTCCGATTTTAAGCCATTGGTCGGTGAAATCGAAATCTCAAAGCTTTTGGATCCTTCACGCGGTACCGCTAGTATCAGTGCTGTTGCTGGCTCATTTGGTTACATTCCCCCAGGTATAAATCGAGCCCGTTTTTGTTTTTTTTTTATTTTTGTGTTGAGGTGATAAGATGGGCAGGTTGGGTAACAGCTTAAAACGGGCAGTTTTTAAGTATGAGTCGAAAATGGTAGTGTCGAGTTAGGTTCACCCGTAAACACCTTTTGTCCGTTCTTTTTAATTTGTTATCGATTAATGGTGACTAGAATACATTATGTCGCCATAATAATTGAAGTCTATGAAACTATGAGGGGCTACACATTGAAAATACTCAACGTGTTTGACATGTTCCCTTTTTACAAAATTTTGATTTGACTCGGGTCAAAAGGGTCATTTTTGGTAATGTTGAAACGGGTAGTGTCATGGTTTTAAAAAACGCTTGAGGCGTGCGCCTCAAGGCGCGCCTCGAGGCGAAACGGCCAAAAATCGAGTTTGAGGCGCGCCTCATGTGATTTTTATTGTATATGCTCCTCAAAGGGGCTGAGGCGCTAAGAAAGCTGCTCATCAGAGGATTTTGATAGTTGTTTTTGATATTTTTGTCTTTTTTATGTGTGTTTTTGATGATTTTGATGAATCTGATGATGAAATTAGTTAGTATTATTATTTTGAAAATATATTTAATTTTTATATTTATATATTAATACCGCCTCGGCCTTACGCCTCGTTCCGCCTCGAGGCTTACGCCTCGTGCGACGAAGGAAAAATGTCTCGAAACTCGTTTCCGTTTTTTTAACCTTGGGTAGTGTTGACCCGTAACTTTTCATTTTTTCTTATAAATAGTTAGTGTGTCAAAAATATTAAAATATTGAGTAAATTACTTTTTAAGTACCTGTGTTTTAGTGGTTTTAACCACTTAAGTCCAAAATCAAAAAGTTTAACGCCCTGAGTCCCTAACCATTTATTTTATAACGTTTTGAGTCTCTGTGTTTTAGTGGTTTTAACCACTTGAATCCAAAATCAAAAGTACAAGTCTGAAAAGTTGGAGTCAAAATGTTATAAAATGAGTGGTTAGGGACTTGGTTCGTTAAACTTTTGATTTTGAACTCAAGTGGTTAAAACTACTAAAACACAGGGACTCAAAAAATAATTTACTCTAAAATATTAGTATTGTATTAATAATAATCTTTTTTTAAATAAATTTGATTTACAAAGTTTTATGCATTAAAGATACACTCTGTACAACTTTCAACCCGTTTAACCTGATCAACCTGTTTGCATTGCCTCGCAAGCTATTTTTTTATTTGACCCATCAAAAAAAAAAAAAAAAAAACTGAATAAACACATTCATAGCTAAACGGGCTGAAATCACCACAACTTCTGTATAAATAACAAATAGATTATCTTTTCAAGAATCTGGTTTCTGAAAGTGTTCAACTTTTAAAACAGAGTATGCATACACAATGCAAGTAACGGCTCCAGGAAACGTGTACAGTTTTGGCGTCGTTTTACTTGAAATACTGACGACACGGGCCCCAGTAGACGAAGAATTCGGGGAAGGTATAGATTTGGTGAAGTGGGTTCAGGGTGCACCCACAAGAGGTGAAACACCAGAGCAAATACTTGATGCAAAACTGAGTACGGTGTCGTTTTCGTGGAGAAAAGAAATGCTTTCAGCTTTAAAAGTGGCACTACTCTGCACTGACACTACACCAGCCAAGAGACCAAAGATGAAAAAAGTGGTGGAAATGCTTCAAGAAATTATAGAAAATAAGTGAAAACTTAAAAAAAAAAAAAAGAAAAGAATTGGTGGGAACTACTTTGGGTTTTTGTATGATTTGAAGATTTGTATGTATACAAAGCCCTCAGTGTATTATGGATTAAGTTTTTGTATCCCCACTTGTGGAGATTAATGTAAAATTGTTTCTTTTATTTAGTTTTTGTAAATGGAAAAAAGCTGACTAAAAATTACAGCTGAAGACAAGTTAAGTATTTACAAATGTTTTTATCCACAAAAATACAATGTCTAATCATAAATGAACTCTAAATATAAGCACCTTGATTTAAGATCATTTCTTAGTTACGCAACATGCGGGCACAATTACCGTCTTCAAAACAATATCATTATGCACGCGAAAAGACTTGACTTAACATTATTATTATTATTATTATTATTATTATAATTTCAGGCAAGATGGAACCCCTAAGGCCATGCGTTATGGCACAACCAGGGGCGGACCCACCCCAAGCCGTGGGTGGGCTGGCACACCCCTTGAAAAAAATACAGTGTTAATTTCCGGCGAAAACCCTGACCGCACCCTTTGGAAATTTTCAACCGCCCTTTTGAACTTTGCTAGAATAGTAGAAATGAAGAGAGGATAGTGAAAATAATATGGCCTGACAACATCAACAAAAAAATGACCGGCGATAGTGTTAAGGTAGTTTGTAAGGAAGCTGCTGGTATAAGTATGCAATATTCGTTTGAGCGACAAAACAAAATACTAAAGACACGGTTTTTTCTTCATCGCTATTTATGGTATAAGTATGCGATATTCGTTTTTCTCTCACACAGCTTTTCTCTTGTAATATTGTTTCTAAAATATGTAACCCTTTTATTTCTACATCATTAATGTGTAGAAAATTACTTGAGTTAATTGCCAAAATCGTCCCTGAGGTTTGGACATGTTTGCCATTTTCATCCAAAGTGACTTTTTTTGTACCAAATGCCTAACTGGGTTAGAAACAACCGTTTGATGAGGGTTTTTATTTTTTAAATTTCAAAAGGGCCTGAAATCCATGAGGTGAAGCTTCGACCAATACAGAACCCGATGTTGATAAAAGCATTGAATTCAAGTGTGGGTAAATTGAGAATTTGCATTTTAATGCTTTATACATCACCTCTATTTTCATGCTTTCCCAATCAGCTGCATGCCCAATGTGTTCTATTAGTTGACTTTTTGTTATCCACTAATAGTGTTCTTATGAAAATGTCGAAAAAGAAACTCGGATGACATCTTTAAGTGAATTGTATACCATATCTGGGTGTTCCCTTTGTGTTCTCCTTCCCATCTGCGACGCTTCTTCAGGACTTTCGGCTGAACGTATTGCATTAGGATTGCTTGACCCCACAACCTTTTGTGCCTGCATTTTGGGGAAAATTATATCTCAGATCGCATCATATGGATCATAACTAGAGTCTAGATGTTTTGACTTGTTACCCAAACTGTATGACCTGCCCATTTTACCTCACATCATAATGTGGGAAGCTAGAACCAGTTCAAAAAACCACCTGATATAATTTTTAGGTTTAAAAAGAAATTACATTTCAGCCCTGTACTTATGAAATTAAAAAAAAAAACCCTCATCAAACGGTTGTTTCTAACCCAGTTAGGCATTTGGATGAAAATGACAAAAAGTTACAAACGTGAGCGGCTATTTGGTACAAAAAAGTCATTTTGGACGAAAATGACAAACATGCACAAACCTCATGGATGATTTTGGCAATTAACTCAAATTACTTGGAGAAGATATTAGAGATGTGTCTTTATATTAAATATACGCGCTTTCCTTTTTTTTTTATCTTTTGAAATAGTATTTTCTTCATTAAAAATTGCTTTTGTAGCAGTGTTTTCTTGATTAAAAAATTACTTGCAGAAGCTTGAATATGATTAGTTATTTACACCGATTTTTAACTAGGTATTGTTGATCCGTTAAATTTTTCAATACTTAATTACTTAACATTTCAAATGAAAACTTCGATGCTATTTTAAAGGTTCAAATATATATCTTTTGATTCGTTGACATTTAATAATATTATTTCAATTTAGCATAGAATTGTCAATAGTATACGTATTTTTTTAAATATTAAATTAAATAACTAAAAATGGTTTTGATTGTTTTGATGTATCATTGCTTTTTAATTACATTCATTTTTAAGATTAATCAACTCGTTTGTTATATATACGAGATTTTTTTAATTTAATTTCGAGGTGGTGTTCTCCTTTATATAAAGTAGTTTCTGTAAGTAAACTGTAAATGTAATTTCGTTATAAATGTTTTAATTTCTAGTTTTTTTTAAGTCGTTATTCCTAAAACACTTAATAAATACAATGACCTTTTAAAATATAATCTATAACTGTAATTGATATAAATTATAAAATAATTAAAGTTTTTAATTATGTTCAAGAATGGTAATAGTTTGAATTGCCTTTTTTTTGTTGAAATAAATCTATATAATAATTACTAATGAAATCTTGAATGATAACTGAAAATCATTTCAATATTTAAAATGTTTGTATTGCTTATAAATAAACAACAATTTGATGTTTAGCAAATGAATATTAATAAAAATCAAACACACAATCACTATCAGAGGTTGGTTTGTACTTAAAAGAATTGGTTTTTGCTAATGAGCAGTTATATGTGACATTATTAAGAATAAAAAGAAGACATAAAGTCAAGTTATTAATATTAGACAAAGATGAAAAATGTTACAAATAAGACGACAAATGTGATGCACAAAGAAATATTTAGAGATTTATAGATTGCTTATATGTTTGTTACTTATATATTATAATTACCAATGAGGTTAGTGACCTATTGGGAAAAACAAAAGCCTTTAGATACACTTAAATTTGAAGGTATTAGGTTCAAGACTTCAAGACCCACATAAACATAAATAAAGAACAAAAAAAAACTTGTATACTGTAATTTAAATTTTTTTTCCATATTTGATGCATCATTTCGTATTATTATAAAATGAATTATATTATATATTATATAAAGTAAAATTTATTATATAAAAGGACCTGTGATTTTTTTTCGTATTTAGTTGTTAATGAGAAGCCACTTTGTGTTAAAGAATAAGGGGTGTTAAAATATGTTAATAATCATAACACGGGAACCAATTGTGAGTATAGTAGCATCTACATTTATGTGTAATTTATTAAATCAATAGATCTATAAGGAGTATTTTCTTTATGCAGCCCGTGTAATACACCACGAAATCTTAAACTAGTAACACATTAAACATGAACACATGAGCTATTGGCTATGTCTAGTACCCAAATTTAAAAGACAAAATAAATCAAATACAACGAAAACTATTAACTAGTTATTTTTGTTATGTTTTTATTACTAGTTTATTGATCTTTTATAAAGAAAATGGTTGTTGTATTGTTTGATATTGTTACTTCTTTTGTTATTACTTAAGAAAAATATTTTATTGTATATTGAATTTTAACTTTTTTTACTAGTTTATTTTGTTCATATTATAAAGATCCATTTCTATTATTATTTTATTTTCTTGAATTTCTTACTTTATATCTTGTTTTCTGTTAATCTTCAAATATATAGATACATAACATTTTCTATAAGTAAAGATGTTTTATTAAGAAAATATTTAATAGCAAAATTATATGATATACGGAGACTGTCAAATTAACCACAAATAAACAATAATAATATTGAAAGAAATCAAGAGAAAAAAACCAAATTACTAAAAGATAAACATATTGGTAGGTATTTTTTTGATTATGACCTTCCAATAAAAAGATTCCAGTTCTACTACTAACTGTCCCTAATGACTTTTGAAACCGACCTCTAAGAAAATTTATATTTTAAATTTATAAAAATAAAAAATAATAATATAAACACTAGTTAATTAACTTATGTTATAATATAATAATTACCAATTAGCCCATTACTTTAGTC
This sequence comes from Helianthus tuberosus, assembly GCA_030545235.1. Taxonomy (NCBI): domain Eukaryota; kingdom Viridiplantae; phylum Streptophyta; class Magnoliopsida; order Asterales; family Asteraceae; genus Helianthus; species Helianthus tuberosus. The sequence goes on along the minus strand of CM060387.1, from coordinate 131,674,779 downwards.
CATGACCCGACCCGAAATGGACCCGCTACAAACCGGAAAAATTATTATATAGCTAGAGCTTAAAATCCTTAAAAAAATTTCACACCCCTAAAAAAATTCCTAGGTTCGGCATTGGGCGTCTATATGACTTCCATCACACCATGGCGGCATGTCAAAGTTGGGGTTGGGGGTTGGGTAACATCGTGAGGAAGAAGGTGGTGGTGGCACCTCCTCTTTTTCAACCAATCAAAGATTTTCTTTTCTTTTTTTAATTTATTAGAGTTAGACATTATTTTAATGACGGTGTACAGTGAAACCATTACATACTAAAGTCTAAAGGTGAAAAAAGTGAGAAAGCGCTTATAACTACGTTGCGCTGATCTGGCAGTGAAAAATTGTGAAACGGTAACACATAATCTAATTGAAGCCCAGAATCCCGATTAAGAACACACAAAACCTGACAAATGATTTTGGAGACTAACCCATCTCTTTGTATTATAACTCGACACAAATAAAACAATTACAATAACCCTCTATTTATACTAGATATTAAACTAATCCTTGTCTAATACGAAACCTGTTGAATTTAAAAAAACTATAACCAACCAAATAACTCAACATTTGATACATAAATAGTTTACTTTAAACTCTAATTTTCCCTTGAATTTATTAGTGGAAATGATATTATTCATAATATTGATTGATTTAGTCTCCATGTTTTAAGAATATGTGGTTGTAACTCTTCATTATATAAGGGACTCTTTGTAATCTCAAATCAATCAACAAAACAGTTTATTTCATAATCCTTTATGGTAATTAGAGCCAAACCTAAACCCTATTTTTTTTTCTTATAGCCACCATCTTCCACAAAACCTGGTGATCTCTTTGCAGCCACCATGGTAAATGAGGTCGAACACTCCACCAAATCTGATGAAAACTCCAAAACCAATCCCGAAAAATAAACATTACATCCAGCCTACTCCATCACCAATCTCAACAACAAGATACGTACCCTTGACCGCAAGAAAGTTACCTATCTTTATAGAAATACATAAATGTTTTGAGCTTAACTGTTAGTTTTTACAAGCCATGTAAACTCAGACTTAACAATTAATATCAGAGCCTGGTCACACTAAACTTGATTTCACAATCAGTTTAACATGTAAAAATCAGCTCAACAAAGATCTAATATTGTTCGTAGCTCAAAGTTGAAAAGTGAATAACTCAAAAGTGTCTTTCACATACTTTGGTTTTCTTTAAAAAGAGCAAAAGAAAATTGCACAAAATGACCCCCATAATACCGGCTTCAGTAATAAACACCCAATACTTGTCAGATCCAAATTTAACATCTGGCAACGTAGGATGGGTCATGTACTTGCTCATCGAAATACATGGTGTTGGAAGTCCATTGTATTCGAACCGCATATTCCAATGATACTAATTGCCGAGAACATAAATGTGTTTGAGCCAAAGAAGCCGGTGAATTACTCTTAGCAAGATTATAAAAAAATTGAGTTAGATGCTAAAGTCTTCAGTATTGTGACAATGGCTCTGCCGAATGATGTTTATGCTGGCCTGTTGCATTGTAACAGTGCCAAAGAGTTGTGGGATGCAATGAAGGAACAATTCGGTGGAACGGAGGATGTTATTGAGAAAACTTAAGAAATCCTTAACCATCAATATGAAACCTTCACTCATGTCAAGGGAGAGACCCTGACTCAGTAGTTTGAACGATTTTCATGTCTAATCAGTGAACTAAAGTTGGTTAATAAATAATCTACTAAAATAACTTGAAGTAACCAATTTTTAAGATCTTTGCCTAAGAAATGGGACACTATTGCTATAGTGAAGAGGACATCCCCAGACTTTAAGGACATGAGCCTGACTCAGCTTCATGGAAAGCTCCTAACATTTGAAAGAGAGTTTGTCCATGAGCGTGCGTTTCCGGATCGATTCCGTAATCCCGATGACTGCGAAAATCACGTATCACGTGCGGAATCCGTGTACGTGAGTGGATTAGACACAAGATTGTAATTATAATATGTTTTCTATTGATAATCTGACAGTTTACAACCACGAAAGCAATTTGGCAGAGTTTTGTCTCTCACAGCCAAAGTCCTACAAATGAAATATTCAAGACCCTATTTATAGTGCAAGTCCATCCACTCTAACTTACAAACTCTTTAGCAAGGATGGACCTTGGCAAGGATGGACATATTAGCACATATGGACTTCTTAACACAAATGGACTTTTATCTAAAAATCGACACTTAATCAAAGATGGACTCCTTAACGAAGTTTGTTTCTTATCTAAATATCTACATGTCTAAACCTTGTCTTGAACATTTTCTAGCTACCATACGTGATTGACGGAAGTGATAGACATACTGCACTCACAGACTTCCCCTTGGATATTACTGCAGTCAATCTCGTAGCTTTTAATCTTCTCTCTCTCTCTCTCTCTGAGTCTTCTAGAAGCTTTGATAGTTTCAGCACCACACACTCCCCAATGCTCTAACAAGCTTCTCTTGATTCTGCATTCTTCTTCAGCTCCTTCTTTCGGTTGACTCTTTATCCAGGCTCCCCCTTTCTTTAAGCTTCCGTGCTTTTCAGGATCGTCACCTGGTTCTATTTTTGCAAGCTCCCCCTTGCTTTGAGCTTTTCTTCAGACTCCCCCTTAGTCTCAGCTATCGGGATTGTGAGTGCTCCTGGAGGATCAGTTCTATCTAAAAGATGAAGAACGTGGTACGAATCGATCAATACAGAGGTGCGGAATCCCTCGGCATCGTCAGAGAATCATCAACAACGATATTCACTGTAAACATGCCCAATCTCATTAAGTGATGAGAATGTACAAAGATCCGTATGACAACTGGACAGAGCTTCGCTTGATAAAAATGGCAAAAGGTTCTAAACTAAGACCCCTACTCACCTATTTATAGGGAATCTTGGGAGAGGTGGTGTAATTCGGTCGGATGGTCATCCGCCCGGATGGCCATCCGTCGAGATGACCTATGTCATCCGACCGGATCACATTTGACAATTAACGTACCGTCTCCCGTTAAGTCTAGATACAAAATACATACATACAAAACTGTACAACGACACATTACATGACAAAATACATAGACTTGATACAGACGGAAGCTACAAACATAATGCACTAACAGACTCCCCCTTGGATGTAGCTGTAGTCTTCCTTCCTACATAGTCTTTATTTCACCTTCCTGCTGCGCCTGCTAGCTCTGGCTTTTTGTCTTCTCGCCTCTGCTCTTTCAGCTAACATTTTACGTCTGAGAGGCCTGCCGATCTCGTTCCAGTACTTTCTGTACTCTGGATCTCCATCTCTTTTCCTATCCCACCTTGGGATCTTGTTCTCTTCCTTCTCTATTGGCGTTTGATCTGTTGGTGGAGGCCTGAAAAGTTTTCTTTTACCAAGAACTGCAGCTCTTTCTGCTATCTTTCTAAACTTCGCGCTTCTCTTTTCTTTCTTTAGAAACTCCTCCAACTCTAAGTCTCTGAACTTTGTCTCCCAATATCTACCAGAGTTTATATCCTTTGCAAAGCATAGATTTGCCATCTTCTGACACTGTTGCGCTTGAGCTTTGTCAGGACCATCATAAACTATCTTGTTGAAGAATAAACAATCAATATCCTTCTTCGAGTAATTCACCAACCACATTGGATCTAACACATTTATGCACCTTGCTTCTCTAGTTTTCTTATCAAATAGAGATATCACCGCTTCTGTTGTGCTTTGGTTATACATCCAACCTTGAAAGTCTTCGTAGAAGTCTTGTTCCAATGCACGCAGTGGCATATTCTTTAGACATCTTGGCGGCTTAATCTTCAGTGTTATATGTTTTTCACCTGTGGCTGGACCAATCTTTATGTCTTGCTTCGGAAAGTGCGGCTTCCAATCTGGGAACTTGTTTTGTGCTTGGAGCTTTATGTAGTTCCATAACTTTTGGTCGTGTATCTTCATTTCTAGACCATAATAGAACTGTTTGATGTTCTTTGTCTGAACGAGCTCCTCCACATCCCACCATGGGAGTGTCTTTATATCTGACAAGAACTCGAAATATTGAACCCCGTGTTCCCTTCTGATAGCATACACTTGAAGGTCTTTAAGATAACCCCAAGAATGTAGATCACCTGGAGATTTATCTGGATGATCCGTAAAGTATTGAAGTGGCCTCTTAAACTTTCTTTCCTTCATCATCACTTTGAACCAATTCTTCCGTCCTTCTAACAACTCTTCCCATGGAACTATCTCTGGAATACCTTCAGTACTTATCTTTTCCACTACTTTCCTTCGAACTTCATCTTCATTATGAGTCTTGAACATTTCAGCAAATGTTGGAAACGTGTCATCAACACCAGAATAGTGAAAGGGCGTGTCTTCATTGGACACATCAGAGCCCTCTTCAACTATTACATCATTGAAGTTGTCTGCTTCATTAGCAAAATTGAAAGTATATGCTTTTTCGGGTGATGATGGAATTTCATCTTCAATATCAAACTTTAAGTTCCCATCTTCCATTCCCAATTCTTCTAACATCTCTTCTCTAGTCCTAGATACCTCTAACTCCCCCTCAAACATAGAATGCAAATAAATAACTTTGGGCTGAGTTAGGAATACCTGATCACCCGCATGTTATTTTCCAGAAGATGAAGACTCATGCTGCTGATCATCCTCTTGCTCATTCAGTTCATCATTTTAGAAATCATCAAGTGTATGTTGAGCTGGAGGCTTTGATAACGCCCCTGTTGCTCCTTGATCATCGTCGTCTTCATAATCATGTAACACCCCAAAAATATTTACTAGACATAAAATTAAAATCAATTAAAGATTTAACTTAGTTAATGGAAATGATACAAATATTAGTAATGTAATGAAAAAGGTATAAGATAATAAGTAAATAAACTAGAAGGGCCAAAGGTGTAAATTACTAAAACTCAATTTATAAAAAAGAATTAAACCCAAAACACACACAGTGTGTGTGTCTAGGGATTGAACAAGAACAGGAGCACAAGGGGAAACCCTTGTTTCAAAGAATCAAGCAATTAAACTTGAAATCGAAGGATAATCCACTGCATGAACATCAAATAACGCTCTACTGAACTCGATTATTGAAGTGGTAAGTTCAGTTCTTTGAAATTATGATTTTGTAGGAAGTGGGTTACAACCCTATATTGAGTTCATGTAACAAAATGTGTAAATTGGAGTTAGGAATGCCCTCTAGAACAAGAATCATGCTTGATTTTAGGTCATTGAATGATTTTAGTATAAACCTATTTGATAAAAATATGTTATGAATGAGATGATCAAAAATAGAAGTAATCATGTGTAATTCTAACATATGATGTTGTTGTAATACTTGAAATGTTAAATAAATCAGTGAAGGTTAAGAAGGATTTATGAATTTGGTTGATTGTTGGTAAGTTACTAGATGAACTAGTAGGATTATGTCTTTGAATATTTGTACAAAATGTCCTATCAATGCGAAACCCGCCAAGTGTTTGATGAAATGTCTAAGAGAACAAATAGGTGAAATTTGTTCATTTATGATAATGTTGTCATATGAGCAATTATATGAATGATGGAATGATATAGTTTGGGCTAAAAGAGTGAATGTATTAATGTAGGCGTAAAAGAAGAAAGCTCAAACGCTAGGAAATTGGAAAGCTCACAAGATCGAGGTATGTTGTTTTATGCATACAAACTCTATTTTGTAACTTGTCGTTTTATATCAAAATCATAATTATGGTAGTCCGTAGTAGTTATGTTATAGATAGCATGACCGTCATAAATGGGTCACATGAAAAGAAAGTTTATGAATGATATTGTGTTATGATCAGTTTGTCTCGAATAAACCGTATATTGGAAAGTTATGTAAGAAAGGAATGTAATTACTCGAACCATTATAAACGGATTGGAGTTGATGAAAGTACAAAAAAATGAAAGGAATGTATTCGTCCGTGGTAAACAGACCGAATGGAAGTTTATGTTACGAATGTAATTACCCGTTTCTAGCGGGTTAATAAATGTATGTTTTATCTCAATAATGAGATAGTATGTTTGACCCGTTTCAACGGGAAAGTAATGAATGGTATGTTTTATCTCTATTTTGAGATAAGTATGTTTGACCCGTTTCAATGGGTAGTAAGTGTAAGAATAATGTAAAGACACGAAATAGATGAATTGGTTTATTAGATAAAATGTAACATAGTCAATGGAATTTAACTCTTCAAGTTTGTTGTTTGATGTAGGTAAATCCTCTACATAATGGCTTGGCGACTTGGAACGAACACACACGAATCATGCCATCATGCGCTTCCGCTACTTTGTAATTATGTTATGGGTCAAAAATACTTTTGTGGTATATAAATTTTGTTTAGTAGCTAGACCTTAAAGCTTAAACATGTTATGTATTTTGAACGTGTCGTAGAATTTCTTGAAATGATGATGAGTGTTAAAAACAGGGAACGGCTCATGTTACGGACGGGACATGCCCAATTTTTGTTAGAAATAGTATGTCATTAATAATATTTCCGAATGTGCATTAAGGGCGTTTCAAATACTTTTGTTACAAATAATTTATGTTTAGTTGTTAAACTTTAAATCTTAGTATGCCAACTCTTACATATAAACCTAGTTGGTTGCGAATGTCTAAACGGAAATGGTTTTTGTTTGAACAATTAAGTTTATTTCTAATGGTATGTAAAAAGTTCAAATTGGGTCGTGATTTTCGACAATAAAGTATTGAGTTTAGACCTTATGGAAAGTGGACGTTACAAGTTGGTATCAGAGCCGAGGTTTAAGGGATTCAAGCACAAGTTAGAGTGCTCGAACTCAAACTGACGGCTCACTCGAAGGTGTGTTCGCTCTAAGATCGCGCACGAGGTAAAAGTTAAGTTTTCGGTAGATGTAAGTATGTATGATGTGCTAGTAATAAAATTTGAAGTATTGTATGCGGGGGAGTAATAATGGGGGTGAAATGGGAAGTTCCCGGACCCGTATGATTGGAGACGAACCCGAGAAAATGATTAAAACACCCAAAATAGGACCTGCAACGAAACGACAGTAGACATGCCGTCGCCGACGGCGGTCTTGTGCGTCGCCGACGCCACCATTTGGGCCGACGCCCCTGCCTACGGGGGTTTTCAACGACGCCGCCTTTTTAGGCACCATCGCAGACGGGCTGTCCGGCCGTCGCCGATGCCACGTGTGGTTTCAGTCCACTATTTTGTTTCATTTTACATACTAGGGGTCCCCGTGTTATCCGAAGGCCTATTTTATGTTCCCGTAGAGTCCTTAATAGGTATAATAAGATATATGTGACCACAATGGTGTGGTAATGAAGAAATGAAATTCGTAAAAGTCGAATGTAACGTATGGAATAGCATGAAATAAATGACGAACCCATAAAGTGGAGTTTGAAACGTATGATTATGAATAATGAAAGAAGTAAATGTAGACTAAAGTACTTGGATATGTGAAGGAACCCGAATTGTTAATAAATGAATATAAAAATGATGAGATTAGTGGTGAAAATAATTTGAAGAATGTGAGTTAGATGGAATTCGTGTGAGAATTCGGATAAATGTATGCTTTGATCAGAATTATGCATTAGAGGCTTGTACCCTGTGCTTGAATGGTGTGATACTTATGTGTATTTAATGATTTGCTTTAGTATGATTGAGAGGCGAATATGTGCTAAATGTGAATCATACGAGCTTATTAGTAAATGATATGTTGAAATTATGTTATAAAGTTGCTTTAAATGAAATGTGTTATTTGTAGAATCATGGAGCATTAGCATGTGAAAGTACGTGTATGTGAAAGTATATGTGTATTGTTTAGAGGGTCACGTAAATTGTATATGTCATACAATACGAGTATGAAATGCGTAGGATATTAATATTATGGCCTACCATATTTAGATGAATACATGTTCAAAAGTTTAAAGTGTGTAAGCAAGACAGTTGACTTTCTAAAAGTCAACAGTATAGGGATATCATGGAATGGCCATTGACGTAATTGTTAAAGTAAAGAGTTAATGTGTTATGTACTAGATGAATTATGTGTTACGCTTGATGATAGCTTAGTTGTATGGAATTGAAATGGGATAACTATTAATAAATGTCCCATTTATACGAAATTTGACTAACGAAAGTCAATTAACGTATGAATAGACAAAAAGTGAACAGTTGTATGTATGCTCACATAAGCTAATAATATTACGTAGTAATGATATGTAAGGATGGAAATCTTGTCAATTGACTTGAGCATGATGGCAAACGGGTTAAGAGGAAGCAATGAGGCAAGCATGAACTTGGACGCTAAAGGAAGATGATTTCGCAATCACTTTGAAATTATTTACATGAAGATGTATACGTGATTGAATATTCGAAATCAAGTGGAACGTATAAATAAATGAGAAATGTTAAGGTACGTCTTGTTGAAACCGGCAAGACCTCATAATTAGGGGTAAACCGGTCATAAATTTTAGTTGAGAAGTTTTAAGATGGAAATGAGAACTTGGTAATGTTAATGAAAGGTATGGAAAGAATATTAGTTAAGGTGTTAGCTAAAAACGTTTTGTAAGTATGTACAAAATGAAAGTAAGTACAACGCGTACTACAATACTTATATACAAAAGTACTAAGTAGTGGTTGACTTTAAAAGGTTAAATTGCAGAAGTCAGTAAATAATAATTATTTACAAATATTGAAAGTATTAAATGCAACGTGTAATGTAGGACACTCATTAGTAAGGGACCTGTGAGAGAACGTAGGTGAATTTAACACCAAATACAGTGAATGAACAAATGAAAATGGTATATTAAGGAATGGTCATGTATTGACCCGTTGAGTACGGGTCAAACGAGTGGAAATGATACATTAGGAAACGGTCATGTATTAACCCGTTGTGAATGGGTCAAAATGAGTTGATAAGCGCCACACTTGAAGGAATTTGAATGAAATATGCTAATCCTAAATTTTATAGATGAAGGAGGTAGAACGCTCGATGTGATAAAACTGGTAGTGTTGAGAAAGGATGTGCGCGATCAGAAGTTCATCACACGGATGAATGAGGTTAATCCGGTTATGGTAAGAACTCATGAAGGAGCGGGATGATCCGGGCCGAGGATCATTGGTCTATGTAATGAAATCAAGGTTAGTAAAATGTTTAGTTCTTGACTGATGAGTAAGAATATGTAGATTGATTTGTACGTGTGAACAAAATAAAGGGTAGAATAATTATGGTATGGTATGAATTGTTCGACCTTTAATGCTCAACATAAGAAGATATTTATAACATTAAGAGGAAGATCTAAAGGTCCTGAATGAAAGTTTAGACTAATTGGTTAAACGCTCGTATGATGCTTTTGCACGACATACCCGGTTAGTATAATAAGTAGTGCATGCAAAGAGTTAATAATAAAGTGATACGAAAGATTAAATTTGAGGCTAGACTAAGAGTTGTAAGTAGTTCAAGGAACAGTAGAAAATGTAGATTGATGCTTAAACCTCGTGACGAGTATGGATACGTGAGTATGAAAATGGTAATTAGGATGGTGTATCAATATTTGAATGTTTATAGTAGTGCGTTCTATCATATGCTAACCTTCCATGAGGATATGAAAGAAATTAGGAGTAACGTTAGTAATGGAATGTAGTGGTTTGCTCCAGATAAGCGGGAATGAAATAATAATTATCCGGTGGTAACGTTTAACTCAAATGAATGTTAGTAAAATAAGTACGTAAATGGTCTAAATTATAATGTGAGCGAAAGTACATAGAAAGGATGCTAATAATAGAACACCGAGGTAAACTCACGACAGGTGTTTTGGTAAAAAATTACCGAAGCAATTAAGTGATCAAATTAGTTAAGTGAGGTAGTGTGCTAGAAATATGTGTGAAAAATATGTTATCCAAGTTAATTGTAAAAACAGTTTCAGGATATGGCTCAGGATATAGAGCTGTATCTGTGATCAAACAATGAGCGAAAAAGTAAAGGTTGACACGTGATGTACGAGGAAAGCCCTTGATCAATCTAGATCGCCGGCACAAAACCTCGGGAGCTGACAATCGCAGCTGCCTTGTTCTTCTATTACTTCAAATATCAGGATACAGTGCAGGATGTGGTGCGGATCAACTAGGTGTTACAATGTAATTCGAATACAAGTGTTTGTGCATAGTGTTTGCAGTGAGCTAGAGAGCAAAAGTGTTCGAAAGTGTGTGTGTGAATTGCGTGCCTTAATCTGATCCGCCCCTATCTATTTATAGTAAAAGAAGTGTAACAAACTATCCTAATAAACCGGGATCCGGCGAATATTCCCCACTCGAATGTTGTAGACCTGGTCTTTCGGGTTCAACGTCTCTCACATAACAGATACGCCCGAGTCTTGAGGAGAAGAAGTCCATCTGACCGTTAGTAACCCATAGCCTCTAACCTGCACGTGGTTAATTTAGTTAACACCAGGATATCGCCCAGGATGTCAGCAATATCCTAATCCAGTATCCTGATCACAAGCAAACAACCAAAAGCAGGATATTAGTCAAGATACGTACGCTCAGAAAATGACCCATAACAATTGTCCCCAAATATATCTGGTGGTATACCAATCCAACGGATATATTTTAAAAATTCTATCTCGTAATTCAAGGCAATTAAATCGAGACGACGGTCAAGATCACATCATAACCTCAAACGCGCTTTTAACTCGATGGAGATCTACAATGCTCCTATATCTTCTCTCTTCTTGTTTGAAAAGCAGATATCTCCAACGGAGTCTCCAGGTAATTCCCTATTTCTCATTCACTTTCTGTCAATCTTTCTTCCCTTATTCGTAATGGCTGCCAGAACTCATTCCCAAACCGGTGAATCATCCGAGACCTTCACTCAGCAGAATCTTCTCAAAAATCCTGAGAAGGAGGTCTGTGCTTTTATACGCAGACATTGCGGCTTTGAGAGCTTCCGGTGCTTTCCCTGATAACACGGTCTTTAGACCATTCGATCGGTCAATTCGATCGGATGTTTCTTCCACTGATTGGGTTTGCTTCCCAGCATACCCTTTTTCGCTAGGTCTTCGATACCCTTTTCCCGAATTTATGATGCAATTCTTTCGGACCACCGGTATCTCCTTTGCTCAGACCATGCCCATGGTCTGGAGGGTATTAATCGTGCTTAACCAAATTAAAAACCTTCACTGTCCCGACCTTTGTATCGAAGATCTGCCAATCGCTTATCGCCTCCGATCCCACGGTTCTAGCCGGTTTTTGCTTTTTTCGACTTCCAATAAACCCCTTATTCTTAAAGCCACCAAAAACGAAGATGGATGGCAACGCAAGTTCTTCTTTGTCAAACGTGACTCCATTGATCAGGGTGCTAGCCTTCCGGAGGAGTGGTTAACCACCGGTAGGATTATGAATGTTCCCATGTACCTTTAGACTTTTATCTTTTGCTAATATCCTTCTTTTTGATTCCTTTGCAGTAAATTTCAAGGAAGTAGCTCCCCCTATTGCGGAATCAGAGAAAAGAATCAAAACTGTTTACCAATTACCTGCAAGCGACAGGAGTTTTACCACACATATCCCGAGTTCCAGTCAATACTCGTCATCTGAAATGTCTGGTAAGGATTACTTTTAAAATAATTAGTTAACAGAATATAATAGAATGAAGAGTAATAAAGATGTAAAACTTTTCCCTTTATGCAGCACCAGCCAAGATCCCTGAAGTCTTTGACCTCGACGAGTTGGACAGTTATTCTGATCAGGTTCAGATCAAGAAGGAACCTAGTCCCAAGGCCACAGCCTCATCCAAACCCAGCAGTTCCAAAGCTATCGTCATTCCCAAACCTTCGCCGGCTACCAGGCCCCGAAGTTCAAGCTCCCGTAAAAGGAAAGAGCCCGATTCCCTCGTCATCTCTGACACATTTCCCTATGAGAATTACGGGTTCATCGAAGCAAGCGGGTTTATGACTTCCTTTCTCAACCAGGTTAGTATTCTTGAACCATATCCTGCAGCTTATACCATTTACAAGTATTTATCAAAATCAATACCTGTCCTCCTATTTTTGCAGGGTCTTAAACGTTTGGTTCATCTATATCAAGAATCCTGCAGGCTCAACAAGACGCTTGAATCCAAGTTAAAGAAAGCCGAAGTTACGATCTCCGATCAAGGCATGATTGCAGCCGCTAAATCTCGGCATTACGAGGAGAAGTTCAAGGCTATGACTCAAGAACACCAGACTGCCCTCAACAAAGCTACTCTCCAGGCCCAAGCCGATCTTGACGCTGCCCATGCTCAACATGAACGGGACATGGTCAGCTACCGGGAAATCCTTAAGAGTTCCGTTGTCACTTCCCTCCTCCAGGCCAGGCTGAAGATGGCCCACGAAGCCAAAACACTAGGCTTTGAATGCCCTTCTTGGGACGTCGGTGCCTGGGAAACAAAGCTAAAGAGCCTCGGTGGTACTTCTGCCAAACCAGCTGCTGAAGGATCTTCCAAAGCAGTTGAAAAACCAACCGATGCTGAGAGGGATGCTGAGGCGGATCCCGAGACGGATGCTGCTGAAATTACCATGAACGAAGAAGGCGCTGCCTCCTAATACTTATTTTCTTTAAATTGTTTGAACAATTTTATTTCTTGTCTTATGAACAATTTTTATTTCTGCATCAAAACAATTTGATAACCGAAGGTGGATGGGTCCTGGGTTTTAGGATGAAACCTTCGGTTATCAATTGGTATTGCTTATTTCAAATAATTTCATCTTTCAATCGATTTGCTATTGTTTTCTGTATTTATCTTTGCAAAATTTTGTACAACTATCTTTTGAAAATATCCTGATCAACATACTCAGTGATATATTATGGAAGCTTTCATTAAATAAAACTTCTAAAAATTCAATCAACTTTAGAGAAAATTTTTAAAGAATAAAAGAAAATCCAATTTCTAAAACCTGTTTTGACAATACTTGTTTGATCAAGGTTTTAATTTCAAACTAGTATTACTTCCAAATATTTTAATCAAATATCCCGAGAAGCATACATTTTGAGAATATGTCCCGAAAATTTATCCTAATCAGGATTCCTAAGCTTCCGTCAAACATGGTTTCAAAAACTCATATAATGTTTACAAAGGAAAGATCATACCAGGAATAGAGTGTAACCCTATTCTCAAACTTCAATCCTTTTGCAACTTTTCCAATGAAGATGTCCCCTGTCTGAGACACTTAGTGTACTAAGTCCGAGCTTTATCCTTTGAGCTTTACACAATTGCCTCAGTAGGAATGTCCCCTGTGCACAATGTCTTCGAATACCTAGACATCTTCTGGACATCAGTTCCAATTGTATAGACAATTTTTCGTGTTACAGGGGTAAAACCCAAAAATGTACTGGAGATAAATCCCTCGTATCCTGGGGGAAATCCCAAATTTTCGTGCGCTACAGGCGGGAGTGTATAAACTCCAAGACTTAGAAAGGTGAAAACCTTTAAACCTTAGAGAGTATGAAAATACCCTTTCGTGAGAGAGGGTGATCAATCCTCATATACCTTTAGGATTCAGGATATAGCCAATAGTAGGGAAATTGTCAGCCATTTTTATATGGACTGGTCCCGCCACCTTGAACTATTCCTGAATAACTTGCGCTCCAGGCGGGGTGTTTAAACCCAATTCGGAAGAAAGGTGAATACCTTTAAACCTATGAAGGGATCAGGATCCCTTATACATGAGAGAGGGGGCCAATCCTCTAATCTTCCGAAGTATCCTGAGTGTGTATCCTGGTGCTATATCCCGAAGTATATTATGCAAAACTATTAAAAGCTAAGGTGGGTGTTAGCCAGCCGATGCTTAAGTCAGTAATAGATTCAAAATAGTAAATAATATCAAAAGTTAATAAGAGATACAAAATTCATACCATCCTGAGTTGGAATTTAAGTTCCATACTCACTTGAAATAGAGTTTCAAATGTATAGCATTCCAAGATCTCGGTAGCATACCCCCTCTATATTCTTGAGTCGGTATGCTCCTTTTCCTGATTCTGACTCAACCTCGTAGGGTCCTTCCCATTTCGGAGCCAACTTTCCATCAGCGGGATTAGTAGTATCCTGAAAAGCTTTTCTTAACACCCAATCTCCAACTTTGAACCTTCTAGTCCTTATATTCTTGTTATATGCTCTGGATATCCTTTGTTGATATGCTGCCATTCTTAGCCGTGCTGCATCTCTTGTCTCATCAATAGTATCCAGCTCCTGGCATAGGACTTCAGGATTCTGTTCAGGATTCCTGAGGTTGGATCTTGCTGTGGGTATCACCATTTCCGTCGGGATCACCGCTTCTGCTCCAAACACTAAGGAAAATGGGGTTTGACCAGTTGCATTTTTTACCGTCATTCTATCAGCCCACAAAACAAAGGGTAGTTCTTCTGCCCATCTTCCTTTCTTGGCCCCTAATCTCTTCTTCAAGTTGTTGACAATTGTTATGGGTGAAATTATAAGCCCATATCCTAAGAAATATCTTGGGTTATATCTTGGTTATATGATATCTGTTCACATCCGGGATGCTGATTCAGGATATATTGGTAACATCCTGAATGGTATCCTCAGGATCACTAACGGATTATATGCAGGTACGTGGGTTAGAAGCTAGCAATGTTCACAAGGACTCATTCCGCGGGAGACTCGGTCCAAGTCGTTCAAATAAAGACGTTGAAGCCGCATTACTCGGTCTACAACGTTAGCAATGGAATATTCGGAGCATCCCATATTTGTAGGAATTTTCGTTTGTAATCCGTTACTATAAATAGGTGGGTATATCAGATCGAATAGGACATCACATCAACACTCACTACACTCTTACACTTGTTCTCTAGCAATTTTCATTTTCGCACAAAAGCGCTGTAACACTTAGCGATCTGGTCAATATCCTGCACTGTATCCTGACGTTTAAAGCAATAAGAAGAACAAGGCAGCTGCGATTGTCAGCTCCCGAGGTTTTATACCGGCGATCTAGATTGATCAAGGGCTTTCCTCGTATATCTCGTGTCATCCCCTTTACTTTTTGCTCATTGTTTGATCGTAGATACAGCTCAATATCCTGAGCCGTATCCTGAATACTGTTTTTCCAAACAACTTAACCAGCATATTTTCAACACACTTTTTAGTACACTACATCAGTTAACTAATTTGATCACTTAATTGCTTCGGTAATTTTTGACCAAAACAATTTGGCGCCCACCGTGGGGCAAGTGGTGCTCTCTTTACTAAAAATCTTTGTGAAATCGTTAATCGGTTTTCTGTTTTCAAAACTTTTTTCCACATTGTTTACAATGGACTCAAGATCAAACATGAGCTCCTCCACTATGTCTGCTACAACTTCTGCTACTACTGGTCCGATGCTTCCACCACCTCCTCCAAGGATGCAATCTTCTTCACAACCTCAGGATATTATCCCTACTCGGAGTATTCAGGGATCTGCTCCCATTTTAGCTTCTAATGATGAAATTCTAACCTTATTTGGAAGTGTGCAGGAACAAATGAAGCAGCAACAGGAAACAAACCAAATGCTGTTGAGGGAAATACAACTCCTGAAGTCTGGCTCGAGCAGATCTGCTGAGGATATCGTCACTCCATTACAACCCAGAACTTTGAACTTCAGTTCGGCTGTGTACACTGAGGATAATAGGGGGAATATTGTGCCCAGCCTTCCTCAGAATCATACTCCTGAAATACCCTCATCGGTCAGGATGTCAACCATGAGGAGCTCAGGATATGCTTCAGGATATGGGCAGAATCCTCAGACGGGTAACGTGTCAAATAATAATAATACTCATGCTGCTAACAATAGTGGATCTTTGCAGGATACAGGTGTAACATCAGCATTTACTAGGGAGCTTCAGAAGTTGAAAGACATGATATCCAGTGTACCTGGAGTGGTCCAGCCAATCCCGAAAGTGTCCCAAGACAGCCACAGGATATCTCGCTTTGCATATCCTATCTGTGATGCTGAGATTCCAAAGAGATTTCAAACCCCCTACATGAAGCTTTATGATGGAACTACGGATCCTGAAGAGCATATTGGCCAGTATAGGGAAAGAATGGAGATTAACCCTGTTATGGGTGAAATTCTGAGCCCATATCCTGAGAAATATCTTGGGTTATATCTTGGTTATATGATATCTGTTCACATCCGGGATGCTGATTCAGGATATTGGTAACATCCTGAATGGTATCCTCAGGATCACTAACGGATTATGTGCAGGTACGCGGGTTAGAAGCTAGCAACGTTCACAAGGACTCATTCCTCGGAAGACTCGGTCCAAGTCGTTCAAATAAAGACGTTAAAGCCGCATTACTCGGCCTACAACGTTAGCAATGGAATATTCGGAGCATCCCATATTTATAGGAATTTTTGTTTGTAATTCGTTACTATAAATAGGTGGGTATATCAGATCGAATAGGACATCACATCAACACTCACTACACTCTTACACTTGTTCTCTAGCAATTTTCACTTTTGCACAAAAGCGTTGTAACACTTAGCGATCTGGTCAATATCCTGCACTGTATCCTGACGTTTAAAACAATAAGAAGAACAAGGCAGCTGCGATTGTCAGCTCCCGAGGTTTTATGCTGGCGATCTAGATTGATCAAGGGCTTTCCTCGTATATCTCGTGTCATCCTCTTTACTTTTTGCTCATTGTTTGATCGTAGATACAGCTTAATATCCTGAGCCGTATCCTGAATACTGTTTTTCCAAACAACTTAACCAGCATATTTTCAACACACTTTTTAGCACACTACCTCACTTAACTAATTTGATCACTTAATTGCTTCGGTAATTTTTGACCAAAACAATTTGGCGCCCACCGTGGGGCAAGTGGTGCTCTCTTTACTAAAAATCTTTGTGAAATCGTTAATCGGTTTTCTGTTTTCAAAAGTTTTTGCCACATTGTTTACAATGGCCTCAAGATCAAACATGAGCTCCTCCACTATGTCTGCTACAACTTCTGCTACTACTGGTCTGGTGCTTCCACCACCTCCTCCAAGGATGCAATCTTCTTCACAACCTCAGGATATTATCCCTACTCGGAGTATTCAGGGATCTGCTCCCATTTTAGCTTCTAATGATGAAATTCTAACCTTATTTGGAAGTGTGCAGGAACAAATGAGGCAGCAACAGGAAACAAACCAAATGCTGTTGAGGGAAATAGAACTCCTGAAGTCTGGTTCGAGCAGATCTGCTGAGGATATCGTCACTCCATTACAACCCAGAACTTTGAACTTCAGTTCGGCTGTGTACACTGAGGATAATAGGGGGAATATTGTGCCCAGCCTTCCTCAGAATCATACTCCTGAAATACCCTCCTCGGTCAGAATGTCAACCATGAGGAGCTCAGGATATGCTTCAAGATATGGGCAGAATCCTCAGACGGGTAACGTGTCAAATAATAATAATACTCATGCTGCTAACAATAGTAGATCTTTGCAGGATACAGGTATAACATCAACATTTACTAGGGAGCTTCAGAAGTTGAAGGACATGATATCCAGTGTACCTGGAGTGGTCCATCCAATCCCGGAAGTGTCCCAAGACAGCCACAGGATATCTCGCTTTGCATATCCTATCTGTGATGCTGAGATTCCAAAGAGATTTCAAACCCCCCAACATGAAGCTTTATGATGGAACTACGGATCCTGAAGAGCATATTGCCCAGTATAGGGAAAGAATGGAGATTAACCCTATCCCTCCGGAGCTCAAGGAAGCATGTTTGTGCAAGGGTTTTGGTTCTACCTTAACAGGATCAGCCTTAAAATGGCTCCTGAATGTTCCTCCTCATTCGATTACATCATTTGCTCACCTAGTGAATTTATTTAATAGTCAGTTTTCTTGTAGTAGAAGCTTTGAAAAACTAACAAGTGACCTCTACAGGAAAACGCAGGGGCCTCAAGAATCCCTAAGGGATTATGTGAACAAGTTCAGCCGGGAATCCTTAGACATTCCGCATCTTGATGTTGCAACAGCTGTGCAAGCTTTCAAGATGGGGCTGCAAAAAGATTCTCAATTTTACCAATACCTTGTAATGAACCCATGCAGGAACTTGGATGAAGCTCGAAACAGGGCCCTAAGATATATTCGATTGGAGGATGACAGAAAGATGCAAGAGAGGATGAACTCATCCAGCACCTATGAGTCAACTAACAGGAAGTCAGAATCCTCATTTAAGCCATATCGCTCTAAGCCATATGGTAGAAATGAAAACAAGAAAGTGAATGCTATCGAAGACGAGGATCCTGTAGAATATCCTGAATTATCTGAATATTGCTTTTCTGTTAACATTCCTGAATTGATGTATGCCATGCAGGGTTTAGGAGACAAGGCTAGGTGGCCTCGAAAGAATCAACAAAAAGCTGATTGGAAAGATTAGTCAAAATGGTGTGCCTTCCACGAAGATTTCGGACATGTAACTGAGGATTGCATTGCTCTAAGAAAAGAAATAAGCTATCTTCTAAGCAAGGGATATCTGAAAGATCTCTTAGGGAGAAAGAAGAATAAGGGTCAGGATACTGAGAAGGATCCTGAGCGAGCAGCGTCACCTCCCGCGGATGCTAAGATAATCAACTTTATTTCGGGAGGGTCCGACATTTGTGGGACTTCGTATTCGGCGGCGAAGAGACATGCAAAAGAAGCTAAGGCCGAAAGGGGAGACAAACCTGTCAGGATGACTACCCTTACAACTGACAAAGTGATCACATTTGATGGTGATGACAGGGATACTGTCCAGGATCCTCATCATGATGCTCTGGTAATAACATTATATGTGGCTAACCATTTTGTACGCAGGATATTGGTTGATAATGGCAGCTCCGTCAACATAATCCAACTCGAGACTCTGAAGAGAATGAATGTATCTCTGATGGATATCACTTCGAAGTCCACCGTGCTTGTTGGGTTCAGTGGAGAGGCTAGGAACACAGTGGGAGAGATAAAGTTACCAGTATATGTTGAAGGAGTCAATTCGATACAACGATTCTGTGTGATGGATTCTCTACCTTGCTATAACATCATACTGGGAAGACCATGGATTCATGATATGAAGGCTGTGCCATCAACATATCACCAATGCATCAAGATCCCTACTGTTAGGGCATGGATTTTATGCTAAGGATCATCTATCCTGAGTCTGGGCATGGATCACGGATCCTTAATGGATGATGCAGACAGTCTGAGGATCCAGAGTCTGAGGATCCAGAGTCTGAGGATCACGAGTCTGAGGATCACGCGTCTGAGGATCACGAGTCTGAGGATCAGGATCCTTAACAGAACTTATGTTTTGCACGTTTTTAATGTGTAAATGTAGGTAATGGACGTAGTGGACCACTTCTCTGCTAGAATCTCGTGGAATATGCTTTTAGGCACGTGCATATTGAGGAGATAACCGTTAGTGGTGGTCATGGGTGACTTCCACCTTTTTCGGGAAGTTAGTTAGTTGTTTATTTCTTATCTTTTTAAGGGGAAAACAGCTCAATGAAAGCATAAGTCGTGCACACCACTGAAATTACACACAAAACACGAATTCTCTGCAAACACTTAGCAAAAACACACACTTTCACTAGAAATTCATTGTATTGAGCTTGTTTTCTTCCGAAGTTGTACAAGGATCACTGCTGTTTTTGCAATATAGTTGGTGATCGGTAGTTTCCATCACCCGAGGTTTTTTATGCCGGAGATCTTCTAAAGATCAAGGGCTTTTTCCTCGTATAAATCTCGGTGTTCATCGTTGATTTCATATACTTGTTGTTCATACAATTAACCAAGCATCATTCCTCACAAAATCAGATTTGGTTGCATTATCCTTGTGTGATTTTTGACCAAAACAGTTTGGCGCCCACCGTGGGGCAATTGGTGCTTCAATTCTGAGAAATTTTGTTCATTTCATTCATTTCGGTTCATTACCTTCAACCGCATGGCTTCTCAGGGAAAACTACTCCAAGTTCTATGTCGGCGGTCACTTTTTTACAGGGCATTCCGCCTTTGGATCATCTCCCCCTTGCATTCTAGAAGAATGCTGAGAATTCTCCGAAGAAGACAACCCCCGTTTTCACAAAACCAACTGTTGTTTCTTCCTCTACACTTACTAACCGTGATTTTTATGCTTTGATTGTGCAGATGAAGGATCACATGCAGCAGCAGGTCAAGACTAATGGCAGGATCCTTCGCGAAATTGATAAAATCAGCAAAGGATCACTCCCCTTTGATGTCGAGGTCGCTGAATTTCGACACTCCTGCCATAACTTCCCAGCACTTTGCAGCTCCACATGTCCAATACCAGGGTGGATCAACAGGAATACGTTCTGGATCATCGGCAATGTCTCAGGCTCAAGGATCCTCTTTCCAGCCTTCAGGATCCTCATTTCAGCATCAGGGATTCTTCACCAGTTTAGGAGAATGCATGGGGACGCAGCCAATTCAAGGATCCTCTCAGGTTCAAGGATCCTCTCAGGTTCAAGGATCCTCGCAGGTTCAAGGATCCTCGCAGGTTCAAGGATCCTCGCAGGTTCAAGGATCCTCTCAGGTTCAAGGATCCTCGCAGGTTCAAGGATCCTCGCAGGTTCAAGGATCCTCTTAGGTTCAAGGATCATCTCAGGTTCAAGGATCATCTCAGGTTCAAGGATCCTCGCAGGTTTAAGGATCCTCTCAGGTTCAAGGATCCTCACAGGTTCAAGGATCCTCTCAGGTTCAAGGATCCTCTCAGGATCAGGGATCCTCCTCCCAGGCTCAAGGATCCTCTATCCTCTCAGGTTTAAGGATCCTCTCAGGTTCAAGGTTCCTCCTTCCAGGTTCAAGGATCTTCATCTCAGGTTTCCGGATCCATGGATTATCCTCCAAGACCTACATTCACAGCACTTCAAGGATCCAACATCTTCCAGGATCAAAGATACTTAAGGAGTGTGCAACCTGGAAGTTCAGATGTTTATCTAGGAGACTTCATACCAATGCAGACCATTGCTTCCTCTGGTCCCTCGGTTATGCCGGAATCCCGCCAACATGGATTCACATCTGGAATTCCAAACTTGAATCATTCAGGAGGTAACACTTTGAATAATTTTTGCAATGCTAACCATGGCTTTGTGCAGGATACAGGTATCAACCAAGCTATGGCTAAGGAATTGCAGAAACATAGGGATATAATATCCAACGTTCCAGGAGTGGTTAAGCCCATTCCTGAAATTCCTGATGAAAGCCACAAGATATCTCGTTTTGCACCCTTATTTGTGATGCAGAGATACCGAAGAGGTTTCAGACACCAAATCTGGTTGCTTGTGCAAGGGCTTTGGATCCACACTTACCGGATTATCGTTAAAATGGCTGCTAAGTCTTCCTCCTTACTCTATTACTTCATTTGCTAATCTAGTTAATTTGTTTAATAGCCAATTCTCATGCAGTAGGAGATTTGAACGATTAACTAGTGACTTATATAGGATCACCCAAGGTCATAATGAATCATTAAGGGATTACATAACTAAATTTAGTAGAGAATCCTTAGAAATCCCTAACTTAGATATTGCTACTGCTATTGAAGCTTTAAACTGGGTTTACTTAAGGATTCTCAGTTCTATGATGATCTTGTTATGACACCTTGCAGGAACTTAGATGAGGAAAGAAACAGGGCCCTTAGGTTCATCCGTTTAGAGGATGACAAAAGGATCCACGAGAGATTGTCAGGATCCTCAAAGCAAGACAAATAAGGATCCTATCTCAAGGATAACTGATCCAAGCAATACCCCAAGCATGATAACCAGAATGTGCATGCTGTGGAACAAGAGGAAGATGATGAGGATTATCCTCCTATTTCTGAATTTTGTTTTTCTGCTGATAATAATGAACTAATCATTTCTATGCAGAATTTAGGTGACACGGTTAGGTGGCCAATGAAGAATGACAAACCGCCTGCCACCAAAGACGAATTGAAATGGTGTGCTTACCATGGGGATTCTGGTCATCTTACAGATGAGTGCATAGCATTAAGGAAGGAGATAGGTTATCTTTTGAGCAAAGGATAGTTGAAGGAATTGCTTGGAAGGAAAAAGTCAAGGATCGAGGATTCTGAGAAAGTTCCTGGAAAAGCTCCTCCTCCGCCAGTTGATGCTCAAATCATCCATTTCATCTCTGGAGGTTCTCAGCAGCTAAAAGACGTGCAAAGGAAACAAAGATGGAGAATGGGGGCAGACCTGTTCGGACCTCCATCCTTACCCAGCAGAAAGTGATATCCTTTGATGAGGATAACTGTGTGGACATTCAGGATCCTCATCATGACGGTGTAGTTATTACATTATTTATATCTAACCATTTTGTTCGCAGGATTCTCATTGATGGGGGAAGCTTGGTTAACATAATCCGGTTGGATGTTCTCAAAAGAACAAATATTGTCCCAGGATCATCTGTCCTTATGGGATTCAGTGGAGAGATAAAGATTACATTGGGGGACATCAAACTTCCAATTTATATATATAGGGAGTGAATTCTGTTTAAAAATTCTATGTTATTGACTGCTTATCTTGCTGTAATGTTATCTGTGGCAGGCCATAGATACACGATATGAAGGCAGCCCCCCTCAACATAGCATCCATGTGTCAAGCTCCCAACTCTATGGGATGTGGTGAAGATAGAAATTGATCAGCAGGAGGCAAAGAACTGTTACACTTCTTCAATGAAGCCAGCCTCCAAGGAGCGAGACGTCATGGAGGCAAGAGAGCCAGATGTCAAGGATATTATGTTGAACTCAGAGGATCCTGAATCCAAAATTTTTATAGAATCTGGGATCCTAGACAGTATTGAGCAGGATTTAGTATCCTTCTTGGAAAGAAGAAAATCTACCTTTGCTTGGAAACATGAAGAGATGACAGGTATATCTAAGAATGTTATTACTCACAAACTTGCTATTGACAGGTCTTTCAAGCCAATACACCAAACAAGGAGAAAGTTTGCACTTGAAAGGAATGCCATTATCCAAGAAGAGGTAGACAAATTGCTCAAGGCAAGTTTGAGTGGACTGATAAGCATGAAGCTGCACTCAAGGTTCTTAAGGATTATCTATCCTCAGCACCAGCCCTGATGAAACCAGAAAATGGAAAATCGTTATCCTTATACTTAGCTATTTCAGCTAAAGCAGTAAGTGTGATCCTAGTTAAGGATCATGAAGGCTCTCAACATTCGGTATACTATGTAAGTAAAATTCTACTTGATGCTGAGGCCAGGTATTCTCATTTAGAGAAATTAATTCTTGATTTAATTATGGCTTCTGCTAAACATAGACATTATTTAGAAACTCATACCATTATTGTGAAAACTAACCTTGCTATCAAGAATGTTCTCAGGAAACTTCAAATGTCAGGTAGAATGGCAAAATGGGCAATCAAGTCCCAAGCTTTACTTGACTTTGTGGCTGATTTCAGTAGTGATCTACAAAGGGAAGCTGAATTAAAAGTTCAACAACTTGAGAAGACCAAGGATCCTTAGACACTCTTCACGGATGGAGCTTCAAATGTTAAAGGAACTTGACAAGGCACACTACCAAAATCGCCACAGGGGGACATTATACCCCAATCCACTGCACGGAATTCCAAACCACTAATCATAAGTCAGGAAACTGGCAGATTCTTTTGCTTTTTTCAGTCTACCACAGGTACCCAGGGAAGAAAATGCAGAAGCTGACGCTTTAGCTAACCTTGGATCATTCCTAAAGATGCCAGAAGATGTGAAAAATACTCATCATCCATGTTTTAACTCATGCAATTGAGGATCACGTAGCCATGGAGATAGTGGAGGATTCTGCAATCATACCTGGTGATCCTGCACAGTCGAATTCAGGATCTTGGATCCTTCCAATCCTAAGATATATACAACATGGAGAGATCCCTACAGGACAAAATGCTAAAGCTTTCAAAGTCAAGGAGACTGTGGAAACTACACTGGGGGCAGAGCACTATTCTCAAGGATCCTTAGAACAATATACTATAGGCCTACCACGAAGAAGGATGTTGTGGATTATGCAAAGAAGTGTGATGCTTGTCAAAGACACAGTACTATTCTACACCAACCAACATAACATCTGCATCCTAAGAAGAAGCTTTTGTCAGAAAAAAGGAAATGGCCAGTTATCAACAAAGAATGGCTGGAGCATACAACAAGAATGTCAGGATTAGAAGATTTCAAGTTGGTGATTTTGTGCTAAGAAAAGCATTCCAGAACACTACAAATCCTTCTAATGGCAAGCTAGCACCAAAGTGGGAAGACCCCTATCTAATTGAAGCTGAATCAGGAAAAGGGGGCATATCACTTGTTAACAATGGATGATGATCTCCTACCAAGAGCTTGGAATGCTGTTCATCTCAAAAAATACTTTAAGTAAGAAGGATCAGGGATCCTCAGCGATACCGGTATTCTGATTAAGGATCCAGGATCCTCAAAGGATATATGATTCTACATTTGGTAACACATTACTTTCATTTTCATTTTCATTCATTTTATACTTATTACTTATCATAAGTTAAAGATGTTAATCAGTTAACATCTATTTTCACAAAGTTTAAGCTTTTGCAGAGTTGTTATCATTTTACAGAAGATCAAAGTGGTTGGCCAACCCTCCAAAGTTTATGGGCTTGTCGCCAGTTTGGGCCTGTCCCCAGTTTCGCCAGTAGCGCACGATGATCCTGGTATAGTTCAAGGCAGTGGGACCAGTACTCGTTTTAGGGGCTGATAATTCCATTGTACTGGCTATGCCTAGGATCCTACGTATAATGGTAGACGTACCATACATCCGTTCCTAAGGTTTCTAACGTTTTCACGTTAGCTAAGGTTTCTAACGTTTACACGTTAGCTAAGGTTTTGGCATTTTCATGTCACTAAGTTTGGATAGTCGCCAGTGAGGGCCATACTCCAGTTTACATCCGTTTATATGGGCTTGACCCCAGTTTACATCTGTTTATATGGGCTTGACCCCAGTTTACATCCGTTTATATGGGCTTGACCCCAGTTTACATCCGTTTATTTGGGCTTGTCCCCAGTTACTAACTCTTATCTTATATTGGCTTAGTCCCAAGTTGTATCCTATTTCAGGTTTTTGGAGACAAACGACCAAGGATCCTTGATCCTTACCTTCCATTAATGTTTGTCTTATGGTTATCCTGTTTATAATGATAAAGGTTAGGATCCTAACTTGGATTCTCAGGTATGATCCTTAACTATTTTGATTTTATTCATTATTCATTTGAATAGCCCTTATACTTTGACAACTGAACTTATGATCCTTAAAATATACTACTTTTCGGAACTTTTCAACTATAGGATATTTGATCCTGGATCATATCCTAAAATTCTTAAACTTAATTTGTTTAACTTTTCTTATTCAAACAAATGTATATCACAACAATTGAAAACTAAAGGATACATAAGGATAGCAACACGGGAGATAGCCAAAAAGTTAAAGTTATTTTATTCACAAAACATTAAACCTTTTAAGGTTGTCAAAATTGCCAACCCACGTTTCTACCAGCAAAACGTGGCCCGTCCACATGGGTTGGCAAAGGGTGTCCATTGTTTACGGGTCTTTGTAGTGCAGAAAATAAAAGACGGAAGGATAACGAGTGGCTTCATCCCCCAAACAGAGGATCCATCCACCACCCATTATCCTGCCTATTATTCAAGGATCCATGATTCTTCACCCTAGAAACTACTGTCTAGAGTTATACAAGTTCTGACGATAAGGACCCTTGATCCTAGAAGCTTTACTTTTCATAGTTTGCTTATTCAGCAATAATTTACAAGGTTATAGAATCCTAACTTGGATTCTCTGGTATGTTATATTCTAACTTTTTCGAAGCTGTAAGTTGTCTCTTATCCTTTTTGGTTAAGGATCATTGATCCACATTTATATGAACACTTCAAGTTTTCTCTTAAAAGTGTAACATTATCATCAGATTTTCAATAACTTTCCAGTTGTTTGGTGATGATATTTTTGAAAATAGAAAGCATACATGAAAAATAAAAAGGGAAGAAACAACAATAGATGTAGCTAAAAAAGTTTAATGTTATTACCCATTCATTATGTATCAAATCATCTGGCCTGGATTTCACCAGCAAAACCGTGGACCATCCACCCAGGCCGGATAAGGCTATCTAACAGTTAAAGTGTCTATGCAGAAATTAAAGTGCAGGAAGGTTAATAGCAAACTGTGTAGAAGGATTCATTCTCCACGAATGGAAGGATCTTCTGATCTGTAAAGGCACTTGAGGAGTTATCTCTAACTCTATATTTTGCAATGATCATTATAGCAGGTCTTATCAGTGACGACAGGCAGTGTAACAACTAGTTACCAGCAGCAACGGCTAGTCCGCTTCTGACAGAAATATGACAGCTGTGAATCTTTATCACAACTGCCATATTGGGGGCAATTGTTAGGGCATGAATTTTATGCTAAGGATCATCTATCCTGAGTCTGGGCATGGATCACGGATCCTTAATAGATGATGCAGACAGTCTGAGGATCCAGAGTCTGAGGATCCAGAGTCTGAGGATCACGAGTCTGAGGATCACGCGTCTGAGGATCACGAGTCTGAGGATCAGGATCCTTAACAGAACTTATGTTTTGCACGTTTTTAATGTGTAAATGCAGGTAATGGACGTAGTGGACCACTTCTCTGCTGGAATCTCGTGGAATATGCTTTTAGGCACGTGCATATTGAGGAGATAACCGTTAGTGGTGGTCATGGGTGACTTCCACCTTTTTCGGGAAGTTAGTTAGTTGTTTATTTCTTATCTTTTTAAGGGGAAAACAGCTCAATGAAAGCATAAGTCGTGCACACCACTGAAATTACACACAAAACACGAATTCTCTGCAAACACTTAGCAAAAACACACACTTTCACTAGAAATTCATTGTATTGAGCTTGTTTTCTTCCGAAGTTGTACAAGGATCACTGCTGTTTTTGCAATATAGTTGGTGATCGGTAGTTTCCATCACCCGAGGTTTTTTATGCCGGAGATCTTCTAAAGATCAAGGGCTTTTTCCTCGTATAAATCTCGGTGTTCATCGTTGATTTCATATACTTGTTGTTCATACAATTAACCAAGCATCATTCCTCACAAAATCAGATTTGGTTGCATTATCCTTGTGTGATTTTTGACCAAAACACCTACCCCTTGGGGAGTTGTCAAGGTTGATAGTGATCAGCATGAGGCGAAAGAATGCTACTCATCCTCGATGAAATCCTCAACCAAGCCTAGTACATCATAGCAATTAAAGATGCGGGCCCAGGATATCATGGAGGATTCGGAGCAGGATGTGAAGAAAATTATCCTGAATCAGGATAATCCTGCTATCTCGGTGCTCGTAGGAACCAATATCCCTCAGGATATTGAAGAGCAGTTAACTAACTTTTTGAAATGCAGGATGTCAACGTTTGCATGGAAGCATGAGGATATGACAGGTATATCCAAAGACATTATCACTCACAAGCTTGGAATTGACAGATCATTCAAGCCTGTTCAGTGAAAAAGAAGGAAATTTGCTCCTGAGCGGAATACGATTATCCAAGAGGAAGTTGAAAGATTGTTGAAGTCCAGGATGATCAGAGAAATAAAGTTTCCAAGATGGCTAGCAAACGTAGTCGTGGTACAGAAGAAAAATGGGAAATGGAGAGTCTGTGTAGACTACACAGACTTGAACAAGGCTTGTCCTAAAGACCCATTTCCTCTTCCTCACATTGATGCAATGGTGGATGCTACTGCCGGGCATGAAATGTTGACCTTCATGGATGTATCCTCAGGATTTCAGCAGATTCAAATGGAGCCTTCTGACCAGGAGGATACTGCCTTCATGACACCAACATGTATTTATTGTTATACGGCTATGCCTTTTGGTTTGAAAAATGCAGGTGCAACATACCAGAGATTGGTAAACATGATGTTCAAAGACAAGCCGGGGGACACCATGGAGGTATACATTGATCATATGGTGGTAAAATCAAGGAAAGCTCAGGATCACCTCCAGGATATTAAAGGAGCATTTGATATCCTGGATCAATATAACATGAAGCTAAATCCTGCTAAGTGTCATTTCGGAGTAGGGGCAGGAAAATTTCTAGGATATATGGTGACCAAAAGAGGAATAGAGGCGAGCCCGGAGCAGATTAAAGCCATCTTGGATATTAAATCACCCTCAAATATGAAGGATGTTCAATGATTAACAGGGCGAGTGGCAGCATTAAACAGATTTATTTCAAGATCCTCAGAGAAATGCAAAGAGTTTTATGATATCCTGAAGAAGAACAAGAAATTCGAATGGGGTGAGAAGCATGAAGCAGCCCTACAGGATTTGAAGCAATATCTTTCAACTGCACCTCTACTGATGAAGCCTGAGAATGGTGAACCACTATCCCTATACCTCGCAGTATCAGGGAATGCTGTAAGTGCCGTCCTTATAAAGGATCATGAAGGTCAGCAATATCCTGTTTATTATGTTAGTAAAAGTTTGTTAAATGCTGAAACTAGGTGTTCTCATTTAGAAAAATTGATACTAGCATTAGTTATGGCATCAACGAAGCTTAGACATTACTTTGAGACACATAGGATTCATGTTAAAACAAATTATCCTGTCAAAAATGTGCTTAGGAAACCGGAGATGTCAGGCAGGATGGCCAAGTGGTCAGTAAAGTTGAGTGCTTATGATTTAGTATATGAACCTAGAAATGCCATAAAGTCTCAGGCTTTAGCTGACTTTGTGGCTGATTTCAGTAGTGACATTCAGGATGAGGTAGACCTAGAAGTCCAACAGTTAGGAGAATCCTCAGGATCCTGGACGTTATATACTGATGGCGCATCTAATGTAAGAGGAGTAGGATTGGGAATACTACTAAAATCGCCATAGGGGGACATATTACCCCAGGCTATTAGGTGTGAATTCCCTGCTACTAATAATGAAGCAGAGTATGAGGCTTTAATTGCAGGATTAGAGTTGGCTAAGAATATGAGTGTCAAGAATTTGCAAGTATATGTTGACTCCTTGTTAATTACTAACCATTTTAATGGATCCTATGCAGTTAAGGGTGAGAAATTAATCGAATACCTCGATATTCTCAAAAAATTAGTAGGATATTTCGATGTTTTTACACTTGAACAGGTACCAAGGGAAGATAATGCTGAAGCAGATGCCTTAGCAAATATGGGATCATCGATCAGGATACCAGAAGGGACCCAAATACCAATATTACATATCTTGTATCTTGCAACGAATCCTCGGGATAAAGAAATAGCGGGTATTCAGGATCCTGGAGCAGAGTATCCTGAAAAGGATCCTAAATCCTGGACGGCTCCAATCATGAGATATCTTAAGGAAGGACACATCCCCGGAGATGAAAATCCTAAGGCATTTTGGATGAAGGTATCACGATTCACTATTATAAATAATGTTTTATACAAGAAATCTCTTTTAGGACCGTATTTGAGGTGCTTGGAGGATCCTGAAGCCAAAGAAGTACTTCAGGATATACATGAAGGGTATTGTGGTAACCACACTGGGGGCAAGTCATTGTTCTCGAAAGTATTAAGGACAAGATATTATTGGCCAATGATGAGGAAAGATGCTGCAGAATATGCTCGAAGGTGTGATGCATGTCAAAGGCATAGTAACATACTACATCAACCAGCTGAACCACTATATCCTGTAGCTTCCCCTTGGCCATTCATGAAATGGGGGATGGATATAGTAGGGAAGTTACCAAAAGATCCGGGAGGAAAAGTCTTTATGCTAGCAATGACGGATTATTTCTCTAAGTGGGTTGAAGCTGAAGCATTTGTTCAAGTTAGAGACCAAGAAGTAGTATCTTTCATAAAGAGGAATATCCTGACCAGGTTTGGGGTACCAGCTGAAATCATTTGTGATAATGGGTCCCAGTTTATAAGCAAGAGGACTACTGACTTTTGCAAGAGTTGGGGAATCAAAATGATCACGTCTACTCTGGTACATCCTCAAGCGAATGGACAAGCTGAATCCTCAAACAAGATAATTGTCAATAACTTAAAGGAGAGACTTGGAGCCAAAAAAGGAAGATAGGCAGAAGAATTACCCTTTGTTTTGTGGGCTGATAGGACAACGATGAAGAATGCAACCGGCCAAACCCCATTTTCCTTGGTATTTGGAGCAGAAGCAGTGATTCCAACGGAAATGGTGATACCTACTGCAAGATCTATCCTACAGGATCCTGAACAGAATCCTGAAGCCTTATGTCGAGATTTGGATACTATAGATGAAAAAAGAGATGCAGCAAGGCTAAGGATGGCAGCATATCAACAAAGAATATCCAGAGCATATAACAAGAATATAAGGACTAGGAGATTTCGAGTTGGTGAAGAAAGGCTTTTCAAAATACCACTAATCCTGCCGATGGCAAGCTAGCTCCAAAATGGGAAGGACCATATGAAGTTGAGTCAGAAGCAGGGAAAGGAGCATATCGACTCAAGAATATGGAAGGGGATATGCTACCGAGATCCTGGAATGCAATACACTTAAAGCTCTATTTCAAGTAAGAATAGAATTTAATTTCTATCTCAGAATGGTATGTATTCTATCTCTTTTAAATATATTTGTTTATTATCTTGAACCCAATACTGACTTAAGCATCGGAGGGGTGTTAGCTTACAGTTGTTTTGCAGCATATGTTTCAGGATATAGCTCCAAGATATGCACTCAGGATAACTCGAAAGATTAGAGGATTGGCCCCCTCTCTCACGTTTAAGGGATCCTGATCCCTTCAAAGGTTTAAAGGTATTCACCTTTCTTTCGAATTGGGTTTAAACACCTCGCCTGGAGCGCAAGTTATCAAGGTATAGTTCAAGGTAGCGGGACCAGTTTATGTAAAAGTGGCTGACAATTTCGTTACTGATGGCTATATCCTGGATCCTGAAGGTATATGAGGATTGATCACCCTCTCTCACGAAAGGGTATTTTCATACTCTCTAAGGTTTAAAGGTTTTCACCTTTCTAAGATTTGGAGTTTATACACTCTCGCCTGTAGCGCATGAAACTCAGGGTTTATCCCCAGGATATCAGGGTTTATCCCCAGGATATTAAGGGATCATCTCCAGTATGCTAAGGATTCATTTCAGGATATCAAGGGTTTTGCCTCGGGGTGTTCGGAATTTATTCAATCCAAAGTGTTAATACATTTGCATTTCTGTGTCGAACACAGGGGACATACATTATACTATTCAAAGGATGGATCCAAGTTTGTAAGTGGGCACTGGGGACATACTTATGATGGAAGATTGAAATTGATTCTTTAAGAATCTCTGGTATGATCTCTCCTTTTTATTTGGATAATTTATAGATTGTATTTCAGTATCCTGAGCAGGATGTCTTTCAGGATACACTTACAATGGGTTCCCAACTATGATTAAACAAAACTATCTTTATAAGTAAAATTCATGTAATAAAGGTGTAATAACAAGAATAAAGCTAAAGGAAAGTCATATTAACATATCAAAAGATGTGCTCTTGGTTTCACCTTAAACCAAGGTCCATCCACCAAGAGCACAAATAGTTTCTTACCCTATGTACCTAACAGTTGAAGGTTTTGTCTCAAACTGAGACCCATCCACCTCCAACTGTTATATTGTTCAAAAGCAAAATGTACTAACGATGATGGCCAAGGGCTTCGTCCTGAAACTCAGGATCCCTCCACCAATGGCCATCACATTGTTTAAGTGCAGAAAAGTAAAATGCAGGAAAAGTAAATTGTTTGAGGTTACAAGCCAACAATCACATTTAAAAAGGTGGGCTCCGGCCTTGGCACATATATCCATCATTGCCCACCTGAATGCCCTCACACATCGGCATCTTTTCCAACCTTCTCTGCCTTTTCAGCTTCAGCATCTGTTAGGGGAGGATTTTCTAACAATTAGTGATCCTTATTTATTATCCTAATTAATGATCCTTACTTCTGTGACAGATAGTGATCCTCAGAAGAGCTTCAGGATCAAGATCATGGATCACTTTAAGGATCCTTGTACTGACGGTTGTTTGTTTGTGTTTTGTATTACTTCGCAGGAGTAGCAAGCTTGACTTGGTCTTGGCAACGTTACTATGGAATATTCCACGAGTATTTCGCACACGTTTGACTGGAAATGGACGTTGTGGAGAACGTGGGAGCTTGGCACGAAAGTCGGATAGTTTGTTATTGTAGCTAACTTCTATTTTTAAAGGGGTGACGAGCTATAATTAGAACACTTAGCCATTTTCAGCTACACACACTCTCGTACAATCGCACTCTTGAAGCTCTCGACGAACACTTATTAGTTTTCACTCACTTTTACACATTTCACCATAGTAATCCTTGTACCTAGCTCGTTACTATCCGAAGTTGCAAACATTTATTGATCTATTTGAGCTTGGTGATCGGTAGTTTCCATCACCCGGGGTTTTTTGTGCCGGAGATCAACTCTTGATCAAGGGCTTTTTCCCCGTATAAATCCTTGTGTCATTTGTGCAATATACATTGAAGTGATCCTTGTCATTGTTCTACATTATAAGCATCATACCCCGTAACAGAGAGTTTGGTTGCATTATCCTCATCAGATTTTTTGACCAAAACAGTTTGGCGCCCACCGTGGGGCAATTGGTGCTTCACTCTTAGAAAAATTCGTATTTCTGTGCTCATTTCAGTTCACTACAACCAAGCAAATGGCTTCCTCAGCGAAGAATGCTTCAAATTTGATTCCCTCATTCACTTCTTCACAAGGCGTTCCCCCTTTGCCTCCACCACCTTCTGGATCCCAGAAGAATGCTGAGAATGCTGCGAAGAAACCAACTCCCATTTTCTCAAAACCTCCAACTTCTTCTGCTTCTTACACTCCCACTACTAGTGACATGTTTACTTTGATTTTGCAGATGAAGGATCATATACAGCAACAGGATAAGACCAATGAAAGGATTCTCAAAGAAATCGGAGATCTCAAGAAACAAAAGAAAACGGCAGAGGTTCATTCCCCACTGGTGCCAAAATCTTTGAATTTTGATACTCCGGTGATTACTTCTCAGCCATCAGTGGTTCCAGATGTTCAATATGTGGGTGGACCGAAAGGAGTGCACCACGGAACAACAACAGTAACCCAGGCATCAGGTTCATATTTCCAGCCAGCGGGATCCTATCCTCAACATATGGGACTCTTCATGACTTCAGGAGGATATTCAGGAGCGCAGCAGATTCAAGGATCTTCTTTTGTTCCAGGATCACTCCAGGTTCAAGGATCCTCCTTTGTTCCAGGATCATCCCAGGTGCAAGGATCCTCCTTTGTTCCAGGATCATCCCAGGTTCAAGGATCTTCCTTTGTTCCAGGATCATCCCAGGTTCAAGGATCCTCCTTTGTTCCAGGATCATCCCAGGTTCAAGGATCCTCCTTTGTTCCAGGATCGTCCCAGTTTCAGGGATCCTTCCAGATGCCAGGATCCTTGAGGAGTTTGCAAACAGGAAGTTCAGATGTCCATCAGGGAGATTTTATTCCAATGCAGACCAATGCTTCTACTGGTCCCTCGATCATTCCAGAACCCCAACAATATGGATTAACATCCATTCTTCCTAATTTGAATCCAATGGGAGGTAACACTTTTAATAATTCTTATACTACTAACCATGGTCTTATGCAGGATCCAGGTATCAATCATGCCATGGCCAGAGAATTGCAAAAGCTAAAGGATATGATATCAAGTGTTCCAGGAGTGGTCAAACCTATCCCAGAGATTGCAGATGGGAGCCACAAGATATCTCGTTTTGCACCGCCAATCTGTGATGCTGAGATACCCAAGAGGTTCCATGTGCCAACAATGAAGCTGTATGATGGTTCGACGGATCCTGAAGAACACATAGCACAATACAGGGAGAGGATGGAGATCAATCCAATCCCAGAAAGATTAAAGGAAGCATGCCTGTGCAAGGGATTCGGATCCACTCTTACTGGATCAGCTCTCAAATGGCTGCTAAGTCTTCCCCCCTACTCTATTACCTCATTTGCTAATCTAGTTAACCTATTTAATAATCAGTTTTCTTGTAGTAGGAAATTTGAACGATTAACTAGTGATCTATATAGGATAACCCAGGGTCATAATGAATCATTAAGGGATTACATTACCAAATTCAGTAAAGAATCCTTAGACATTCCCAACTTAGATATAGCCACGGCTGTTGAGGCCTTTAAAATGGGATTGCTTAGGGATTCGTCGTTCTATGATGATCTTGTTATGATACCATGCAGGAACTTAGATGAGGTAAGAACCCGAGCACTTAGGTTCATTCGGCTAGAGGATGACAAGAGGATCCAGGAGAGGTTAGCAGGATCCTCAAAGCAGGATAAACAAGGATCCTCATTCAGGAACAACAAGTTCAGATCCTACAACAGATCTGATAACCAGAACGTGCATGCCGTTGATCAAGAAGAGGATGATGAGGATTATCCTCCAATTTCTGAATATTGTTTTTCTGTAGATAACAATGAACTAATCCTTGCGATGCAGAATCTAGGTGATAAAGCTAGATGGCCCAGAAAAAATGATAGGCCAGCTGCAACTAAGGATAAATCAAAGTGGTGTGCATACCATGAAGATTTTGGGCATCTAACAGAAGAATGCATTGCACTAAGAAAGGAAATTGGATACTTGTTGAGCAAGGGGCATCTAAAGGAATTGTTGGGAAGAAAAAAGTCAAGGACTCAGGATCCTGAAAGGATCCCTGAGAAGGCTCCAGCCCCTCCAGCAGATGCACAAGTAATAAACTTTATTTCTGGAGGATCAGACATTTGTGGCACATCCTTCTCAGCAGCTAAAAGGCATGCAAAGGAAACTAAAATGGATAATGGAGAAAGACCCGTTCGAACATCAAGTGTCTCCGAAGGAAAAGTCATAACCTTTGATGAGGATGATCGTGTTGATATCCAGGATCCTCATCACGATGGTTTGGTTATTACTCTTTTCATTTCTAACCATTTTGTCCGCAGGATCCTTATAGACGGAGGAAGCTCAGTGAACATTATCCAGCTTGATGTTCTAAAGAAGATGGGTATTCCTGAATCCGACATCATACCAAGATCCTCCGTGCTCGTGGGATTCAGTGGCGAAACTAAGAATACCCTGGGGGACATTAAACTCCCAATATATATCGAAGGCCTACACTCTTATAAAAAAATTTGTGTTATTGACTGTTTATCTTGTTGTAATGTTATCCTTGGCAGGCCCTGGATACACGATATGAAGGCAGTCCCATCTACCTACCATCAATGTGTGAAGCTCCCTAGTCCTTGGGGAATAGTGAAGATTGATAGTGATCAGCAAGAGGCTAAAAATTGCTATACTTCATCGATGAAACCAGCCTCGAAGTCAAGGGAGCAATAGCAATCAAAGTATCCTCCAAGGGATGTCTTGGAGGCAAGAGAGCAGGATGTGGTACAAATCCTCATGGATCCTGATGATCCTGAATCCAAAATCTATATCGGATCAGGGATCCTTGGCGAAATGAAAGAAGACCTTGTATCCTTCCTCAAAAGGAGAAAGACTACCTTTGCATGGAAACACGAAGACATGACTGGTATATCTAAAGATGTAATCACCCACAAACTTGACATTGATAGGTCCTTCAAACCAATCCATCAAAGGAGAAGAAAGTTTGCACCGGAA
Source organism: Helianthus tuberosus (assembly GCA_030545235.1). Taxonomy (NCBI): domain Eukaryota; kingdom Viridiplantae; phylum Streptophyta; class Magnoliopsida; order Asterales; family Asteraceae; genus Helianthus; species Helianthus tuberosus. Next base: position 131,639,069 of record CM060387.1, on the reverse strand, counting down.
AGGAATGCCATTATCCAAGAAGAGGTAGAGAAGTTGCTCTGGGCAGGTATGATTAGAGAGGTCAAATATCCAAGATGGTTGGCCAATGTGGTTGTTGTTCAAAAGAAAAACGGAAAGTGGAGGGTATGTGTCGATTTTACCGATTTAAATAAGGCATGTCCCAAGGATCCTTTCCCATTACCCCACATTGACTCCATGGTGGATGCAACTGCGGGTCATGAACTGTTAACTTTTATGGATGCTTCATCTGGATTTCAACAAATCCAAATGGAACCATCCGACCAAGAGGATACAGCCTTCATGACTCCAACTGGTATATACTGCTATATTGCTATGCCGTTCGGACTAAGAAATGCAGGTGCAACATATCAAAGGCTGGTGAATATGATGTTTAAGGATCAGATAGGACAAACTATGGAGGTTTACATAGATGATATGGTGGTAAAATCCATAAAAGCTGAGGATCACCTAAGGGACTTGGAGGAAGCATTCGATATCCTTGACAAATATAACATGAAACTTAATCCTTCAAAATGTCACTTTGGTGTTAAAGCAGGTAAATTCTTAGGATATATGGTGACAAAGAGAGGCATTGAAGCTAGCCCGGAACAAATCAAAGCAATAGTGAACATCAAATCTCCGGCCAATGCTAAGGATGTTCAAAGGCTAACAGGCAGGATAGCAGCTTTGAACATATTTATATCCAAATCCTCAGAGAAGTGCAAAGAATTCTATGATATCCTAAGGAAGAACAAGAAATTTGAGTGGACTGAGAAGCATGAAAATGCTTTAAGAGCCCTCAAAGATTACCTATCCTCAGCCCCGGCCTTGATGAAACCAGAAAAAGGCGATGTGCTATCCTTATATCTTGCAGTATCCTCAAAAGCAGTAAGTGCGGTCCTTGTTAAGGATCATGAAGGTACACAACATCCTGTCTATTATGTAAGTAAAAGTTTACTTGATGCCGAATCCAGGTATTCACACCTTGAAAAGCTTATTCTTGCATTAATTATGGCATCTACTAAGTTGAGACATTATTTTGAAACTCATGTTATCGTTGTTAAAACTAATTTTCCAATTAAGAATGTCCTCAGGAAACCAGAAATGTCAGGAAGGATGGCTAAGTGGGCAGTGAAGCTAAGTGCATATGATATAAGATATGAGCCTAGGATAGCCATCAAATCCCAAGCATTAGCTGACTTTGTGGCTGATTTCAGTAGTGATTTACAAAGAGAAGCTGAGTTAGAAGTCCAGCAGCTAGAGGAGACCAAGGATCCTTGGATACTCTGTACTGATGGATCCTCAAATGTTAAAGGCACAGGGCTTGGAATACTACTAAAATCGCCACAGGGGGACATAATACCCCACTCTATAGCTTGTGAGTTCCAAACCACTAACAACGAGGCTGAATATGAAGCCTTAATTTATGGTTTGCAAATTGCCAAGCACATGGGGATCAGGTATCTTGAGGTACATGTAGATTCATTATTAATTACAAACCACTTTAACGGATCCTATGCTGTTAAAGGTGAAAAGCTAACCAAATATTTAGAGATAGTAAAAAATTTGGCACTCTCTTTTGTTTCCTTTAGTTTGACACAGGTACCAAGGGAAGAAAATACAGAAGCTGATGCATTGGCTAACTTAGGATCATCCTTGAAGATCCCGGAGGATATCAAGATCCCTATTATCCATATCCTGACCCCGGCTATCGAGGATCATGTGGCTATGGAGATAGGAAATGATTATGCAATTATCTCTAGTGAGGATACTCAATCCCATTCAGGATCAGGATCATGGATCTCACCAATTATGAGATACTTACAACATGGAGAGATTCCTACAGGACAAAACCCTAGGGCTTTCAAAATTAAGGAATCTCAATTCACAATTTTAAATAATATGTTGTATAGACGATCTCTTGCAGGACCATACTTGAGATGCATTGAGGATCCTGAAATCCAAGAAGTTTTAAAAGACTTCCATGAAGGAGATTGTGGAAACCACACTGGGGGCATGGCATTATTCTCAAGGATCCTGAGGACAGGATACTACTGGCCAACCATGAAAAGAGACGCCGTGGAGTATGCTAAGAGATGTGATCCTTGTCAGAGACACAGCAATATCCTTCATCAACCAGCTGAATTATTGCATCCTATATCCTCCTCTTGGCCATTTATGAGATGGGGTATGGATATAGTTGGTAAGCTCCCTAAGGCACCTGGTGGAAAAGTATTCATGCTTGCTATGACTGATTACTTCTCCAAGTGGATAGAGGCTGAAGCTTTTGCCCAAGTCAGAGAAAAGGAAGTTATATCCTTCATTAAAAGAAATATTATAACTAGATTTGGAATTCCTTCTGAAATTATATGTGATAATGGTTCCCAATTTATTGGGGGCAGAACCACTAACTTTTGTGACAGCTGGGGGATTAAGATGATAACATCAACACCAGTCCACCCACAAGCTAATGGTCAGGCAGAATCATCCAACAAGATCATCATCAACAATTTGAAGAAGAAGCTTGGATCCAAGAAAGGGAAATGGGCAGAAGAACTACCTTATGTGCTTTGGGCTGATAGGACAACCCCTAAGAATGCAACTGGTCAAACACCATTCTCTTTGGTGTTTGGGGCAGAATCAGTGATCCCAACAGAAATGGTGGTTCCAACTGCTAGAACAAGTACCCGTGATCCTGAGGAAAATGATGAGAACTTGGCTCAAGACCTGGATACTATTGAAGAAATCAGGGATATGGCTAGGATAAGGATGGCCAGTTATCAACAAAGAATGGCTGGTGCTTACAACAAAAATGTCAGGATCAGGAAGTTTCAAGTTGGAGATATGGTATTAAGGAAAGCATTTCAGAATACCACCAATCCTGCTGATGGAAAATTGGCTCCAAAATGGGAAGGCCCTTATTTGATTGAAGCTGAAGCAGGAAAGGGGGCATATAGATTGCTAACCATGGAAGGTGATTTGCTACCAAGAGCTTGGAATGATGTCCACTTGAAGAAATATTTCATGTGAGCAGGATCCTCATGGCACAGATGATCCTTACGTTAGGAGTATCCTTGAAGGATCCTTAAAGTATCAGTGATCCTTACTTTGGTAATATCCTAATCTTGAACTATTTCATTTCTTTATTTTCTCATATAAGGATAAGGATCATGTGTCCTTCATCCGTCTCTCACGTGATTTTAAGTTTTGAAAGTTCAGGAATCCCTAGCAAAGTATTGGTTATCTGCAGAAGCAATCCGTCCTTTGGGTTTAACCCCAGTTATTCGGGCTTGACCCCAGTTCCGCCTGTAGCGCATGATGATCCTGGTATAGTTCAAGGCAGTGGGACCAGTACTCGCTTTAGGGGCTGATAATTCCATTGTACTGGCTATGCCTAGGATCCTACGTATAATGGTAGACGTACCATACATCCGTTCCTAAGGTTTCTAACGTTTTCACGTTAGCTAAGGTTTCTAACGTTTTCACGTTAGCTAAGGTTTTGACATTTTTATGTCACTAAGTTTGGATAGTCGCCAGTTAGGGCCATACTCCAGTTTACATACGATCCTTGGGCTTGTCCCCAGTTATCCTTGGGCTTGTCCCCAGTTATCCTTGGGCTTGTCCCCAGTTGCTAACTCTTTTCTTATATTGGCTTAGTCCCAAGTTATGATCTATTTCAGGTCCTTGAAGATAAGCAACTAGGGGTCCTTGATCCTTACTTCTCTCTAAGGTTTATCTTATAGTTATCCTTATTATGGTTAGGATTCTAACTTGGATCCTCGGGTATGATCCTTAACTATTTTTAATTCTATTCATTATTTATTTGAATAACCCTTAAAATTTGACAACTAGACTTGTGATCCTTAGAATATATTACTTTTTGGGATTCTTTAACTATAGGATATTTGATTGAGGATCATATCCTAAAATATTTTTAATCTGACTTGTTTCAAAATTGTTTATTCAACAAATGTGCATCAAAACAAAGGAGAATTAAAGAATCAAAAGGATAACAACACAAGATAAGCGACAAAAGGTTAAGATTTTATTTATTAACAAAAGACTAACCCTTAAAAGGTTGTCAAAATTACCTACCCCGAGCATCTACCAGCAAAACGTGGCCCGTCCGCTGGGGTAGGTAAAGGGTCTCCATGATAATAAGTTCAAAAGTAGTGCAGGAATATAAAGGCGGCAGGATCACAATGGCTTCATCCCCCAAACAGAGGATCCCTCCACCAATTGCGATCCTACCTATTGTCCAAAGGATCATACATGATCCTTAATCCTAAAAACTATTGTTCAAGTACAAACCATCAAATTGTTCGACATCACAACCCCAAAAAACTACTACCAAATTTAAAAATTGGGCTTCGGCTGCGTCTAGGAATGTCCATCATCGCCCAATCATGCAGCCTAAACCTTCGCTGCATTACCACCTCCAGCTCCACTTGTTTCACCACCTTCACCCTTGCTTCCAGCCTCGATCGTCAGGATCTCTTCAACCTCCTCAGCCTCTTCATTGTCCAGTTCAGCCAGCCTTGCCTTCCAGCCTTCAACATCCCAGGTGCTCTTGTCAAAAGCAGGATCCTGAGCTTCCAAGGCCATTTGCAACTTGGTCTTGTACATTGCTATGGCGGCAGAGACTTTGGCGTCTTCGGTGATCTCACGCTTCTCATAGTCAACATTAACCAGCACCTTGGCCGTCTCCTGTTTGGCATCCCGGACTTCCTTCTGAAGATCAGCAATTGCAAGGTCCTTAAGCACTGCAACCTGTTGGAGGTCAGCAATCTTCCTATCCTGATCCTCAACGTGGCCAACATAATCCTCAATCTCAGAGAATTTCTGCAAAGGGGATAAAAGATAAGGTTAGGACCAAGTGATCCTCAAATCAGCAGGATATATCAGCATGATATGTCAACAGGATATACGAAGCAGAGACAGTGATCCTTACCTCATTGAAGTACTCGAGGAATTGGTGGTGGATCAGAGGTAGACCCTGCAGATCCTCAGCTTCAGAGGCCTTTCTATTCTTGATTCCCTTTCCTTTGAGGGGTGCCTTGGGGACCGAAGCTGTCGGACTGGTAGGAGCTTTTCTCTTGGAGGATCTGACGGTGGTGAGATCAGCAACATTGAACTTTGAAGCAGACTTGGTGGATTTTCCAGCACCTACACAACCAAAACAAGATAAGTATCTTCACTTAACTTATATTTCACTATTTATTTAAATTTTAAACAAGGATACTTACTTGACATCGTGACAGAGCCTGAGGATACCTCCTGTGAATCTTGGGTTGTTGTCTTGAAAGATCTTGTTTCAGGATCAAGTTTCTTGAAAGCGATGAGTCTCTCTTTAGCAGCAGCAGACAGTCTGAGATGTGAGACGGTGATAGCTGCATAACAAGAAAGCAAAAATATATAAGTGATCCTTACATCAAAAGAAAGTTTTCTGGTGATCCTTCTCAGGATCCTCCACCCTACCATGGGTAGCCCATTTATTGGGTAGATCCTTTCCATCCTCAATAGAATCTCTCTTGACGAAAAAGAAACGCCGCTTCCAATTAGCATCGTTCTTGGTGGCTTTGAAGATCGGGTGTTCCTCACCGGGCTTACGTTTAAACAAATAACGATGAGAACCAAAGGTAGTAAGATCATACAGCTCTCCCAACTCTGACATTCCTAGATCTATTCCTTCCTGCTCGATGATCCTTTCAAGGGTATACAAAACCCTCCAAATCATTGGCATGGCTTGGATATAAGAGATGCCGGTTAGGGAAAAGAAAGATTGGGTGAAAGCTGGGAAAGGATATGTATAGCCTATGGTGAACGGAGTGATAGGGAAAGCAACCCACTTGTCGGAGATATGATCACTCTGGGCATTGGGATCAAAAGGTCTAAACTCGGTGTTCGCCGGGAAGCAGTGGCGGATCCTATCAATCTGTGCGTCATTGAAACAACAGCGTTCTTTAATGGAATCTTCGATGATCCCCTGGCTTTTCGGAGGGCTGTTTTTCGGGTGATCCTTAGCTGGGGAGTTTCGGAGCAACATCTTTGATGGTATGATGGAAAGAACTGAAAACAGAGTAAGAGAAGGAAGAAGATGAAGAAAGAATACCTGTTAATCTTCGGAATGCAGTTATAAAGGGAGTCTCTCTGAGATTTTAAATGCATTTGATCCTATCTCTATCTCCTATTTATAATCATGATCGTGCAGGGTTGTCACTTCTGTGACGTCATGGTTGCAACGGATAGTTCAACAATAACGGCTATATTTACGATAGTTAGTTGCGGATAAGATCAGGAAAACATAACTCGCTTATTTTACATTTCACTCCTTATATTTTGGGGGCAATTGTTAGGGAAGGATTTTCTAACAATTAGTGATCCTTATTTATTATCCTAATTAATGATCCTTACTTCTGTGACAGATAGTGATCCTCAGAAGAGCTTCAGGATCAGGATCATGGATCACTTTAAGGATCCTCGTACTGACGGTTGTTTGTTTGTGTTTTGTATTACTTCGCAGGAGTAGCAAGCTTGACTTGGTCTTGGCAACGTTACTATGGAATATTCCACGAGTATTTCGCACACGTTTGACTGGAAATGGACGTTGTGGAGAACGTGGGAGCTTGGCACGAAAGTCGGATAGTTTGTTATTGTAGCTAACTTCTATTTTTAAAGGGGTGACGAGCTAGAATTAGAACACTTAGCCATTTTCAGCTACACACACTCTCGTACAATCGCACTCCTGAAGCTCTCGACGAACACTTATTAGTTTTCACTCACTTTTACACATTTCACCATAGTAATCCTTGTACCTAGCTCGTTACTATCCGAAGTTGTAAACATTTATTGATCTATTCGAGCTTGGTGATCGGTAGTTTCCATCACCCGGGGTTTTTTGTGCCGGATATCAACTCTTGATCAAGGGCTTTTTCCCCGTATAAATCCTTGTGTCATTTGTGCAATATACATTGAAGTGATCCTTGTCATTGTTCTACATTATAAGCATCATACCCCGTAACAGAGAGTTTGGTTGCATTATCCTCATCAGATTTTTTACCAAAACAGCATCCTGAGCAGCATCCTCACCAGCATCTGTCCCAGCATCCTCTACAGCATCCTTCTTATCTCCAGCCTTATCTACCACCTCTGCTGACTTAGAGGATTCTCCGGCTTCAGCATGAAGTGGCACAACTTTACCTCCAAGCTCCTTCAGCTTGGCCACCCAGGATTCAACCGACCAGGATGGGCATACAAGGCCTGTCTCCTTGGCCTCGTAGGCCATCTTGATGCGAGCTTGTAGCGGGGAGACGATAGCAGAGGCTTTGATTCATTCCCGGAAAGAAACCATGGCCTGTTCGTGATCCATTTGGACAGTGGCAAGTTTGAGCTCAGCATCTTGGGTGACCTTCTTCAGCATGCCCTCGTAGTGCCGGGTCTTTGCTTCAGCAATGGCACCTTGGTCGGCAACGGTACTTTCGAGCTGTTTAATCCTGGCTTCATCGAGTACAGCAGTACCACATGCATCATTGTACAGGTGGAGCAAATGCTGGAGGCCCTGCACATCAAATTCATGTATGAGTCAGAATATATTAACCAGGATATCCTGTCAGGATACCCTATCAGGATATATGTGCAGGATATGTAGCAGGATATTACCTTGTTGAGGAAGGATGTCATTGGCTCTAAGGAGTCAGAAAAGCTGAGTTCATCGTAGGAGAACCCTTCTGGACCTGGAGCACTGACTTCAGGACCTTTCCTCTTTTTTGCTGTGGAAGCACGAGTCCTCAGATTAGCCTTAGGAGCCGGGAGCGGCTTGGAGCTGGTGGCAGCAGGGGTCTCTTTCTTGACCGTGACTGGAGTAGGGTAGCTGTCAAGTTCGTCAAGGTCTAGGTAGACTGGAACCTTGCTGGAGTCTGCATACAGGGAGTAAAATTTCTCCTAAGTATATCAAATAAAGACATGTATGTACAGGATATTTTGCAGGATCCTTACCAGACATGTTTGCACTAGAAAGAGGACTTGGAGATGGTGGAGACGGTTTGAAACTTCTTTCAGCCTCTGGAAGGAGTCTGATGGCGTCAATCCTTTTTTGTGAATCAACAAGGGGAGGTGCAATCTTCCTAAAGTCAGCTGCGTGCACAACAGAAAAAAGAAAGTTGATCAGTTCAGGATATGGAACAGGATAAGAGGCGGGATCATCCTTAAACCCTAAATCCTACCCTTTTTCAACCATTTCACCGGATATTCCGTTCCACCAGGGATTGAGTCTCTTTTTACAAAGAAGAACTTAGATTGCCAATTATCCTCGTTCCTGGTGGCACGAAGTATCAGCGGGTCGCCGGAGGTGGAATAAAACAAAAATCTACATGATCCGTGGCATCTAAGCCGGTAAGCTAGGGGGAGATCATGAACAGAAAGATCAGGGATGTGGTTTTTCTTGATCTGGTCAAGAACGGACAGAACACGCCAAAGCATCAGCATTGTTTGGCTAAAAGAGATTTTTGTAATGTTGAAGAATTCGGTGATAAAGTCTGGAAAGGGGAACTGTAACCCTAAGGTGAAGGGAAAGGCACTAAAGCACAACCACTCATTGGAGACCATATCCGACCGGATTTCCCGGTCAAACGGCCGGAATACCGTTCCTTCCGGAAAGATACCGGAGGATTTGAGAGCAGACAAGTGGGTACTATCAAAAGAGCATATCTCTTTCTCCGGTTCTTGGAGAAGATTCTGCTAGATAAATATGGGAGCCGAATCACCAGAACTGGATCTTGTCTGTCTCGGCATTTGATCGCCTGATTTTTTGACCGGAAAAGGAGGATGAAGATGAAGATTAGAGAGAGAATGTTTACCTTTTTCCTTATCGGTAGTGATTAAAAAAGAGATGGGGATGAGAAGATATAGGGTGCAATGAGTAAATATAGGCTGAGTAGTTGCAAACGGTCACATCATGGGTCTTATCTCTTAATTGCCTCGATCTCTATGAAAAATGTAACCGTTAGTGGTAGGATACTAAACGGTAACATTTTTGGGGACAATTGTTATGGGTGAAATTCTGAGCCCATATCCTGAGAAATATCTTGGTTATATGATATCTGTTCACATCCGGGATGCTGAATCAGGATATTGGTAACATCCTGAATGGTATCCTCAGGATCACTAACGGATTATGTGCAGTTACGCGGGTTAGAAGCTAGCAACGTTCACAAGGACTCATTCCGCGGGAGACTCGGTCCAAGTCGTTCAAATAAAGATGTTGAAGCCGCATTACTCAGTCTACAACGTTAGCAATGGAATATTCGGAGCATCCCATATTTGTAGGAATTTTCGTTTGTAATTCGTTACTATAAATAGGTGGGTATATCAGATCGAATAGGACATCACATCAACACTCACTACACTCTTACACTTGTTCTCTAGCAATTTTCATTTTCGCACAAAAGCGCTGTAACACTTAGCGATCTGGTCAATATCCTGCACTGTATCCTGACGTTTAAAGCAATAAGAAGAACAAGGCAGCTGCGATTGTCAGCTCCCGAGGTTTTATGCCGGCGATCTAGATTGATCAAGGGCTTTCCTTGTATATCTCGTGTCATCCCCTTTACTTTTTGCTCATTGTTTGATCGTAGATGCAGCTCAATATCCTGAGCCGTATCCTGAATACTGTTTTTCCAAACAACTTAACCAGCATATTTTCAACACACTTTTTAGCACACTACCTCACTTAACTAATTTGATCACTTAATTGCTTCGGTAATTTTTGACCAAAACAACAATTATCTTATTTGAGGATCCAGCTTGTCCATTTGCTTGAGGATGTACCGGGGTAGATGTAATCATTTTGATTCCCCAACTCTTGCAGAAGTCAGTAGTCCTTTTACTTATAAATTGAGATCCGTTGTCACAAATTATCTCAGCTGGTATTCCAAACCTAGTCAGGATATTCCTTTTTATGAAGGATACCACTTCCTGATCTCTAACTTGAACAAATGCTTCTGCTTCAACCCACTTGGAGAAATAATCCGTCATTGCCAACATGAAAACCTTTCCTCCTGGAGCCTTTGGAAGCTTTCCCACTATATCCATACCCCACTTCATAAACGGCCAAGGGGAAACAATAGGATACAGCGGTTCAGCAGGCTGATGTAATATGTTACTATCTCTTTGACATGCATCACATTGTCGAGCATATTCCGTGGCATCTTTCCTCATCGTCGGCCAATAATATCCTGTCCTTAATATTTTTGAGAATAAGGACCTGCCCCTAGTATGGTTGCCACAATTCCCTTCATGTATATCCTGAAGTACTTCTTTGGTTTCGGGGTTCTCCAAGCACCTCAGATATGGTCCTGCAAGAGATTTCTTATACAAAACATCATTTATAATAGTGAATCGTGATACCTTCATTCTAAAGGCTTTAGGATTCTCATTCTTTGGGATGTGTCCTTCCTTGAGGTATCTTATGATTGGAGCCGTCCAGGACTTAGGATCCTCCTCAGGATACTCCTCATCGGGATTCTGAATATTTATTACTTCCTTACCCTGAGGATTCGTCGCAGGATATAGGATATGTAATATTGGTATTCGGGTCCCTTCCGGTATCCTGACCGATGATCCCAGATTTGCTAAGGCACCAGCTTCAGCGTTATCCTCTCTTGGTACCTGTTCAAGTGTAAAAATATCGAAATATCCTGCTAATTTTTTGAGAATTTCGAGATACTTGATTAACTTCTCTCCTTTAACTGCATAGGTTTGTAGGATCGTTGTTTGACCCGATTGAGTCGATCAGAAGAGTTTAAATCTAGTTCAAAGGCGGAATCAGAGAACTAGACACGGATACAGCTTGATACTTTAATATCTGTCTCATATATTGCTTTTAACACTGATTACAACCTGACAGAAATTCAGCAGCACTTCGTTACACTTTCAGAAGTCGTCTCATGAATGAAATGACAAGTGCACCTTATATAGTGAAGCTGATTTCGCTTATGTGGACATACCATTAAAGCGAAATCACAAGGTTCTGATTTCGCTTATGTGACTTGACATAAAAGCGAAATCACATGCTTTTGATTTCTCTTTTATGGACTTGTCCATATGAGCGAAATCACTCTCTAAACTTCTAACATTCGTTTCTCGAACCTTGTGCACTGGATAATCTAACCTATTCTATTCTATATCATGATACAAGACAAAGTCAATAGACGTAATGCACTAACAGACTCCCCCTCGGATATTGACGAAGTCTTCAGTGACTATTCTTTGTTATAACACATCTTCAGTCTTAATTATTCTGTCTTTTCTTTCAAGTTGTAACAATGTAAGCATCCATCACTCTTTCTCTTCTTCTATCAGCTTCAGGCTCCCCCTTTAATCAAGCTTCCGTGCTTTGGGATCGACACCTAGCTTTCCATCTACAAGCTTTTCCATGCTTCAAGCTTGTCTTCAGACTCCCCCTTAAACTCTGCTCTCAGGATCGTAGTCTGGACTTTTCCTGCAATCACTCATACAACTATAAGTAACAACATTTTAATCTTCCAGATATCGTAATCTGACAATTCAATCTCCTCAAAATCACTTCTCATGAATTTGGCAGTTTCATCGAATCGTATCAGAAACTAACTCTATAACAATATAAGCATCCAAATCCCCCACAGTTAATCATCCAAGTCCAACTTAATGACCTTGGAGATATCACAAACTGTTTTTGTTTTGTTTTTTTTTTTAATTTTTGATTTTAAAACTTCAAGTTTCAAATTAATGAACTTGTTTTATTTTCAGAAACACGATCAGCTTACTTAGATTTTGAAACTCAGCACTCAGACATCAGTTGTCGAAAATAAAGCAGAAATCAAAATCTTTTTGTATTTTCTGAAAACATAAAGCAGTAAAGAAATATGTACAAGCATATTTACAGACAATATTTTTGTTTTGAGTATGCGTCAGAGGATCATATCAGTTTTTGACAAGTCACAAGTACCGTTGAGCTTAATTTCACATTACGCATTAAACAATTCACTTAGATTGTCGATATACTGATCCACTTAAATTTTCACACAAATTTCAACTGATTCAGGATACGAATTAGGTGTTTTAAGAACTTAAACTCATTCATGTGTTCCACCTCTTGAATATACTCCCGTATCCAGAATCCCAATAATCAGTCTTACAGGTGAGTATACTACAATGATATCTGTAAATAAATTAGGTATGCGAGGGCCGAGGGATCTCAGATCGATACTTCCGTATACGCAGAGAGATATCAGCTTCGACTTTACGGTATGTCCCCTTTAGAGTTTCTTTTTGCTTACAACAGCAGCATTTATCAATTTTATTGTTTCAGCATGCTGAGGGTTTAATGCTGTGTTTCAAGCATTGCAGCAAGTATTATCCAAGGACTAGGTCAGAACCACCATTCAGCAGAAGTACCGGAATAATACCCCAGACATCATTGAGTATAAAGACCTAGTATATCAGATTATGAGACCTTTCAAACGAGATTTCAGGGGTTACCTATATATCCAAGTAGTGTTCCCCACGAAATAAGCAAGTTTGAATTTAAGTTTATATCCCGAAAAAGTTTACTAAATATATAAAAACCTATCGACACATCCACAGTGAGATCGTTTAACACATTTAAACTTTCCAATTCTTTAGCATACTGTAACTGTCTACTGATGTACTATCATTTCCTCTTTTTACGCAAAAACTCAATTTTTGAATTTTATCATGTTTTTGACTTTTTCAAATTTTCAAATGTTTTTGTATTTTCTAACAACATTATATCTCCCCCTAAAATGCAAAACCATTTAAAAAATTTTGACAACCAACACTGATAACTTTGTCTCGCCATCCATTTTCTGCTTCACATGCTCTGATTTGCAGAAAATATAACGTACCCCAATGATTTACAACCCATTGATCTTAACAGTTTGAAAACCGTTTTTCAATCTGATGAAAGTAATCATGTTTGTTCAGCCGTGAGGGTTTCGGCGTATTCAATCAACATACATTCAAACAAAATTAAAAACAACATATTTTTGGTTTTTCAAATTTTAACAAACTAAAAACATATTTTTGGTTTTGAATTTTTCAATTTTTAGGATTTTGAAAATATTGTTTATTTATGTACAGAAAACAATCTAACTAAACTCCCTGTTCAACCAAACCAGGGTTCAGCAACCTCTTTTTGTGCCAGGTTGCTCGAACTACCATTCTCACAATCTTCAGCTTCGTTGAGCACCTGCACATTCAAAATTTATCAATCATTTGAACAATTTAGCCCAGGTCTGTTGGACCTTAGGCATTTCAACACAATAATGTTCATTCAATTTTGGAAACTCTTTGTCACTTAAAACGTTTTCAAGTTTGATTTCAACTTTTTCATCTTTTACCATCGTCACTTGTTTCTTAACACTCCACATTTGACCTTTCGGAGTACCTCTTTTGTAAAAATTTGTCTCTTTTTGAACCTTTTGATCTTGAACAACATTTTTAGGTTTCCAAAACTCTTGAGGTTTTGTCATAACAACAGATGTTCTCCAACTTTTTGTTGTTCTGAATCTGGGTGTGTGAAAATTCCATGTCTGTCTTGAATCGAACCTGTTTGGGTTTGATTTCCAATTTTGATTTGAAGCAAACTTGTTTATATTGTACCTCCAAGTTTGTTTCGAATCAAATCTGGTTAACCTCGGTTTCACAGCCTCAGATTTCTGTTTTTCAACATCAACAGGCTTTGGATTTGGACACTTTCGTGCAACATGTCCAATTTGATCACATTTAAAACACACTTTCTTTGAAACATCCTTGGCCTGTTGTTGTTTCTTTTTCATAGCATCAAACTCCTCATTAGACTGTCGTCCAAATTTGAGTTTTTCCTCTTCTTTCAAACTTTTCCCTTGAACAAAATTCATCTTTTGTTGCAAATTTGGTTTCTTACTTTGATTCCAATTCCGTTTCTTTTTATAACTCAAACCAGCCTTCATGTTTTTCTTCTTAAAACCAGGTTTGTTATAAAAAGATTTATGACATTTACCAGCAAACTTTGGAATCTCAGACTTCTCAATCTCAACCATTTTAAAAACTTTATCGACCTTCTCTGAAATCACATTCTGAATCGGGAATACAACATCTAAGAATAATTTGTCTGATCCAATCATGGTATAAACCAATCCTTTTGAATCATCCTTCAAATTTTTCTCGGATTTTGTGTTTTTCAGATAACCATCATAAAGATTTCCTTCATTTTCATCCTGTGATTCAGACTTACCTTTTGTAGACTCATCTTTCAAAACGCTTTCAACAACCTTACTTACCACCTCTGAATCATTAGCATCATCAAATTTGGAGTAAGTCACATCGATACTTTCAGGTAACTGGTCAGCTATATTCAAACCCTTTGCCACCTTTTCCTCATCATAAAAAGTATAATTGTTTCTCAATGGTGGTGGTACCTGATGAAATTCTGAACCAATACCCTTTTTGCAATTTTCAGTATCTTTGTCATCTGGTGTGATGTTGAAAATGCGTTCGAGAATGTACGAAGAGTTATGATAACTTTGAAGTTTTGTAACAACCTTTTCTTTTTCAGCCAAGACTTGTTTAAGATTTGCAATTTCATCAACACATTTGTTTAATTCAATTTGCTTTTCTTTAAACTGTCTCTCATACATTTCTTTGGTTGTTAAAGTTTCAGACAATCTTTGATCAAAACTTTTGACTTGGCTCTTCAAAGTATCATAAGCTTCTTGTACTCTCTGACTCGACCACTTTAAAGAATCATACTGTTTTTGTAAATCTTGAAATTTCGATTCTTTTTCAACACAATCAACACATTTTGTAGAACACAGTTGTCTATAAACATCATTATCCTTTTCAAGACCTTGACATTTCTGTGTCAAATTTTCAACTTTTAATTTCAAAATTTCTTCTTTTTCAATCATTTCTTTACATTTTATTTTGAAAACATTTTCAAGTTTGCTTGTTTCAATATCTTTTGTTTTGATTATATCATCTTTTTCAGTACAGGCTTTGCACATTTCTATGCAATTCCTGCACTTGTTCTCATTTTCATCAACTAATTCAACATTCGATAGATCAGAAGATTTTCTAACCTCAGTCTCATTCAGAACCAGTTCTTCTGACTCAACTTTCTGATCTTCCTTCTTTTCTTCTTTCTGAGCTTCTTCATTCTTATGCACTTCTTCAGCTCTCTGTTCCTCTCCAGCAAGCTTTGCAACAGTCTTCACTTCTTCAATCATCTTCTTCAATTCTTCTTCTTTTCTTTTCTTCAGTTCTACCACCTTCGGTAAACTTGCTTCAAAAACTTCTTTTAACTTGATCATCAAATTTGGCAAATAGTTTTTATCAGAAAGCCTTCTTGTGTTGAAAGTGCCCTCACTTGGAAACACATTGGTTACAGCATCAAAATCAACTTTTGATGGATCAACTACTGGATTACCCTGTCGATCCATGTAACACTCTAATTCTTCATTCCATCTCTTGGCTCTTTGTGCTTCCTTAAATGGTTCAGACAATTTGCCAATCTCCCATCTTGCACTGTCTCTTCTCCACCAATTATCATGATTATCATTTGCAACAAATGCATATCCGACTGCATCTTCTTCAGGACAAACTTGACTCCAGTCGTAACCTTCATCATCATATATAACTGCAAGAGCCCTTGATCTTTCTTCTGGTTGCTTTAATCTTGGTGGCTCAGACTTGTTCTGATGGTAAATCGCCTTCCTGTAGTAATCTTCATTGAACGGATTTTCAGAATCATCAGCAGCATACGCATTTCTGCACTCGCGCTTAAAGTGACCTTTTTGTTTACATTTGAAACATGTCACCTTGGATTTATCAAATCCCAGTTTGGTAGATGGTCCACCAATTGACTTTCTCCCCGTGATCTCCATGAACCGCTGTGCCCGACGAACCGCACTGGCCATGCACCATCTGATATCCATTAGTTCCATCTCCTCGGGGTCTAATTGATCATAATCTTCTTTCGTCAAATTGGTATTGCCAATCTTCCCTGCAACGAGGCTTTCATACGATTCAAGTACAGATGCCAAGAAAACCATCTGTTGTTTTGCCGACTCTTCGCTGAAATTCTGCCCATTCTTCAGATCCACTACAATATTACACTGAAACAAATTCTTGGAAGCAGATTGATCAGAAGTTGTTGAAGAAGATCCACTGTGAAAACCACTATGAAGACTTTCATTGTTCACTGATCTTGAGCTTTCTGCGGAAAATGCTGTTTTTGGAGACCCAGCCTGTGGTGAATTTCCTCTGTAGTAAAGCTCCACATTCTGCTGATAAGCTGAATTGTTGACTTTAGATCTCTTTATCTCCAACTCATGGCTTTCAAGTCTTTCAATCAGCAAATCCACTTTCAAATCTTCAGGCTTGATAGTGTTCTTCAACATTAAAGCGAAGTATTGCCACTCTTGATCATTTGGCAATGAATCAAACAATTTATCCACCAGCTCCTCTTCAGAAGGTAAGATTTTGTGTCTGATCAGCTCCATTTTCAGATGTCCGAATCTCTCAATCATTTTACAAACAGACTCATTTTTCATACAATTGAATAAATCAAACTCTTTACGCAACAATTTCTTTTTGTTTTTAACAATTTTATTACTTCCAACACATTTTCTCTCTAATGCTTCCCACAAACTCTTTGAAGTCTTTTCTTGTTCGAGCAATGAAATAATATCCTCTCTTACTGACTGTTTGATCAATGTTATCATTCTATGTTCAGCCACAACATTTTTTATATCTTTTTCTGTAAAATCTTTTGCATCTATTAACTCTCCTCCCTCTTTTACTGGTGCAACGTATTCATGTGTCAGTTTTAACCAGCTTTCAGTAGCAAAAGCTTTTATCCAACCCTCAAATCTGTTTTTCCACCAATTATAATCTTCAACTTTCATTAACTTTGGTGGCTTCTGTTGGCTTCCGTACATGTTCTCGAATTTCAAATTCTCCGAAATCTCCTTTGAATATTCTTTCATCTCAGATCTTCTATCTGATGATTCGGAATTGAACGCGTTGTAAAAAGTATTATAGAACTCTTCACCGTTGTTTGCCATCTTCAATTACCTGACAACAAACAAACACAATCAGTACAATTAATAACAAATAAATTGTAGCAGACTAACACTCGATCGACGTGAAATGATCTTGACACGAAAAAGTTCACTTTTGACTCAAAAATGACACTCGAGCGAAATCAGACTTATAATGTCCGTTGAAGCGAAATCAAGTTTTGTCCACTGGAGCGAAATCAACTTTTGTCCACTGGAGCGAAATATGATTTGACCTATGAGCGAAATCAGGTTAAACCCTATGAGCGAAATCCCAAGTATGTCATTGGAGCGAAATCACTATGTAATATGTGTCACAAGAGCGAAATCAAGTGTATTGAGGTGACATAGGAGCGAAATCAGCATGACTTATAAGCGAAATCACGTGTTGTTCGTATAAGCGGAATCAAATCCGAAGCCAATTTAATCCATTTTTAGTTCGAATTCAGATATGAAATTTTTAAGGGTTTATCTTTGTCCAATTATCTACACACTGTGAAATTTTGATCCGGTTTTGACCGATAAATTTCTCTGAAATGATGAAAGAAGGTGTAGAACTCAGAAAATAATCGAAATCAAGCTAAACTCTTCATCCTGAGCTCTGATACCACTTGTAGGATCGTTGTTTGACCCGATTGAGTCGATCAGAAGAGTTTAAATCTAGTTCAAAGGCGGAATCAGAGAACTAGACACGGATACAGCTTGATACTTTAATATCTGTCTCTTATATTGCTTTTAACACTGATTACAACCTGACAGAAATTCAGCAGCACTTCGTTACACTTTCAGAAGTCGTCTCATGAATGAAATGACAAGTGCACCTTATATAGTGAAGCTGATTTCGCTTATGTGGACATACCATTAAAGCGAAATCACAAGGTTCTGATTTCGCTTATGTGACTTGACATAAAAGCGAAATCACATGCTTTTGATTTCGCTTTTATGGACTTGTCCATATGAGCGAAATCACTCTCTAAACTTCTAACATTCGTTTCTCGAACCTCGTGCACTGGATAATCTAACCTATTCTATTCTATATCATGATACAAGACAAAGTCAATAGACGTAATGCACTAACAAGGTTCCATTAAAGTGATTAGTGATTAACAAAGAGTCAACATATACTTGCAAATTCTTGATATTCATATTTTTAGCCAACTCTAATCCTGCAATTAAAGCCTCATATTCTGCCTCATTATTAGTAGCAGGAAACTCACACCTAATAGCCTGGGGTAGTATGTCCTCCTGTGGCGATTTTAGTAGTATACCTAAACCTACACCTCTTACGTTAGATGCACCATCAGTATACAATGTCCAACATTCTAAGTTTTCTCCTAGCTGCTGTACTTCTAAATCCACTTCGTTTTGAATGTCACTACTGAAATCAGCCACAAAGTCAGCTAAAGCCTGAGACTTTATGGCATTTCTAGGCTCATATACTAAATCATAAGCACTCAATTTTACTGACCACTTAGCCAACCTGCCTGACATCTCGGGTTTTCTAAGCACGTTTTTAACAGGATAATTGGTATTAACATGAATCCTATGCGTCTCAAAATAATGTCTAAGTTTTGTTGATGCCATAACTAGGGCTAATATCAATTTCTCTAGATGAGAATATGTAGTTTTAGCATCTAGTAAACTTTTACTGACATAATAGACAGGATATTGCTGACCTTCATGGTCCTTTATAAGAACGGCACTTACAGCATTCCCTGATACAGCGAGGTATAGGGATAGTGGTTCACCATTTTCAGGCTTCATCAATAGAGGTGCAGTTGAGAGATATCTCTTCAAATCCTGCAAGGCTGCTTCATGCTTTGCTTCCCATTCGAACTTCTTATTCTTCTTGAGGATATCATAAAATTCCATGCATTTCTCCGATGATCTCGAAATAAATCTGTTCAATGCTGCTACTTGGCCTGTCAACCGTTGAACATCCTTCATATTTGAAGGTGATTTAATATCCAAGATGGCTTTGATCTGTTCCGGGCTTGCCTCTATTCCTCTTTTGGTCACCATATATCCTAGAAACTTTCCTGCCCCCACTCCGAAATGGCACTTAGCAGGATTCAGCTTCATGTTATACTGATCCATGATATCAAATGCTCCCTTAATATCCTGGAGGTGATCCTCAGCCTTTTTAGATTTCACCACCATATCATTGATGTATACCTCCATTGTGTCCCCCAACTTATCTTTGAACATCATGTTCACCAATCTCTGGTATGTTGCACCTGCATTTTTCAAACTGAAAGGCAAAGCAGTATAGCAATAAATACCTGTTGGTGTCATGAAGGCAGTATCCTCCTGGTCCAAAGGCTCCATTTGAATCTGCTGAAATCCTGAGGATGCGTCCATGAATGTTAACATTTCATGCCCAGCAATAGCATCCACCATTGCATCGATATGAGGAAGAGGAAATGGGTCTTTAGGACAAGCCTTATTTAAGTCTGTGTAATCTACACAGACTCTCCATTTCCCATTTTTCTTCTGTACTACGACCACATTTGCCAGCCATCTTGGAAACTTGACTTCTCTGATCATTTTGGACTTCAACAACCTTTCAACTTCCTCTTGTATGATTTCATTTCTTTCAGGAGCAAACTTCCTTCTTTTTTGCTGAACAGGCTTGAACGACCTTTCAATTCCAAGCTTGTGAGTAATAATGTCTTTGGATATACTTGTCATATCCTCATGCTTCCATGCAAATGTTGACATCCTGCACTTCAAAAAGTTAGTTAATTGTTCTTCAATATCCTAAGGGATATTGGTTCCTACGAGCACCGAGATATCAGGATTATCCTGATCCTGGATAACTTTCTTCACATCCTGCTCTGAAGCCTCCACGATATCCTGGGCCCGCATCTTTAATTGCTATGCTGGATTAGGCTTGGTTGAGGATTTCATTGAGGATGAGTAGCATTCCTTTGCCTCCTGCTGATCACTATCAACTTTGACGACCCCCCAAGGGGTAGGGATCTTGATGCACTGGTGATAAGTCGATGGCACAGCCTTCATGTCATGGATCCATGGCCTGCCTAGTATGATGTTATAGCAGGATAGGGAGTCCATCACACATAAGCGTTGTATCGAGTTGATCCCTTCAACATATACTGGTAACTTTATCTCTCCTACGGTATTTCTAGCTTCTCCACTGAAACCAACGAGCACAGTGGACTTCGAAGTAATGTCCATCGGAGATACATTAATCATCTTCAATGTTTCCAGCTGAATTATGTTGACGGAGCTACCATTGTCCACCAATATCCTGCGTACAAAATGGTTAGCAACATATAATGTTATTACGAGAGCATCATGGTGAGGATCCTGGACAGTATCCCTGTCATCACTATCGAAAGTGATCACTTTATCGGTTGTAAGGGTAGTCATCCTAGCTGGTTTGTCTCCCCTTTCAGTCTTAGCTTCCTTTGCATGTCTCTTGGCCGCCGAATACGAAGTCCCACAAATGTCGGATCCTCCTGAAATAAAGTTAATTATTTTGGCATCTGCTGGGGGTGATGCTGCTCATTCAGGATCCTTCTCAGGATCCTGCCCTTTATTCTTCTTTCTTCCCAGCAAATCCTTCAGACACCCTTTGCTTAACAGGTAACTTATTTCTTTCCTTAGAGCAATGCAATCCTCGGTCACATGTCCGAAATCTTCATGGAAGGCACACCATTTGGATTTATCCTTTCAATCAGCTTTCTGCTGATTCTTTCGAGGCCACCTAGCTTTGTCTCCTAAACCCTGCATAGCATACATTAACTCAGGTATGTTAACAGAAAAGCAGTATTCAGATAATTCAGGATATTCTTCAGGATCCTCGTCTTCAACAGCATTCACTTTCTTGTTATCATTTCTACCATTTGGCTTGGTGCGATATGGTTTATACGAGAATTCTGATTTCCTGTTGGCTGATTCGTAGGTTGAGGTAGAATTCATCCTCTCTTGCATCTTTTTGTCATCTTCCAAGCGGATATATCTCAAAGCCCTGTTACGAGCTTCGTCGAGATTCCTGCAGGGATTCATTACAAGATCCTGATAAAACTGAGAATCCTTTTGTAACCCCATCTTAAAAGCCTGCACAGCTGTTGCAACATCAAGATGTGGGATATCCAAGGATTCTCGACTAAACTTGTTCACATAATCCCTCAAGGATTCCTGAGGTCCTTGAGTTATCCTGTAAAGATCACTGGTTAGTTTCTCAAAACTCCGACTGCAAGAAAACTGACTGTTAAATAAATTAACCAAATGAGCAAACGAAGTAATTGAGTGAGGAGGAACATTTAACAGCCATTTTAAGGCTGATCCTGTCAAGGTAGAAC
This sequence comes from Helianthus tuberosus, assembly GCA_030545235.1. Lineage (NCBI taxonomy): Eukaryota > Viridiplantae > Streptophyta > Magnoliopsida > Asterales > Asteraceae > Helianthus > Helianthus tuberosus. Next base: position 131,617,645 of record CM060387.1, on the reverse strand, counting down.
CGAAACCCTTGCATAAGCATGCTTCCTTGAGTTCTGGAGGGATAGGGTTAATATCCATTCTTTCTCTATACTGGGCAATATGCTCTTTAGGATCCGTAGTCCCATCATACAGTTTCATGTTGGGGGTCTGAAATCTTTTTGGGATTTCAGCATCATAGATAGGATATGCAAAGTGGGATATCTTGTGGCTGTCTTGAGATACTTCCGGAATTGGCTGGACAACTCCAGGTACACTGGATATCATGTCCTTCAATTTCTGAAGCTCCCTAGTAAATGTTGACGTCATACCTGCATCTTGCAAAGACCCATTGTTGTTAGTAGCAAGAATATTATTATTTGACACGTTACCGGTCTGAGGATTCTGGCCATATCCTGAAGCATATCCTGAGCTCCTCACAGTTGACATCCTGACCGAGGAGGGTATCTCAGGGGTATGATTCTGAGAATGGCTTGGGACGATGTTCCCCCGGTTATTCTCAGTGTAAACTGCAGAACTGAAGTTCAAAGGCCTAGGCTGTATAGGAGTGACAGTTTCTTCAGCAGGTCTACTTGGGCCGAATTTCAAGAGTTGTATTTCTCTCATCAGCATCCGATTAGTTTCCTGCTGCTGCCTCATCTGTTCCTGTACACTACCAAACAAATTCAGAATTTTATCATTAGATGCCAAAACAGGACCGGATCCCTGGGTACTGGGAGCGGGGATAACATCCCGAGCTACATGACTTTCAGCTCCGTGTGATGAAGCTTGCATTCTTGGAGGAGGAGGTGGAAGCACCGAACCAATTGTTGCAGAGGTCGTAGCAGACATGGTGGAAGAGCTCATGTTTGATCTCAAGGCCATTGAAAACAATTTAGAAAAAAGTTTTGACAAAAGAAAACCGAGTAATGATTTTACTAAAGTTTTTAGCAAATATAGCACCACTTGCCCTACGGTGGGCGCCAAATTGTTTTGGTCAAAAATTACCGAAGCAATTAAGCGATCAAATTAGTTAAGTGAGGTAGTGTGCTAGAAATATGTGTGAAAAATATGTTATCCAAGTTAATTGTAAAAACAGTTTTAGGATACGGCTCAGGATATAGAGCTGTATCTGTGATCAAACAATGAGCGAAAAAGTAAAGGTCGACACGTGGAGGAAAGCCCTTGATCAATCTAGATCGCTGGCACAAAACCTCGGGAGCTGACAATCGCAGCTGCCTTGTTCTTCTATTACTTCAAATATCAGGATACAGTGCAGGATGTGGTGCGGATCAACTAGGTGTTACAATGTAATTTGAATACAAGTGTTTGTGTATAGTGTTTGCAGTGAGCTAGAGAGCAAAAGTGTTCGAAAGTGTGTGTGTGAATTGCGTGCCTTAATCTGATCCGCCCCCATCTATTTATAGTAAAAGAAGTGTAACAAACTATCCTAATAAACCGGGATCCGGCGAACATTCCCCACTCGAACGTTGTAGACCTGGTCTTTCGGGTTCAACGTCTCTCACATAACAGATACGCCCGAGTCTTGAGGAGAAGAAGTCCATCTGACCGTTAGTAACCCATAGCCTCTAACCTGCACGTGGTTAATTTAGTTAACACCAGGATATCGCCCAGGATGTCAGCAATATCCTAATCCAGTATCCTGATCACAAGCAAACAACCAAAAGCAGGATATTAGTCAAGATACGTACGCTTAGAAAATGACCCATAACAACAGGTATTCGTGGGGCTAATGTTAGAATGTAATATCTTCTATGGTGTATGAGTGAGGTAGAAATAGAATGACCCATTGCGAATGGTAAATGCATGAAAGTTCAACTCCTGATTTTAAGACGAGAACAAGATATATACTTATGATTGTAAATGAATACTACCTCTTAAATAAGTCACGGTATTCAATTCGCCCCGGGGCAACAAAAACCGTACGGAGAATTACAACCCTTGGAAATTCCGGTATGGAAATGGGAAGAGATAACAATGCGTAAATCGCTTTTCGAGCTCTAAATCGCTTGCACATATCAATTCTCGTGCAAATGGGAAGAGAATTACAACCATACGGAGAATTACAACCCTTGCACATATCAATTCTCGTTCGATTTCGAGCTCTAAATCGCTTTTTGGAAAGTTATACGCGAACTAATGCGTAAACATAATCAGTTTAATGCGACAAACACTCCGGAATGGTGACATGGGCTTAACATACCTTAAATAACATTTACATAACTTAGAAATAAATTTTTAAGGGTTTGGTGTGTCGAAATCAAGTTTACTCGATCGCAGGGACTATTTGCGTCAAACTGCAAAAGTCTACCGATTCATATGGTATCGAACCTTCCAGAATATGATCATAAGTTAAACATACCCTAAATATCCTTTGCATAGCTTAGAAATAGGCTTTGAGGGGTTCGGTATGCTAAAATAAACTTATTTGGTCAAACAGGGACTAAAAGCGTTAAAAAGTGCACAAGTTTGCATTTTCGCGCATATCTTACGTTCTGAATATATCTGGACATCCAAAATTTTTTGTAATCATTAAAATATTTTATTTTAGTGATTGGCATGATAAAATTCCATTCGTCGCGTAATTTGGATCGTTTTTCGCGTCCGTTCGAGTTTCGTCGTAATTAACCGAACAACGCAACCGTACGACCAAACGAACCGACATCCGACACATTTTCAAGCATATTTCATGTCCCCTATAATTTAACGTCATTTTAGAGCCTTGAAATGGGGTTAACGGGGCTTAAATGTGTCGAAATTGCATCGAAAACCAAGGTTTGGGCATTCAGGGACTAGTTTTGATATTCCGATCATTATATCACCTGAAGGGTTCCCAATCTGTGTCCCACCAAAACCATGCCCTTGATCATCACTCCACGTTCCTGGTCATTATTTTTGTTAGCATCGCGCTGTTCCATGGCAGTATTAACGTGTTGGGCTATGAGTTGTGCCAACTCTTTCGGGGTAATAGGTAGTCTAGAACCCTGTCTCGCTTTTGGCGGCATTTCATCGTTTCTATTATTTACAACAATAATAATCACATAAGACGATAACCAAAAATAATTCAATCATTAAATGGTAGTGGACCAAATATTACGCATGTATAATATCCACATATTAATGAGAACAATTCTTAAACCATTCGATATTTATATCAGAAATTTTCAAAGCTTGTTTTTAGTACTAAGACTAATCAAAATTTGGCATGTCCACATCAACACCCGCAACAAGTCTATATGAAATTTCCTCCTAAATATCTAAAAATTTGGAATGCAAGCCATAAATAGGGTTCATCAAATGAGACATACAAAACAAACAACAGAAACAACCAATAGCTAACGCTTCAATCCCTGGAAGTCCAACATTTTCCTAACAAGCTCTCCTAGCTCATCATAACAGTCCATCTGTCCCTCTGTGTAACACCCCGTGTTTCGAAAGTCAAAGTAAAAGTCAAGATTGAAGTCAAAGGGAGACAAGATTGCTAATTGCGATCTGTCACTCCTTGATCAATTCCTGTTTTGACTTCTTTGGCTTGTAGATAGTCTTTTTATGCTTCTACGTTAGTTGTATTATGTGGAGTATTTATTAATAACCGAGGTTTAATCGCTATTTATCGATGTTTATCGCATGATTTATCGCTTTATCGCAATCGCACTCGCAACTCGAATTACGCGTCTGGTTATGATTCTTATGTATGTGTGCCCTTTATGTGCTACTCATGCATGTTATTTATGTTTTATGATGTGGTGATTAATCAAAATGCAATCGCAATCGATTCCCAAACGCTAGACGCAAGTTAAAATAGGATGATTGTATGTTGATATAGTAGTTGGGATTAAAAGTAATTTGAATCAGAAACACTATCGCATCGCAATGCTCAACACTCGCACCAAAACTGCAAAACTCGTCGCGCAAATCATTCCAATCGAGTGGTCAGCTGATCGAGCTGCCACCCGATCGGGCTGCCACCCGATCGAAGTGCCACTCGATCGAGCTACCACCCGATCAAGGTGCCACTCGATCGAGCTGCCACCCGAACGGGCTGCCACTCGATCGAACAGCCACTTACTCCCCTTTCCTTTTATGGAAACCCTATAAATACCCTCATATGTCAACATCACTTGATGTTGACAGCTCTCTCCCTCTCCACTCGCTCCAGTCGCTCCAGTCGCTCTTTCTTCAGATTTCTTGCGATTATTGTAAGTTTTCCACCTAAACCTTGTACTTTCTTAATCTACACGCACTCCTACACCTTTCTATCTTTTGAATCTTAACTTTTAACCGTGAAATCACTAGATTTGAGGTGTTCTAGGATGATGTCATCATGGTGTTCTTATGAACTTCATGTTTTGGCTTCAATCCACCAAGAACAACTTAGATCTGAATTATTTCCACACAAATAAGCAAAGATCTTTCATAGATCTGAACATATTCATGATGAAAAGGATTGAAAGATGGGTTTCCAACCTTCTTTCAACTCTTTTACACTCAATGCACTCAAAACCGATGGAATCAGAGCTTGTTCTAATCTTCTACTCTTTCTTGTGGATGTGTTGGTTCAAGATCTGGATCTTATCCACGAGGTTACTAATTTCGGGTTAAACATGAAACACCGTCTCTAACAGTTAACTGGTCAGACTAGGGTGGTTCCTGTCCGATCGGGTCACTAAGTCTTGACGAGGTTTCTGTTGTTTAGCACGTTACCGAACAGTCTCGAGAAAACTTCAAACTGTCAAAGCAACCAAGGAAGAAGACGATCAGGTCAACTGGGACGGATTTCCACCCGACCGGACTGCCACCCGATCGGATTGCACCTTGGGTCCCACACTTAACCTTGTTTCAACATTTGAGGTTTTGAACATTGAACGGATTGCCGTCCGATCGGATTGCCACCCGATCGGATTACCACCCGACCATGTGATGTTTGACCTCAAACACTTAAACAATTACGTACGGATTGCCACCCGATCGGATAGCCATCCGATCGAGTGACCGTCCTGCTGTGAACTTGTTCTCAACCTGAGAAGTCTCGCCAATCGAATTGCTGTCCGATCGAACGGCCGTTCGATCGACCGACCTGAAGGGTAGAGAAACTTCTCTATTTTCAAAATGCTACAACGAAAACTTCAAAAGACAAGCCATCATATACAAACACATCCATCCCAAATGAGATGACAATCCAATCGAGTGGCCACCCGATCGGGCGACCACCCGATCGGATTACCATCCGATCCATTGATACTTCACACTATTTTACCCGTCGCTTATCGTTATTGTTATCGTTCTGATCAGGCTAATCTCACTCTAAGCGCTCCCTTCAATCCACAATTCCATCGCAGTAAGTATACTCGAACCCTTTTTGCTTTACGCACTTTTGGGTGTTACATACGTTACTTATACTAAATCACATCGAACACTCTACGCAATACTTTAACGCTAACCGTTACTGCATGTTATACGTGACTTAATGAATGCTTGTTTGTTATGTTTACACATGGAATGTTGTCTACCTGCCTTGGCAACGATAGTACTATAGTTTGGACTCAGCACCTGTTCACTCAGGGGTTGTTAAGGACAATTAATTACATGGCTCACGGTGGTGAGTGTGTATTACGAACTGCCATGGGCAGTCAACCCGCAGTCATTGGTATCTATAGGTTCATGTCGATAACTAACATGCTTCATTTCACACTATGTACGTGCTGGTTATGCGTTCGAACTCTATTATATCTATCAAACTTGTATGCTCACCTTTACACTATGTGTATTGACTTTTACTTTAACGTACGTGGCAGGTGCTTAAGATGTTTATATGCTTGACTTGCTGTGAAATCGAGGCTAGGAAAGGTCTAGAAACAAATAAACGAATTGTCTGTATTTGAAATCTGAGTTGTCGGAACAGAACAATTTGACTAGATTTTGTCTGTAATAATTATGTTGCTTTTTATGTCATGGTATGGTACGTGATGCTTTAAATAATTGGTAATTATAGTTGTTATGGAAACTTCGGGACAATCTGTTTCGCTCAGTGCCATGCCCCGATGTTTTCGCCATCGGTTGGGGTGTGACACTCTAAATCCTTCATCGTCTCCATGCCTCCGTGTAACGTGGCGAACTGACGATCACAGTGAGAGCGACTGACCAAACCCCTTTCTGCCTCTTCAATGTGGATGCTATCTCAACTCTCGAAGTTGATGCGATCTCTCTAATGGGTCGAGTCCTCTTCCTACTACGAGTGTAGACTAACAGAGGTGTAGCAAAACACGTGACTCGAGTAACGGAATAGACGATTATGTAACGATGGGCGAAGGAATCTCAAGTGTAGGCTCAACAGTATCAATGAGCAGGTCTACTAACGGCTCTATAGGCCGAGATGTGACATATCGTAACCGTACAAAGTAAGTGTGTGATCAATGTGAATAGTAACACATAAGGCCTAAATAAACAGAAAATCACGTATGCACGTAAACACATAAGGGTTTTTATACATGATAAAATTTCCATTTTTACTTAAAAATCTTGGCTTCGAGAATTTTGGACTTTAAATCTCAAAATTCTTCGGTTGAAGTCTAGTGTTTTCCTCCGAAAACATCTAGTTCACTAAAAATCATTGGCTCTGATACCAACTTCTGTCACACCCCAAAAAACGTCGCAACGGAATATTAAACATAGTGGTGACGGAAGCTGGTGCCCATTTGTATCTTGCTGAATGATGCATCGTAATGTTGGACATTTCCATTTATTTAAAATATAGATTTTAAAACAAAATGTCTTAAAGTCCGTCACAATCACACCATAGTTAATTTTTTTTGATCCTTATGGATCTTATTACATTGGTCCCAAATAGTTTTTAAAAGTTTGTCCAAAACATTATCAAACAAAACATGCATCGACAACCACAAGATACACCATAATTCCCGAAGCCGAGTTTAAGTACCTGTAGAACACGTTAAAAATCAAGTGTCAACACAAAGGAAGGTGTGACACCCCAGGAAAATCAGGAAACCATGCAACCTAACTAGCTTCCTCAGTAACTACGTGCTAAATTTCGGGACGAAATTTCTTTCAAGTTGGGGATGATGTGACAACCCGAATATTTGAGGTTAGCACTACTTTACTTCCACAACCTTTGGCGTGTGTTTTTACGTTTAATTGCCTTTTTGTTGCGACCATGTAAAGACTTACTTGTTTACACTTGTGCATCACTAAATGTTTACATGTGGATACTAATTGATTGTACATGAAACTGTTAAAGGTTTTTACGTGTCGGTTAGTTAATTTAGGAACCTGTTACTAGCTTTATGGGGCCGCGAACTTACTTGATGCACACACACACTCATCTCGGCCTCTCGGCCCACACACTAGATCAAGCCGAAGCCCAACAAGGGTATTATATGTACATGAGGGATGGTTATAGGGTTACGTGATCATTAGAAAACAACAAACACTAAATCTCTTTTCCCTCCTTCCTTCAACTCGGCAATGACTTCTCTCTCTCTCTCTCTCGAAGACCCTTGTGATTTTCAGATTGTTCCTCTCGGTTAGTATATTATTACCATTGTTTGATTCGAGTTCCTTTGATACATGTAACTGGATTGATACATGATGCTATGTTTGTATATGTGAATGTAATTGTAATAAATATTAGTTATATGCATGATCAGAATTGTTTTAGAGTTGTTTATAAATCGAGTTAATGTGACTGTTAGAATGATTATTGTTGTTCGATTTGTGTGTATGTAAGATAATGAGTATGTCTTAGGGTTTTGCTAGAACTAATGATTAATGTATCACATGAGTTTGGTGTATGGTTTGCTGTCAACAATGTAGTATCACATGGGCCACCACTCAAATTGATGCACTCAATGTTTGACTAAAGACCACAAATCATATACATCTGATTGGGCCGCACCATTCAATGTATCACATGGGATGATTGATTTATCTTTTGATTTTATTTAAGATGATTTAATAAAGAAATGGCTATGTAGTTATAGGGGTTTTTGTGTGATGTAATTAACAAACATAATATGACCTGATCTCTCTCGGCTATATATAATTTATTAACATGTGATTCTGAGTATTGAATGTTATCATATAATAACTGTGCTTGTGCAATGTAATAATGATGTGTAGTCAATATTAACTTATGATTTCAAGACTGTTTGATAATGATTGTGAATTAGATTGAACTGAATTATGGGCTTGGATGGTGTGGCAAATTGGGGAATTGAAATAATATTAATAACATGCACATCCGGTTGGGCTAAAGTATCGAATGGATAACATCCATTTTAGCTGGGCTTGGAACTAGTAGACTATACACACACACTGTGCACTTGGGCCGGTACCATTGGGCCTCACAAATTACTTGCGGTACACTCGAACCAGGCTTGAATTATTGTGAAAACATACTTGCATGATAGAGGTTAAGTATTAACAACATGGATTGGATAGGTTGTGTAACGAGCAGTAGGTGAACCAAGCACTTATTATATGACTTTATGATGTGTGTTAAAAGGGTGGATTGCATGAATGAATGTTATAACTAGCATGGTAATATGTGGTTTATTTGCATGATACGTATAAAGGATGAATGGTTAAACACATGGGTCAAATATAAACTGTTTGAGTAGTAATCTCTTGCGTTTGACAAATTAGTGATAAGATGAAATAAGGCGTGTACGGCCCTAACTTGTAATGTGAATACGTGTCGGTATGAATACTTGTGACGACTTGTGTGATAGTACGAACTATATTGGTTATGACTTGTACAATGTGCACATAAGTTTGTGATTTACGTGATTGTGAAACTGATTATCACTGGTGATCCTAATAGGATTTGATTGATCCACTGTTAAACAAAGAAATTAACCTTACCGAGCAAACCAAGGTGAGTTCACACTCTTTAAAAGGCATGGGATTCCCGGTGGTTGGGAATGGGGTTAAAGAACTAAAACGGAACCTACATATCCTCCTTGGGTAGGATATGTACCTCCATCTTCCATGGGTAGGATGCCAATGTTAATCCTGCGTATTCTCCTTGGGTAGAATACGTACGTTCATCCTCCTTGGGTAGGACAACAACCTTAAACTTACTAGACAAAACTCTATCATGAAGTCCCTCATTTTTATATCGACTTAATCACCGGGCGAATGGTGAGCCATTAGTTGATAGCGCTATTAGGGTTGACAAGCCTCACACCGTGCCGGTAGGACGGGCGTGTACTAATGGATCTGGGCATTCAGTCAATGATTATAGACATTGACTTAGGGCACAACTTACTTTCGTCAGTTGTCGATATGGTAACGGTCTAGTGGTTCACATGGGGAAGCCCCCACTGATTATGGTTTGGAAAACAAGGAACTGATTAACTACTGGTTTGGAACAACTTTAAAACGGACAACCAACTGTGAACACGCTCAACTTTGTTGTTGATTCGTTGTTACATGCCTTACAGGTCTTTAGGTGCATATTGTTGGAACTTGCTGTCTGGGAGGCTGGAGTGGTCATGGGTCGAGATACATGGAATCGCAACACAAGACTAATGGTTTTTACATATTGTTTATAAACACTTAACGAATGAATAATGCTTCCGCTGTTTACTGTGAAATATTTGTAACGTTGTAACACTCAATGTTAATAAATGAAAGTTTTATTTAAATATACCTATGGGTTCAATAGGATTGGTGGCTAGATCCTGGTCAGTCACGCCTCTCGCGGTGATACTCTGCTTGTGGATTTTGGGGGTGTGACAGAAGGTGAGTTCACATATTCACTTACAAACAATTTTATTCCAAGGAAAACTTTTTGTTTAGGTGTTTATTTGAAAACATCCATATAATTTTAGAAAGACCATTTTACTTCCTTAATAAAATCCATGGGCCTTCCGTCGCAGTTTCGTGAACCCGACAATATTGTTAGTACCCATGTTTTGTATATTAAATTATTGTGTCAATTTTCGGACTTGTATGTTAGCTAGACGATACGAACTATATATTAACCATGTAGGGATAATCAAAGCTAGACAATAGACAGAATATAAATTCCTCGCTTGACTTGACACGGAGCGACCGGTCACGACGGGGTTGTCAACCCGATAGATCCACCAACAATTCCTCGCGTACATTACTTAAATGATTAAACGCCATCATGGGCGCAGGGTCCTCTTGTAGAGTAATATGATGTCTGCCTCACGTACAATATATATATCCTACTAATATGACAATTTAATACATGATGTTGTACGAATCCCCATGACACTCCATCATTTGAGTCCCAGTCCGGAATTCGTCCCCAACTGTACGGTCATGTTTCGCTTAGGAAATACCGTATTCTCCAAATTTCCAATATTCATTCATCTAAAACGTTTTACTTCGAAACGTATGACTTATCAAATTTCATATATTTTCAACGAAAATATATATTTTATATTAAAAGGTATGTTTTATTTCAAAAACATTCTTAAACCCTTTTATTGTCGTGTTCTACCCCCAAAATGTATACAAAGCAGTAAAAAAAGGGTTTAGTGACACTCACCTTTGGGTGCGTATTTTAAATAGCGCAATACCAGAGATTGATTTCTACACGTCCTATTATATATATAGGAACGATTTTAAATTAACATTCATAACACAAAAATCCTAAGTTTCTCTGTTTACTTAGAATTATCACATAACTTTGAGATTTTCTCGAAAAGTTATCATTTTTGATTATGTTGGCACGTTAATATATATATATATATATATATATATATATATGATTTTGCGACTTGAACGATTTTATTGGTGACCATTATTGTGTAAATCCGTTAACTCTCCCGTTTATACGCAATATATCTACGGTTTGCACGTCGTAATATATATATAAATGTTCACATAATTTAACACCGAAACATGCAATATCTTGTTAACTTATCTATTTTGTCATTTTTAAAGCAAATATACATAAAATATCTTATATGTATCAAATTTCATGCTCGACTAACAAGTTTCACGTTTAACGCAAATTTTTACCGTTTCTACCGCACAAAACGTACAAGCATACATACTGTGACACCTGTGCTTATAATCATTGTAAACAGTTCAATTATCAATGAAATAATGTTATTTGATCCCAATATATGTTTGTTTATGTTTGACATTTTTCATGTTTTGATTTTTGTTCAATTTCAAACTCTATATCACTTTCTGGAGAGTTATACGCAAACCGATGCGCAAACGTAATCGGTTTAACGCAAAAAAAAACTCCGGAACATCAACATATTCTTAACATACCTTAAATAACCTTTACATAACTTAGAAATAAGTTTTGAAGGCTTTGGTATGGCAAAATCAAGTTTATTCGTTTACATGGACCAAATTCGACAAACTGCGAAAGTATGCCGATTCATACTGTAACAGACATTCCAGAACTTGATCATAAGTTAAACATACCCTAAATATCCTTTACATAGCTTAGAAATAGGCTTTGAGGGGTTCGGTATGCTAAAATAAACTTTTTGGTCATTCAGGGACTAAAAGCGTCAAAAAGTGCATAAGTTTGCATTTTCGCGCATATCTTACGTTTTGAATACATCCGGACATCCAAAAATTTACGTAATCATTAAAATATTTTATTTTAGTGATTGGCATGATAAAATTCCATTCGTCGCGTGATTTGGATTGTTTTTCGCGTTTCGTCGTAATTAACCGAATAACGTGATCGTACGGCCAAACGAACCGACATCCGACATATTTTTGAGCATGTTTCATGTCCCCTATACTTTAACTTCATTTTAGAGCCTTGAAAATGGCTTAACGGGCCTTATACGTGTTGAAAATGGCCTTAAAAGCATGCACGAACTGAAACTGCAAATACTGAAACTTGTTGCTGATCTGTGCAGCCCAGGCGGGCCGCGTAGGCCTTCCTTGGGTCTTACGCGGGGCGCCTAAAACCTGCAGACCTGCAAAAAGTGTTTCCCAGCTCTTTACAGCCTGTTCCAGCTCTTGCAAATGATTTTCAACATTCTATGGGCCATTTTGAGGTGCCCATGGTATTCCAAAACCATGGGTGCACATGTACGGCTTAGATCGAAGCACGGTTTTCGATGAACGATCTTAACAGTTGTCCAAAAACTATATATACCCCCACCCATTCATTTCGAACTCACACTTGATCAGCTCATATTCTTTAAGTTGAAGTTTAAACACTTAATACCTGAGAATTTGCTGATCAAACCTCCATTCTTGGACCTTTTGTAAGTATTCTTTCGTTCTTTTACGCGTTTTAAGTGTGAAAGTCAAACGGTGTTTGACTTTTAGCTTTGACCAGTTTATTGTCAACACAAAGTTCGTTTGAACTTCGTAACGTGAGCGTAATCACGGTGGTTATAGTCCTTTGTGACTATACCTACTGATTACCAGGTTATCTAGGCACAGTGACGAGTCGTAGTTTCGGCCAAAATGCGTATTCTTGCGTATTTTGTAACCAAACTACTTTTAGGTATCAAGACCCTTTGTTTTGATACCAAACCTGTTTTCAAACTTCGTTAAACATGTTTTAACATGTTTAGCTCGTCACTTTAGGTTTAGTGCTTATATAGGGTCGTAAGGTAAGCCGTCTAAACAACCACTTAGACTTTCGAACCCGGCCCGTGTGGTCGATCATTAGGATCCGACCAAACATATTAGGTGACCATAGTTGCATAGGTAATAACCTTCCGAGGTTATACCATATGGTCACATCGTTTAGTTGTGTGATAGGTAGTTTATATGCTTTAGAAAAATGACCAAAATGCCCTTTTTGCGCATAAATTCATTTTAAGCATATGTAACCTAAATTTTGACATCTAAACTGATTAGGCAACATAATTAGACATGTTATGGCATATATTACTTGTCATAGGACTAGTTAGGCGGTCCGAACGCGTTTTACGCGAACGACGCGTTAAAGTAGCGTAAGCTACCTAAACAAGTCGTGATGGGTCACAAGCACTTAGGTTAAGTTTCGTTTTAGAATGTAGGATTTGTTAAACCATATCACATGAGTTCATATACTCATTTGGTTTACAAAACCACCTTTTATCCGATCCTCCGATTTAGGCCCGGTTTATTAACATAGTTACCTATATTAGGTGCCGTTTGATTCTGTGATCTTTCTAGCATTGCTTGGTGGTTATCCAAAGACTATTGTTCTTTCCATGTTTTCATATCATATGCTTGTTATGTTCATTAGTACACTTATAGTACATGATTTCATTATGTTTTTGCTATGTATATCCATTTAGTGCATACTTAGTACATCGTTTTACATTACATTTCATGCTATGTATGTCCATTTAGTGCATACTTAGTACATTGTTTTACATCACATGCTTACATTTTGGTATGACATTTGGTTTGTTTAAATGGGACAAAAACACATTCATTAACATTGATCACGCCGTTCGTTAGTAGGTAGTGGTACCATAGGAATTGACAACTCCCGTTCCTGAAATCCTAGGTTTGTTTGGATGGAAGGAATGACCGAATTCGATACACATAACTCAGATAAACCTTTAATTTTTTAAAGGGTTTGTCGCCACAGTCTCAAGGCTTGAATGTGTGCATTTTTACAATACCGCATAGATGTTTGTATCAGTATAGCATGCATTTATTCCACAAAACATAACTTTGATTTAAACTATGTTTTACTTCAAAATCTTGTTTTTGTGCATTTTACCTATGGTTTAGTTGATATATTTCACTTACCATACATGACATTTGTTTACACATTACATGATTTACATTTGACATAAACATTTTGACATTGATATACACATTACATAATTTACATTTGACATAAACATTTAACATTGGTTTACACGTTACATGATTTACAGTTTGACAATAGACAATTATTTACTCATAAACATATAACATTTGTTTAAACAAGACATTTGGTTGGTTTATTTGGGTAAGTGATTTAAGTAACGAGGCATGTGTAATATGATAAAAGCATGGTGGATACGCCGCTGGTACTTCCTATATATAAGTGCTTTTATGATATTACATATCGTAGCGTTATTTAAATCATTTTATTTTAGACATATAACATTTTACATAAATAACATATTTTTCACAAGACATTGTTTTACAAAACAATTTGTTTTATACAACTCATTTTACTTGGTTATTTAATTAACCATACACCTTTCTTTTATATAATCTGATTTCTTATCACATTTTCGTATGATTTAAAAAAGAAAACACTTAACAAGATTCATGACCAATTTTTATTAAACATTTCTTTAAACCTAAGTCATGAATCCTATATTCACAAAACATATGTATCTCACAGGAATTTTTATGCTGACGTACCTATTTTCACATGTGTTTCAGGAGCTGATGCATAGGTTCGATCAGATACACTAGGGTGGACTCGGGTCTTAGTGACTTAAATGAAGCAAGATTAGTTTAAATAATGTTATGTACTCTTGTTTCTTTCGTTTAAGACAATGTAATCCCTATTTGTTAATAAATAAAACAGATCTTTAATTACCATGGTTATGAAACAATAATTCTGTTACAACACTCCCCGATGTTTCCGCCGCAGTTTCGTTGTTTTACGCGGTCGGGGTGTGACAGAAGAGTTGGTATCAGAGCCAATGGTTATAGGGAATTAGGTTATTAGTAATGCTTTGACCTAGACTATAACTTTTCTAGGACCCCAACACAAGTTATCTTGTGTTTAGATCTTAAAACATGCATTTCACCTATCCTTAGGTGAGTACCCAAAACAAGAACCCAATTTTCTAAAACAATTTTTGAAAATCAATCATCTGTTTTTAAATAATTTATTATAAGGTTTTGAACCCTTCAATTTTTCAGAATGATTTTGAAAATTTAATCATCCATTTTTGAATGATTCTTTTGGCCTGGTGCCTTCCAAGTTTTCAAAATCTCGTCAAAGTTTTGGGTCTAAATAGTGTGAACACGTTCAAACTGGAAGGGTGAATGCATGTACCTCGAATTTTCTGTCTAAGGCTAGAGTGTTCGTACAAATCCATATAATCGGACCAGTCACTCTTACCTGGGAACTCTTGGGGTGAGTGTTCACTTATAGGCGAGCATGTCTTCGCGATACATTATTTTTGACCCATTTACTTTGATTAGTTACTGTGTGTCATTTGTTTGCTTTGTGGTATAAACGAATGACCACCATCTTTGCTTTTGTCAATTTTTGCATCATCTCATTCTTTTCGTCTAATCATCTCACTCGTTTTCTTTCATGTTTCCTCTTTTAGAATGCCTCATCGACGCGAAAATCCGCTACCTAATGCCGAAATGGTAGCTATCATGGCGCAGCATATGGCTGTCGTACTCCCAGACATTATTGCTCAAGTGAACCAAGCCAATAATAACCAAAATGCTCCATGCAATTTCAAGAGTTTCAATTCGGCTAAACCTCTCAAGTTTAGTGGTTCTGAAGGAGCAACTGGGCTCCTACAGTGGTTCGAGAGCATTGAGAGTACGTTTCGTCACGTTCAGTGTCCTGAAAATTGGAAAGTCGAGTTTGCTTCCAGTGTGTTTTAGAAGAGGGCTCTTACATGGTGGAAGGGAGTTATGAGAGACCGTGGTGCTGAGGTTGCGTTAGCACAGACTTGGGCTGAGCTTAGGGCTCTTATGATAAGGGAATTCTATCCCCGTCATGAATTGAGGGCTTTAGAAAGGGAGTTTGATGACTTGAAGCAGGATAGTGGTGAGCACCGGGCTTACACTGATAGGTATGAAGAGTTGAGTTTGCTATGCCCTACCATGGTTACCCCACTCGAGAAGGCTATCGAGAGGTATATTGATGGCTTACCTGACTCCGTACAAGACATCATCACTGGTAGTAACCCTACCATAATTCGTCAAGCAATCGAGTTAGCTGCGACATTGACTGAGTAGCAGGTCCGAAAGGGTAAGCTACACAGGAAGGGCGACAAGGGTAAGAAACAGTCATCTAATAAGGGTGAAAGCAAGAAGGGTAAGAGCAAGAAGGGAAAGGAATCCGGTTCTTTGAAAGGGTCTAGGAAGCGCAAGGTTTCCCAAAATTTTGCTGTCACTGCCCAAGTCAATCAGGCAACTCCCAATCAGCCTACACAACCGCTAGCAAAGAAACGGTATGCGGGAAATGCACCGTTGTGCAACAGATGCAATAGTCACCATCAACCGCAAGTTCTGTGTCTTTTCTGTACAAACTGTGGGAAGTCGGGTCATCTCGCTGATATTTGTCGCTTTGCTCCCAATCAAGCAGCTCTTAACCCAGCTCAGCAGGCTGCTCAACCGCCTGCTCAACAGCAAGCACAAGCTGCACGACCGCACTTTCCTCCTGGTTCGTGCTACAATTGTGGAGACCTAACTCATTATCGAAACCAGTGTCCAAGACTGGTCAATGCAAATCAGAATCAGGCTCAGGCTCGAGGTCGAGTCTTCAACATGAATGCTAATGAGGCGCGAGCAGACAACGAGGTGGTGAACGGTACGTTCTTTGTTAACAATAAGTCTGCTTTTGTTCTTTTTGATTTGGGTGCCGATAAGAGTTTTGTGTCATTGTCTTTTGAGCCTTTGCTTCGCATGTCTAGAACGAAACTAGGAAAGCCTTTGACAGTAGAAGTTGCTAGTGGTGAGCCCGTTATTCTTGATTCTATTCTTCGAAACTGCCAGTTGAACCTTAACAACCATCTTTTTCCTATTGACCTCACGCCAATGCAACTTGGAAGCTTCGACATTATAGTGGGTATGGATTGGTTAGTCAAGCATCACGCAGAGGTAATTTGTTTCGAGAAGATTGTTCGTGTTCCGCTCTCGACAGGTGAGATCCTACAGGTTCGTGGTGAGAAACCTGCTAGTAGTCTCAAACTCATGTCTTGTACTCAAGCTCGGAAGTATCTGCGAAAGAACTATGTGGCCTTCTTGGCACATGCTCTAGCAGATAAAGGCAAAGGTAAGTCTATTCAAGATATCCCTGTTACTCAGGATTATCCTGAGCTGTTTCCTGAAGAGTTACCTGGTTTACCACCAGCACGCCAAGTCGAGTTCCGCATTGATCTTGTACCTGGTGCAAACCCTATTGCCAGATCTCCATATCGTCTTGCACCGTCTGAGATGCAAGAGTTGTCTAAGCAGCTTCAGGAGCTTTCTGACAAAAGTTTTATCCTTCCTAGCTTTTCACCTTGGGGTGCTCCCGTTCTTTTTGTCAAGAAGAAGGATGGATCTTTCAGGATGTGTATCGATTACTGTGAGCTTAACAAGCTTACCATCAAGAATCGATATCCCCTACCTCGCATTGATGATCTCTTTGATCAGTTACAGGGTGCTTCTTATTTCTCAAAGATTGATCTGCGTTCTGGGTATAATCAGTTTCGTGTGCATGAAGAAGATATTCCCAAGACTGCTTTCCACACTCGATATGGGCATTATGAGTTCACAGTTATGCCATTCGGTTTGACTAATGCTCCTGCTGTTTTCATGGACTTGATGAATAGGGTCTGCATGTGACAACCCTCAAAATTACTGGTATCCGTACAATTAACTAATTCTTAATTTGTGCTTAATGACTGTGCTTGATTATAACCGTTGATTTAACTGCTTACTGAATTCTGTTACATACATACATATGCATCACATTCCATGTTGTCACTCCATTCATTACCTACAAACATTAGTGACAACCATGATGCACAAAGCACAGTTAGCACAGTGAGCGGATAACCCAGAGACATGCTGACAATGCCAGCACCTAGACAGACAATGTTTTTGAGGCCAGTATGAGCCAGGGATAGAATACTACACTAGTAGGGAGTGTAGGGAAGTGAGGACCATAAAACTGCGTCACTAGGTGATAGTTATAGTGCCCGGAAGTGTCTAAAACACACCTTAAATGCATAATTCTGCACTAAATAACCAAAATTCAGCATTTAATAATGCTAGTAAAGTGCAAAAACTTGGCAAAATAGTCCTAGATACTTTCCAAAGTGTTGGGAATTTAATGTGTCACTAAAAGAATTATAAAAGACACTTTAAAGATTAATTTAGCACTTTAACGGGACAACACCCAACCGAACAACCAGACTTTACCCGGAACACAAAAATATTGTCAAACATATTGTTTTTACTTTTCTGAGCTAGTTAGGGTCCCCGAACACCCTAACACACCTTATATTACATAACACACAATAATACACTAACTATATAATCTAATCCTAACTAGATTATAACTAGAACTTTACAACCCAACCCCATACCCCCCCCCCCTTTTTGACTGTTGTGTGAGGGTGGGACACCCCCACCATTCTTTTCAATATTTTAATCAAATGTTGTTGGTTAATGAAACATATTGTATGGTGGTTAATGTGAGCTTGGATTATAAATAAACACAAGGGTCTTGAACATTCATTTCACAAACTCAACACTTGCAAGCTCCTCTTTCTTCTCCCCTTGTGTTCGGCCGACCCCAACAAGCACCACCATCATCACCTTCAAGTGTTCCTTCAAGCATTCTATACATACCCAAGGGTGTTAGAGATTATACAACAAGGCTTGGTGTGTTTGGAAGCTCAAGGACCTCTCTCGTTTTCTTTTATCCATCACTTTTTCGCCTTGTTTCTCCCCTTGCCTTGTGCTAGTAGTAAGTGCTTTAGATCTTCATCTTGTTCATATTTTTGGTGGTTAATAATGAAAAGAATGATGAAATGTTAAGAACTCTAAAGAACATAATCAAAGTCTTGGAACATAACCTAACTAAAGATGAAGTATGGTTAAAGTAGTGATGAAATCATGTTGATCTTGTGTTGTGATGATTATTGTATGTTTTTTGTTAGATAGAATGATATGGTTCATCACATAGGCTTGCTAGATCATGTTTAAAGACATGAACTAGCAAGATGTGAAGGTTAAAAATGTGTAGGATGATGAAATCATCCATACATAACTATGAACTTGATTACATACATGTTTCTTGAAAAATAAAGATCAAAATGTGTTGTAAACTTGTAGATCTAAAGATCTATGAGTGGTTTTTCGAAAGAACCAAGTGAAAAATATTAGTTTTGTTAAAACTTGGATCTTGTATGAACTAAACACATTTTTAGTGGGTAAACAAGTGTATAAACACTTGTGTAACAAGAAAATTTCACAAAGTAATATTTTTAGAAAATATTACTAGAAGTTGTAAATGTTCAAACTCTTTAAAAATATAGTTTGTAAGAAACTAATCACATTTTTAAAGGTAACAAGATTCACTAATTATGCTAGTAAGTTACTACTTGCTTTTATAAATACTTCAAGTTCATAAGGTTATGATTTATGCTTATTTTTGTCAAGATTGATGATTAGAAATTGGGTATTGTTGATTGAATGATGTTACAAAAGAAAATGATACGCTAGTAAGCGTGGACGCCTCCATTTACAAAGGAAACTCTGGCGAAATTTTTCCAGAATTTCAACACTTAGAAATATTTTTCTAACAAGTATTTACAAATATATTTTTAACTTTATTTTCGAAATAAACTTCGCCAGGATTTTTGTTACAAAAATATTAAAGTGCCGGAGGTTGATTTTCGTAAATAAAATTTGATAAATATATATTGAGAATATATATATTTTATAATAAAACGCTTGTGTGATTGTTGTTATTCTGTGCATTAGATATATTATTTTTAGGGTAAAAATAATATAAGTTGAAAATACCATGAAATTACGATTCCAAAATAATACCAACGCTCTCACAAAATAAATATTTAAGTTACACAAGTATTGTTGATTTACGACACGCTAAAACGTAACTTATGTATACTTCAGAAAAATACTCTTATACGTATATTTTTGGTAAAGTATTATTTTGGGAAATTTATGAAGTAAAATATAATATTTTTGAGAAAAATATATATATTTTGGAATTAAGATGTTTTAGACAAGTAAATTAAATATATTTTCTAAGTGGGACTTAAAATATATTTTTCGGAATTACAAGTGTACATGTATAAATACCCCCATCTTTGGGAAGGAAATACACTTATAAAATAATTAAGAAGTGTGAATACGAAATAGTTGCCTAACTATTTTCCTAAATACAAAAGTCAAGTTAAAATAATTAATATTATTTTAACAAATGTAATACCAACGTAACGCAACTCAAAACACTAAACCCTAAGCCAAGGCACGGCCCATTCGTCTAATAGACATTAGTACGTGTAGGTCGTCACGCAGCAGTTCGAGTTTGAGATTGACGTTACAGGATACGCACTTCTGTGAGTTCATGTCCCCTTTTTCTCTTAACTGTTTTCAGTTTTTATACTTCGGGGGTGGAATACATGTTATAGTAATTACAAACACTTTTATACATGGTATGGTTAGCTTAAGGAGGGTATACTACTTAGATCATGTGAGTGGGTAGGTGGTACTTGAGGCCATTAATCCTCGTTGTAGGACCGAGGGTCATGAGTGATAGATCTATTTGGGTGTAGCGAGCCCCACTCCTGAGTCCGCTGAGTGGACCAGGCGGTGACTATGAGCCCGACGCACAAATTTGCTAGGTTTGAGTCTTCCTGCATCACTTCACACATATCATTGGCTTTGCAACCCAATGGTGATATCTTTTTCCTTAATTGCTACATACCAGGGATTTTCATACATACAGACATACTACAAAGGTTTATACATACTCACTTTTACATGAACTCGCTCAACTTTTGTTGATTTTTCAAACTACATGTATTTCAGGAAATTAATGGATCTGGCAAGGTATGCAAACACGTCAAGCTGCGTAGGGAATAATGATGTCATCCAGGTTTAGGAGGTGT
This sequence comes from Helianthus tuberosus, assembly GCA_030545235.1. Lineage (NCBI taxonomy): Eukaryota > Viridiplantae > Streptophyta > Magnoliopsida > Asterales > Asteraceae > Helianthus > Helianthus tuberosus. The sequence goes on along the minus strand of CM060387.1, from coordinate 131,596,861 downwards.
GACCCTTGCCTGGACGGGTTACAAGTCTTAAACCGTATTTCTAGTCAAGACTTTTGTCGTGTCGTATGAACATGTTTTTAAATATTGTCATGGTTGTATTTGGTTTCATGTGTCGACTTTTAAACAATGTTGTTGTGGTAACTTTTAAAACTAAATGAAAGGATGACTATCATGTGTTTTAATTCATATAGCATTGTTATGATTGTGCTATGGTATTAAGAAGTCACACCAAAATAAACCCACGCTTCCGCAAAAGCCAGGGTGTGACAACTTGGTATCAGAGCCTCGATCATAGCAAACTAGGATTCTTTCTCGAGTCTAGACTATGATCATTAGGGCTCTCACGAAAACATTTTTACATTGCATACACAAAACGTCCAGATCCAGGGCACAAACATTTTTTTACAAACAAAAAGGCAAAAATACACTGTTCAAAAATATTATTTCAGTCTTAGAGACTGAGGGAGTACAGCCTTAGAGGCTGGGGAGGTTCAGTCTTAGAGACTGAGGGAGTTCAGCCTTAGAGGCTGGGGAGGTTTAGTCTTAGAGGCTGAGGGAGGTTCAGTCCTAGAGACTGAAGGGTTCAATCTTAGAGATTGGGGAGGTTTAGTCTTAGAGACTGGGAGGTTGGTCATAGAGACCAGGGATTTAGTCTTAGAGACTGGGAGGTTGGTTTTAGAGACAAGGGAGTTAGTCTGAGAGACTAGGAAGTTCAGTCTGAGAGGCTGGGAGGGGTAGTCTGGGAAGACTAGGAGGATTGCTTACTTGCATTATTGTGACTTACATGTTTATTTGACCTCATGATTGATATATGTGCATATGTGTGGTTGTGTTACAGACACCATGGTTTCTTCTTCCGACACAGGAGTATCGGACACAGTGGACCCCATGGCAGTCGTGTCAGATGATGAGATACCGTCAGAGGGAGACGTCTACACGTCCGACACCATGAGTACAGATGACGATGATTTTCAGCCGTTCGCGCTGCCAGACATCGGAGTTGAGCCTGCTGATGGCATTCCTGCCGGGGATCTACCTCTTGCGGTGATCCCTGCTCCAGTTCCGCTTGCTGCTTTCCCTATGGTGGATGTGCCACTCGATGCCATATCTGATGACGACATTGATCTGTTCGAATAGGGTCCCCCTGAGGATGACTACGAGGGTGGGGCCCCGATCGATGCTGATGCTATCCTTCCTATTGCTGAGGCCCCTGTAGAGGAGCTTCCTCTTGGTTCACCTGTCCCAGACTCGTTGGAGTCTGTGGCATCTGCGTATTTGCACGACCAGAGTGTGCAGCATCACTCTCCTAACGCTGACGCAACGATGTCAGATGCACCTGGTCCGTTACACGAGTTTGACCATGAGATCGTTGACGATTTTGATCCAGTTTTTCCCCCTGACTTCGATCCTGACCAGGAGATCGAGTTTATTCATGTGGACCAGCCTTTAGAGGCGCCAGTGGCTCCCATTGACCCGTTGTTTGACATTCCTGCTGACTTCGATATGGATCTTGACGACCCTGAGCTCGCCGTAGCACCGGAGCCTGTTGTTGACTATGGCCCTGTTCTTGATGGTGCAACGGCCATTGCACCTCTCGTTGATGATATACCCATTGCTGACCTTGCCGTTGTTGCTCCACCATTGGTGGACGATCCTGTTATTGATGCACCCATTGTTGCACCTGTAGTACCTGTTTCAGCCCCAGTGCATGCTGACCATGCACCGTTTGCTTCTCACATTGACCCTCGATACGCCGACACCCTCAACGGGTGGATCGACGATGATGATTACCCACCGTTTGTGATACCCGTCACACCTCCCATAGCACCTGTTTCTTCACCCACTGATATCCCTCTGTTTCACCCACGCACCACTGACGTCCATCGCACTGATCTCCCCATCACATTCCTCCAGGATATACCGCCACCTCGTCCTGGAGAGGGTTCATCGAGGCAGCCGCCTGTTTCTGTTCCACCCGTACTGTCATCATCTTTTCCGTTTCTGTCACAGTTTCCTCATGTTGCACCACCTACTGCACCATCTTTCGTACCATCGAGCGAGCCATTTTTATGGACTATGCCCCATGTTATGCCATTATCCGACCCGTAGCACCCATTTCATGTGGGGTACTCCACGGAGGATATACTAGCGTCGCTGCAGCTACAGCTGGACGCGCTGAGCCATCGTGTTCAGGAGTTGGAGAGAGCTCCACGTCTGTCGTGTCACTGTCAGACCCCCTTTGCAGCACCACACACTCCCCGTCCACTTTCCCCTGATTCAGACGTTCGTTTCTTGACATCTGAGCAGCAGATTGCATATTTGTTGCACGTCTGTCGTGCCTTAGAGGAGGACTGGTTACACATGCGTCGTTTGCTTTTCTCTCATTTTCCTCCTCCTCCGCCATCAGCATAGATATTTTTGGTTTGACGCAGGTCGAGCATTTTGGTGAGAAAGTCGCGATTGAGCCAGTTTATGAAGACTTTTGAGAGATCACACTTTTTGTATATGATAGTTGTAGTTTGACTTGTATTTTTGAGGGTGATGTGACCCATTGATATCATTTGGATGTATGATGTACTACAAAACTTGTAAAACAATATTGTGATCGTGATTAATGAAGCTCAATGGCAACGTTCTCACTATATGCTTTGTTGAGTTATATGTTTTAATTTATAACATGAGATGTTATGTGCTTGATGGATGTTACTGTGTACGTATATTTATTATACTTGCTATGACCTGACCAACATGATCATCTTTTAGAAGATGCCTCCAAGACGCGATGTACGCATGCCTACTACCAAGGCGGAACTCTAGGGGATAATCGCCGCAACTATAGCACAGTATGCGGCCTCCCAAACAGAAACGAGCAGAAACACTTCGAACAACATCAACAACAACGGCAATAACAATCCACCCAATGGTAATGTTAAGTCGTTTGAGATATTCTACGATACATTTGGATATTTAAAGCACGACCGCTGATACCATTTGTAAATTCTAACGTATGTGCAGGGTGCACCTACAAGCAGTTTCTCGACTGCAAGCCCGTGAATTTCGACGGCATAGGAGGTGCTGTTGCGTTTGTTAGGTCGGCTAAAAAGACAGATTCTGTCCTAAGAATGAGCAAATGCGCTCCCGAGCAACAAGTGACCTACATCTCAGGGCTGTTTCTGGATGGAGCCCTATCGTGGTGGAATCTGCAAGTGCAGACATTAGGAGAAGCGGCAGCTTATGCGTTAACATGGGACGAGTTAAAAGAGTTAATGAGAAAGAAGTACTGCTCGCGTGCTGAAATACAGAAGCTAGAGACTGAGTTATGGCACCTAAGAATGGATGGTCCCAAGATTGCAGAATATGTTCAAAGGTTTCACGATTTGTCCCACGTAGTGCCGTATATGGTCACGCCCGAGTTTAAATGTGTTGAGAGATTCATCTGGGGATTGGCACCCCAGATAATGAGTATGGTTACCACGTCCAAGCCTGCAACGATCACGGAAGCCATCGACCTTAGTGTGGAGCTTATTGAGGAGGCCATTAGGTTGAACAAGTTCTCAGTTTCTGATCAGAAGAAAAAGGAGACACATGTTGAATCGTCTGGTGAAAACAAACGGAAATTTTCCAACTTCAAGCAAGGTACCAGTAATGTGAACAGGAGGGGTGAATCGAGCACGCCGGCCAGAGCCAAAACCGGTGTTGAAAGCAGAGGAAAAGGCTACATGGGCACTCTGCCCAGGTGTGATACATGCCAGCGCCATCATTCTGGCCAGTGCGGATTTAGAGAATGCGAGTCATGTGGGAAGAACGGCCACTCGAAGGATACGTGTTGGGTAGGAACTGGTACTGGGCGTGGTGGTAATCGAGGTTATGGGAATGGTAATGGAAATCACCCGCAAGGGAATAACGGCGGAAACGGTAATCGTGGGAATTTTGCGAACCAAGCTGGGAGTGGAAATCGCAACCAAAACAACACTCAAGGTGGAAATGGAAATGGTAACGGTCGGGGACCGGGCTGTTTTAATTGTGGGGACGTTGGGCACTTTAAAAGGGAATGCCCAAAACTAAATCAGGCGCAAGGCCGAGTCTTTAACATTGGTGCGAGGGAAGCGCGCCAGGATCCAAACGTTGTCACCGGTACGTTCCCTATAAACCATTGCTTTGCATCTGTTCTTTTTTATACTAGTGTCGATTATAGTTTCGGATCGTTAGAATTTAAGAATATACTTGGATTGACCACTAGTAATTTAGACGTTCCGTACTCGATTGAATTGGTAAATGGGAAACTAGTTGAAACGGGTGAAGTCATTAGAGGATGCGTGATAGAACTGGGAGGGCACAAATTTATGCTAGACCTACTACCAGTCGAGTTGGGAAGTTTCGACGTGGTAGTGGGGATGGATTGGTTATCAAGCAACAAGGCCGCGATTGTTTGCCATGAAAAGACCATCCGCATCCCAATAACGGATGAAGAAACGATCGTAGTGCACGGAGAGAAGCGTGATACGCCACTGAGAATTATTAGCTGTCTGAAAGCTAGAAAGTGTTTACAGAAGGGATGTGTTGCATTCTTGGCACACATCGTGGATAAAGAAGTTGCGGAGCTAAAAATAGAAGACATTCCGGTCGTAAGAGAATACCCTGAAGTCTTTCCAGAAGACTTGCCGGGATTGCCGCCTCAAAGGCAAGTTGAGTTCCACATTGACTTGGTTCCAGGCGCCGCGCCTGTAGCCAAGGCACCCTATAGACTTGCACCTTCGGAGATGCAGGAGTTGTCAATGCAACTCAAGGAGCTGTTGGATAAAGGATTTATCAGACCAAGCTTCTCACCTTGGGGAGCTCCAGTTTTGTTTGTTAAAAAGAAGGATGGTAGTTTTCGTATGTGTATAGACTACCGCGAGCTTAATAAGTTGTCTATCAAGAACATATATCCTTTGCCAAGGATTGATTGTCACACCCCCAAAATCCACATGCGGAGTACCACCGCTTGGAGGCGTGACATGACCAGGATCAAGCCACCAATCATATTGAACATAAGTATATAGTAAAAGCCATTCATCAATACGATAGGTGTTTTCAAACCTAACATAAAACAAGTATGTAGCGGAAGCAATAATGTAAGACCCAACATAAGTTTAAGTACAAAATGTCATAATGTTTAACAACACATTCATGATCCATGTCCACAACGACCGTGCCTCCCGTGCAAGCTCCAAAAGTACCTAAAGTCCTGCAAGGCATGTATCAGAGAGTCAACAACTAGTTGAGCGAGTTCACAGTAGGTTATTTAGTTATAATGTTCGTATCGTAAATCGTATGTTCGTTTAGAAATCATGTATCGTATGTAATAGCATCGCGGCCCTCTAGGCATGTTTGCGAAGTTTAGTGGGGGTTTCCCATGTTTTCTAGACTAGTTATATTTGTATCGCGGCCCTCCAGGCATGTTTGCGAAGATTAATGTATAGTTCGCGGCCATTCCAGGCATGTTTGCGAAGATTGTTCTAGTATCGCGGCCGATCCCGGCATGTGTGCGAAGAGAAGTATATGTATCACTAGTCTAGTAGTATCTACCATTGACCTTCCTCTCCCGAGGCCTATGGTATGTAATTCCGATAACTATTAAACATAAATAATCAATCAACCCATTCCCAACCCCGGGAATCCCATGCCTTGGTAGAAGTGTGAACTCACCTTGTTTTGCTCGGTATGTGATGCGTGTGAAGTGTCGTATATATTAGGTATATATTTTAAGCCCTTTTTAACACTTATTTTAGCCAAGTTTTAAATTTATAAAACACGATATTTCACTAACACTAAACACACATATGGGCAAGTGCACCCATCGTTGAGTGTAGCATAGCGTTGGTAAGATACCGAGGTCGTCCAAGGACACAAGAGCTTTTAGTACCAGTTTATCCTCAACGTCTAACCAAAATAAAAGTTTAGAAAAATGTTTTAAACTAAGAAAAATAAAACTAACTAAAATGCTGAAAATAAAAATAAAAATAAAAACAGATAGACAAGATGAATCACTTGGTTCCGACTCGTATCTAGTATAACCTTTGATTATTTCCGCACTTTTGCACATAATTAAGAGATTATCTTAGTTATTGTAGTAGGCCCCTCTTTTGAAGGTGACGTTACCCTCACCCCAGTAGTTTGAGTCAGCAGGGATACAATCCTAAAAGGGTGGATTATTGGAAGATAATGAATTAAGTTATTAATGCAGTATTGTGGTAGGCCCCGCTTTTGGCGGTGACGTTACCCTCGGCTAAGTAGTCTGAGTCAGCAGGGATACAGTCCTAAATAGCCGGGTTATAGTATTAATAGTAGTTAACTTATGAGGGGATCAAAGAGTTTGGACCCCCGCCATCCAATACCGTGAAGTATTGAAGGAGGTCCTACTAAATTTGACCCAGGTCCATTGCAGGACTTCTAAACGCTGAACAATGGCAAGACCTTTACCAAACCGTTCCCTTAACCCCCTACCAGGTAGCCAACATATCTCCATATAGACCGTGGAGATATGAATGGTGAAAATCCTTTATTTTATATAGACAGTAAAATAATGCCAAGACACCACGGACAAACGATAAGGAAAGATCACCTTCAACATAAGTAACTAGTTATTAAAGTCATTAATACAAAACCAAATAAAAAGTGCAAAAGATTAGAAATAAAAAGTATTATACTAGACACTTTGTCTTCACCAAGTGATGTAAGAGACTTAGGCAAACATGGCCTTGATTGTCAAGAACTCTTACGATCAATCTTGGATCCCGAGACGACTCACACACTCTACGATGGACAATGGATGATGGTGGTGGATGATGGTGTTGTGATGGTGGTGGGTGGTGGATGAAGTGTGAGAGAGGTGGTGTGCCAAGGGATGAGATGAAATGAATCCAAGCACTCCTATTTATAGGCTGAACAGAGAGCTGGACACGGCCCCGTGTCCGCTGGGCACGGCCCCGTGTCCGTCTGACACTCTCTCTCCTCATTAATTGTAATTCGCAATTACAATAAATGCGCCTGCTGTACTTTCGACACCCCCCCGTGTCCGCTGAGCACGGCCCCGTGATGGGCAATAGGAGCTTCTATAGGTTTGTCTTTTCTGCTGCTTCTTGGGCACGGCCCCGTGCTGGCTGAGCACGGGGCGTGTTCAGTCTTCTGTTTTCTCCATTTTGCTTTGGAAGGTGCCGTTGAGGGTTCGGGCAGTCCACTAATGTTCCTTTTCTTGTATTTATGTTGGATTTAGCTGTCTTTTTTACTTCTTTTGTGTTTTTGAGCTCATTTAATCCTGAAAATACAAAAGGAAGACAAAAACACTCTTTTTCCAATATTAGTACTAAAAAAGGGTTAGTTTTATGCCTAATTTGATGTAATTTATATGTTGCATTTTACACACATCAAATACCCCCACACTTGAACTTTTGCTTGTCCTCAAGCAAAACTCTTTAATATGTGGCTTACACTCCCAAATGGAATAGGTAGAAGAGAAGGTTTTGGGCTTGTCGTAGAGTGTCGGGATTTCCAAGATCTTTTTGGGTTTTATTTTTATTTATTTACACTCCTATTCGTAATGATTTATTTAGAACTGTTCATAAAAGAAATTACTTATTTGGGCATAACATGCCTTTTTTTAAAATTCTATTTATATACAAGTTCACATACCTCGCGGGGAAATCACTCACACTCGACCGAAGGTGTATTTTCAGTGAATCACTCGAGAGCGGCACGGAACTTATTCCTACCATAGGCTTGCCAAGAAATCAATCCTCCTCCTTTTTAACTTTTATACCTTTGTAGATATCAAGAGGACTTTGTGGGTTAAGGGTTGGCTAGGGTTAAAGGTAGGTGGTTGGGTTAGTGGTTAGTAGAAAAAGGGCTAAAAGCGTAACAAATGTCGGTTTTCATATTTTTGCAACTTTTTATTTTGTTTTTTTTTATTTTGATGAAGCTTTTATTCAAACAAAGTTATTTTTGATTACTTTGTTTGTTTATTTTCTTTTTGCTTCATCATTATCACAAAATATTTTTTTTTTCACGAAGAACCGAACTTGTTACTAAAATAAAGGGTTAAACTGAAAAAGGTTTTGGTGGATGAAAGGGTTTTTGTTTGGGTGATGAAACGAAAAGGTTTAGGCTCAAAGGGGCTAACTAGGGGGATTTTTGGGTAGGTGGTAAAAGAAAAAGAAAAATAATGGTGTAGAAATGAAAAAGGTTAGTCCTAATGCCTCCATCATTTACTTACTCGGGTTTAAGTTGATAAGGACCGGGAATGTATTGTCATGGCAAGTTCTAGAGTCGTAAGAACCAAGCGACTATTCACACAAGAAACGAAAAATGAGCATCTAGTCAAATGATATGTAATTGTGTGCTCAATAAAGGCTCAAAACTCACTTTTGTGGGAATGGGTTTTTTATGTGATCAAGTATATATAATCAAATTTTAAATAAGTTTGTCATGCCTTTTCATAATTTTCTTACGTTGGTTCTTTTTATCACTACGCTATCGGTTGTAAATTTGTAAAAATATAACCTTTTTGAGAACTTGAATTTCCCGAGTTAAACCTAGACAAGTAAAAAAAAATGAAATTTTTGAAAAAATTTGGGGTGATTAGCGGTTCCAATAGAGTTTTGTGTAAGGCTTGTATTTAGGACTTGCAAAATTCAAGGTTTTAGCATCCCCCCCACACTTAAATTACACATTGTCCTCAATGTGTCCCAAAAATAAATTTTTAGGTTGATTAGATGTGTAAAATAGTGTTTAAAAAGCAAAAATTTGTATTACTGGGCACTGAACACGGCCCCGTGTTATCCGGGCACGGCCCCGTGCTCAAGTGCCAGTAACAAAATTGAAGTAAGAGAAACAGAAGTCTGGACACGGGGGCGTGTTGGGTGAACACGGCCCGTGTCCAGGTACCTGTACTGGGCGTTTTCTGCAGGTGGTTCGACACGGGGCCGTGTTGGTTGGGCACGGCCCGTGTTGAACCTTCTGAAATGGAGAAAATTGTCGGGTTGCCTTGTTCTTGTGCATGGGATCCTCTTTCTCGTTCTCCTTTTCATCCTTTACCGCCATGAGTGTGTTTTACTCATTGTAAACCATCCAAACCATCATTTCATTTCATCATAGAGAGAACTTACATAATCCTAAATTAAAATAAAATTAAAACTTATCTAGATAGGTCAGCAGGTACACGAGGTTATCATAAGGAGTTCTACTATTTTAAGAGAATTTCGAGAACGACTTCCCGATATAGTAGGACTTTTAGCCGAACGAATTCTTCCCTAAACTTTGTTTAAAGCCATTCTTCGATCTCCCTAGGGAGGAAGAATGCGGTTTCGTTTTCTTCTGCTGCTGATGGTTGAGGGGGAACATTCACCGGGACTCCTTGCACCACTCTTCGCGGAAGCTCTTGGTGCATGGCGTACCATTCGGCTGGAATGACAACTTCGGGCACCATGTTCCACGCCCTTTGGGTTATTATAGGTACCAAAGGCGGGGAGGCGAGAAGGTTCAACCTCTGGTGCAAGAGGTTTACTTCATGGAGACAGCCCTCCAGCCCCACAGTAAGATGGTTGATACGGTCGACCAATGCTTCTTCCACTCCCGTCATTTCATCAATAGCCTCCCTTAGAGCGTAAACATAGTTTACAAGAGAGTCTTCTGCTGTTGAAGATCTCCTCCCCTGTCGGTTATTCCTTGAAGATGATCCGCTTGTTCTGCTTGCCATTTTCTGCGAAGAAAACCGAAGAAAGCTAAATTTTTACAAAACAGAGCCCCTGGACACGGCCCCGTGCTTGTTGAGCACGGCCCCGTGTCCAATTGTCTGCAGGATTTTTGGCTAAAGAATCGTGGAGTTTTAAATTATTTTTATGATTTCTTTCTGGGTTTTAAGCTCAGATAATTTAAAATAAAGTTATACAACTAACTTTAAGCCAGAATCTTTAGCAAATAATCTTACAAACTTCACATAGAGGGTTGGAATCAAGGGATTTCCAAGCTTCCATGGAGGAACTTTTGAAAAAAAAAATTTGAAAGAGGAGGAAATGAATAAAAGTGGAAAGGACAAGAGGGTCCCTTGGAACCTTCTTTTAACACTTACCTAGGATGGTATGAGTGAAAATCCCAGGGATCTCTGTCAATTGAAGTGGTCAAAATGAGCAGGAATCAGGCTGCATTTAAAGAAAACGACAGCGCCCTGGGCACGGCCCCGTGTTGACTGGACACGGCCCCGTGTCCAGAGGAAATCCTGACACATTTTGTCCGTATTCTGACCAAATCAGCAGAGAATCTTTTTATTGAGCACGGGGGCGTGTTGACCTGGACACGGCCCCGTGTCTGGAGGCTGCCTTATGGAGTTTTGCTACTTCAAGGATCTCCTTGATATCGGGTGGTTCCTTACTGGTCGGAACAACCCCAAAGTGCCTAATATACCTTAATTGTCCTAGACTAAGGCGAGAACGCAAGAGGTTGTCGGTGAGGGTAATTCCTATTTTCATTCTAGGTGGACAAGTCCAACCCTTTCCCGGGCTCTTGTTAAAGAAGGTATATGCCGAATCGCTCAGGTCTATGTATGCACCGAACGAAGTCGATGGAGAGTCCTTCACGGCACAATCGACACAGGGACGACTATCGTCCAAGTCTTTGCTGGGTACGAAGGTATTTTCGGGAGCAACGAGGTTGTCGGAATGCGGTTCCAACATTTCTTCATGGGTATCGTCTTGGGGTGGATCAATAAAATCCTTCCCAAGCTCTTCTATCCATTTCAGAATTAGCTCTTCTAGTTGAAATAACTCGCTAAGGAGCATTTCCCCTAGAATATCTGGCTGGGCGCATTCGAGGGAGAAATAGTGCTTATTTTTACTTTCGCCCCTCTTAAGGTTGTGAGAAGATGGTGGGTCCATGTAGTGGGGCCTATAATTTAGGAAGTAGCATTTTACTTCTTCATGTTCGCCACCACATAATTGACACCACGTACCATAAGAGTGCCGAAAGTAAAAATAATTACTATCACTCATGTTTATGTCAGAATTTACCAACCGTCGGGATCTAACGGTTCTGTTTTCAGTAACTGAAACTTGGGCACGGGGGCGTGTTGAGTGGACACGGCCCCGTGTTCAGCTTACTGTCTGATGTAAAACAGGATTGCCAGTTCCAATGATTGAGCACGGGGGCGTGTTCAGCGGGCACGGCCCGTGCTGAGCTCTGCAGAAGCTGAAAAACTAAGAAAATCCTAAAAAAAATAAAAAGAAAAATAAAAGATGATTAGGCCGTTGATTCCTAACTTTCTTAAAATCCTTGTGTCCCCGGCAACGGCGCCAAAAACTTGATGCGTGTGAAGTGTCGTATATATTAGGTATATATTTTAAGCCCTTTTTAACACTTATTTTAGCCAAGTTTTAAATTTATAAAACACGATATTTCACTAACACTAAACACACATATGGGCAAGTGCACCCATCGTTGAGTGTAGCATAGCGTTGGTAAGATACCGAGGTCGTCCAAGGACACAAGAGCTTTTAGCACCGGTTTATCCTCAACGTCTAACCAAAATAAAAGTTTAGAAAAATGTTTTAAACTAAGAAAAATAAAACTAACTAAAATGCTGAAAATAAAAATAAAAATAAAAACAGATAGACAAGATGAATCACTTGGTTCCGACTCGTATCTAGTATAACCTTTGATTATTTCCGCACTTTTGCACATAATTAAGAGATTATCTTAGTTATTGTAGTAGGCCCCTCTTTTGAAGGTGACGTTACCCTCACCCCAGTAGTTTGAGTCAGCAGGGATACAATCCTAAAAGGGTGGATTATTGGAAGATAATGAATTAAGTTATTAATGCAGTATTGTGGTAGGCCCCGCTTTTGGCGGTGACGTTACCCTCGGCTAAGTAGTCTGAGTCAACAGGGATACAGTCCTAAATAGCCGGGTTATAGTATTAATAGTAGTTAACTTATGAGGGGATCAAAGAGTTTGGACCCCCGCCATCCAATACCGTGAAGTATTGAAGGAGGTCCTACTAAATTTGACCCAGGTCCATTGCAGGACCTCTAAACGCTGAACAATGGCAAGACCTTTACCAAACCGTTCCCTTAACCCCCTACCAGGTAGCAAACATATCTCCATATAGACCGTGGAGATATGAATGGTGAAAATCCTTTATTTTATATAGACAGTAAAATAATGCCAAGACACCACGGACAAACGATAAGGAAAGATCACCTTCAACATAAGTAACTAGTTATTAAAGTCATTAATACAAAACCAAATAAAACGTGCAAAAGATTAGAAATAAAAAGTATTATACTAGACACTTTGTCTTCACCAAGTGATGTAAGAGACTTAGGCAAACATGGCCTTGATTGTCAAGAACTCTTACGATCAATCTTGGATCCCGAGACGACTCACACACTCTACGATGGATAATGGATGATGGTGGTGGATGATGGTGTTGTGATGGTGGTGGGTGGTGGATGAAGTGTGAGAGAGGTGGTGTGCCAAGGGATGAGATGAAATGAATCCAAGCACTCCTATTTATAGGCTGAACAGAGAGCTGTACACGGCCCCGTGTCCGCTGGGCACGGCCCCGTGTCCGTCTGACACTCTCTCTCCTCAATAATTGTAATTCGCAATTACAATAAATGCGCCTGCTGTACTTTCGACACGCCCCCGTGTCCGCTGAGCACGGCCCCGTGATGGGCAATAGAAGCTTCTATAGGTTTGTCTTTTCTGCTGCTTCTTGGGCACGGCCCCGTGCTGGCTGAGCACGGGCCGTGTTCAGTCTTCTGTTTTCTCCATTTTGCTTTGGAAGGTGCCGTTGAGGGTTCGGGCAGTCCACTAATGTTCCTTTTCTTGTATTTATGTTGGATTTAGCTGTCTTTTTACTTCTTTTGTGTTTTTGAGCTCATTTAATCCTGAAAATACAAAAGGAAGACAAAAACACTCTTTTTCCAATATTAGTACTAAAAAAGGGTTAGTTTTATGCCTAATTTGATGTAATTTATATGTTGCATTTTACACACATCAGTATGCTAAGTATGTGCTCACAGTTAATCAATCACGTCCTAAGGTATGCACGTATACATAATCAGTTTGTATTCAAGTTGTTTGCACGTAAACATCATCATCATGAACATCGCATTAATAACACTGAGTATCACATTGCACGTATTTGTAATCATACAAGTATTGCTTTTATTCATAACAGCAGTTAACTAACCCAGTTAAGTTCAACAGAAACAAATTACCATACAGTTTACCCAGTCGACGAAACACTTCTGTTTCGTCGATTACCTTTGGCGAAACACTCTGTTTCGTCGATTACTCTTGGCGAAACACTCTGTTTCGTCGATTCTGTATCAGCAATAAACAGACAATGTCCTAAAGATCTAAATGCCCTAGTGGCCGACATCTAGCAACCACCGCCCAACCTCATTGGACCAAAATTTGCATAACCAATGTTTCTCATTGGACCTCCAATAACAAACTCATTCACTAAATAGGCAAACACATATGACCAATGTCAGATTCATCATCATCATCACATTAAACAAGGATCAAGTTTGAAAACAAATCACTCATCACATGCTTTCTGTCAATCCCATAAATATATACACTATGACCAAGAATGTACAATTGGTATTATTGGACCAAATAGTTTGGTGGGTTTGACAACTACACACAACAATCTATTTAACATAGCAAGAGTAATATCAAGGAATAAAATAAATTTCCTAAACACCCACATAATGAGCCGACCAAGTTACTGGCATAGATCGGTTCCCTAGAACTCATCTAATGTGCCTATTTATTTAATAACACAAACATAAATCGAGATATTACAGAATCATGAAACCGGTTAACGAATACACACAATAACCGGAATAAGAGAAATACGAATCGATCGCTAAGATATCTTCGGGAACCTCCAATTGCCGTCACACAGGAGAGAAAAGGGGCTCTAGGGTTTCGGTTTTTGCTAAGGTGTGTCAAATGAGGTGGTTCCGTATCACTTATACACGCATACAAGTTCTGGGCCCGTAATGGGCTTCGGTGAAACTGGGCCGGTGAAAAAATCCTGTTTCGTCGAGTGGGTTGTTGGCGAAACTATTCTGTTTCGTCGAGGTGTTCAGGTCTCAAACAGTTTACAATTATTCATGTAGTCAAGTACTTACACATTATCACTCAAAAATCAAAATTATCATCTTAACTTATAATTCAGTGTGCACAATTACCAGGTAAATAATTCGTGTAAGTAATAATCTAGACAGTCAACGTGCAATAAAAACAAATAAAGAATGTCGGAAATTTGAGTTGTCACATTATCCCCAACTTGAAAGAAATTTCGTCCCGAAATTTAGCATGCAGTTACTGAGGAAGCTAGTGGTGTGACGTTGTTTACCTGTATCGTATCGCGGCTCCCCGAGCAGGTTTGCGAAGATTACTGGTTTTCCTGGGGTGTCACATTATCCCCCCGTTGATTTGGAATTTCTTCCCGAAATTCTGTAGTAGCTTCAGCCTCAGTAGTAGTTGCATTGTTTTCGAACAACTGGGGATATTTGAGTTCCATTTGGTCTTCTCGTTCCCAGGTATACTCTGGGCCACGACGGGAGTTCCAACGAACTCGAACAAGAGGTATTCTATTGTTCTTGAGGACCTTAACATCCCGGTCCGTGATTTCAACTGGTTCCTCGACGAAATGTAACCGTTCGTCGATAGTGAGCTCCTTCAAAGGAACTATGTGGGTCTCATCTGACAGACACTTCTTCAGATTCGACACGTGAAAGACGTTGTGAACTGCACTGAGTTCAGCTGGTAAGTTCAGTCTGTAGGCCACTTTGCCTATTTTCTCTATGACTTCAAATGGTCCAACGTATCGTGGATTGAGTTTGCCCCTTTTGCCAAAACGAACAACACCCTTCCAGGGTGACACTTTGAGTAGCGCTCGATCCCCAACCTGGAACTCGAGTAGTTTCCTGTCTTTATCGGCGTATGCTTTCTGACGGTCACGAGCTGCCGCCATGCGTTGTCGTATTTGAGCAATCTTTTCAGTAGTATCAACTACCATTTCTGGACCTGTGATCTGACTGTCACCCACCTCTGCCCAACAAAGAGGTGATCGACATTTACGCCCGTACAATGCCTCAAATGGAGCAGCTTTAATGCTGGTGTGGTAACTGTTGTTGTACGAAAATTCCACAAGTGGCAGATGCTTTTCCCAGCCCTTGCCAAAGTCAATTACGCACGCCCGAAGCATGTCTTCTAGAGTTTGAATAGTGCGCTCAGACTGCCCATCGGTCTGAGGATGATAAGCTGTGCTCATGTCTAAATGAGAGCCAACAGATTTGTGCATTGCTTGCCACAGTTCTGAAGTGAAACGTG